>MUAA02000095.1:0-600000 GCA_014180765.2 Marchantia paleacea
CAAAGAACTTACCAATAGTCTTGCAATCATACATGTGGATTGCATGCATCTCTGCTCAGCCAATCCAAGGCTCACAATCCATGTCAAACAATTTAGGTCCATACCGACCCAACACTGACGTCGTGATGCCTCCGACAATGTAGATAGATTCTTGTAGTACATGTACAAAATCCCATAGCTCGCTCTCTCTCTTCAGCGTTGGGTTCCACCAACCGCTGCAAGCAAGAATCCCATACAAGTCCAGGTCCTCCCTCTCTGTAAGCATGGGAAGCTGGGTAACTCAACAACGTGGGTAATGCAGCTCTTGGTTGACCCACAAGGTTCACCATTGCCATGGGTGACCTGTCAGCATAGATCACTGCTTGGGAGTGTCTACCACATCCAAAATACTCTCCACTGTGAGATGTGAGGGCCTCTCCACTCCGACATATGCTCGCAATAAAACCTCCCTTGGAAGAAGGTTTGTCCACCACAGACGTGGACGTTGTGCACAAGATCCTACTCTCGCTGCATCTAGCAATACCGCTTGGTCCAATCCATGGCCGCACACGATGTGCACTTCGTCATCATACGTGCACGTGGATCACCCAACAAGGGAACATTCTCCAAAATGTATGCCGGAGAATAGGTCTGGCTTGATTTGGAGAGAACGTAACACACATAACATCTCCCAAAACATGCCGTAACGTGAATCGTGAGCCCATGACCATTACCAAAGACGTGTGTGTCCCTAACATGGCCATCCAGCAATAATCAAATGTATGTTGCCATGCTGAGCAAGGTCTTGCGCCCCCAACAACGAAATATCTGACGGCAAGGCCTGCTGATATCCTTGAACTGCCAACACTAGTAGAAGATCTGGATATCTCCGCATCAACTGTGCCACATGGCGTAATGAGATGCGCCTTGCAATCTCATCTCGCTCCACATACAAGTATCGATGTACTCGTATGCCGATCGCAAAACAATGACCCAAACCTGTGCTAATCCCTCCAAACATATCTAGCACACATATATCCTCCTCTGGATACTGCCAAATGATAGGCGTTGTATCTAAAGGTGACAACATAGTGGAAGTGGGAATAACTTCCTTCGTCTCCTCCCTCTCTGGAGCAAAAGACTCACTCCAAGCCTGATGTATGAGCTGATCAGCCATCTGTTGTAGCTGCATACATGAAGTATCTAGTGTTCCATCCAACGTGGATAACACTACTCCACCAAGACTTGGCATGATAGTCACATCCTCTCGACCATGACTATCATGAGCATCCATGTTACCCTTCAACAAATCACTAGGCCAAGTAACACAAGTATTGAAGGCTGCAACATACGCCAAACCTCCACTTGGTAAAGGCCTAGAACCGGTGATGAATCGTACAGGTAATGGACTCACTCAGCCCTCGCCAGATTGCCAACATGGCCGATAAGAGGTTATCTCCTCCCAATAATCAATGCTAAACCCCATCGGGTATAACACTACCACACCCACCAATACATCATAGGACTCTGCAAGTGTAACCACAGCACGTGCTCGCGTTGTAGAGCTATCTGCGACATGATCCGGTTGCACTTGCACAATCAACGCCATCCGGGTGATGTATGGTGCTGGGGCATCACTAGAACCTCCAAGAGATGTCTGAATCTGGAATGGACATCTCTCCACATCGGTCTTTCGCAAACCAAGACCAAGTAGTGCATCCTTACCCAACATAAGGGGTTGTGCACCAGATTCCAACAACACGCGTTGAGGTCGATAAACCTTTCCTGAAGGTCCGACCAAATAAAAGACACCACTTCTGTTATCCAACATCACCGTACTTGGTGACACCCTGGTACGCTCGTATGCCGGCCTCGCCGATAACTCCATCATTTGAGCGGCAGCAGCTTGCCAAGTTCCACTAGTAGCTGTCATGATCCCAAGATCAACACTACTAGAAGCAACCAGCACATCTTCTTTGCTTTCGCAAAGTGTGGCTGCCAATCGTAGTACATGGGATGATGACACTCCCCAACGCCAATAAATCCTTGGTCGAGAAAAACGGGAGAATGAACAAGAGTCTTTGCCGCTCCCAACATTGCGCTGGATGCTTCCTCAGACGATGTTGATGGCTGGTCCTTACTTGCTCCATCTCCAAGTTCATCCACATTGGCTTGCACCCTCATCTCTCCAATAGGTTGTCTAGGAGCCATGGATAAGGTGTTCAATGCCTCAGACAATGTGAAAGACTGAGGAAGTCTAAGCTGTCGGCTAGCCTCCCCTCTTTGTGGATCCAACTCCACATATGCTCCTCTAGACTGAGTAGTATGTGTCGCACTATTTGAGTCACAAAGAATCGCACATGGTTGTGCCGTTGCGCACATGTACTCCATAACATCTCCATCATATGATGTAGAGGCACCAGCTCCAGAATCTGATCTTTGTTGGGCTATAGTCATACTGGCTATCTTCTGCTCCAACTGCTCCAATCGAGATGCCATGTTCACCTCATGACTAGCCTCATGGGCTAACACTTGAGTAGGGGCTGGTCCTCTATCACCACCCCTGCCACCTTGAACTCCTCGTCCTCTTCCAGGAACTGTCATGGCAACTCTTGTTGATTGTAATTCTGGATGGAGATCAAAACATCTATCCATCATGTGACCATGTCTATGACAATGCTCACATGATTTTACTCCAACAGGATCCATCCTTCGACCTTGAAGGCAATCCTTCTTGTGATGAGGTCCACCACATGTCCAACATACCATCTCAACAACTGATTGTTGACTTGAAAAGGATGGCAATGGTCTGGATGCTGCACCTTCACCACTATGTCTAGATGGTCGAGACTGTCTCACATGTCTACCATAACCACTCCGGGTTTGTGTTGTAGACTGGTAACGTGAAGACGTTGATGAAGATGGTGAATCCTTGCTAAACCCATCAGTCACTACCCTCTCTTCTTGCATGTTGAGCTCAATACTCAAAGAAGACAAAACACAATGGCCAACGTAGGTGATGTCTCTTGTAGTAAGGTAGCATCTCTCACTCTACGTCTCAACTCCCTATCCAATATCCCATACCAATATTGGGACGACTTGTGCCTCTGTCATCCCATGGGTAACACTGATCAACCGACGCATTCGGGTATACGCCTCTCGAAGACTCTCCCAAGTCTTCCGTTGAAACTCATACAAGCCTCGTAGCTTGTCAGTTCTCACCCCTTGGTAGTCTCTCCTCAACCGTGCAAAGAACTCCAGAATAGGGTTCAAGGTTGGAACCTCTGAACTCTTCCCAACTCTACTAGCTCCAACCGTATCATCAGTGCCAGGTATATAGGATGAACTCGCACCTCCAAACAATGTACCATAAGTAATAGAGATGTAGTTTGGAGACTAGTATTGTCTTCAAAACTCTATCTCCTCAAGGTGTTCACGCCGAAACTCATGATAATCATCCATCGGCGGACCCTCCAAATGCTGGAATAATCCCTTCCAAGCCATAAACGGACTGAACAACGCAGAGTTGCGCATCCGCTGTAAATCACACCATGAGTCAAACTCTTGGATGAAGTCATCCAACTCAATAGTGCCAATTGTATCCGAATATCGTCTAGGACCTTTGGTGGCCCCATAGATATCGTCCACAACAACGGTGTGGATACACAATCCGAGATATCACCAAGCTCAGTTCCGTCACTCTCTGAAACCAAATTAGAGTCTTCTGTGAACCTCAAAGGCCAAGGTTGGTACCGCACTCCGCTACGGGTGCACCCAATGCTAACCCGAGCAGTCTCTCCTCCGGAACTCCAGAGAATACCATTGTGACACCAATGTATCACCTCCACAACCGTACAAATACAGGTCCCCAATTGAACCAGAAACAACAACTGTAACCAGAAACCGCAACAGAAGGTACCCGAGGCACCACAAGGTGCTAACACAAGGGCAACGCAAACACTGCCATCACCACGGGCACTCACCCGGCCTCTGAGATCCGCAAGTCCTATCTCAGTAGGGAGAAACATGGATAGTCTGACTGGTCCGCAAATCTAGCCTCACTATCAACAGCTCAAATGAGCTCCAACACTCCAAACAACAATGCACCAACACAAACAAACGTGGTGCACAAACAGGAAGCAGAGATGGAGGTATATCAATCACAAGATACATAAAGAACAATACTCCATCTCAAAAACATCCATCAAAGGGGTGAAACCAACCCAACCCGGACTGGCATAGCCTTAGAAGGGCTTTTAGAAACAGAAAAACTCGATTTTGGAGGTCTTCTGCTCTCCAAATCGATTAACTGACATTGGATTTCCGGCAGTATGCTTTTTTTGGGAGCATTACAGTCTGCTGCTCAATTTGCTACCTAATGCAATTTTTTTTTTTGCAAACGGACACTGTTTGAAACTTTTACGGGACTCTGAAAATCTTCAACTTCAATTTCAGACCCCTAACGTCCAAATTTCGCAATTCTGACACTACCAGCCTTGAGCCAAATACCTTTGCTCAAGTGCGTCAAACTTTACATAATCTATCACCCCACCAAATTTCAGATCAAACGGACACTGTATGATAATCAGATAGCATACTGCTCATATTTTTGACCCGAAAACTTTGAAAAACTAAATCTTGGACTTCGATCACTTCTGCCCGAAATATTTTTCGGCCAGTCTCAAATAAATGCCCCAAGACAACTATAAGCATCAACCCACTTTGTCAATTTCCAGCAGGACTTCCGCCCTCGAAAATTCCCAATTCGGATTTACACTAAAATAGAAAATACAGAAATTTAAAATCAATAAGATCCACCTCAAATCGACTCTACTTCTAGATCACCACCATGGGCTGCACTCCCGTAACGCCTTGCATGCTCAACAGCCAACGGATCAAAGCTACCATCGATCCAAACTCGCCAAAACACTTTCAGCGCTCCAAAAACTCCCAGTTCTCACCATAGAATCCAATTTGAGTTTCTGAAGTAATCTTTTCTACTCTCAAAACGTCCACAATGACACTCGGCTCATAACCATAGTATAAAAGAGAGATTGTAGTCAAGCCAAACCCACTTTGTGCTTCAAAGACTCCATGTTCGCACTAGCTACTATCCACAATAGCCACACTCTCAAAGGCTCAACTTCGAAAACTGGACTCCAAGGAGCCCTAATTCGAACTCTACCCCTTGAGCCCTAAGACCCCTAACGGCGCTGTCGGCCCTAACGGCAGTCCAAGATCTAACGGCGCTAATCGCACAACCGGCTCTAATCTTTGTATGCGCTCCTCGTATACATGCACCTACATAACTAGAGATGCTACTACATAAGTCATGACATATTGACGTCCTTTCAACAACTTAAAAGGTGGAGATGAAATGATCGAAGATAATCATGGGAATAATGAACATCAGTAACCTTGTCTTGCGACCTTATTGGTTAGATGAAAAGGAGTAAAGATAGGGAAAGGAAGCAACGAAAGGAGGTAATGGTTTGCGAAAAAAAAAACATGTTTTATTGTGACATATGACGAGATGGAAGTGAGAATGTTGAATGATCCATGAGGTACAAAAAACTTACTATCTAGATTTGTTGTTTTAAAGTTGGATGAACTTTAGAGAAAGATGAGAATGGGGAAGTAGAATTGTCAAACGAACAAATGGATAGCATTGAGAATATCTATAGAGAACTTGAACTGAAGGTTGGGCAATACAAAGAATCATTGGAGTGGAGAGTAATCTGATTAGCTTGCTATGATACTATTTTAGATATATCTTGGATAGAAAAATATGATCTTGATGTGGATTAGCGAAGAAAGATAATGAAAACTATTAGTTTAAAGATATTTGGAGATAAACTTATATTAGAACAAAAAACTTACATGTATATATGAGAGGGATGATTGTTATCAATCACAAAGATGTAATATATTTTTTGGGATTAAAAAGAGATGTAAACACTCCAATAAATTAATCTTTTATACTTGAGAAGTTAACTTGTGTCTTGAAATAGTTTTGAAACGTCTTTTCATATGATTTATCTCTATATTTATCATCAAGAAGGGAAATGGATCATAAAATATAAATTTTACATTGAAGTTTAGCTTTGTAACATTGAAGATGATGACTTCGTCATGGCTTTTAAAGATTAGACTTAATAAACTAAAGGTTTGTGATCCATCTCAACCACAAACTTCTTATTTTCAAGATAATGCTTCCAATGTTTGATAGTCAATACAATGGCTAACTCCTCTTCTTATGTGGTATGGTAATTTGGCTCCACCGGTAGGAACTTTTGTGAGAAAAAAATAATTAGGTATCATCTATCTTCCCATTCTTGTTATAGCATTTCTCCACCCATCACACATGATGCATCCATAGCAAGTTTTGTTGATCTACAAAGGTCATACCATTTAAGGATCGATGCATGTAAAAATATATCATTCAAAGCTTAAAATATAATCTATTGAGCTATATCTTATTGACATTTTTTCAACACTTGGAGAATTCTCATAGATTTTTTTGATGATCTTGTAATGATTTGCGATATATCAAGATATCAAAAAAAACACAATGATTTATTTATCTAGATATTTAAGAAAAATATTGTTCATAAGTCCTATGAATGAGCAAATATATTGGTCAAACCAAATGACATAACTAGATACTCAAAGTGTCAATATCTAGTTTTATAAAATATCTTTTGTACATCTTTATCAACTTTGTTGATTTGATTGTATCTACTTCTAACATCAAGTTTAGTGAAATAATAAGCTTCATGAAGTTGATCACACATGTCAACCAATTGAAGTAATGAATACTTATTTGTCACCATTTATTTATTGAGAGCATGATATTTGATATACATCCGTATGGAATCATCCTTCTTCTTCACAAATAACAATGGAGCTCCATATAGTGATACACTAGGTTGGATAAAACCTTTCTCCAACAACTACTTAAGTTGTGCCTTGCATTCATGGAGCTTATTTGATGCAAGTTGATAAGGATTTTTACAAGGAGAGTAACTTCTTGGTAAAATCTCTATCTTATGATCCACTCTCCCTTTTTGTGGTAGACTTGGAGGTAGATCATTTGAAAACAAGTCTTGAAACTCATTTAAGACACAAGTTAACTTCTCAAGTATTAAAGATTACTCTTTTGGATACCTTATTTCTCTTACTAATCCGAAAAAATATACATGTTTATGATTGATAGCGGTCCTTCTTATCACATATAGAGGTAAGTTTTTTTATTCAAACCTAAATCTATCTCCAAAGATCCTTCAACTAGTAATTTTCACTATCTTCCTTCGCCAATCCTTATCATGATTATATTTTTCCATCCAAAAATACCCAAAATAGCACCATAGCAAACTAATCAAATTACTCTTCACTCCAATGATTTCTTGTATAACCCAACCTTCAACTCTACTTCTCTAAGATTATTCTCTATACTCTCTATTTGCTTGTTTGGCAACTATACTTCCTCATTCTTATCTCTAAAGCTAATCTTAACTTTATAACAATAGATCTAGATATAAAGTTTTATGTAGCTCAACAGTCAATGAACACTCTCACTTTCTCTCATTCTATTTTGCTATCCGTTACAATCAAATATGTTTGCTTCTTTCTCAAACCATTTACCTCATTTCATTGTTTCTTCCCCTACCTTTCCTCCTTTTCATCCAACAAGTAAAACCATGAGACAAGGTTACTAGTATTTGTCATTTTTCATAATGTCATCATTTCATCTCCAACTTTAAGATTGCTGAGAGGATGCCAATAGTTGGGTCTAGCTCCTTTTATGGATACTCAAGTTTGGAAATTCATATCAATAAAACCAAATTTTCCACAATTGTAACATTGTCTCATTTCTCATCCCCCTTGCAAGCTGCCGTATCCTCTTGAATTTGCTTCTCAATAAGGCCCCAATATCTACATATTTGGATGACAACTATCTCTTACTTAAGCATTCACTCCTCTTGGAGTGAAATATTAACTCCTCATTATATTTCTCAACATCATATTCAATGATTCATAGTACGAATTCGTGGGAATAGATATCTCTCTACAGTTGTGGTAAACGTGGGCCATTTGTTGTGCACACTCAACAGCCTCTTTCAAGTTGTTTGGATTGTCATGAATCACCTCATATTGAATCTTTTCCTTCAACATTCTTTTGAATAGATCAAAGTCTTAAGCTCCACTCATATATAATATCTTAATTAGAAGATCTCAAAATTTATTAATGTTCTCCTCCACATCTCCATTCTACTCCAATTTTCACATCCTAATCCGTGTAGTGATTATGGGATCAATTGCTTGGAAATTTTGAAGAAAACCTCAAATAGAGGTGGTACGTTTGTTGGAATCATTATACAAGCCATGTTAGATTATTTCTCTATCAAGGTATGGGTAACTACTCCTACAAACCAAATGCTAATGGGTTGGAAAAATGAATCAACTACACACCGATGTTGGCCAAGGATGCAAACATGGATAAGATTAAGCAAAATCAAAACAAGATGCTACATGTTATTTTATGGAATACCGGATGACTTGGAAGACATCAACATAATACTCATATTTTCATATGGTATATAGTGTTAAATCAAAACTTCCAATCTAGTTTGATTTGACAATCTTTTAAAATATCCACCAGAAGTTTAAGATATTGAATGGAGTCTAGAGCTATCAAATCAAGAAGTCAACAACTATTGGAGTTAAAGGAGGCCAAAGCTATGGTCATGATAGATGTAGTGGGCTTAACAATTGTAGAAGAAGTATTATGACAATCAATTTGGGATGAAGAAGATGGGGCTTTCAAAGAAGATGACTAGCTAATGTTTTACAACTCCATTTGATATAAGAATACTAGAATGAATTTCAAACTACTTTCATGATTTCATAGTTCAAAAAGTATGGAGAAACTTTACTTATAATTTGAAGGAGTTGAAAGGATTATATTCTAATGGAGTGAATCATGACAAATTAAAGTTGTTACATTGACGAGTAGATTCTTTCACTCCAAGGACAGAGTGAAATCTTAGACCGGGGATAAATGTGAGGCCCAAGGTTATATAAATAGAATAAAGATTTATCTAAAATGTGGTTTAATCTAAAATTATATTTATCTTAGTCATGATTATGTTTAGCTTGTTGTGGTTAAGTTGAAAGAAAATATATGGTAGCTCTTGATAGAGTAGAGAGAATAATATGAACAACTATATTGTTATTCAGTGGGACTCAAGTGTTATATTTCATCACATGGGTTTCATTCTCCTTGAATTGAACAAATATTTCATTGATTTTACTTGATGAGGACTTTTAAATCTATGGGCAAGATTGATTTCATACACCAAAGTCAATTGGAGGGTAGTTGGGCTTCTAGAATATCCAAGTGGACCAATTTCATATTGTTATATACCTTTTATCATTGAGAGTTATGATCTCTACCGTGATTAAATTTGATAAAAGAAAGTTACATGATAATTACTTTTAGTTACTAGAGTAAAATTCTAAGTAGTGTAAATAGAGATGTTGAGAAACAACTCTCAAGCCTTGTTTTGGACAAGTACTTTGAACATCAATGAATATTATTTGAGTCTTTGTGAGATTGCTTAGTAAGTCGAGTTGTCATGAAATTTTGGATATTGCAATTTGGAATTTGAAACTTTGGGTAAGAAGGTGCAACTTGATTATGATTACATTTTTTCATCCAAGACATATCCAAAATAGCACCATAGCGAGCTTATCGAATTACTCTTCACTTCAACAATTCCTTGTATTACCCAACCTTCAACTCTAGTTCTCTACGAATGATCCCAAAACTCTTTGTTTGCCCATTTGACAACTCTACTTCCTCATTTTCATATTTCTCTAATCCCAATTTTATAACAATAGATCTAGATAAGAAGTTTTCTGTAAATCATGGATCAATCAACAATCTCACTTTTACTACTTCTATGTTGACATCAATCACAATCAAACACATTTTTTTTCTCAATCTATTTTTCTCAAGATTACTTATATTCATAGTTTTTCAAATTGTTAACAATCGCTTCATCTCCACCTTTAAGATTATTAAGGGGATGTTGATAAGGTGATCTAGCTCTTCTTGTTGGTACTCAAATTTGGAAATTCATAGCAATATGATCAAATTTTCCACAATTGTTACATTGTCTCATTTCTTGTTTTTCCTCCAATCTGCCTCCTTCTCTTGAGTTTGCTTCTAGATGAGAATCCAATATATGCATATTCAGGTTGTAACAATCTATTCCTTAAGCATTCACTCCTCTTGGAATGAAATCTTGTCTCCTCCTTATGTTATCCAACTCCATATGCATTGGTTCATGATACAGATTTGTGGAACATATACTTCTCTATCGTTGTCGTATACGTTGATTATTCGTTATGCACAAGCAATAATCTTGTTCAAGTTTTTTGGATTGTCTCAAATTAGTTCATGTTGAATCCTCTCATGAATGGATCAAGGGCTTTAGCTCCACTCATATCTTGTATTTGACTTCAAAGATCTTGAAATTACTCAATATACTTCCATACTTTCCTTCTACTTCAGTTTCCACAACCTCATATGTGCATTGATTATGAGATCAAATGCTTGAAAATTTTGAAAAAGTTCTTGTTTCATTGCATTCCAAGTAACTTGCTGGATTGACTCGTTGAGCTCCATCATCCAACCCTGAAACCAAATAAAAACTTTCTCCAACAACAAAATAGGAGCAAAAAAAATACAATGTGATAGTTGATGTTAAACAAAGCAAGATGATACTCCATTCTTTCAATCCAACCTTTCAAAATTTCCACGGTCTTACTTCTTTCATAAGATTCTATCTTACAAACTTTTGTCATCTTCATGATTATGAATGTATGAAGATCTATCTCTTTGCTCGTTGTGTTGCTTGGGTTTCAAGAGCTCAAGCTCTCACCATTTCTTTACTCTCTATCATTGATGGTTATGTCTCTAAATACATATGTGTTTCTCTCATTTTTTTCATTTTTCATTCCTCTCGTTTTGGCTGATGTCAATTCTTGAGCTAACTTTTGTATTTGAGTTTGGCTTTGATAAAATTTATCTCTCAAATCTATCAATTCTTGAATCATTTCTCTCAAAATATGCTCCATGATTTCTCTTCGTCCACTCTCTCTCAATATAGGGCTAAGATCTTTACTCTCCAATTCCTCACAATTGTCAACACAAAATGAATAGGTGATGTTATTACCTCTTGGTAGTGTTACTCTCCAAAATCTATGACAATTAAGCTCCAAAAAATAGCTCTAGGATGATACACGGTAAATGACGAGGTGGCTACCATGCAGTGGTGGATCAGATTGTGTGCTAGACGTCTGTTAGGAATTGGTTAGGATAAGATAACAAAATATGCAACCTACGCATGTTAGCCATGTGGCATAGTTTGGATTTCGGACTTCTAGTCCTACAGTATATAAAGCAAGGAGAGGTCTTGAGAAGAGATCTCTCATCTTGGAAGTCATTCCAGAGTCATTGCCTTCAGTGTTACAAGATCTCATCAGTTCGTCCATGAAGTTGGCATCAAAATGATAAATTAAATATTGAGTCAATTTTGCTCTCTCAATATATAATAGTTTGACATAAAAAGGATTAAAAAATAAGAATCTCGGTTTTATTTTATCTCTCCATCTATAATCTACACCCACAATAACCCCATTTCATTACTTGCAACTCAATGGCGACAACAAGCCTCTAACAAATACTCTTTTATCAAATTATAGTCCCAATCAAGATGACTCTTATAAGAGGGATGATCAACACTCATAGGAACAATAAGCTTGCTCTAATACCATTGTAACACTGAAGTCAATGATTTCATAATGACTTTCAAAGATGAGATTTTTCTCAATACTCTCTTTGATTTATATATTATATGACTAGAAAGAATATGAAATTCAATATATGCAACATGACTAACATGCATAGGTCACATGCTTCGTTATCTTATTCTAATCATTTCCTAAAACACATCTAGCACATTGTCTAATCCACCAATGCATGGTAACCACCTCATCATATATCTATACAAACCAAAGTTTAACTTTCATTTTTGGGATCATGTACACCACTTTTTGATTGTTTAATGATTTAGTGATTGATCTAATATTTGGCTAAACTAACTATAGCTAACTAAGATTGGTTACGCAATCTATACTTTCTTTGCACAAACAAGAAAATGTGTTTAACTACATTGAATAGCTTGAAGTAACAAAATAAGTGGAACTCAAGTGATGGTTTCATGGGCATAAGATTAGGTTATAATATGCAACTGTGTCTAGATAAAATTGTGTTCATTACATAAATTTAATATCTAAGTCGTGAGCGAAGAATATTTGCGTAATAGATCTTCGTTCATTTGTATCTCAACTAAGGTGGGAGTGGAGTATACATATATTCCCTTCTGATCTGAATGGAAAATATATACATCAAGCATTTAAAATAAGGTTTTCTCAAGAACATACTAATCTGAGTCTCATATCATTTAGAACTTCCATACTTCATTCTAGCCATGGAAAAAAGAAACTTCCAGAAGACGTTGTAAATAGGATCAATGACATAAATCACTTGTAATCTATGGATATATATCTATCTATCTTTCTTTCTCTTAACTACAGTACACCAAGATTGTGTGATGAATGCCTTGAAAACATAGATAGGAACATGGACAAACCTAAACGTAGATTCACACCTCATTGATCGTATCCCCAAAATTTATACTAGAATTAGAAAGATGACTCTGTATTCTTCCGGATTTTTTCTCTTTACACAGAAATTGTATTTCAGGAGCTCTTGGTATGTGCAAAAAACAACACCAGTTTCAATAAAAGTGCTAAAGCTTAACTTATAAGATACTTCGTGACATGTCGTAGTCTACACTGTACTGAGCTTAGCCTAGGAACATTCATACTAGTAGCCCATCGAAATACCCACTTCATTGAAAGAAAAATAATATTAGACAAACCCAAATGTCCCATTACATGACAGTTTCGGTCCATGCCAGCAGTATGAAAATATTCATTTGCCCCTCGTTTCTTATCACCAAATTTTGGCTTAATTCACTCTGAGAAAGTCTCAAGCTCAAGATCTCAAAACTGGTTGAATCACCCCAGCAACTCAAAGATGAAGGTACTAAACGGCCTCTTTAATCTCGTATCTGCCGAAAACCGACATTCTTCTCTGAGCAGTAGGGGGCAAAAAAGGGGCTACCTTTGAAACGAAATACGTCTCTGCTGCGTGGTATAAGCTTCCCTTCCAGAGTGTGGGGGAATCATGCAAATACATCCAAAATAGAAAGGAACAATACGAAAATAGTGATTTTTCCCATTCCAACCAATCAGGTCAAGAGTCTTGAAAACAGTATACTAATATCTGAAATTAGGCGAAAGGCGAGCTAATTTAAGGATTAATGATTGCGATACGAGGAGGGAGGCAGTCCAGGAAGGAAGCGGGCCTACCTGCTCAAGAAGCAGCAGTGAACGTTTTGTTCAAAGTTGTCGAACGCAGTGCTGTGCAGGCAAGGGAAGGAAGGGCATGGAGGAACTACTGCTTCCAGGAAGCAGTAGACGAAGGGGGGGGTCCGAGGGGCGGTCAGGAAGAGGGGTGGCTTTGAACGGACCGACTTCTTCCGGTCGCTCTTGAGTCTCGAGTCTCGAGTCTGGCTGGACACTATATAGTCGAGCAAGAGGAGGAGAAGCAGCGGATGAAACAGCAGCAGCAGCCACGACTCACAGAGCTCTAGACAAGTGGGAAGTGGTCGGTGGGCGGCTGCAGTTGAAGTAAAGCGTTTGGGCGAGTTGATCGGTCGTTTGATCGATCGGACAGGGCCGCATGATCTGGTCTCCGTGTCGTTCTGGGTTTCAGAGGTGCACTGCCTGCCTGCCTGCATTGGAACCAAAGTCATTCCGATCTGTGGGTGGGTTGTGCAGGTCTCCATCTCTCTGTGCTGCTGTTGTCGTGTTTCTGAAGGTTTTTGGGTCTGGGGTTTTGGCGGAAGTGTGAGGGCCCTGGGGGATTTTTGGAAATCAGCTGCGGCAGTGTAGTGGATGATTGTAGCTAGGGCATATTAATCATGGCCGCAGAGCCCGTGAAAATCGAGGTTTTGGGTATATCGACGGAGATTGTCGGGGATGAGGAAAATGGCTTGTCTGTGGTTGACAGCAATCAAGCGAATAAATTGGAATTGGTAGCTGAGGACGGTGAGTCCGCCAGGGTAGTTCTGAAGGATGTAGAATTTGAAAACTCCGATGAATCTACTGCCCAAGATGGTGTTGGAGTGACGGATGAAGCTGATGGTGGAGCTGAGCAGAGGGCAGAGGGAGCCAAGTCCGACTCCGAGAGTCCTGTTCTGGAAGAGGAGGAGCAAGAAGAGTGTGGGTTTTGTCTTTTCATGAAGGGTGGGCCTTGCGGAGAGCGTTTCTCCATTTGGCAGAGTTGTGTGGACGGAGCGGAAAAATCCGGGGAGGATATTGTGGAAAAATGTGCGCAAACGACCAGTTTGTTGAAAGTATGCATGGAGATGAATCTTGAGTACTACGGCCCTGTTTTGGAAGCGGAGAGAGCTATGGAGGAGGTCGGAGCACAGGATGAAAACCAAACATCAGATTCCACAGAAAAGCCTGCTGCTACTGCTGAAAGTGAAGGAAAGGAGGACGCACAACCCGACAGCACGGGGAAAGTAGTGGAAATTGTTGCAGTCACGGCTGTGGATGGAGAGGTCACTGAAGTTGTGGACGTTGTTGCCCAAGCCGCAGGTTGAATGCCGAAATTGCAGACATGCACAGTCCTCGTGAGATTGCTACAGCAAGCTATCGGCATGCATATGGATCTGAGACTCGCGGAGTTGAGATGAATCTGAGACTCGCGGAGTTGAGATGATAGTCAATCTGGATTCATTTTTGCAGACACAGAGAGAGAGAGAGAGAGAGAGAGAGAGAGAGAGAGAGAGAGAGAGAGAGAGAGAGAGAGAGAGAGAGAGATCTTAGTTCGGCCAAAGAGAACGCATCGATGCCATTAGAGTGCATCAGGAGGATTTTTGACTACTACAGTGGATCTGCCAACCTTAGGGTTTTGTAAGGAGAGGGTTTGCTGTCTGGTATCTTAACAGCTGACCAACCTTCGGGAGAAGTGTTCCGTCAGATTCAATCCGGGATGGAGGTAGCTGCCGGATCGTTTGCAAGAGACTGATGACACACAATGAATAGACGTCAGATTTCAAAGGGGTATAATTTGTTGTTTGGGCCATAGAAAGTCATCGGCACTTTGTTGGCAGCATGCAGAGTACCCTGAAAGTACTTCATTTGAATTTCATATCTGTGCGCAGTTGCCCTATTCGAAGCAACTTGGTTCCAAAGATCTGTACTCCACTGGATTCACTGGATCTCCATCGTGTTCACATGCATGCATAGGAGTTCATCATTGGGCAAGTCTTCAGACTTTGCGCATGAGACTTGCGTCCCTTACTGCTTCTAAATGTGGACATTCCGTGCTTTAGGTTTTTCAGTCTCAGAAGGAATTCATAGATGTCCAGGCTGGTGGTGGTTTTGTTGTTTGTATTTTGCAAAATGTCGTAAACGTATTGATTAACCAGCCTTACGTTGAGGTGCTTCTCATCACTGATGGAAAGTCAGAGAGCTTAGTTTCGATCGGAACTTGGAACATCTAGAAGCTGATGAGATATTATGTGTTGGACCATTTCACTGTACCAGGTTTGGTCACGAATGTCTGAGATCAAATCAAAGAATACAAGCATCCACTTCAGTGTTCAATTGCGTAATTTAAAGTAAACTTATTTGACATTTGCTGTTTCCTGAGATTCATTGCTTTAGAGAGATTGTTAAAAGTATTGGACAGGAGAATAGTGTGGGATAGAATAAGGACCAGAATAAGACCTCCAGTTTACACGATTGGAAGGAAGAATTATGGATTTGTTCATGTTTCAACCCTTCCACTGCCTACAGGGGTCTTGAGACCCAATTTCTAGCAACTCCAATGCGACTGGACTCTTCAGGGCAGAACCAGTGTGACATTGAATCTTTCTATATGGGCGATCGTACTGAAAGATGCGACTGTTCAGTTTGTCGCTCCAGTTTTCAAGAGAGGGCACTTGAGTGCCTGGCAGAAGGCGGCGTCGTAAATCCTGTGTCTGACTTCTGAGTTGTCGAGTTATGCTTTTGTTTCATTGGGTGAGTAACGAAACGAGAGCATATTTCGTTATGTCGCACAATACTGTCATTTGCAAAGTTTTGTCGGCGTGATCTACCATTGAGAATCTAAAACTTCATTGAGATCAATCATAAACTTGCTACACTCTTTTGCAAGAAACTATGTTCCACTGATTAGCAAACCGATTTTGTTTCCAGTCCCTCTAGTGCCACTCTAGCAAATCCCGCAGCAGGGAGTGTGAGCCACGACTTAAAACTGTCAAGGCCACTTTCACGTTGCAGCAAACTTTAACATGTTATTCTTGCAATGCCAACTGGAAGAAACCATCTGACAAATTCGCAACAATAGACTCGCTGGGTGCGTCTTCGTGTGTGATCACTGCAGGAAGCTTGTCCTCATCTTTACCCGAATGCATCACGTCATTTACATTTTTATTTATTTGAGGGTTAATCGATGGCGGGCAGGCATGAATGTAAAACAACTGAATTCGCTTTACTTCGTGCATTGTAAGTTATGACTGAGTTTGTGTGAAACACGAAACTGAGCTGCATACTTGAAATTCAGACTGTTGGGGAATTGATGGTAAATACGTGAAACTGAACACCATGCAGTTGAACAGACTCTACCAGCATGATCGATTTACTCCACGAAGCAGAGCATATTTGCTTTTGTAACGACATAACACATGGAACGTTTCAAGTTCCTACGGTAACTAGCAAAAAGTCGTGCCTCCTTTCACGGTGCGCTTTTTCCATGAACCAGCTGACATTCAGTGAGTAACGTCCAAATCTTCATTATAGTTGCAATTGTATTGGAGCACGGAACATTTACATCAACTTATCTCCATTTATAATCAAACCTTCCTTTCATTATGATAACAAGCTTGCTACATGAGGCGGACAGTTTATTCCCAGTCCGCTTTGCAGTGACGTCATCACCATTAAATTGAACTTCACTACCGACATATGCCAGACATGACGAAGATCTCGCTCATACATTTCACACTGGAGCTCGAGTGGTTTGGGAAAGGTTGAAAAACCGTTAAGCCAAACCTGGTACTCAAGCAGAGGACGACGCATGGAGTGTTAGAAAAGACATTACCCCATTACAAGAAGATTCTCTGAACAATTTTTTATTTCGAAAACATGACAGCGGTGTGATTCGAGTAACGTAGCAGCCAATGCCAACAGCCCTCAGCTGATGACGATGAAAGAGATGCCTACCTGCATATGTACTATCAAAGAGTAGGTAGTCTTTGGCATTAACTGACACCATTTTCTACCAAAATTGAGCAAGACATGATGCCCATGGATGTCTCAAGGACTCAGGTCAGCAAACCGTACTATCGTCGTATCTCCTGACAGATCACTAGCGTAGGGAAGAAATTCCACCGTGACAGTGTAGGAAAATGAGCCTTTGTGCAAGTATAGTCTACCTCAAAGAGACCTGGCCTAATTCTAGCACCCCTAATCAAATCCTTAGCACTCGAATTGTGGTGTGGGTCACTACAAAGCTAGGAATCCCACCTAATGCCGAGTGGGTGTGTGAGTAAAGTTAACCTGAGCTTTTATCTCCAAACGGATTGTGTTCTGACTATCAATTGGAAGCCAAGATCACGTAGGCTGTGGGAAATCTGAGGTGCTCACTGCACTACCAAATAGGTATCGATCACCTGAAGCTGTTGCTGAACCGAGTGAGTATTTGTGTTGGCCTACATTTCAGTTCAGTTCAGTTCAGTTTCACTTCAGCCTACGAGGCTTTCACTCAAAACCTTTTGGTCACTAACCGATATAATGATGGATGGACTCCGATGAAAACTCCGAAGGTTGACCAGAACTTACTAGTAGTAAACTGTTAAAGCATGATGGTAGTCCGTGGCTTTGATGGATTGGATTCCAGATGACCACAGCCACCAGTCCACCTGCACACTCGTTACGTCCTCTCCTCTTCTATTTGAGAGTTCCTCTCGAAGTAGCTCCACAGCTGTGATGGTGCATGCACGGATTTCGACTTCTTCTTCGGACCCCGGAGCAATATTTTCCTGATTGTCAACCTTCTCGGCCAGACATGGAGAGTACTCGAGAATGCCCCAGGCTCGCAGCACGGCCGGGACAACGTAGTCTGCAAACATGGTGATGGAACTAATGTCCTTGAATTCTCCGATCCCTTTGCCCTTGAACGCGCCCCACAGATCTGCGACGAAAATTTGAGCTCGTTTGTAGATGAACACTTGTTGGCCTTTGTAGACGGTGTGATCCCGAAAACCTGGAAAATGGCCGGCCACCAGCTCCACAAGATCGACGGCAGATTTCTTCGCTCGCGCCACGAGGTTCGCCGCTGATCCGGCGAAATTCTTCGCCAACACGGAGCCGACCTCGCGAAGAAGACGAGCCCGTTCTTCCTCCAGAGGAAGCTCTCGAGGCCAATTCAGAAGCTTTCGCAGCATCGGGCCCGTGTAGGACTGCAGTCGGTAGGCGTCGAATGCCTTGGGGTCGGCCACGAGCGCGTTTCTGAGCCCTCTGGCCAAGTGCTCGTAATGGAGCTCGTCATCGGGCCAGAAGCAGAAATTCAGAGCATCGAGCACGAGCATGTACTGCGCGGTGAGTGGCCCGCCGTCGTAGAAGTGGATTTTCTCGAAATCCCACTCCACTGAAGGCACTGCGCCCTGCATGTGCTCTGCCACATGCTCTATGGCCTTGGCATTGATGGTCACATAGTTGGCGTGGTCAGCGACCCAGAGACAAGATGACCGTACTTCCATAATCAATCTGCCCCCGTGAGCTGCAAGGCCAAAATGAACAGCGTATCCTGGAAGCTGCTGCTGACGCCCGCAAATTCAATCTCTATATCGCTCGCTTACTAAAACCTGGGCCGAAATGGATGCGACCTATGCTCCGGATTACCCAAATTACTTCTCACCATAACAGACAAGAAGTCCGAACAAACACCTCCAGTGCCATCCATCTGTCCGTCCCCACCTCACCTCTCGTCTCCGTCCAATCCAGGCCAATTTCCTGACCACTGGCTCCAGATCTGAGAGGCGATGTTCGACAACAAACTGCCCGTTCCGTGCTCGAAAGCCCAAACATTCCTTACTGTTTGCTCTCCCTTCGGCCCCACCCCCTCCTCTCATCCCTCGCTCGTCATCCCTCGTGTCGAGAAGTTTTAGTTTACCGCATCACAAATCACGATTTACGCCGCTCCCGACAAGCCCTGGAACCCTAAAGCCCTCGAGGCCTCTCCCCTCCCTCAGCCTCGGCCTCGAGCCCTCGACATTTTTAGTTAGGGCTCCGTTAAACCCTCTCTCCTCCTCCTCCTCCTTCCCGTTCCCGTACCCTTGGTACTGCCCTGCCGTTGTTTTAACTAGGCTTTAGGAAGGACCCGAGCAGTGAGGTGTGTCCTGACAAAAATTTGTGACTGTGGTTGGAACTGGGATCGACCATAGCCTTCTATTCGTACGATTCCGGTTCTGTGCTTCGACTGCTGGAGTGAGCGAGTTTGTGAGCGGGCAAGCTAGGGCTTTAGGTGTGTCGTGGACAAAATATTGCTGATGCATTGGATCGAGGAGAGCATAGGGAGTTGAAGTTTATTTCTGCTTACAGTGCATTGCATATCTACTAGTTGAGGTTTCGATTCTGCTATCTGCACGAGAGATTCGGCGAAGTGACAGCGAGAAGGGTTGATTTTCATCTTAGCGGTGTGCGCCATGATAGTCATCGCAGGTAGGGTGATGTCGTCGATACGGGATTTACGGGAAATGGAGACGGTGTTCCAGCAATTGGTCGGATGCTTGCAATTGTGCAGTCACTGAAGACGTCGAGATTTAGAGCCTTGGATTTCTGGGACTAGACGTTGGGTTTCTGTAGTGTACGTGTAGTCGTCAGGAGATTCAGAAGCCATGGGGATTCAGGGCGATGAGAAGCGGAAAGGAGAGGGGAGCGGAGGGAGAGGGGGCGCTGCGAAGAGAGGAGGAAGGGTAGCTCAAAAAGGACATCGGCCGAAGAAGAGCGAAACAAATTTCATACCTGCGTACACCGGGGAGCTTGCCCCTCCACCAGTTGCTCGAGATATTATGGCCGTACCCGCCAAGCTTCGGCGTATTATGAACCTCAGAGCTGTGGTAGCGTCTGGTACTTCCCCACCGTCCATCTAACCTCTGCTCTTAACATTTCTCCGTATTGCTGCGGAATTTGTCGTTGCGTTAGTCAATCGCCATTGCGTAAGTTTCGTCTTGACTCAGAATTCTCGATGATGATTTTCCAGGTGAGAAATACGATCCTAATGCGTACAAGCGAAAATCGAAGAAGGATGAGTCCAAGGTATGAGCCTATTTGGCGAGGTACTCGGTTCCTCAGATTCACAGATGCTCGTTGTGGTGCCGGCGTCGGTTTAGAGCTTCAGGAATTAGTCAGTCGAACCCCGGCACACCTCGGCGGCTGCCCAGTCCCTTGCACTCCTTGAATTTTGCAGTTTCTTTCTTGTAATGTCAAGTGCAAACTGCTTCATCGTCCCATCATTTTCCTACATCATCGAGCCCCTAGATGTACAGCATATCTCTCTCATGGTTGATCTTGATGAAATAAGCATATGTATGTAATCAATCCACTCTGTACGTACTCGGCAAGCTCTGTGGCACGTTGTCGATGGATGGAGTGCGCGATCAGTAGTTTCTCGCAAGAAATCAGTCGAACTAACAGTACGATTACTGCAGGGCAGGTTTCAAAGAAGGACAAGAAACGAAAGCTAAGTGATGAAAAGCCTGGATCCAACGGGGCCCAAAGTAAGGACGAGGACGGTCCGCCAGCAGCCAAGAAGACCAAGCTTTCTCGAGCCGAAGAGGAGATGAAAATGCTAAACGCCAAGTTTGATAGGAAGGCACGAGTTAAGCCCAAGAGTACCGGTGAAACGTGGAAGAGGTACTCTTGTTTGCGCACATCTTTTGAAGGCCTATTCCGGCTTCGTGAGTGCGTGGACCACGATGAAGAGAAGATATGTCAAGACGTTCTTTAGACTCCTTGGCAATCAATGCACGAAGCCCGTCAGGTTAACATGGAAGAAGCGAGTCCGTTGGAAATATGTGGATTCCAGTCATGTTACACGAGGACATCTTTTGCAGCAATGGGAAAAAATTATCGGGGCCTGAAAAGTTGCAGCCAGTGTGTTCGATCATAAATTGATACACCTCTTTTATGGGTTTTGCAGCTACTTGAATGAGAAGAAGAAGAAGAAGAAAGGAACTAAGCCGACTGAAGAGGGTGTGCCCGCGATGAATGTTCACGAGAAGATCGAGTTCGGAGACGTAGTGCAGGCTCCCCCTAAACTAACATTCCCGAAGAAGGCTGCTGCGGTAAGTAAATCTCTCGGAGTATTGGTGTATATCTGTCCACGAGATGGAAAACTGTTTGGATGCAATCGAGAATTGCCCATCCGATGGTGGACCGTTTTTCATCAATGAAACCATTTATGGAGCAAGAATGGTGTGGTGGGTGCATGTAGGCAGGTCGGGTCTCGGTCCAACGCTCTGCCGAGACTGTAATTAGTGCGACTCACAACTCCAGCACTTCTTGAGAAAAAGTGCAGAAAGGGGCAGCTTACATGTAAATCAGAGTGAAGCTTGGCTTAGCTAGGTTTCTGAAATATCAAGAGAGCTTTGCCCTGGCACATCCAATTCATCGAGTTTGTTTTCATGGGTGCAGATCAAGGAGAAGGAGAGGGGCGATGGAGATCAGTCGGCATTACACGAGAGACTTAGAATGCAAGCCATAGAGTCTTATCGACAGCGCAAAAATTGGTCGGAGAGACCCGGACAACAACTGCCGAAATTAGATTTAGCCATTGCCGTTCCTGAACTATAAATCTCTGTCGACCCACTGCATACAAAACTAGTACCGAGGGACGGTATTATGTAGGCAAGGTGCAAATCCCGGTGTCTTTCTCTGGTGCTGTCATGCAGATTAGATGGCTTACATGCTGTAGGTGCGCCCATGTTAGTGATTTCCAGGGGTTTAGATTAGAGCGAGCCGGCACGGCTCCTCTTTCGCTAGAGAACGGAATGAATCCAGTCAAGGTAATGAAGTAATGCAATTCTGTTCAAGCTCGGAAAGTATTGAGCCTTTTTTTGAAATCGAGAGATGAATTGTGTTCGTCCAAGTTCAGCAGAGCGACGGTTTTGTTCACGCAGTCATCCCGTTGCTTGTTCTTCGAACATGCCGGAAGGCTTTGCTCGTCACATACGTGGCGAGCGATGATCAGTGTCTCCCCGGATCCATTTCTCAGGGCTGTTGTGATCATTGCCTGACCGGGTCTTCAGTTGGTATTCGAGTCGGCGGTTTTGAAAGCAAGAGAGGAGAAGTCGAGAACACGAATATAGCTCGACGATGTTGTAACTTTCCTGGCCAATGCACGCAGCGATATTTCAGATTTTCAAATCAGAAAACTTCTAGGCCGCCAGTTGTGCATATGGAATGTAAATCACTCGAATCTTAGTTACAATCGGGCGATGTTTGTTTCCAAAGCGTTCTCGGTGGGCATCACCAATCTCGACTCTCCTGAACATTGCCAACGGTCTAGCGTCTGTCTGCCGCAGTGTTCACCGATTGTAAATCTGTGGATTCCGGCAGACCAGTGCGCGGACACGATGTAGGATGCAAATTTATCTCCGCTGCAAATCTCTTCGGCTCCGGGAGTTGCGAGAGGTGGCGGATTGCACTCACACTACTACACGGGAGTCGACCTCTTTGCGACCACTCTGGAAATCAAGTGTACCGTCGATGAGGAAGTCTGGGGGGATAATGAACAACACGGTGGCAACGACTTGTTGATGGCCCTGCCGTGCGCTGTCTTTCGTATACCTCCTGTGACTGTTCCATGCCGGAACGAGACTTCTGATCCGCTCTGCAGTCTTTGTCCATAAGTTTCGTGGATGACAGTGCAGCGCACTTTCGGGTTTGCAAAGTCCTTGGACAGCTTCCGAAGATCTGACCACGTGGTGGACCATTCTAAAATCTTCGGTCAATGATCCTTCCGACAGAGAACGAGCCAATGGCACAGCAGACAAGTCAACTCGAGTTCATGTTCGTTCGCGGTTAGTTGCGGATACTGAAGATTACGATGTGAGCGTGGATGCGGTCTGTGACTTCGGCATCATCGACTATCAATAGCGCGAATGGAAGTTAAACCGACGCGTTGTTGCAAATCGCCCCTGACGCTGATTCTGCATCACACACGAGCAAGTGAAGCGATTGAGATACTTCGAGGAGGAGGTTTCTCAAACACTTCTGTCACAGAGAGTATTCGCCACGGAACTGAGTTCCGTTGATGGAGAAGGTGGGCAGAAGAAGATATTACTAATCTCCTAAAACCCAGAACCCTAACCCTACAAGTCAAGTCGTGTCGTCGTCGTCGTCGTTGCCGTTCTCTTTCTCCCGTGCGCGAGGGAGGTGGGGAAGAGCATTCGTATATGGTTGTCAGATGGCAACGACTGTGAAGAACCAAGTGTGTGCTCCTTCGATTGTTGGTGGAGGCAAAATCTCCGGAATTCTTGCAGCAGACAGTCGGGCACGCGCATCGAATGCAATTCTTCGAAGTCGTTGCGGATCATACAAAACGACGTCGTCTAAAGCTGGCGGAGATGGTTTTTCATGGGGAGTTACATGCGGTCGGACTTCCACGTCCGGCTCCGGATGTCGAATTCCAGAGGCGTCGTTGTTCGGAACAAGGCCTGCCAGGAGCGGGTTTGAAATTCAGTCACGGAAGAAGCTGCCATCGCCGAGGCGCAGTGGTGGAGGCATGGAACCGAAAGCAGTGCAGCAGGAGGATGGGGATGAAGGATTTATGAGATTGAAATTGGCCGTCTTCCTCTCGGGCGGGGGCTCCAATTTCCGAGCTCTCCACGCCTCTACGCTCAGCAATTCCATTTACGGGGATTTCGTCGTGGTTGTGTCCGACAAACCCGCGTGCAAGGGATGCGATTACGCCAGGGAGCACAACGTTCCAGTGCTGGCTTTCCCTCAGTCCAAGAAGCATGCTCCCGAAGGACTCTCTGCCGCCGATCTCGTGGAAGCTGTGAGGAAGTTGGAGGTGGATTATGTGCTGCTGGCAGGGTACTTGAAGCTCATACCGGAGGAGTTGGTGAGAGCATACCCTCGGTCGATCCTCAACATCCACCCCGCGCTGCTTCCGGCCTTTGGAGGCAAGGGCTACTTCGGGATGAAAGTGCACGAAGCTGTGATCAAGTCCGGTGCTCGATTTTCCGGTGCCACGGTTCATTTTGTCGATGAGAAGTATGACAGTGGGCCCATTCTGGCTCAGAGAATCGTGCCAGTTTTGGCAGACGATTCGGGCCACGACCTTGCTGCCAGGGTTCTCAAGGAGGAGCATGTGCTCTATTCCGAAGCCGTGGCCGCACTTTGTGAAGATCGAGTGTTCTGGCGAGAAGATGGAGTTCCTCTGATTAGAAGATCTTGGAAAGGGTCGGCCGAATACTACTGATATCATTGCAACTTTTATTGCTAGATGAACCGGGATTTTCCCTGCCGCCTCTTATCTGCACTCGATGTCGATGTCTCGCCGCCTCTCCAAGACCTGTCGCTCAAATTCGAGAGTTTAGGGTTGTGAATTTGTCCAGGTAAGGACTTCATGTCCACCCGGTAATGGCCATTAGCAGTAACGTTCCTTTTTGTGACGTCGACATTTACATCTCAGCGATTGCTCTCATTGTCGGGCGCAGGATAGTAGTCAATAGTCCTCGACAAATTGCGTATCCATACGTGAACCCATCATTCACATACGATGCTATGCGAGGAAAGAGATGGTTTTGAAAGGCGTCTAGAAGTGCCGGTCCAGGCACTACGCCCGGTCGAATGTTGGGGAGCAAAGCGCTTCCCATACCCAAGTTGCATGTGGCTTCAACCCAAGTCATCAGTCTGAGAATCATATCCATCCCATTGACTCTCTGACAGGAAAGGAAATCGCAGACACAAAAGACCTTGTGTGCATGACCTCCTGAGGCCGGATGTCGGTGACCATTACTTCTTTCAAGAAGTCAGCGTAGAACCCTTCCTCTTGCTGGGTTAACTATCCGTCTCGTAGACCTAAGGCGAGCAACAGCTTTCCTTTCCTGTCATGTTACAGCTGGAGACGAGAAGAGTTGAAACTTCCTGGCCTGCAGGCCGACAGCCATTGTAACGGTTCTTCACACCCATATGGAAAATGGGGAGAAGCTAAATCTGCCAAGCCCACGCGAGTTGGAGCCGACCAAAACATTGTTGCGTCAAAACGTGCCTCGGCTTCAAGTTGTGTCAAGTTTCTCTCACACCGTTGTTGTGTATGCATGGTCTTCTGCACCTACGTACGAGGTGTAGTCAACAATTTTTCGGATTCTTGTATTGGATTGCAACGTAGTCACCAATTCATGCTTGGCGAGCTTGCCATCTTTACCTTATTGTGTCTTTACCTTTATGTCGTATGCAATTCCTGATGAGGTCTTCAATTCTGACGAGTTTGCAGTATAATCTTTTAAGCTGCAAACATCTTCTTTTCTCTGCAAATTTTTTATAATGGTGCATGAACCAAAATATTGCTACGAAAGAAAATACGTTTCCATTCATGCTCTTCTCATGACAGACGCAAAACGTCTCTCAAAATATGAATTCTCTAGCAATGTCAATTTCTGTAATAAAATTGATGCTAAACGGTGCGCACTTCAGTGCCAACAACAGGGTGTACAAACTGATGATGCAGACTGGCTCAACAAGAGGAGAATATAAAGAAGAGTAACATATATGTATCCTAGTGATTACAATTTACAAAAACCACCAGGTGGATACTGCACATGGAGTGAGAGTAGGCAATGGTGAGCCTTACAGTAGACTTGCGTATAAGTCTCCCTAACGCAAGTTAGGGAGACTTATACTTGGTTCATGAAAGCACTAGGTTATTGTTGAGGATACATATTGTACATGTGATGTATTTTTGGAGTGGATTATTATTCCTCATACAAGATGAGTAATCACAACATATGCAATATTGTGGTTCCAGATATTACATATGACATAGTTTTGGAACTGATGATTACCATCTTCTTGGATACTTGGCAAGTGGAGAAGCAACATCTATGGTTTCCAAGTATATGGGTATAGAGAGTTCACCTTGGAGTTGTATGGAACTATGGACATCGATTTCGACATCTACGGTTTCCAAGTATAGGGGTATGCAGAGAGGTCACCTTGGAGTTATATGGAACTATGGACACGGATTTTGACACATTTGTGAGATAGTGTGTGAGAGCTTACCATACTATCCGACATGGGTGTTATTTTATTGGTGGGTGTTATATGGTGTAGGGTATATTTCATATTTCAGGTGCAATCCATAGGAGATATTTAAGTGATGTTTCTTCAAAGCTCATGTAGAATGTAGACTATTTGACCAAATAGTTTGAATATCTTAGGCGTACATATTTCTCACTATAATGCCATTGGGGCTAGCTCCATCCTACCTATTTGGTTTCATCACTTAGATGGGGTCTTCCTATCCTTTTTGCTTTTTACTTAGTTTCCCTCTCATGATACTATAAATTGACATTACTTTTAGCGATGTGTGTAAGGTCTACAAGCAACATTCACCATCAATCCCCATTCATGAGTGATAGACTTTTCACTTGTTGCAAGTTTAGCTTGAACATGTTTTATTTGGCAGACTTTTGCTAAAGTATCCAAATCTTTTCTGTTGTACTCCATTTTTGCAAGGGCAATTAAATGTTCGCTTCGGGTTCTCTCTTTCATGTTCTTCACGTACAATCTGTAAAGTGAACTCACTTTACAGGTTGTACCTGAATATGCTCATCTCTCTCATGAGTTTCTTGCTGAAATGTGCCCTATTCGGGCCCTCTTCAAGATTTGGTTCTCATCATCATGTTCATTATCTCCAATACTGTCAAATAACTGACTGTCGGATCCAACTGAATCATTTCATTAATCGCATCAACTTCAAGTCAAAATTACAACAAATTACCGTCTTCAAAACAAAATTTATAAAATTGTTTGTTCTTAATTTGCCTAGACCTATAGATGAAGTGCAGATTTGATCTATATATTGGAGTCTTGGCTACCATAATCCACTATGTTATAAAATGGGCGAACTTTTCATTTTCCTTCCCTCTTTCATTGGCTATTTTGAGTTTCCTTTGAACCTCTCCACTGTCTTCTAAAGTATGATATCATTCATAACATTCAAACTCCTATTAGCTAAGACCACCACGATATTTGTATAAAATGTACTCATGCACTAGTACTTCTCATGTATTGAGAATCCATGTTCACACTTGGAATGGTTGATTCTTCAAATTGAATGTAACTTGATGTTTCCGATTTTAAGCCCAATTCCATATGGGAAGACATACTTGAGTTTGAAAGTTCTGAACTACATTTAACAGATGATTTTAAACACGGGGAAGTATAGAGAGAGAAAGTTGAGTCTTAGTTCACAATAGCAAAATAATTGCAAGAAAAGTTGCTAGTCAAGCAAGTTCCTACTCTATGGATTGAAACAGAGTCTACATCTCACGTTCACATGAATTTTTATTTTTCGCGTGTTACTTCAGCGGGAAAAAGTCACTAGCACATTTTAGGGATAGATGTTTTTTTACTGTATCAATTGTTAGTTTTTCCCTCTTGGCATTTACAACGTAGAAAAAATTTGTGGCACATTATTTTTTCGTGATAAACTATGCTAGTTTTGGCTTCATGGAAATGGAGCCAATCCCTTTACTTTTTTCATAGATATCATACGGAAACCACTATTTATTGACTATTGTATGTGTGAAATGTGAATCTGTGTTTATTGTGCTCGTTCCATAACCAAACATTATCTGGAAATTCTCTTGAAGCAGGGATCAAAGTCGGATACTTTGGATTTAAAAATAGCGGACCCATAAATCAAACAATTCTAATAAGCATTAGTCATTCTCGGAGGCCAGGAATTCCCGGTAGAAGTTTCCCCTTCTCGACTTCCCGTCTTAGTCCTTGATAAATCCCAGAAAAGCTGCGTAGAAACTATGTATTTCTCGTCACTGATTCACACAGATGATGGACCGAAATACTTTCTGTCAGTGAGAATCCACTCCTCAGATGACGTCAACTCAAGGAAAACTTTGGACAAAATCTCACACTTGAAACGACGAATTTCCTGAACAACAGCCTCCCTCGCACAGCATCGTGTCGGAGCTCCAAATGGCGATCTTGTTGCCCTGAGGGCGTGCAGGCAGACGGTCCAGCACGACATTGCCATCATCCTGCACTTCCAACACGGTGGCGGACCAGCACACGTTGCACCTGGGCACCGTGTATTGTGAGAACACCAGATCGCATTTGACGGACTTCGAACAGCGCGAACACTCCATCTGGAAGGGCATATGCGTGGCATCCGCGCCTACCGGAGGTGTTGGTTGCTCACATGGGAAACTCTCCGTTAGGTCGCATGTTCTGTTCTCCATCGGGGCCGTAGGAGCTTTGTCTCTGAGTGTCGTAGAGGACCAGGGATCTCTTACTCGGTGACGAAATCCAACTAAACATCTTGTTGAGCCACCAAAGATCCGTCGCTGACGCTGCTGCTACTCGTGAGCCCTGTCCAGTAGATCATGCAGTTGCCGTGGTCGTCATTGGGCCAGTTTGGAAACGAGTCGTCTTTCATTTGATTCAGCGAGCCATTTATAGCTTTGAAGGATACATTCCTGGGCGATGCATGTTCACAGGAGTCCAGTTGTTTAACAGCATTCGAGTGGAGATTTTCCCTCCCGCCTCACATCTGCAGTTGAGGTCTTGCCGCCTCTCTAACCGAACTGTCACCCAAATTCTAGAGTTTAGGGTGGGGAATATGTCGAGGTAAGGATTTCACGTCCACCCGGTGATTGCCTTGGGCAGTAACGTTCCTTCTTGTCACGTCGATTAGTTCATCTCTGCGATTGCTCATTGTCAGGCAACGGATCTACGTTGTCAGGCATAGGCTAGTGGTCAACACTGACTCTTCGAAAACCTGCACATCCAAATCTGAACCCACCATGCAGAAACGATGTTATGCGAGGAAGGAGATGGTTTTGAAAGGCGACGAGAAATGCCGATCCAGGCAGTAGACTCGGTGGAATGCCAGGGAGCATCGCGCTTCCCATTCCCAAGTTGCATGTGGCTCCAACCCAAATTATCAGTCCGAAGATCAAATTCCTCCTATTGAATCTCTGGCAGGCAATCGCAGATACAACACCTGGTGTGTACACCTCATCAGTCCGGATGTCGGAGGACATCACTTGTCGGACGAAGTCTGCATAGAACCCAGTATCCGTCTCGTATTGCTGCTCCGGTGGAGTCGTAGTCTCCTGAAGCGAGCACCAGCAGCATGCTACAACTGGAGACGAGAAGCGTTAAGACATCACGTTTCCTGGCTTGCGTGCCTCCAGCCTCTGGAATTTGTTCATCAAATCCAGATGGAGAAAGTGGAGAGGCTATCTCTTCCAAGCCCACGCTAGTCTGAGCCTACACAACATTGTGCCATGAAAATGTGCCTTCGGTTTCTCAAGTTTCTCTTCACATCGTCTTTGTACATGAGTGGATGACAGTCTCGTTGCATGGTCTTCTGCAACTACGTACAAGGTTTTATCGACTGTCATAGTTTTTTTCGTCTTTGATTACCGCGTAGTCAACGGATCGATGTCTGCTTAGCTTGACGCTTGTGCTTCCATACACCACTCTGATTCTTCGATGAAATCTAGCTGTTAGATCTTGGGGAGAAACATAGATAGTGTTATTGATGCACAAGTCCAACCTCATTGTTGACAACACATAATAGTACTTACACTCGAAACAATATAAAAAAATGGTGCACATACCTGAAGCCAAGATGGAGGTATATAGATCTTAAAAAAATATAAATGACAATTTTTTACTTCAAAATTATCTATACAAGGGTTCAAACTATCACAAAAATATAAATGACAATTTTTTACTTCAAAATTATCTATACAAGGGTTCAAACTATCACAACCGAGACTGACATAGTCTTTTAAGACTATATCAGTACCAAGACTATATCAATTTTGAATCCCTTCTACTCTCCAAATAGATAATCTGATGCTTATAATCTAATTGCGGATAAATTTACTCACATTATTCTTTTTTTATTTTTTAAATCTTACAAAAATAAATTTCATTACAAATTACCATTTTTTATAACTTCTATGGATTTCAAAGATTTTACATTTTAATTTTGGACCACTAGACAAAATAAATTTGCATGTATAACACCTATGATCCTATCAAATTTTAGATCAAATGGACACTATATGATAATCCTATACCATGTCTTTATTATTTTTGATTCAAAAAATTTGAAACTATAATTTTTGAATTTTGATCCATTTTTTTCAAATATTTTTAAACACTATTGATCTTAAATAACAATATTATTATAATCATTGATAGACTTGGTCAAATTATAAATTCAGTCAAACCTGAAAGCTTATGCTCTCCATATTCTTTATTCAAAAATCAAGCAATTAATTTGAAAAATAGATTTTTAAATTCAATCATACGAAATTCAAATTACTTTTACTTTGGGACTGTCATCATGGTTTTCACTTGATCATCATTCTACACACTCAATAACAAGTAGATCAAAGATACCATTGAGTAAATTTCGCATAAACACCTTCAACATTTAAAGAACTCAAAATTCTCACCACAAAATCAAATTGGAATTTTGGAAGTAATCTTTTTTATTTTCAAAACATACACAATGGTATTTTGATCATAACCATAGTATAAAAAAGATATTATAGTTGATTCAAACCTAGTTTTAATTTCAAAGAATCTATAGTCATGCACTAGCTAATGTTCCACCACAGTCACACTCTCCAAGTCTCAACTTCAAACACTGCCCTCAAAGAAGCCCTAATTTTAACTCTAGGTCTCGAGACTCAATCTCCTTATTTCATAATCGGTACATCCAATGCATAATTAGTTTAATTATTATATATGCTCTTGCTTCCACACACCTACCTTACTAGGGGTGCCACTACATAAGCCGTAACATCATGAACAGAACGACATTGATTAGTTCACGGGTATGTCATGTTATGTCCATGAGAGTCATATGGATATAAAAATATCTGTAATAATTATTTATTATTATATGTATATATTTATCAATTATTTTTATCATTCAAATAACTTTTTATATCTGAAAAATAACATAAATATTATATTTGAAGTAAAGCATTTTATTGGTGACAAAAGATAAAATTGTTTAAATTAATAATAGTTAATATATATTGAAACGTAAAATATAATATTTAGATATCAAGCTTGAAATATGTAACACCATATGTTACTTTTACACAACCAATAGAAATGAAGTTCATAATGAGAACATTAATTTGTACTTGTCTTAGAATCTTAAAGTACATAATTGTATAAATAAATATATATGGACTGAAACTTGAATGAAATAAGATTTTAGTTTCAATTCAGGTGAGGATAGTAACGTAACTTCGCATTTCAAATGGGTTAGGACTTGCGACAACGTTACACATCCCAAGCAATGCAGGTGGGTTAGGGATTGCCACAACGTCACACATCCCAACAACGTTATTGGCCGCACCGCACAACAACGTTACTGCTCGATATACTTGAGAGTTTTATGTGCGTTTCGGTACTAGAATGTCATTTTGCAGGGGTTCGTTTAGTAGCGAAGCAACTTCAAGCTCCGAAGACGATTGAGCATGGTGGAATGCTTATCAACGATGGATGCAGGGCATAAACAACCCCCGGGAAACCTTGTACTGAAGGAGAATTACGAATATATTGTGCTGCGACTTGCATGCTAGACCTCAGAATCGGCCGTGAAGGGGTTGGACGTCTCCGGATTTTTCCAAGTATCAAAGCTCTGCGTTTCCTCTTCTTCCAATGATTCGGTGACCACTCCTTAGTGAGATAGATGAAGTAGAGAGAGCTTTAGGTTGCTGCAGGTTTGTGCTCATTTTTATCATGTTTTTGGACAACATAGCATGAAAGTAGTTTTTTCTTTATCTCCGAGTGTAGCATAGAATAGAATAGCTACTTTAGAAGTAGTGGGTATTCTGACTATGCTAGAGGAATTGAGCATTCTGTGGGTAGATAGATGACATGAAGAACAGAATAGAAATGAATAAGTGTAGTGTCACCTTACATATACATCTTCCAAATTATTTATTCGGATCGTAAACACAAGTTTACATGACATTTTTATGTCAATTAGGATGTGTAGATTGAAAGCAGTTACTAGGAAGATTTTATGTACGTAGATCAGCTACAGATAGCTTCGGGTTGTAAATATAAGTTTACGTCATATTTTTATTTGTAGAGTATGCGAGGTGGTGAGAGCTGGAAAAAGCAGGGAACGCTTTTTGCATGTAAAATTTTACATATGGTTGGTCCGACTAGATTCTGTTTTGCACATCAGTTGATCAGTACAGAGCTCATTGTAAAGTAGGGAAGATCTTTTAGACTAGATTTCAGAAAGAATAAATAATGTAATACTCGTGACTATCTCAGGTTAGGATTGTAAATGACCTGACATCTGTTCTTCTTTAAAAAATGATTAATAAAAAATAAATTCTCATGGGTTACGGGGATCCCACGGGGACACACCATGAGGGCGCTACTCGTTTACCCGTCCAGGGCCAATGCCAGTGTACTGATTTGCTTAGTATAATTGATTTTTTCTTGCTTGAATATTAAAGCTGAGAGGGCACGATGTAAAATTGCATTCTAGACTGTGGATCCTAGTTCGAAGGTGATTAATGTCCTTGGACATCGGGCTCATTTGACACTCTATTCATTTGTTCCAGTCTACTCGTGTATGGGCACTTCTCATTTGACTGGTCCATTCCCGAATCCTGCAGTTCCATAAAAGAACACTTCCTCTTTCCATCTCTTTGTCATTTTCTCCCTAGGCTCAGCGCATTCAAATTTGGTAGCAGAAATAAATATGAAGTAAATATAGTGATAGGAACAGCACAAATCAGCGAACATTTATTCCCCGCTTTCGGATACTAACATGCCATAGAATTATGTTTAAGAAAATTCTGCCTTCGATTTCTGCAGATTTGATCTCCGAACACATAGATCGGCCATGAAATCTTGACAAAGAAGCTAAAGGTTATGAGCGAAGGTTCCCGTTGAAAAATTTGAGCACTCTCTTGAGATCAACAGTCAGACGATAAACTTGCCGAGAACCGGCTCCCCCATCATTCCAACCAACAGTTTCGGCAAAACACTATAAGGACCGGGAGAGTAAAAACTGATATCAGTATAATAACAAAAGTGATGGGAATACCCTATCAAATAGTACAAGGAAGAACCAAACCCTTAACATGGGGCTAGGCCCCAATAGCATCACACCGGGAAATATGTCTTACAGTACCTAAGATATCCGAACTATCTAGGTCAAACGGTTTACAAACAACATAGCATCTGAAGAAGCATCACTTAACGTGATTACTCTCCTATGGATTGCACCAACTAGTGCTCTCTGTAGAGCAATGGAAACACGATGCCTAAAATATGCTATAGCAATGGAAACACGATGCCTAAAATATGCTATACAGTAAGCTAAAGAGAGTGATACCCCATACTAAAGTATGGTAGGCTCTCGCGCACTCCGTCACCAACATGTCGAAGTCGGTGTCCATAGCTCCATGTAACTCCAAAGCTAGAGGAACAAAGAGATGACCTCTTTGCATACCTCTAAACTTGGAGACCTTGGCTGATGCCTCTCCACTTGCTGGATAGCCCATCCTGGAGGATGCTCATTATTGATGATGCCACTTACATATGGATACTTCATATATTTTTCATATTCAAACATATGAAGTGATCATATGGTGTGAAAAGAAATAGACAAGAGAAAGTTACTCCAATGTATAATTTTTTTCATGTAATGTATCAATTACATTACAAATACATATATTGTATTATTTTAAATTCCACTTCAAGGGAATGAAGAATCATACACACTATATTGAAATTTGATACTTGAATTTAAATATTTTTAAATACTTTGGATATTGAGTCCGAAGAGTCCGATTGATAAGTTCTTATTATATATACAAAGACAACTTCACACACACAAACTCAATCCCAATATTCAATTTGAATGATCAAAAAATGTTTTTTTGTTGAGAACGTGTATCCATTTACAAGGATCTATAGCATTGTCATGGAAATTACTATAAAGTTCTCTTGAGTTACAGTCATTCTCATGCTTTACAAAATTGATTTCAGCTCCTTTGATGCATCCAATCTCTACCTATGACATCTTTGTCAGCTTCACTTCTCTCTCCTTTTCTTGTTTCTCCTTAGTTAGATGATCCACGCTCTTGGTCAACTTACAAACTGTCAGAGTTTGGAACTACTTCCCCATTGCTACTAGATTCATGATTCGAATTACTTCCATATACCCATCTTCTTTGGGATCCCATCTATGAATGTAATATGGAGCCAATTCTCCTAACTTTATAAAAAATGGTACCACCATTTTCTCCATCTTCTAAGCAAGCTAACGATCTCATGAGAGAGATTTTACAATGGCTATCTACTTCATTGCTCTAATCTTTGACATGGACATCTTAGGCCCTTGCTCCTCCACCTTCTTGCTCATCTTCTGCTTCTTCCTCTTTGGCAAAGGTTCTTTGATGATTTGCACACAAGGATTTTGGGTGCGCTTCCTTGTAGATCATATTGACCCGTTATCACTGAAGACTTTCTCCTTGATATATTTCATAACTCGGTTTAATTGCTCTAAAGGCATCTCCTCATTGCAAGTAGATAAGGAAATCTTCTCTTCCTGCACAAACTTTGAGACGCTTTATCGATCCACTGCTTGCATTTTCAATATCCATTTCTTCGTCCGACAATCTTGACTCCAACTCATGCTACTTCTTTTCCTTAAAAATCAACCAACCCATCCTTGAATAAATATGCACCAAGAACAAAAGTAAATAGATTATCCCTTTATCTTCTCCTCTTAGTCTCTTTGTCGTCGCATGGCAAATTTTTCTCCCCAATTGACTTTGATAAACTCTGCAACGAAACTTTCAACAATCAACACCTTATGCATATTCACATAAGTGGTTCCTTGAGTTGAAAATAACTTATTGAAGCTAATGTTATCCTTAATTAAATCAATCTTGTATCCATTCTTTTCCTTTTGTTTCTTTGGATCAAACCACTTTATCTTATCAAAATCGAATCATATATATAGACCTAAACCCTCCTAATCGAGTCCATTTTTCTCCACCTCCTAATCTCGGCCTAACATATTTTTCCATACTACTTCATCCCACAACTCAAGTCATACTCTTGTCATAATTTAATGCAAAATCTTTTCTTTGATAACTTCTTTGCATAGCTTTAAACAGAGAAAATCAGAGCTCCATGACAAGAAAGCTCTTCTCAAGTTCTTCAAGTGGAAGAAATCCTCTTATTTCCACTTTGGTATTGGTATCAAAGGTCTCACTCGTCTTGCCGGTAATTTTTTGACACTCGTGAACCTAATAGCCTCCATCACACCAAACTTGATCTGCATTTTCTTCTTCATTGCTACTTCTTGCTAATCACACTTTGTCAATTCACTTTTCTCTCAAAAACTTGTACTCTAAATTAAGAATGGAAATTTCAATTCCCTTGTTAAAAATAATGTTTACTTTTTTTTTTCTCGTTCTTTGGTTCAAACCCTTACCAAAATTATCAACACTCCCACCCTTGTCACACCTCACGTCACCATTTGTACACTCCCGCATCTTCGGACTTCTTCACTAATTTATCAAATTTGCATTCATCGCAATCTCAACTGGGCAAATATCCCTATTTCTTCTTAGAAAAAAAAAATCTATCTAAAAAGCCCAACCATGCATCTACATATTTTAATAAAAGTCAAATGTGTGAGTCATCCTAAAGTAATTAAAAAGGTGGGTGACTTTCTTCATGACTTCATAACAAATTCATATGAATTCAAACAAATTTATACGAATCAATTGTATGAAGAGATTGGTTTACTTTTGTTAGATGACAAGTTCTACCAAAGAGCTTTGAAAGTAAACACATAAGGTAAACACATTGTTGTTAAGTTAGGATAGATAGATAAGAGGTTCACAAATCAAATGTTTTTTGAAGTTGAAGTTGGTCTCGGTGTGAAAATTCATTTGCGCATGATATGAATTCATATGAAATATTCATCACATTGCTTATTAGGTGTATGTTTTAAATTTCTAACACCTTGAATATAAAAACAAGGTAAGTATCTCGCAAAGACCTTGTTTAAACATGCATTACCTTCCAGAATATGAATTCATATAAATACTTTCCTGTATTCTGATTGCGGATAATGTTTTGATTTCTAAGTTCCCTGGATGCATAAAGAAGGCTTGCAGCTCGCTGAGAAAGTTGCCCAACTTATTTTTGCATGCATTACCTTCTCACTTTATGAATTCATGCAAATTTCATTAAGAAAAACGATGTATTCATATGAAGATTTTATCATATTTTCTTTGGAGGAGTATTTTTTGATATTGAGCCCCTTGGATGTATAATGAAGGTGGGAGGCTTGCAAAGCAAGCTCCCCACCTTCTTCATACATGCATTATCTTTCCATTGATATGAATATTATGAATTCATAAGAATCATATTTGAGCCGTTTTTCTTATTTGGTGATCATAGCAAATCTACACCCATATGTTGTACTCATGATACGTTCATGTCTTATGAAGGGTTCAGGGTTGAATTCGCGAGACTCACCTTCTATATGTTAGCCAAGTTCATAGGAAAGAAATGATATGGATTCAATGAAACATAAACAAGTACAAAATGTATTAGCTGATGTTGCGGAAGCACCCTGCATGTCCTTTGTGGATGTTTGGAACTGACCTTTGATGAAGAAATATGCAAGAGTAGGTAAGGAAGTAATGACTCTACCTCTCCACATTCGTTGTTTGACTTCCACCTTCATTATACATGTCTTGCCTTGTCATTCCATGATTTCACTCTTGATGAAAGTGAGGTTGTTTCAATAGACCTTGATTGTAAATAGAAGGTGAGAAGCTTGCAAAGCAACCCTCTCACCTTTCATTATACATTCATTACATTTTATGAGAAATTTATATGATGGAGATGGATCGATTAAAAAATCTGAGAGTAGCAGATTGTGCGAGGCACCCTGGATGTAAATAAGAAAACGGATAGTTCGCTTTGCAAGTTCTTCATCTTTCAGGTCTTAAAGCCTGGATTTTTTCTGTATAGTAACGTGGGTAAATCATTTGGAACACGAGCGCCATGTCAACTCACAGAATCGATACCTCACGTCTTTCATTGCAAGTCCTCTGTGTGTATATATCAGGAGTCAACGTTTGGAGGAAATGGCAGCGTGAGGTTTAATTGTAGATCCACAGGTGAATGAATAAATGAAGAGAGCACGAAGTGGAGATTCAGAACTAAGAGCTTTCCAAGATGGATAGCTCTCAAGTGTTCCACATAGGGATGAGACGGACAGTCATATTACCAGTAGACGTACTCGGGCGAGAGAGAGCGTCTAGTATTGGCGGACTAGGACCAGTACAAGATGCACTACTTGGAACCTATTACGAGAGGTTTGAAGCCCAACCAACTAGCCGTGTAATGATCGCTTTGCTGCAACGGGATTTCATGCCTCGTCGACTTCTAAAACCATCATCCTCTTCGGGGTTTGTGAGTCGGAAGATACGCACTTACAGAAACACGGTCAGAAAAGAGTGGATCAATAGCTGCTTGTGTATGATTCGGTCTTCCATTGGAAGAAAAATTACAAAACTTACAGAGACGAAGAGTTTAGACTAAGATTGTTGAGCACAGACATTGCCTCCCAGGGATATGTTCATACTGGCACTTCTACAACCGGCAGGACTACCTTATTCTTGATGATAGTAGGTGATGAGACTTTTTCAATCGTGAAGTCCAAGCGACTAAAGCAAGTCACTGGACACGCTCCAGTGCAACGCTGCAAAAAACTACAACTCAGCTGCGAATACTACCAACAGCTCCTTCAAGTTATCCCGTTCGAGCAGTCCATAAGAGTATTTCTGATTCACAGGTGAGGATAGGAGAACCACTGCATGGAAGAATTACCTGCAGTGCATGATTTCCTACCACTTCTGTCCGTCCTCGAGGCCCGTCTACTTCTTGCTACAAAATGAGAGTACTGTACTTTACAAAATCCAAGGCCTGGCTAGAGGATTTTAGAAGGGATAACTATATCATTGGCGTCTCACATTTATCAAACTGTACCGGGAAGCTCAACTACGATGTTAGTGATTGTAAAAAAAATGTACAGGTGCTGGATTCTAATCTGGATAAGTCAAGTTTTCTACACACCATGGGCAGGAACGGGTCGGTCCACGCGTTTCGCTGCAGCAAACACCGGCACAGATAATATACGTTGTGTATGACTGATAGTAGATACGCAGTCTTGAACTAGTTGCAACTTGTAAGCTCTTGGCTCTGAGATCAACAAGCAGTCATACGCTTCTAATGTAGATGGATTACGCGAAGTGATCTTCGATCTCCTACGTCAGATTTTTTGCATCATAATGGACATGATACTACTCGTTAATCTGAGCACGAGCAGAGTATTCCCGCAGAAGGGATGCGAATAATCCACCATGCCGCGATTTCAATTTCGTCGGACTGTCGTACTCCTGCACGAGCCCTGCATGAAGAGCACAGTAACAATGTCAATGAAACTCTGAACTATAGCCTTCCTCATCTCAAATTACAAGGTGTGCTGTCAAAAAACCAAAGTTTTGTTTGCGGTTTCTGGATCCCTGAAAAGTAAGACAGCTCCAGTGAGGTCGAGCCGGCGCGAATGGAGTCCTTACCAGCATCTAACACAAGTACTTTGTCACTATCCAAAACACTGAGAATCCGATGAGCAATGCTGATGACCGTGCTTGATGAGAATTCCACTCGGACGGCTTTTTGAATCATAGCATCTGTTTGTGAGTCCACAGACGCAGTGGCTTCATCAAGGAACAGAATGCGACTTCGCTTCAGAATGGCTCTGCCTAGGCAGAAAAGTTGTTTCTGGCCCACGCTCCAGTTGTCTCCGTCATCCACCACTGCAGGTAGTGAGTAAACAGCAATTAGTTTGATGGTCTTTCTACTTGGAACCTCAACTCGGGATAAATGACGGACACAATTCTTCCTTCGTATGTTCTCAGCACAACAGGATGCACACACGTTATTGAAGTCCGAGGGGGAAAAGATGACGAACCTTTGAAGTCCAACTTCTCAGGCTTTTCTTCCACGATCATTTTCAACTGGCACTTTTCCAGAGTCTGCACATTGCACAATACCCAAGATCAAAAGACTTGACGTTACTTTCATCTTCCAGTTTTGATCAGCTTCCAAGTGAGTGTTGTTGTAAGAAAGGCAAGCCCTTGACATAAATATCAGGACACCGACCACCCTAACCTGAGACAGACAAGTGGTATGGGTTGGATCACAGGGCACTGTAACCCAACCCCTACTGCTGGTCGCCTACTAGACATGGACAGCAGCGGCAATTAAGCTGAGTAGGCCTAGTTTCTTGAATTTGAAAGAGAATAGCGTCATCAAAAGCTAAGGAAGATGTTTCCTATATACTCTTCGTTTAGTTACTTACATCCCAAATTTCTTTGTCGGAGTAAAGTCCCAAAGGATCAATGTTGGTTCGAACGGTGCCCTCAAACAGAGTTGGCTCTTGTGGAATGATGGCCAATTTCGACCGAAGATCACTGAGACCCAGCGTTCCTATATCTATTCCATCAACGATTATTCGTCCGGATGCTGGCTCGACTAATCTAAACAGAGCTTGGAGAAGAGTTGACTTCCCACTACCCGTTCTCCCCACCACACCCACTCTCTCTCCGCCACGAATTGTCAAGCTCAAGCCTTTGAGTACAAGTGGAGTGTTGGGCCGGTATCGAAGCTGGAACAATATTCAGTACAATTCAGCAAAAGACCAATTTTATAGCTGAAGAATTGTCGTCTCAAGCAGCATCACTTAAGAAACTTGGTAAGATGAGAAAAGTTGTACCTTCAGGTCCTGCAACATGATAGTTCCCTCTTGGGGCCAGGCTGCAGGTGGCTGGCTGCCTTCGATAACCAGTGGCGCCTCGCTTGGAAGGTCAGAGTACTGGCTAATACGTTCGACTGCAACCATTTTGTTCTCGATTTGACAAACCGTCAAAACAAGCCAGTAGAGGCTCAAATTGAGAGCAAAGCCATATGACAGAGAGAGCCCAACAAGATCTGCACAAGCATGCTTCCCAACGTCAGAAATTCGTCCTTCTCTCAACGTAACGGGACGACCAGCTGATGAAGGTAACAAGGGAAACTATAGCCGGATCGAGGGCTCGCTGCTGATGTCCGAACATGATAAAAACGACTACAAAAACCTACAGCTCCGACATTTTCAAGCTCAACTAAATTCTTCATTGATAATGAGTAAAGACAGAAGGTCATTCAGGATCTACAAGACTGCAAGAGGGAAATAAATGCTCCGGAGCTTTACCAGGATTGACAATGCTCTTGGGAAGAGTCACAAGGAGCAGAGCCGAGAAACACAAAATGATACTGCCAATCATTTCCAGTCGCAACCCAAGCCACTCATTGGCTGCGTTGTTGTGGAAGTCCATCCGAATGTTGCTGTTCACTCTTTCTACATTCAGAGTCGAAAACTGGTCCTGTTTCTCAAAGCAGCGAATGGTCGTGCATCCAGCAACTGTTCCTGAGAAGTGATCGATGATCGGTGCTTTCGTAATGGCGTCCATCCGCGTCAGCTCCCTTGATGAGGGGATGAAGTAAGCCTGAGCAGAGATGAACACTATGGAGATGAGGATTGAGACTCGCAAAACTGAGAGCCCTGTGAGAACTAAGCGCAATCTTCTCGTATAGTTACTTGCATGCTGGCAAAGGGTTTTGTTCCTTAGAGGGAGTGGAGCAGACTAGAAACTCATGGACAAGGAAGGGTAAGAGTGTGTCCGACAAGTATCTTCAAATCATGATGCTCAAGCTCACATACCTGGTATACGAAGAAAGTGTAACTTAGAGCCGCTATGATGAAGAATATCGGCGGGGTCACTTGGATCATCACAAAAAGAATACCGAAAGTGGAAAATAAAACTCCCAGGAAGGCTCCAAACTGGAACGCGAGGGTGATATCCATCGTTGATTGATCTTGTATGGACTGTCAAATTTGCAGGTTGGAAAGAAAGTTTAGAATTTCACATAAAGGGGAGAGGCCACCAATTCTGCATTCTCATTGATAATACATTCAATCAATTTTCAAACAGAAGTTCATAAGAATATGACAACTTGAAAGGCACACAAAGCTAGGGGAAGGTGCCCTACCCTGCTGATGATTCTTCCAGTTGGTGTAGTGTCGAAGAAGGCCATTGGAGCTCGGAAAATGCTGCGTAACATGGTCAAGAAGAATAATTGCGCAGTTCTCAGACCCAATGAAGTGCCCAACACTGTGCGACCACAAACCGCGACCCAACTTCCAAAAGCAAACGAGGCGTAAACTGCCATGAAGATACCGCCGCGGAACTGAGTTCGGTGATTGTCGGATGTTTCAAAAGCCAGCCAATAGTCACCACATACGAGCATACCCTGCCACATGGTTTGAAGGAGGAGCAAGCCAGTCACAGCTGACCATCCGAAGGCCTTCGTTCCATACATTTTGTAGTATACCCATGCTACACGTCCAACACCTCTCTGCTCTTCCTCCACAAGTTTGACAACATCTTTCTTGGTCTCGCTCTTCACTCTCTGTATCTCTGAGACACCTTTGGTAATGGATGTTTGCTTTTGGATAGCTTTCAGAGGGGAAAGAGAGCTTCCTTCCGACGTGATGCCGTCAGAGGCCTCATCGTTCTGGCTACTTGATACTTTTTGCAATGCTTCGTCATGAGCATTGATCAGGGCTTCAAAATCAGCTCCTTCTCGGAGTAATTCATCATACTTCCCTGATTGTACGATCTTACCATCGCGCATGACCTGCATTTAACAGTCTTTGTCAGGAATTTGGAATGAATCACGTACTGACACTGGAATTGCTCCAATGGACTCAACTGAAAACAGGCCTTTGGATGCAGTTGTTCAGCCTAACGATCAAAGTAAAGAGGTGGATGAGCTAATGAAGGGTTTGTTAATTGATACTTGGAAGCTCCGGACCGACCTCATCTATGGGAACGAATACCACTCTAATAGAGACCCTCTCCAATCTTAAATAATCATTTCTCCTCTTCCTCCATCCCCACTCAGCTATTGCTGTTCCTACTCTTAACTTCTAGCACCGCTCAGGGGTCTATGGTCTGTAGGCTATGACAGGCAATGAGTGCCGTCTTTAACACTAACGAACATGGATATGACGATTTCGACTGGGATGGAAACAGAGTCTGTGTACGAGTCTCAGACGTGTGACAATCAATGTACAGACAAGTAGCGTTTGGTCATCGCTGGCTAGTTTCAAGAATGCTCGAGACTTACAAGTATTTGATCTGCTCCATGCAGGAACTCAACCTGGTGTGTGACCAACAATACTGTCTTCGATCTCAGTACTCCACGTATACATTGCTGCAAGCAAGGAGTCCCGTCAGAAAGTTGTGTATAGGTCAACTGCGTAAGGCCTAGTCAGATTTAAGGGCTAATCATAGAAAGAGTTCGATGTTTCCATACAGTAGACTGTGACGGCTTTTGTTATGAAAATTAAATTCGAATATATGCATGTGTAAGGATATGGTAAGAAAAATAGAGTAAAAAAGATGGCTGTCTGATATCACACCTTAAAGAGTGCTGAACTTGTGTGTGCATCCACTGCACTAAATATGTCATCGAGCAGGTAGACGTCACAATTCTGGTAGACAGCACGAGCCAGCTGAATTCTCTGTTTCTGCCCTCCGCTCAGATTGACGCCTCGATCTCCAATCTCCGTTTGATCACCATGATCCATGAGACGCAAATCCGTTTCCAGTGAGCAGACACGAATGGTCTCCTCGTACCATGCTCGATCCATGGGAAGTCCAAAAAGAATGTTCTCCTCGATAGTTCCACCTTGAATCCATGAACTCTGAGCAACATACGCTGAGCTTCCGCTTATTTTCACCTGTGAAGTGAGACGATTACAACTAATTCAGAACCATTTGCCACTAAGCGCAAGCTACAGATATCTTCACTGACCTGTCCATGTACGGATTAGTTACTTCCAAGTCCAAACCAATGTCACCATCTCAAATGAATTTTTCAAAACCAGAAATGCATCAATGATAAGAAAGAACAAGTGTGCAAATCCTTTGAATCAAATCATAAGAAAGGACTTGATTGCAGGGAAACTACAGTCATATGATCTTACCGAGCCAGAGAGCTTGGGCATTTCCCCAAGTATTGACGATAGCAAAGAAGACTTTCCAGATCCAACCATGCCAACAATTGTAACCAAAGAACCCCGGGCAGCTTTGATGTTGATGTCCATGAGCGCTGGCTTCAGGCTATCATCGTCCCAGGAAAAGCTCCCTCCTTCCACACTCACGGCAATGTCCTCACCAGGTGGAAGTCTTTCGACGATAGTTGTATCCAACTCCTTACTGACCATAAATTTGTCCAGTCGATCGAGCGATACCATGGCTTGAGATATAGCAATGAGAGCTTGGGGAAATAGACGCACAGGTTCCATCAGAATTCGGAATGTTGCAGTGGCTGTAAATACGCGGCCAGGTGTGAGTTCGATGCCCAAAATCACGCACAGCCCGAAAGTGACCACAGAAACCACCGACGGTGACATCCACAGAAGGGCAATGTTGTACGAAAGAGAGATCCAATACTTAACAGCCCAACCATACTCCGACTCTCGGAAGCTCTCCACGCGCTGTCGAAAATGTTCTTCCCAGGACTGAAGTTTGATGATTTTCATGTTGTTCAGAACCTCGGCCAGAGCCTTCATCCTGGAGTCTCTCATTCTGGCAATGGAAGCCAGATAAACTCTCTGATAGCCCGAGGTACCCATTGTGACAACGACCAGGAGCACCATTGTGGTGAGACCCGCAATCGTGGCTATCCCCACAACGGAGAACAGAATCGTCAGGGCCACGATAATCTGCATGGGCAGCATCCACATGTTGTGCAACTGTATGACAACGTCACCGAGCTGCTGGGCATCCACTGACATATACTGGACAATCTGCCCCAGACCATGCTCTTGTCTCGCAGAACTCGAAAGGCGCAAGCCCTTCTGGTAGAGGGCAGTGATGAGACTGGCACGGACTTGCATTCCCAACTTGTTCGCTTGAAAGTTGTAGTGATGAGCAGACAGCACTTGAACGACCGTGGCGACCAAGAGTATAGCAGTCAAATAGTAGCCTTCGTAGGGAGAGCTGCCAGCTCCAGAAGCGAAATTCACAAAACTCTGAATCAGTAGGGGACCGATATACATGACGCACAGCCTCGTAAATGCCAGACTTCCCACGAAGAGCAGCTGCGGCCAGAAGCTCTTGAGCAGAGTCAACCGTACAGGATGCCGCGTCGCTTCCTTGGGCCAATTTTCAGCGAACCGGTCGTACATTTTCTCAGCTCTGTCTTCAGGAGCCACATAAGGAATGTCACCGAGTTGTAAAGCTTTATCTGCTCCCCTTCTGAGCAGAGGGTTCATCCAAAACCATCCTGCTCTGTTGATCAAACTTGCCTCGGCGTAGTCTGTGACGAGCGCGGGATTTCGGTCGATTACGTCAGGATCCAAAAGAGGCTCGATGAGGTCTGGAATAACTTCTTCGACCACGAGACCAGTCTGTCCCTTGATACTAATCACCATTAAAAACGAGGTGAACGGGAAGATAACCAGGGCGAGAATGTCGTCCAACGAAGTAGGATCGAAGGGGGAATCCCAAGCAAACTGCACAAGTGCAGATGCAAGTGGCCAGATGGACAGGATAAACAACGCCACCCACCAAGCTCGAAGACTCGGTGGATGATGTCTGGCACAGAAGAGTTTTTCATGAGCCACGACGGCGGCAAAGATGAACCAACTCAGGAATTGAATGCAGGAAAATGTCAGTTCTAGAATGGTGGTTTCTTCCCAGTTGCTGACAAAGACGACCCAAAAACGCCAGGCAGCTGCTAGGAGGTATATAAAGCAGGCAATGCCTGTTAGAACGACGGTGAATGTGAAGCTCTTGCCAACTCTCGTCACCTTCAAGACAGTCGCAGGGGTGTTACCATTCGCGATTCCCTTCGACTTCTTATGAAGTCTAACTGACCAGAGCTTGTAAACAGCGAAAATCCCTACAATGGCCAGGAAAACGCTGTTGACGAGGAACATGGCGATTCGCTGGGCACATGGTTCTGTGAGGAGAAAATACATAAACGACAAAACGTGTGCTCCCCATGTTTCCTCAGGAAGCCTGGCAGGACCAGTGCAGTAATTCCACACTGAAGAGGACGACATGATGACGATACGAGCGTCTGCTGCTGCAAAACCCACATACAACCATACTGGCTATCAGTTCAGGTGGTTCCATAGATCTCAACCTGCACGTGAGTTGTGCAAGGCACATGAGCAGTTGAGCTGGATAACATTTCTCGTCACCGAAGCGTTGTGTTAAGCCAAGCCTTCTTTCTACAAACGTAAAAATTGATGTGAACAGACAGATTGCAATTTCATCCAGCAAATGCGACTGATTGTCTAGAATGCGCACCATTTGCGTGCGGGTATGTACGTAAAGTACACGTTCACGAGAGCAAATTGGACAGAAACCCCAGAATTCAGATGGAGCAGGTACCCAGATTTTCTTACAAAAAATCATCAAACCAGTTCACAACGCATTTGAAGCTTTGACAGATAAGCCAGTTAATCAGTCGGCCTAGATTTTGTTCCACTCGAGTGACAACTGGAAAACCGCATGGACAGCAGAAGTGCTCAAACTGTCTGCAGCCGATCTAGACGCATGCTGAAAAAGAAAAAAGCATGAGGAACTATCACCATCATGCTGTTTTCATCGCCCCAGGAATGGAAATTTGGTCAGGCCAGCGTGAGAAAATAGCATGTTACAATGTGATCCAGGAGCAACAGATTTCTCACCTTCGTCACAACGTTGACCGATCCCAGTGACGGTCAGCGACTCATTACGGCCAGCATATCAGACGCCTCCACCGACGTCCAATGACAATTCTCATGCGCTTGTCACCTGGGGAACCGGCCAAGCTTGACAATGCAGGTCCCTATTCACGAAGGGACCCGCTGCCCGCACAAATTGCCTCCGCAGCCAGCAGCTCAAAATCCACCGGCCCTGCTTCTCAATACCACAGACTCGCGCGCTCTAAAAGCCTTCATCTTCTTCACAATCACTGACCAAACTCCCTCCAACTTCAGTTGCAATCTCACTTCTTAGATCTCTCTGCCTTCCACGGTCACTCCTCGTCCCCCAAAACACCGACCACGTGACTTCCCCCACACTGCCCTCGAGAAAAAATGCCTTCCTAAAAGGCACAGCTTCTAAATCCTGCACCCAAGGTCTGTGATCAATCGCTGTCGTAACACACCGGTCGCGCTCAAAGTCCAGTCCAGACGGACACCACTGGTCACCTATCGACCGAGAGTTCTCTCCTGCACGTCCCCTCCCAATTCGGCACCTCCCAAACCTCGAATGGCAATTCCCTCCCTCCACTTTGCAGAAGTGGCAGTTCTCTTAGACTCTTCCCTTCTGTCGGCCTCTCGGGCGGTTAAGCCTTCTTCACTCACTGTCGTCTCATCAAATGCGGTTCAGGTGGGGATTTGGGTCGGCTCGTCACATCAATGATCGACCAGCTCTCAACTCTCTTTGTCTCTTATCCTCTGGGGCTGATGTCGTCCCGCAGAGTTTCCACCACCATCATCATGAAGGAACGAGACCCAGCGAGCTAAGGAGAGGGAAAGAGGGCCTCGACGGAGGAGGGATGGAGGGCTAATCGAAGGGGGTATTCATACATGGCAATGCCCGAGTCCGAAGTGCAGACTCCCTCGAGGATTTCGGAACCTATGTGCCGTTTATGTCCTGGCAGCAGCACTACTCCACCTACAACTCTTTTCTGCGCTGCAACTGCAGCTGCAGCGCAGAAAAGAGTACAGCGTGCACGAGTACTATTCCAGCAGCTGATGCTGCTGACTCTGGAGTCCGTGAGTGACTTCACGCTCATTGACTTTGTGATCTCCGCTGAAGCTTGTACCGGACCAACGGTACAGGACACTGGGATTCCGATTTCCGACCCCGTTTTGACTTTTCTCGCCCACCGTAATTTGTCACTGTGACCTTCCGGTGGTTGCTGCTCGGGGAGAGGATTCGGTTGAATAGATCCGGACCGTTGCGACCTTCGTTATACGGACCGGATGGCGGATCTTGACCCGGTTCCGATAGATTCCGCCCTCTGGGTTCGAGTCCACCACTCTCACCGGCTTGACTGGTCCATTCAATCGACTGATCGCTGATTCGTAGGTTGGTAACACAGGGGATCGCCATTGCGGTCACTGTCTACTGCTTCTCCCCAGGGAGCGGGAGGGAGCCTCAGTGAGGCAGTTAGGCGTTGGTACTGGTACCGCAGCGGTCAGGAGTCTGGTGACTCCGGTCCCTGACCTTCATCCGTCAGATCCCGTCCGGTGCGAGCTTTTGTCTGGTCCGGGGATTATTGTTTTTCTGCGTGATAGATTATCTCCTTGAACGACAATGTGTATTACTTTTTGGTATTTGAACCTTTTCGCTCTCGACTTGCGGTCCACTACCGATCCATCGGTGGCTATTTGGTCACGAGGTTTACGTGCCCAAAGGACGGATGGCAGGAATGATTATACTGTACATTATAACCTATGCTCTGTTGTTGTATATATTTTTTGACATGTATAGTTCCGATATGTCAAGTACAATATGACATATTTTCGATTGTGTTGTTATTTCGATATGTCAAAAAATATATGGACTCCTTTTGTTATTATACTGACACAGTATAATAACAAAAGGGATAACCTCACTAGATGGTGATGATTTTTCATATGCTCCAATACTATGTATATAAATTATTTGACGTAGATAGTTCAAAATCTTAGATACAAAAGTACATATTTTCCATTGCGATGCTACCAAGTAATGTAGAAAAAAAAGGGGCGGGAAGACCCATCAACTCTTGCGAGCTTTTTTTCTATATTACCTGCTCATTCTTGCCTCTCGTGTTCCATCTCTAATTGTCCGCTTGCGCACTTGGCAATACCGCATCAAAGGCACAGTAGATCTTGGCACTAGGCATTAGGTTATGAGTTTGGCCCTTATCAACTGTAACGAATCTGTCCAAAAGTATTTCCGGGACGAACCGTAGGTCCAAAAATCAATGACAGTACCAAAACATAGGGACCTTTTCATACACGTGCAATTTTATTTTTTCTATAGCATCTACTTGGGTTGCTATCAAAGCTAGAAAAGGTCCTAATAGCATCACAATGGGAATAATGTTTTACAGCACCTAACATATCCCAACTATTTACATCAAATGGTCTACAAACACGGAAAATCATAAGAATCACCAACTAATGCTATGTGTAGAATAATGGAAACATGTTGAAAAAAATAAAAAAAATTTGTTAACGCTGTTACTAGTTCATGTGATCACATCTTTGTATTGAAATAAAAAATATAATAATCAAGTGAGGAAAAATATACTTAATCTAACGAAATCCGCCTTATTAGGTTGCAATCAAAATTTCTGCATTAGAATGTGTCTAAAAGTCCACAAGAGTTTTCTACTTGTTGACACGACGGACCACATTTTTCTATCCGAATCTTTCGTTTTAACGAACGACAGATTCCAGATGCAGATACTGGAAACGGCTATCATTGATAAGCATGGGTACTAGAGCTCTATACTTTAACAGTTTATTGGGATTTGCTCTTGCTTTTGCTTGAACTCGAATATTTGGAATCTAAATTCGTTTATATAGCGCATGTGCTTCTTGCACAACTGTGGTTTTAAGTTTTCAAATTCACCCACTTCAACAACAACAACAACAAATTATTATTTACAAAAAAAAAAACAGGCAGCGGGAAACTTGGCGGGGCCGGTGCACTTTCTACCAAAAAATATCTGGAATCGCGAAATTGGAGTGATCCCCCGTCGGGCCTCTGCCTCGGTCCTCGACGACGGTAGGTCAAGAATGAATGGCAGATTCAGGTCCCAGGAGTCCAACATCCAGTCGTCGCGAACTACGGGAGACGGACTGTTGTTACAGGCCGCCCTCGCGTTGACGAATTCCACGGTGAACGTCCGATGTCCCACCACGTGACTTACAGTGGCAAACCTTCTAGACAGGGAGACTCTCAAACAAACGCTGCCTAAATTAGATCACCACTATTTTTAGGAATCATGAGCCGTCGAGTTTAAAGTACGATACTGATTTGGAGGTCGAATGCAGGACCCCAAGTCAGTGAAGTCATCCTACGGGCATGGACGAATGTTACGAAACTGCTTGGAGAATCCACGTCCTGTGTAATTTTAGGTTGGACAGAGACCCTTTCTGACCGTCGATTCGGCATCTTCTCGAGACGTGCTTGAACTCCGTATACGCGCAACGCAGTCTTTTTCCTTGTACCCGGAGGTTACAAGGAACCAGAGGTTCTCTGTCTACCTTATGTACGCGATATTTTTTCTAGCACGTATGATCCGTGAGCATTCGGTGAGAAACCTATAGGAAGCCTATATCATATGCGACTTTTCTGGGGATGAAATAGTGGTTCCCAAACGCCCATGCCTCAAATAAAACAAGGCCACACTTTGTCACACATTACTCCTCTCCACACAACACAAACAAACGCACCTCTCGTGCCAACAAAATCTCACTCCAACGAAAACAACTCCCCACATCATATATGACCTCAGACTACTTTCCGAAGGCTTAGAATACCCGCAATTGCAAGTGGACGTGATCCTTCCGTTGGGTTGTCACACCTTTTCACCGCCACCCTGCCTCTTTTCACTTGATCCAAGAGGTTCTCCAATCTATATACCGACTGATTATCGTCATGTCCTCTCTTCTTCCTCCTTTCTCTTCTCTCTTGTGTAATCTCCTGTATGAATGTGTAAACGATCTCTCTATATGTGAAAAAAATCTCGTGGTATGTGAAGACGATCTCTCTGTTTATGAAAACCTTGACAAGTTCCCCATGTGCCCTGTGCCGAGGGCTTTAACTATGTGGGAGGGGAAGACATTCCCACCATATAAGTTAAGGCTCCTACACCGCCAATATGAACGATGCAACTTACGTCGGTAGACTTGTGACACACTTGTAATGTAATTTCTCCTCACGATATGTCACGTCACAAATGGCCAAACGCATGCGCTAAAAACAAATTACTTCCCGAAGACACATCCCCATAACATATCTTGGCTAAAAACTGATTTTCGTATGTTCACAATAGTCGTAATTAGAAGAGTACTTGAACCATATGTTGGTCAGTCATACTCTTCCACTCGCATCATTGTTTAATCATTAACGATTTGATTTGATTCTTCCACTCTATTTATTACAATTGATTGTCATGTTACTATGATTTTTTATTTGTCTTTTCCTCTCCTTTCTCTCTTCCCTTCCTTCGCCTCTTTGTATGTCTCTCTGTAGCTCTATGTCCCTGTCTATGGAAATTCTAAAATTATGTCTTTGTGTTCTAAGCAAGGGTTTGATGTACATGCAAAGCGAAAAAGAGGGGAACGGTGTGGACGATGGCATGTACATACCCGACAAACATGTGGGTTCTTGACATCCTTCCCAACTGCAAAAGATCATGTTCTGGTGAACGGTAAACCAATAATGATTTTATATAATCATCGTCAAGAATATTATACACATAAATGACACATTAATAACTAAACTTGATTTGAAATAACAAACATTATAAAATTTGTTTATACACTATTTCATATTATAAAAACCACAATTGCTTGTCAATTGATATCATAATTTGACTTAAGTTAATATAATTGTGACTTATGGCCACAATCAATGTCTCCTTTGCCTACTAACATTGGTGCAATTATCCATAGATCTAGTTGAATAGTACCTTGATGCAGTCTACGATTATGCATCACTTCCCTTCTCATACAGAGCATAGTCCTCTTTGAAGTATCCTCCACAATCATGACTATGCTTTAACACTCATTACAAGAATATGAATTGAGTGATATACTTACCATGCCTGAAAGTGATCGCGATGTTAACACCGGATGTTGATAACAAATGGATTAGACATCGCTACATATGGAGGATCATGTTGTCCTCTATCCATGATGGGGGTTCTTTTCACCTTTCCCTCACGGTACTACTTCGCTACCGGTCACCCATGAGTATTTAGCCTTACAAGGTGGTCCTTGCTGACGTTGTCGCATTGTGACTGACTACTATGAGAAGATGATGATATATATCATCTTCAAGGTCGTTGTCATAACCGTGATACTTTAGACGAGGATAATCGACGGTGTATTGTAAGGTTGTTAAGAGCCCATGGTTGGATTGACTGTGTACAGCCAGGATGTTGAAAAGGCTCCAAGAGATATTATCTTCGACCTTATCAGATATAAAGCGCAGTCAAGATGGAAATGATATTGGACAGACCTAGACATATCACTTTGTTTACTTAGGAGCTTGTCTGGTCGGAGCGGAGCCGACGTAGGACATGGATAGATAACAACATGATCCCCCAATGCACTGATCCCCAATCCATTTGTGATCAACATCCGGTATCTTCATCGCGATCACTTTTGGGTGTGGTTAGTTAGCTTGTGCAATTTCGACATAATTGGATAACTTTTGAATACATAGTGATAGCTTCAAGGTTTGTGTAAACTGTTAGGGTTGCAGGATTGTGCTGATTGTCATGAAGTTAATACAACGATCATATCTTTTGCTATCAGAAAGTTTCATCAACATAACTTTCCATAGTTGAAGTTTGGATGATTAGTGACCTTCTCATGAAATCTGAGGCAATTGGAGGCAAGGGTTGGGATGTGTGATGGTTTTAGTACACATGGCTTTCCATATTGCCTTGTGATACAGTGTGTAACTCAACAATTATTTTGAGAAATCTAGAAAATAGAAACATATAAAACTTTCTAGAGAGAACAATGAGGTTGTAGAATAATTTTCTGTGAAGTTTAGACGAGAGGTATCGGTTCAATTATTGGAAAGTATAATCTTCTTCCGTTGAAGTTTTACTGGTTGTAATGTATTCGGATATGGAGTGCTATGGGGGAGAGACTGAGATTATCAACTCACACAAGGTTCAAGAGGGTTCTTCTACAGCCAAACGCTCATGCATTCTCATAGCAAAGCAATGCCCATACGACAACGTTGGCTCCACTTGGATTAAATACGCTCTTTAGTCAGCAAAGCAATGTTCTAGATCTCATCCATACCCTTGCCACCCTGACCACGCATTTCAACTAATAAAGTCCAAGATAATATCTCTTGGAGCCTTATCCGCATCCTGATCATATGAGGTCAATCCAACCGGGGCACATAACAATCTTACAATGAGACGTCAGTCGTCCTAACCTAAAGAATCTTCGTCGTAACAATAGCTTTGAAGATGACACATGCCATATCTTCTCATAGTAGTCATGTCACAACTCGGTAGCATTCTCAATGTGAAACAATGTCCATGCGACAATGCATGGGTCAAAAATGAGCTATAACATATTCTAGCTCCTTTTGGAAAGTAAATAGAGGGATAATATATTATTTCCCTAATCCATCTATGATTGCAAGAGTACCATCATTGACTACTTATGGACCCATGTGCCTTGCATCCATCCAACGACAAATAACACCAAACTTGGTTCCAATATCTTCAACTGTGCATGCAAGGATGTCATTTAAGTGTCCAACTAAATAATAATCAGGTAACTCATATGAAACTTTGCACTTGCTTGTGCAATCTTTAGCTTGATACTCCGCTACATTAGTCATCAGACAAGAGATTGTATCCAAAGATCTCATTGGTCAAAATTGGAGAAATCCATTCTTCGATATCCCCAATAATACTCTTCTATCAATGTAACAAACTCTCTACTCCAAGCACCTATCACATCACAAACATACGAACAACTTTGCTACAAACAAATCACTCTCCAAAGACACAACCCCATATCATAGTTTTCTCTAGGCTTAAAATACCCGCAATTGCCAAAAAATGTTAACCATTTGATGATCGATCACACTCTTCCACCCACCACACCACTTAACGCCACTTGGTCTAAAGCTTCTTTTTATCTTCTCCAACTAGTTGTGAGATCATGATGATTCCCAATTCTTTCTTCCTCCTCTTTTTTCTCTTCCCTTCCACTCTTGGAGAAGGAAGGGTGATTTTTGTGTTTCTCTATTGCTCTTTGTCTGTACATGTGGCTCTCCAACGATGGAAACCCTAAAATTATATTCCTATGTTATTGGCAAGGAGATTATATACTCGAGAAGGGGGAAAGAGTCAAACGATGTGGACAATGATCCATACATGAACAAAAGAGTGGTCCAAAAAAAATCATGGGGGTTCGTGACAATACTCCTTTATCAATTGTAAGAATATATTATATATATCAACTTCATCAATATTTAGATTTTATACAATTGGCTAAGTAATTCAATAGGGTTTCAATATTAGTCTCACACTTGAATGAAATCAAAAATGATGATTGGGTGTTGATGTATGTCAATAGTGCGAATAATCAACATAACATCTTTAGAAAGTTTTCAAAAGTAGATTTTCACCTTTTGAATGGTACAAAGCTTAAGGTACTTTTTTTGTTGGAAAACACATGAAGATTTTTAAAATTCGGGATTATAGGATTAAGTTTAACCAACTTGAGGAAGAGTTTAGACTTTTTGGTGAATATAAATCATATAGATATAATCTAATTTTAATAGAAGGTCAAGTTTATTTTATTTGAAACCAAACATATATTGATTAACTTCTTGGTACATACATGATTATGCATATATTTAGAGTATATGTAAGTCCTGTTGTGATGCAATTACTATAAGAAGATGATGAAATATGTCATCTTCAAAGTAATTTATCATAATGATGATATTTGATGTCAAGATAATTGAAGTCTCATTATAAGATTATTATGAGTCCATAGTTGGATTGACTTTATATGATGAGATACTGATAAGGCTCCAATAGATATTATCTTGGAGCCTATTTAATATAAAAGAGTGGTTAGATGCAAAGGAGAAGTGGAAGATCAGAAACATCGCTCTTATGGTGAGGGAGCTTATCTAATCAAAATGGAACCAATGCGATGTCGTGTTGTGACACGGCTGCTATGAGAAGATGATGACATGTGTCATCTTCAGAGCTGTTGAGATGACAGCGATATTTTGGCGATATTTTAGGGTCAAGATGGCTGACGGTGTCGCATGGACAAAGCTTTTTACTCGAGAACGCGAAGCGCCTGGTCGTAGAAGAACTCTCCTCGTCCCCGTGTGAATTGACAATCACCCTCTCTTTCATCTCCTCATCTCTCCATGCCCAACTCGTTGCACCGGTAAACTCCAGCGGAAGAGGATCGTTGTAACCAACGATTAACCGTTAACTCTTAGCCAAACTTCGCAGAAAAGTACTTTGCAACCATTCATAACTCTCGGGAAAGTTTCACATGCTCTTCAATTCTAGATCTCGTTACAAATGTCGAACTATACCCTGTGTCACAAGGCGAAATGCAGACCCTTGCGTACTAAAACCACTATAAACTCCAATCCTTTGATCCAATTGCACTCAAATTTCGCAAGGAAACGACTTATCATCCAAGCTTCAACTCTGTCAAGTTTTATTGACCAATCTTATTGATAGCATGAGTTATGATCGTCGAAATAAATCTGTAACGATGCAATGCAATCACAATTGCATTTGTGTACATAAATTTCAAACTCTTCGCTTTTGCACTCAAAACTCAACCAATCGAGCTGAAATTTCGATCAAATCGCAAATTCGAGTTGTAAACTCTGTGTCTATCGAATCCGATCTGTCAAAGCCTTCATAGAACGCCGAATTCACTCAAACTCTCCCATCGGTCCAAATTTCACTCTCCCATTTCAAATCACCACACCGGAGTGTCAACTTGCTCGATCGCCTTCATTCTCGAGCCAAAATCCTAGCTCTCCTCCTCAGCTCTCCAACCATATCCTTCAATCCTAAAAACTCCCTTGAAGGCTCCCGAAACTCCTCAAAACCCCGAAGAACTTGCCCAAAGTGCTCTCATTGGTCTAAATTTCCCAACCAATGAGAATGAAGAGTTCCATTTTGACCTCTAGTGGGCCAAATTAGCCACAACTAACTTAGAGCTTAACAACTAGCCTAAAAACACTACTTAGCCATCATATAGGTAATACGAGTTGTTGCTAATAAAGAGTCAAAATAACCACTCGAAAACTTAGGTTAAGTATAAACGGAACAACAAAAGGGACCGGGAGTTTATAACTTGAGTATAATACTCCTCGCCAAAATTCCTAACAATCAACTCCCTATGACTTGCCTTTGGTAGGCAGTAGTGATGGAATGGGGACCCATGTGTTGAAAGGCGCCAATATCGGCAAGTTTAGGTCCATAATGCTAATATCAAATCAAAACGTAGGATTTGTTAAGTCCCAAGTCGCGCCGTAGGAAACAATTGGCGTGAATGAAAGGATCCGGGGAGTTTATCACCACTTCCATAAAGCTATCTCAAAAGTGATACACTCAACCATGCCCTAAAGTGATCACGATGTAGACACCGGATGCTTATCACAAACGGATTGGGCATCGGTATATCTGGAGTATCATACCGTCCTCTATCCATGTCCCACGTTGGCTCCATTTCTATCGGATAAGCTCCTTAGTCGTGCCGACGTTTCTAGCCTCCCCCCTTTCCTTTCGACTCCAACCACGCTTTATATCCGATAAGGTCCAAGATGATATCCCTTGGATCCTTATCTACATCCTAAGCCCTAGGATGACAATCCAACCGTGGCCTCTTACTTGCCTTTTTACAATGAGAGTCGGCCATCCCGACCTAAAATATCGTCAAAATATCACCGTCATCTCAACAGCTCTGAAGATGACACATGTCATCATCTTCTCATAGTAGCCGTGTCACAACACGACAACGGCTCATTGTAAGGCTATTAGGAGCTCACGGTTGGATTGTCATCATATGGCCAAGATGTAGATAAGGATCCAAGGGATATTCTCTTGGACCTTATCGGATATAAAGCGTGGTTGGAGTCGCAAGGAAAGGGGGAGGTCTAGAACGTTGCTGACTAAGGAGCTTATCCGATAGAAGTGGAGCCAATATGGGATATGGATAGAGGGCGGTATGATCCTCCAGAAGTATCGATGCCCAATCCGTTTGTGATAAGCATTTGGTGTCTACATCGTGACCACTTTAGGGCGTGGTTAGTATACCACTTTGCGGATAACTTTATGCAAGTGGTGATAAACTCCCCAGACCCTTTCATTCTGCCAATTGTTTCCTATAGTGCGACTTGGGACTTAACAGTTTACGTTTTAATTTAATATTGGCGTTATGGATCTGAACTTGCCGGTCTTGTGCCTTTTAAACACATGGTTCCTCGGCCCATCATTATTGTCTACCAAAGTCAAGTCATATGGAGTTGATTGTTAGGAATTTTGGCGAGGAGTATTATACTCAAGTTATAAATTCCCCGGTCCCTTTTGTTATTCCGTTCATACTTAGCCGGTTTCGAGTTATTATTTTGACTCTTTATTAGCGACAACTCGTATTACCTATATGATGGCTAAGTAATGTTTTTAGGCTAGTTGTTAAGCTCTAAGTTAGTTGTGGCTAATTTGGCCCACTAGAGGTCAAAATGGCACTCTTCATTCTCATTGGTTGGGAAATTTAGACCAATGAGAGCACTTGGGCAAGTTCTTCAGGGTTTTGAGGAGTTTCGGGAGCCTTTGAAGGTAGTTTTTCTGGATTGAAGGATATGGTTCGAAAGCTGACGGGGAGAGCTACGATTTTGGCTCAAGAATGAAGTCGATTGAGTAAGTTGACACTCCGTTGTGGTGATTTGAAGTTGGAGAGTGAAATTTGGGCCGATTGGAAAGTTTGGGTCGATTTTGAGTGTCTTGTAAGGGTTTTCACAGATTAGGTTTGATAGACGTATATTTTACATCCCGAATTTGCGATTTGATCGAAATTTCAACTCGATTGGATGAGTTTTGAGTACAAAACAATAGTTTGAAGTTTGTGTCTGATGACCGAATTGCGTGATTGCATTGATATTACTGTAGTTAGTTCGATAATCATTACTCATGGTATCATCAAGATTGGTCAATAAAACTTCACATAGTTAAAGCTTGGATGATAAGTCACTTTCTCGTGAAAATTCAGTGCAAGTGGATTGAAGAATTGGGATTGAAGAATTGGGATTTATAATGGTTTTAGTACACAAGGGTTTGCATATCACCTTGTGATACATGGTATAGTTCGACATTTGTGACGAGAGATCTAGAAAGAAAAAGCATGTGAAAATTTCCCAAGAGTTATGAATAGTTGCAAAGTACTTATCTTTGAAGTTTGGTTGAGAGTTAACGGTTCAATCGTTGGTTACAACGATCTTCTTATGCTGGAGTTTACCAGATGTAATAAGTTGGACGTGGAGAGATGAGGAGGTGAAAGAGAAGGTGATTGTTAATTCGCACAAGGTCGAGAAGAGTTCTTCTTCAGCCAGACACTCAGGCGTTCTCAGAGTGAAGCTCTGTCCATGCGACAGCGAGACATGGAAAAAATACAACATGATCCTTTAGATGTATTGATGTCCAATCCGTTTGTGATCAACATCTAATATTTTCATATCAATCACTTTCGGGCGTGATTAGTATATCACTTTAGATATAACTTTATGTTACAAGTAATGCAGCAAGATTTGCATATCGTTGTCATATGGACAATGCTTCGCTTTGAGAACGCATTGCTATAGAAGAACCCTCCTGACCTTCGTGTGAGTTGATACTCTCTCTTTCTCCTCATCACCAATCCACATTCGAGTTCATTGGAACCGATAAAACTCTAGCATAATAAGACCATGGTATTTAACAATTGAACCAATAATTCTTGCCCAAACTTCATTGATAATTGTTAACAATCTTCTTGTTCTCTCAGAAAATTTCTTGACATTTCTCTATTGCTTATCTCTCGGAACAATTGTCTAATTGTACATTATATCACAAGACACTATGTAGACCCCTATGTACTAAAACCATCACATATCCCAATCTTTCACATCAATTACTTTCAAATTCAAGAGAATGTCAGTCATTATCCAAGCTTCAACTCTAAAAAGTTTTATCAATGAAAAATTTTGAAAGCAAAAGTTATGATCATTGTACTGACTTCATGACCATTAGTATAATCCTACAACTCTCACTGTATGCACAAAATTCAAATTATCACTCTATACTCAAAACGCATCCAATTGAGTTGAAATTTTAATCCAAACACAAGCTTGAATTGTAACTATATCTCCATTGAATTGGATTAGTAAAAATCCTCGTAAGATTCTCAAAATTGATCTAAACATACTTCATGGTCTGAATTTCTCTCTCCAACTTCCAATTATCACAATAGAGTGTCAACCTACTCAATTGCATCTATTCTTAAGTCCACCTCGTAATTCTTGTCGTCAGCTTTTCAACCTTGTTCCCAAATCTACGAATGGTACCTTCAAAGGCTTTCAAAACTCCTCAAAACCTTGAAGAACTTCACCAAGTTCACTCATTGGTCCATACTCCATGACTATTAAGATGAAGAGTGACATTTTGATCTCTAGTGTGGCCAAATTAGCTCCATATTAACTTAGAGCTTTACAACGAATCTAAACGCACTACTTAGTCATCATATAAATAATATGAGTTGCAATTAATAAAGAGTCAAAATAATAACTCAAAACTGGCTAAGTATAAACGGAACTATTAGCGGAAATTCCTACTCACCAAAATTTCTAACTGTCAATTCCCTATGGCTTACTTTTGGTAAACAATAGTGATGGATTGGAACCCATGTGTTGAAAGTCACCACTATTGGTAAGTTTACATCCATATCGTTTATATTAAATCAAAACGTATATTGTTAGGTCCCAAATTACCATATTTTACATGGCAATTTGTCTAGATCAATATAACGTCATGTATTATTTCAAATGTTATCGTGGTAGCACATCTACTTTGAAAAGATGATGATGTGTCATCTTCAAGTCTATTTGCCATAATGATAAAATTTTATATCAAAATAATTTATGGTTCATTTCAAGATTATTAAAAGCTCACTGATTTATATCAAAACGACTTCTAGCATCATCAAAAGGAATAGGGATCAAGACTTCAGCCCTTGTAGGGTTTACCAAAATGCCCTCTGAACCGTGCAAAATAGTTGCCCATTACACGGCTCACTAACTCTACTTACTTTGGCCTTTTTTTTTACTACGGGCGCATCATATATATATGTGAATATATTTATTTATTTATTTATAAATTTTTTTCGGTTTTCAAAAATCAATTATCTTCTCTAGGTCTTCCTCATGGGCTTTATAGTATGAAGATATTGAGCTTTATCAAGATATTATGGAGTTTTATATGATAAAATTGGAGCTAACATGATATATATGGATAAATGATGACATGATTTTTCAAATTTATTAATGTCCAATCTATTTTTGATTAACATCCAATGTCTTTATAGCAATCACTTTCAATCATGTAAATATATAATTTATTTTTTAATTGATGAATCCATTATATATATTTTTATTCCAATTTTTTATTGTGACATAATTTGAGTGTTGATGTTACATATATTTTAATTTAGTATGATAACTAAAGATCTACAACATTGATGACTTTCAAAATAATGATTTTGACCATCATTATCGTCTACTTATAGCAAACCACATGAAATTAATTATTAAAAATTTTGACAAGTTATATTATTTTTAGATAATAATATATCAATTTTTTTTATATATATTTTATAGATTTCAAATTAATTTTATTAATAAAAATTTGATTTGTTTATACATGACTAAATAATAGATTTAGATTTGGAAGAGTTCAAATTGATATAATTTTTGACGGATTTTGGAAATTAATTTGAGTTCAAAATATACATAATTCAATATTATTGGCATGTAGCTATTAAAATTTTGTACAAATATTCATCCTAATTAAAATCCTTTATAAAAAAATCACTTTTGAAAAAATATTATGATATTTTATGTATATGTTTATTTTGAAAATTTAAAATTTAATATTTTTATCAACTTTACTTTGAATATTTTATTGATTATTTAAAGTGAATTTTTGCATGGATGTCATGTGTAGATAGTATAGCTTGAAGCTCTTTGAAAAATAAAATATCAATTTTTTTAGAGGATTATGTTGTTTAAAACAGCTCAAGGGTTGGACATAATAGTTTTGGTAGACTCTAATATCTAAAAATTTGATGTTGAGTTTGTAAAATTTTCTAAAAATAAAACATGATAGATATTTTTATTATGGAGAGTAGAGACATAAACAAGATTGTGAGTTTTATTTTGAATTTGAAAGATAAAAAAATTCTAGATGAGATAAATTTTCATTTAGGACCATCATTTACTTACAAATTCAATATTTGAATCTATTGTGAAAATTATGGAATGTTATTTGAAAGTTTACATAAAGCACAAAGAGTTGTGAGTGCAATTATCACTAAAATTTGAGCAAAAATTAATGATTGTATGAGATTTAAAGAACTTTGTATGATAGTTTTCAATCAATTATAATCAACTTTTGAATCTTGTAGGACTATGTGAGAATGTAGACATGAAAAAATGACTTCAAATTTGACTCAAGAAATGGGTATGTTGGCTTGATATACCAAAACGAGTTCCACAATTGAATAGAGAATTTGAACATTCTGAATGTTTTTCATGTTTTCAAAAACCATTGAATTGGGGAGAGAGAGTTATAACTCATAGGATGATATAATAAGGGTTTTTTCTATACCATAAACTATTAGAGTAAATTATTTGTTACACCGTTTCTTCACCTTGCCAAATAGTCATGCTTCCTATCCGAGTACACATTGTTCTTTAGTAAAAGTCCTAACAAATTGCATTCTTACATGTGTTTACCATGAAAACTACTCAAATTGCTTATGGTCCTTGCTCAAACTTCCTCAATTTAGCAAATTTCTGTCACCAAACACTCCTAATTTTTCAACCCCTTGTCCACTCATGTCTATTGTCTTTCTAACGTTGAGGTTAGACCGGTGCGATCAATCTTTACCAATTTCAAATCAACTAAGAACATTATTGACGCATCACAGCCAAATGGACTAAAAAGTGTTATATCCAAGAGGGGAACCATACTAACAATATTTACTTTTTCAAAATTCACTTGGTCCCCTCTAGGATAAAGATTAACAATAGTAATTTAATAAATATACAAATAGATATATAGACCCGTTGTTTAACATGAAATGGTTATGAGTTAATGAAATATGACGTTATGAGTTCACATTTACACCCTTAAGACAACTACAGTCAACTGGATTCCCCAACAGTGCATAACGGTTTGTGGGGTCTTTTGTAGGCGATCACTAAATACAATTCAGTGCACTGCCGAATTTGGTGCTCTGGATTCAGAGATGGCGATGGCCAGTCTCAAAGTCCAGAGTGGTGGATTTACCTGCGTCAAGTCATCGTCCTCTATGCGCTTGTTGCGCTCCCAAGCTGTTCGTCGAGTGGCAGTACAGCAGCTTCGAATTCATGCTCGAACTGAGTTCTCGATTGAGTCTCCTTATGGTCCCCAGGTACTGCTCCGCACGCTTTCAGATTCAGATTGTCGTTTGAGCTGCGCCTCGGACTTGCTGTCCAGGTGGTGTTGGTGGAAAATAATCTTCACGTCCCATCGCTCATGTTCTTACTTAAAGATTTGACCACTGCTGGTCTCTACTGGGTTTCTGGAGTTAAGCAAATTTGCACCGAAATTCCAACAGTTGAGCTTTGGTAGCAGATAGTCCTTGAATTCAGTTATGCTGCATTATTCACAGCATGTTCGTACGTGGCCTAATTGCAGGTGAGCTTTATGGAGCAACGCTTATTTCAATATCTGAAAATTGGAGCAGTGTGGATCCTTGCTGACCTTCTCAGAAATGAGCAGTTTGCAGATGGACTTTGACGGCGAGTTTTCGTCGCAATTTAGGCTCTTACTTGTTAGATTCTGCTCTCGAAGAACTGCCGAGAGCTTCCTTATAGGTAGCCTGTTTGTGAGCAATCAGAAGCAGACTCGTCCAGGCAGGCCAGACTGCTCCAAACAAGAAAATAGCTCTTGTTGGGATTGTAGCGAACTGCAGGTTGTTGCGTAGCAAAAGTTTACATATAAGATGAGGCGGCGGAAGATGAAGGACGAAATGGAAAATGGCAGGCATTTTGACCTGGTACTCTGTTTGATGCCAGGTTGCTGATGCTGTGAAGGCTTTGAGGCCCGAGTTCGAGGACGTTGACACATTGGTAGCAGTGAATCTGAATCGTGTCATTAAAGCTTACGCCAATGCTCGTGTCGGATCGCATGTAGGATTTCAATTTCTCCAAGCACTCATATATGAAGATGATAACCGCTTCGCAATTTTGACATTTATTTTGCAATGTCCAGAACGTATCGTAGCTTGTAGGTGTGGCATCGTACAAGGACTTGTGTGAGGCGTTATTTTTTGGTTTTGGTGTTGTACAGCACTGGCACGGGTTGTTGTTGACTTACTGGATTGATGGTGGCCAGCATTTCTCCGGGACAACAGGTTACGGTCACAATGACGCTGGTGGTCGTGAAGCATTGGACCAAGCATTTGCAGAAATTGTCGGTGCCGAGGCTGCAATTGTGCGCTCACAAGTAGGGCACTTTTCTCAAAAAATACACGTTTCATGTCATGATTTCTCTCGTGATGTTTCTGTTCATTACCTTTTCCCCTTTTCTTCGCTTGTGTTGACGAGCCCTAGCACAAGATTTGTATACTCATTTCATCATGCAGTTCTTTTCAGGCACACACGCAATTGCTTGTGCTCTCTATGCTGTTCTACGTCCCGGTGGTGAGGTAAGCTGCGTAATACCTACCATGTGATTGTTTCACCTTATTTTTCTAAGTGAGTTTTTGCTTCTCATGATCCGATTGCAACAAAAGTTTTCTTTCCTGGAGAGAAAGCTGACTGTCTTGCTCCAGCTGCTGGCAGTGGTAGGAGCTCCTTATGACACCTTGGAAGAAGTAATAGGTCTGCGCGGATCATCAGGGGAGGGATCCCTGAAGGAATTTGGAGTGTCTTATCGGGAAGTACCAGTAAGTTCTACATGCAGCTCTCGGTCTTCTCAATGATGATGTTAGTTCTTTGTTCATGAAATGCTCATAACTGCATTTTTCAGTTGATTGTGTTGGAAAAGGGCGTAGTGGAGTTTTCCTTCCTAACGACCTGCATGCAATTTTTTAATCACTAAGTTGTTTATCAATTGTGTTTGAGTGTTAGGATTTATCAATCAGTTTTAGCCGGACTAAGTTCTTCCTCCGCTTTATGTTTTAATTTGAAGCTTGCAGAAGATGGTGGTTTAGATTGGCATAAGCTGAGCCAAGCTGTAAAGCCGGAAACTCAGTGTGCTCTTATTCAGCGTTCTTGTGGCTATTCATGGCGTAAGACTTTGACCGTGGCAGAAATTCAGCGTGCAATTGAGTTGATCAAAGCAAGTATTGCGCCACATTTCTTCCTGTTTTCGTCATTTCAACTGCCTTGGATTATGCACAAACTTGACTCAAACTACTGTCTTTTATAGTCGCAAGATCTCATGTGCTCGATATTGCAGTTATTGCTGAATTTTTAACGTGAAGCTTCCGCATTGCTCTCTTGTTGTTGCAGGCTCAGAATCCTGATTGTGTCATAGTGGTCGACAACTGCTATGGAGAATTCGTCGAAGCCATTGAGCCCACGGCAGTGGTACTAATTTATTCTTCCTTCCTGTTTTCCCCACTTGCCATATAAGTGCTCTGTGGACTTGACCGATGTTGACATGACCGTCATGGAGAACAGGAACAAAATAAAACTAATTGATACTTGCCTTCCAGGGAGCGGATCTAATGGCTGGAAGTCTTATAAAGAACCCCGGAGGGACGATTGCTCCATGCGGAGGTTACGTAGCCGGGAAGTCTAAGTGGGTCCAAGCAGCTGCAGCACGATTATGTGCTCCTGGCATTGGGATGTCTGCTGGATCCACACCAGGGGATGTCATGAGGCTTCTTTTCCAGGGTTTGTTTTTGGCACCACAAATGGTTGGCGAATCAATCAAGGTGGAAGAAGCTCGACTTGTTTTCGTCCAGAAACCTGTATAGTGAAAAAGAGAGCTAAACGATAATTTCGCATTCAAGTTTTTTTCTCTAGGTTTCCAATTCTTCCGTCCTTCAGTTTTGTGGCATGATATTCTCAGGCTATAAGAGTCCGCTCAAAGTCCGAGGTTCCAGATTGACATGCGCTCGTATTGCTCGTTTGCAGGGTACTTTGCTTGTAGCGGAGGTTATGGCAGCAGAAGGATTCGATTGCCGACCAGCTCCGCGCGTGAGGCGCAATGATATCATACAGGTTAGGTCTTTATTGTCAGTGTAAATCGGAATACTTGTACAGGGTTTATTTTGTTGTTCACCATCAGAATTGGAGATGTCAATCTGTTGAATATACTGCAACTAGTTACATATCACTCTCATTCCTCCCGACGGGAACAGACTATCGGAATGGAAATTTGTTCATGCACTTCAACTCATATTTGTGTGTTTTTCATATGTCTTCGCCAGCAGTTCATAATTTACGGAACAAGGTTTTGAACATGTGCAGGCAGTACAGCTGGGCAACAGAGATCGATTGTTGGCGTTTTGTAGAGCGGTTCAAAAAAATTGTCCTGTCGGATCCTACATTCAACCTGTAGCTGGTGCAACGGCCGGATATGAATCAGAGGTTAAAGCATCACTCCCTCCTTACAGTCTTAGCATTCTACAGAATTGTATGCACTTTTCAATAGGTAGAATAATGACATAGCCATGTATGTATTCTAAATTGAAATGCATCTAAATTGGACTGTCCTGCTCACTTGTATGACCGAAAAATCGGCATCAAACCAATATGTGTGGAGTCGTTTGTTTTTGTATGCAACTCACCTGCCTTTGTACATGTAAATTGCAGGTTGTTTTTGCAGATGGTACTTTCATTGATGGAAGCACAAGTGAGGTCTCATGTGATGGTCCGTTGAGGGAACCGTTTGTTGTATTCTGTCAGGTTTGGCCCACAAGCCTCTCCATCTTTAGATCTCTTCAAATGGTTTATTCCGGACTTTGTTAAGTTGGTATGTGTGGTTTGCATGATTCCTAGTGCATCACCTTCCTCCAGGTGGCTATCTCCCTGACTAACAGGGAAGTTTGTTTTGCATCAGGGTGGCACTCATTGGACACACTGGGCATTAGCTCTTGAAGGTGTGGTTCAGGCTTTGAGACAACTGAAATGGATTTCGAAAACCTCTTAGATAGCTCAACAATTTTGATCTCACAGCTCAGTCGAGTATTTAGAAGCATCCAGTATCAGAAAACGAACAGTTCAGTTTACTCGTGCATATGATATACCATAATGCTCAGCCAGGGCGTGTGTATGGTCTTCAGGCTATGACAGGCAAACATTAATGAGTACTGTTTGATTTACCTCTCCTTTGAGCATCACCTTGAGAATACTTCTGCAAATGAAGCGTCTGGAGATGGGGCACTATGAAAAGTACTCCCAAATGCTACTTTCCATTCCCAGTATGTCTCTTGTAAACTTTGTGAAGTATGTCTACACGAAAATCATCAGGCATTTCAAAGGAAAGGAAAGTGTAGATCAGCGAACTGTAACCAGCAATTCTTACGTTCCGTGGGATTATCTTCCAAATTATAAAGTTTAGAATTTTCCTCAAATTTTTTTTCGTCTTATAATCTTCATGTTCTGCCTGTTACTCTTCAGTGGCCCACGATTTGTTTCCTTATTGTGCTTCAACTTCCTTTCTTCTCCCTTGTTTGAACTATTCATCTTCACATCGACAGATATTGTTCATTTTCGATTGTATGCACGGATCTGGTTCTGCTGGCATGGAGACCACTAACTCGTCCTGAAAAATGACCACTTGTCAGAAAGTGACCTTATAACCATAACTCTTTCCACTTACATCTCAGCGACACACTTGTCGTGATCATTTAAGCCGTGCTCAGTCAGTCAGTCAGTCAGTCCCATGGATTTCCTTAAATTCTGAATCGCAAATATTCATTGATTCTGCTCCTGTGTGATCAATACCTTTTGCTACCTTTTGGTTCAATCGTTAAAAGCTGGTCATAATACTATATTCTTTTCTTAAACACCAACCGTTGCTGTTTAGCGCAACCCACATGAGGAACATTGAGTACCTTTGCAGAATTTGACTAATGTAAATCATGTTTGATAATATATCCAGCATCAAAAAGACTGCTGACTAGTCAGATGATTGGCCAGTACTTGGAACACTGACGTTTGTTAAGCCTTGAAACTGCCAGATTATTGTGCATCGGATTGAAGACTGCCTGTACGCTCATAGTGAGCTCCAGCTTGGTTACAAAAGGTGCTGTCAGATGTTAGTAAATGAGAACGGAATTTGATCCGGTCTGATGTGTTCTTCAAAATCTGTACATCATAACTCTTCGTTCAATTTTATATTTTTGAGTTAAAAATTATCAATTAAATAAATTGTATATACAATATATGTTATTAAAAGATTATACTATACATTTAATCAGTATACGTTTGAAAATTATGGATTTATTTTCATCAAAGTTATATAAGTAATATATATAATTATTTTATTTAAAAAGTAAGTTGATGTCTCATGAAATACAAATTTATTATATTTTATATAAAATGAATTAAAAATATGTAATTTATTTTCATAAAAAAATTGAAATTTCTAAAATGTAAAAATATATAATTGAGGTTTTAAATGTTAATTACAAAACATAATAAAAAAAATGCATATCTTAAGACTTTATTTATTTACATTCAAACTTCAAATGATTTTTCAAGCATGTTAGCAATGCTTGTAAACATACATAGTACATGCTTTTAATCATGATATATTTATATATTATTCCATACAAATTTATATATGTGTAAACATATGCTGGTCAGTAGCTGACCATTGAAGTCTTAGAGTGACCAAAAGAAGAGCATGTAGTGGGGAGTCCATTCGAAATGAGCGCCTGTGGATGCAGGCCAGTTTCTTATGTACATGAAGAGAGAGTAGTTCCCAGCGTAGATGATACGAGTAATAATACACTCAAGGAACAGATAAGAGAACGAACTTTTGTTCGTTCTCTGGATGAGTTGATGCAAATGTACTAGGAGGTGCTGTAGATAGACTCTTGCGAGTCCTGTCGTTTCAAGTAGATGATACAATTGAGCTTATTCGGTTGTAATCATGAGGATGGTGTTTTTCGCAGTACCCATATTACGGGGAAAAAATTTTCTCCATTATCTTCAATATTAATTTTATTAGTTTTGATTATTGTCTTTTTCAATCTCTGTATCCGGGACGCTTTGGCCGAGTGGTTAAGGCGTGTGCCTGCTAAGTACATGGGGTCTCCCCGCGAGAGTTCGAATCTCTCAGGCGTCGTCCCGATAGCCGAGCTTTTGCGTCTTCGCAACTACCCGACATGATCAGATTTGATTTTAACAGATACTCCGAAAGGTGTGAATATATTCATTCTCCTGCGTCGAGGCATCATACCCGTGCGATAGCCCGAAAGAGAGAACGGGCAGGTAGATGTTCGACTTTCATGTTTCCGAAGTAGAGTGCAAGGTTGTAAACGTTTGAACACTGTCGCCACATATATCAACACAATACGTTCCAAAGATGTAGAAAGAAAAGCCCAAAGCAACTCAAATGCTTCCGCGACTCATTTAGGCAAGTAAAGGTAAATGTGACATAGAATAATATATTTGATGACATAAATTTATGTGCTTATGACTTCTTTTATTATCAAAGCAAAAGGTGTAAGTGTTATCCATGAAATTAAGAAAATACCCTATGATACCATCACTGTTAATTTCTTACTGAGAGCATTGCACATGGAAAAATTTATGTATATAACAGCTTTACCCCTGCACAAACAAAACTTATTAATGCAAGCTTGTTTCAAAGCCCTGGTTAATCAATTGTGAACCCAATACAGTCAAACCTGGCTAAGTGAAATATTACTCCAGCGCCTAGTAGCTACAAACGAATCTATAAGTGCAATTCTCAATACATTACATGCATATTTTCGTAAACAGAAAATTACAAACTCACAACAATGATAATCCTACGCATATGAATTAACCCTAACTAAAATTTCAAATTTGTTTTCACTTATCTTTGTATTAGTCTTCCACTAACTGAAACTTCATATTTTTTTCACCAATTCATATGTAAAGTATTTCACTCATGGTTGATTATAATATTTCAGTAATTAAAAAGTGTAAATTTTCTATATATGAACTTTTCACGTACCTAGGTTATGTTGTAGTAGTATTCACAAATTGATAAGATGAACATTGAGCTTGCTGACCTTTTTTAACTAATTGTAAGATACTACCCACGTGCAAAATGATTAATTAAAGTTCGATTGGATAAAATTATAACAAATGAAATAAAATCTAAATGATCCCAAAAAAATTGATCCTAGGTTAAAAAATTCCAGTTTACAAATGATAAAGATATACTGAAATCAAATCTTTTATGTCTGAAATCATATTTTTCATTTCCACATTATTCAAAATCAAACATCAATTACATTTACTCAATAATACATATTCAAATCTAATATGATGTCTGGAAAAAATTTATAAATTTATTTTTATAAATTTAAGATAATGTATATTAAATGAATTTAGAATTAAAAAATGATAAAAAAAATTGAGCACATAAAAGAATATTTTTTTGAACACAATATTTTTAAGGAGTGAAAATATTTATGGTTTTAAATTTGGATAAATTATTATAAAAAAATAAGATAAAAAATCATTTTTTATTCATGAATAAATCAAATGAATTTAAAAAAATTGCCGAAAATAAAAATAAAATTAAATAAATTTTTTATAACATACATTTTAACATGTATTTAATATTTTAAAATTAAAAAATCTAGTGAAATTTGAGTTTTAATTAAAAATAAAATATTTTTAAATAAAAAGGAACATATCTATAATGATTTAAGAAGTTTTAAAATTAATTGATCTATTAATTATCATATATTTATGATTCGATTATAAATAATCTAAAATTATAATTATAATGATATTTTTAAATTTTAATTAAATTTAATGTTTTAAAAACATCATTATTATAAAAATAAGAAAATAAATTTCATAATTATTATAAAATAATTATACAATGACAGTTTCACCTCAATGAAATTCAATTTAATCAATAAATTCAACTCACATATAAAAATTCAAGTTTTAACTATCCATCAAAACTCTATATATGTCAATTAATATTATATTTATACAATAATTAATGTGTGAAAGTGATTACCAAAATATATTTTAATCATAATTTAAATTTAAATTTTATTTATTTTTTAATTTGATAAAAACGAATCTTTAAATATTTTTTATTTACATCAACAATGTGATTTTTTTACCAAAATATATTTTTATGAACATTGTTTTTCATGAAGATCTAAAATGTAACCATGACTTAAAATGTTTAAAATGTATCATTTTGATGATTTAATGAAAGATGAAAATAAACTTATCATAAAAAATAACTTATCATAAAAAATATCAAAAATTAAAAAAAAAAATCATGTTGGAAAAAATTCATTATTTATCAATGCTACATGCTCATAGGATCATATGGATTTATATGAATGTAATGATATTTTTTTATCTGAAAACATATGATTTTTAACTTGTGATAAAAAATATGAAATAAAAAATTGAATTTAAAATTAAAACAAATTTTTTTAAATAATCTATTTGAAAAATTAAATTTTTTTAAATTTCATTATAAATAAAAATAAAAATAATCAAATTTAATAAAATAATATTTAAAACAAAAAATATTTAATAAATTTCAGCGAAAAATTTAATTATATTGAAATTCATTCTAAAATTACTAAAAAATAAAAAAAAATTTGTAATGTAATCAATATTCATATTTTACACAATCATACAATAACATATAAATATTATTTTCATAACTTTTTCACTTCTAATATTAAAACTAAAATAATGATATTATTATTTTATATAAATTTTTCAATTTATAGTAAAATGATTTTCAAAAATGAAATTGTTAACATTAGAAAAAATATAATACAGGTTTTTTTTTCTTTATTCAATTATATAAAATAAATTATAAGTTATCAAAATTTTGTGTAAAATTTTTTTTGGATATTTTTTTCCAACAATGAACGTATTATAAGATGTTAGGAGTTAACTCAAGTCTTGAGTAACTCTGGTTAGTTTGATTATATTTAGTTTGACTAGGGCTAGGGCTGGTATTACTATATAAGAGGGCTGGCAGAAGCTCTCTGTGACATAATTAGAGTATTCAGTAAAGTGACTCTATGTGTTCCGTGGATGTAGCCTCAGTGAGGTGAACCACCTATCTCTTGTGTTGTCTCTTGGTTGCATGTGTATCTTCTTCATGTATTCTTGATTCGGACCAACATAAGAAAAATAATTGGATCAATTAAAAGACTGAATAGTGTTAAAAATAAATAGATTTAAACAGTTTAATAATATTTTACATAAAATTTACATCAATTTTACTCAATATAATTTTAGATTTACTGTCATTTAAAATCATATTGTCAAAAAAAAATTAAAACAAGAACTTGTTCATGTTAAAAAATTATGTTTTTAATTTTTAACTGAATTTAGTATATAAAAATATTTTTTATTTTTTGTTTTACATTTTTATTGACTTATTATTCCAAAAAAATTTGAAATTTTATAAATTTTATATAATAATTTCAAAAAATCTTTGCAACATAAAAAATATAATCATTTAATTTTTTTGAGAACTATTTATAGATATTAATAAATAATAAAAAAAAATTGACCTGTTATAGGATTGAATCCATATCTCTATTAAAAAAATAAAATTATTATTGTTTTAACCATAAGTTTGATAAATCAATTTTTCTTACTCACGTTAGTTATGAGAAAAAAATTATTTATATTAAGATATTGATTAAATTTTATTATTTTGAGTCAAAAACATAAAATATTGATTTTAAGATTTGACATACAACATCTCTACGTTTGCTAAAAATTATTTGAAATTTTTTGTAATAAATAATGAGACATATGAATATTAAATTTATTTAAATATAGAATTAAAATAATTTGTATCAATTTTTAAATTCATTTTATTTTTAATAAAAATCAAAATTTTGACAATCAGTTTAACATTGTTAAGATGAATGAAATTAAGAAAAAAAAAATTTACGTTCATTTTACAAGTATTTTTTTTTTTATAATACTGTGGTATTTTATAAATTTTTATATGTTTGTGTGACTTGGTTGTGTCATATTACACAGATGTAATTTTATGTGCCTGAATTTTATAAGTTTAATATTTTCTTAACATGCATGAGATTTTACAAACTTGTGCAAAAGTAAATTATATTCATGAAATATAAGATTCATCTTGAAATTATATGCAAATACATCTATATATGAGTGTGCCAAAGAGGTAAAATGAATTGATTTTATCAATTTTTTTACATTCGTAGAACAATCCATGTCATATTGTACATGTGTTCTTGGTATACCCAATCGGTATACCAAGAACAATCAACTAAGGAATCGATGTAGTTTGTGTGTTCCCCAAAGTGATAAATGTCAATGTGATCGCCCTCCTCACGTTGGTATTTCAAGTGGTCAAATCATAATCTTTGTGCATCTTTCCCACATGTGTCTTTACTCCTTGCGAAATAAAGAGACGATGACACACACCTAACATGATGTATCACACACCACCCTATGCTGCCCCATGAGGGGAACTGAAGTTATAGCTAGCATAAAGAGAACGATAAGGAGACATGACACTCCATCATGTATCTCCTTTCATATGCAAAACCACAACTCTTCTCACATGAATTATGTTAACTGTCAAAACTAAAATCTAAAAATACTTATAACTTTCTCTTCCAATTTCCATAATTTTCCAACTAGGTCCCAATATAACCAAGACATGAAAAGGAAGAGATTTGAACAAAAAAGACCCCATCCATATGTCAAATTTGAGAAAAAACACTCAAAATCCAAAACTATCATTTTTATGACCATAGATGAACATTTGAATTCTTCATGCATGGAAATAATTTTAGAAAACAAGTGATACATACTATATTATGTTATTTTGTATAATAATTCATCTAAATTGAATAAGATCAAATTTAATTAATTGTTTTATATAAATATTTTATGAAATTTAAAATATCAAAATTATGACTGGAAAAATTTTACAAACAATTTAACCATATTTGATATTCAAAGGTTATTTTGGAATGGGTTGATATGTTATATGATTGTGATCATAAGTAGTCACATGACTTTTTATCAAAATTTATGTCCTAAAAATTAAAAAATAAATAATTATATTTTTTATATTATATCATTAATTAACTATAGATTTAACAAAGATATTTAAATGCTAATCAAATTTTTAATTTTCTCTTGTGGCTGCTTCATGTGGTTGGAAGTGTATAATTTAAAATTTTAAAAAATATGTCAAACATTAAAAACATCTATGAAATAAATATATCTAAATATAAATTTAGTTTTTAAATTATGTACAAAATTGTACCTAATGAATGTTTGAATGTGACTTATATTTATCACACTAATCATATTGGGTCAATATTCTGGATGCTATATTTAAATGATAATACTTTAATTCACTTATCCTTGATATGTGCATGTAGCTAGGTTTGATCAATTAATGACATGGATTGAATAAAGTCATGATTCAATGTTTATAGTGATCTCCAAATATGAAGTAGTGTTTAGGTTTTGACTTGAAGTCTACCTATTTTTCAATTGCAACACTATTTTCTATATATTGAAAGTTCAATTCAAAGAAAATTATAGTATATTTTTATCTAAATCCGTTGAAAAAACTTCACGATGTAGACATGGCATTGAATTTAGTTTATAAACATATAGTTATTATGAAAGATGTGTTTTTTTTATGTCCTAGATGTTAAAGAGATTATAGAAATTGTACAAAGCCATATGATGATATTTTTTTGATAAATTGGACAACAAATAAAGAACACTTCTTAATTAAATGATATCCCTAGACTGGAAGTTTTCCACTTCTCATGGATGAATGGTTATGGATAAGTAGATTGTATACTTCATGGATTCCTGTAGCTTCTCTGCTCAAGATCTGCAAAGCAAAAAGTGTCGGCATTACAACACAATCCAAAATTATATTCATCAATGGCTACAATGAGAAAATGAGTATTCAGTGTTTAGTCATATAACTAGAATAAGGATACCCAAATTTATGAAACTGAGATCATAAAAGAGATAGTGTCTAAAAGTTCTTACATTTTCCTTTACTTGATGTGTTATTTGAAACTGTTCTTGTTGAATTGTCATCACAATTATGCATTTACTCGGGACTCGTTGGGGATCCCCAGCAGTGGAAACGAAAACAAATGAAAGCAAGAATATGACCTTGCTAGTGACATCTCACTCCACGCACACCACCTCACTGGATTTGATGGGGTCTTCCCATCCCTTTTTGTTATTTTACTGTGTCTCGACTTTCCCTCACCGGATGCCCTTATGAGTGTTGGCTATAATGGCTCTAACTACCTCCCCCCTCCAAACATACCATGAATCATGGCCCCCTCATCATGCTATGAAATCCGCTTACTCAAGATCCCGGATTCCAGGTCCCCTACTTTTACCTGCACACGTGGCAAGAAACAGGGGAATCTTATCTAGCGCGAAGTGAATCCGCCGAATCGCTCCTCCAAATAACCACGTATTAAAAAAACAGGCAAAGACAGCGATCACTGTCTCCGTTCTGTCTCCAAATCTCACGTCTCACGTCTCACCGTGCTCAGCTCCAGAATTTCACACTCGCGCGGTAAAAGGGTGATTAGAAGAGAAGAGGATTCTGGGGATCGTCGAGAGGGAGGGAGAGGTGGGCAGAGGAGAGGAGATTGGGGCAAACAGGATAGAAGCCACTTGATCATCACAGGGACGTGTCGCCTTGTGACAACGCTGGTTTCGCTCTGGCTTCGGCCTCGCCTTCCAGCCTTGTCTCACTCCTGCTCCTGCTCCTGCTGTCCGTGCTGCTGCCTTTCTCGTGCGGAGCACGGGGCCCATCAGCAGCTCCGGCCGCGCTTGTGTGCGCAATCGGGCTCCCACTTCACTCGCGCTCAATTATTATTATTGCCACTGTCCGCCGATGCGCCAGACGTTGGTGGAGCATCACTCGTTGCTTCCGCTGCCGCTGCCGCTGCTCTTCTCCTCGCTCCAGTCCCAGTGCAGGCAGCTCACGGTGCTGCCATGGCAACTTTCAGAGCTCTCGGTAGAGCCCCCTCCTGCCCCTGTCTTGCAGCTGCACCTCGCGCTGCAGTGCTGCAGTGGGGCGACGCAGCACGTGGAGCTTCTGTCGGTGAGCCTGGTGTTCTCTCAATTCTCTTCTCGTGGATCATAATCAAAATTCTGTCCCTCTGCTACTTTTGTCCGAATCAGTTGAAATGACAGTTTTGGTGGTCGGAATTTGTAGTTCTGTTTTGAATTCGGACTCATTGGTTCTTCACGTTTTCAGTCGGGGTACAAGTGTGTGGAATTCAGGTTGTCATTCGTTGTGGAGCCAGAAGACAGCACTCGAGCTGGAAGAAGAATGCAGCTGCTGCTACGGGCTTGGGGTTATCGTCTGGTTATTCATCCACATTCTTATCAAGCAGGTACCACGAATCCAATTGAAGCTAAGCTAAGCTGAGCCGAGCCGAGCCGAGCTGCTTCGCCTGATGATGGTGCATTGTGAGAGTCTAATTAAGCTAAATTGGGCATGCCTTGTATTCTGCATACGTAAGAATGTTGGAGTTTTTATCTGAAAAATGCCATGCAACTTTCCTACAGGTCACGGATGACGAAAAGTAGAAACAGTATTAGAGGGCAGGCTGATGCTCAAGTAGAACAAATTGATGAAGCTGTCAAGAGAACGAGGTTGAATTCACTCGACCGGTTGGAGGTAAAGTTAGTCGTTTATTTTACTCCGTCATGTACCAACCGAATTGTCAGCAAAATCCCACTTTGTGAAAGTGTAAGTTAGCTCGACCAGGAGATGAGGCCAGTGTTTGGAATAGCCGAGTAGTGTTCGTCAGGGACTAACAACGATTCACGGGTGACTTGAAATTTTATCTTTTCAGGAGTCAATGCTGCGTGGTAGCAAGCTTTCGCTGTCACAGAATGATGATAAGTCCGACATTGTTGTACAAGGTAGCTTTAGCGGGGATAAGTATCTCCCCTGGATTAGGAGAGGGAGGGAGTCTATGTCATACTTATTTGAACAATTAGCGGCCACATTGACAGAGGGAGACAGATTCTCCACCATCGTGAAATTAGCCGTGATCGCCTCGATATTTGGACTGCAAGCATGTTCTCCGGCCTGGGCAAATACAGAAATTGCTAAAGCGAGCGTGGATTCGAGCTTCTTCGGTGACCTCGATGACATTCAAAATGGATTTGCATCGGTAAGTCACTCACGCCGGTTATTACAAGGGTTGTCAAAGTTCTAAAAATCTCGTTTTGTGCAAAATTCCAACTCCCTGTGTTTTATTTTATTTCTCATTAAGTAGCAGCAGCAGCACTGGATATAATTGGACTGGACCAAATGTCCCTATTAAAGAATGTCTGATCCATTTGCAGTGCCACGAGACTTACTTCACAATTTGTAGTAGCTTCATGGGTTTTGCATTTGACCATTTTGTACTCCCTAGTGGGTGGTTTTATGATGCAGTCAAATGCTGGCAGCTTCTGACTAGGGCACAGTGCTTTAGTGGCTGACAATTTGGCACCTACCATTGTTCCCTGCAGTCATTTTTGTTGATATTCTTTTCGGAGATTGGAGATAAGACTTTCTTCATTGCTGTGAGTGTTCTGTACTGGTCCCATCAAGACAGCTTGCTTGGAGGATTGTTGAACATGTGAATGGGTGAGTAGAAGAAGAACAAGGCATTGTAGATGAGTTCATCAAAGTGCTGGATTTTCGCTCTGTTATCTAACTAGTTGTCGCTCAAGTTAGAGGTCATATCATCTTGAAACAACAAATCATTCAAAAGTTGTTAACTAGTGAATTGTGCTTCAGTTTGCAATGTAGCAACGGCCCTTCCACTGACATAATTGAACTTTTACCCTCTACTGTGAACGAAGTTCTACTTGGTAACCAACTTTCGGCGCCTTTGACAGGCACTCCTGGCAACGCGCAAACCCGGTGCTGCCGTCTTCTCTGGAACTTTTGGGGCGCTGGCGTACTTATCATAACACACACCTCTTTGATATGCATAGTGGTGTACTAGATGGTGTTACAAAGAAATGAGTCAAGAGGCCCTGTAGTTGCTACTCTCTCACAAGCTGGTACTTTGATATCAGTGCAGATTATGATGATTTGTATGACTTGTTCACTTAAAGGTCTCTTTCTGGCTGTCCGAGTCGTAGATTTTGTGAAATTTCAGTAGTCGAGGAGAATCCAAGCGATATGGTGTTGATTCCATCAACAGCCCGTTTAGTGAAAGACACAACCAGTTCACACCAGCAGGATTCGCTGGCTTCTAAGTCATTCCACCAAAATCAGCCGGCCGGCAGCCATGCACTCATCTTGACAGGATGTTCGTCTGATTGCTTTCACTGATCGGAATATCTCCTTCTGCAGGGTTATGACAGTAATTTCAGTAGTACTTGGACGTGCTTTTCACTACGTCGATGAACTCCTTCCCAGGTTGGCTCGGCTCTTGAAGGTCTTCTGGATTTACGATTCCAAGTCCTAGGAGTCTACACAATGCGCATATCTTACTAAGGCTTGAGAAGCGCATGCTGTTTAGGCCAAGTCAAACCGTGGTTCACTCGAGCTCCAGATTTAAGAATCGTTCAATAGGATTTCATTTCTCACAGGACATGGCTCATGATTTTCTTGGCTTGTATCAGTCTTGGAGAAACAAGGGTTCCATGGGACGATCTTGCTGCAGTTGTTCTCCTGGTAAGTCTGCTCGGTGGTGACTTTCATGTTGGTCTGGAACGCTTGTTGTACCGAGATCATTAAGAAGGGATTTACTTCGAAGGTTTCATCCTGGAGATAGTTGTGAACGAGATGCTTCTTGTTTTCAGGTTTATTTTGGTGTGTCAACCTTGATTGAAGCAGCCTCCATGGAAGAGTCAAAACAGGAGGGAGAACAACAAGAGGTATATTCAAACCTCCATGATTCCATCCACTGACCATACCATTTCAAGGTTACATAGTTAGCTGCGATGATCAGATTCACTCATTATCAAGATAACGATAATTGTTTTTCAAACTCTGCATTGACACTGCGTACATGATTTGAAGTAACCATCTGATGATAGTGCGTAATATTATCTGATGATTGTGTATGCAGGCTGAATTGGCCATTGCAGGCGTAGGTGCAAATGGAGCAGTGGCTGGCACCGTGGCTGCAACGTTTGCCCTTGTGTTCGTTGCTGAATGGGGTGACAAGTCGTTCTTTTCCACTATAGGTTTGTCACTTTCCCTTCTAGGAGCATCTTTGCAAAGTGGGCAGCTCGACCTCCATGTCCATTCCTGTATGTATCTAATGTACTTGACTAGACGAGATTTATATTCATGTGTCAAAGTATATAGGAAGTCCAGCACCTTCAATTCTCACTATGCTGACTTTGCCTTTTTATTGTCTAACTTGGACTTTTCATATGACCACAGCGTTGGCTGCCGCATCTTCTCCTCTCGGAGTCGTGACTGGTGCTATTGGAGGCCACGGTGCTGCAACTCTGGTAATCCTCCCAGTCGACCTCCTGCAGCAAATTATGAACAATGAACAATACTGCACAGCATTTAAGCCCTTGACTGCAAAATGGAGGTTCCACACTAAGTTGCTGCGGACATGGTGCTTGTTCTGTGCTGTGCAGTTGGCTGTACTTGGAGGCTCCTTTCTCGGAAATTATATTTCAGAAAAGGTACGCCAACTCTTAGTCCTGTCCATCCAGATACAGGCTTCATTCAGTTTCTAAGATTTGTAAAAAATTCAGAATTTTCGTCTTGCTTGTGGAAAGTTCTGAGGTACTATTGCCCCCCCTTGGTTCTGACTTTTGGAATTCAATTTCGTGCTTGACCAGGTCATTGCCTACGTTGGAGGAGCTCTTTTCCTAGTTTTTGCGGGGATAACTCTCGTGGAGACCCTCAATTAGGACATTGTTAGACCAGGCAGTTGGAAAAAATCATTCGGGGGCTACAAAATGTAACCCATTGTAATCTAGTTGTAGTCTATATTTTATTCACATTTAACTCACATCAATTCAGTTCAGATGCTTCGCCCCTTTCCGACTTCAGTACCGATGCTTCTTCTAGTCTCATCCTGTCGTTGCTCTTTTCCTGTCGTGTGTTTATCAATTGTCTCATCCCATGGCCACCTTCTTATTCACGTTGTATGCCTATTCCGGGCTACGTTCAACATTACAAATTCGACCACGTTTTCAGGCCTATTTGCCTATTTTTCATCGAAATGACGTCAGGTTGAATACCACAATTGCAGACTGAAGGGATAAATATATACTAATATAAACGTCGCAGTTAAAACTCATAAATCATATAGATATCTGGTCCAGATTCTTGGCAGAACTTTTAAGTCCACCATCAAAGCAGTTACTGCTGGAGAAGAGAAGAGGACTTCAAGAGCGCAGAACCCTGACGGTGTCGACTTATATATTGGTTTCTTGCCAGGCTTACATCCATGGAGAATAAAGTCGGTGAACGGCAACATGCGGCACCAATGAATGGGGCAGCTCACGCATCTGACGTGTAATTTCTTACCGTGGGTCCTCTCTCATTGCATCCATAATCAGGTCATTCTCTCGCAGTAGTTTACTATCTTAACAATGTACCTTTTATTCTGGATCATGTGCTTCGAAACTTACAGTAGCGAGTCGTTTGCGATGCTTTCATCTCTCAGCATCCGCAAACTCAGGCCGAATATCATTCAAAGAAATACTGCATTCTGCCATCTCTTGGATATTACAGAGTTGGTATGCTGCATCTGCTACCTACAGTTCTTAAGGTATGTTGTGTGTGACCTGACCACACAGCCTGAGAAACTTTTCCATCAAATGTTTTCAAACATGTCGCATGCATTCACTCTAACGAGTCTACTCTGTAGAGGTGTCTACATGCGAAGAATTGTACTACACTACGTGGGTTGAAGTACATACATATCAAGGCCTAGCTAGGAAAATTACTTGTTCGTTTAACTTCTCAGTGCTCGTGCGAATTCTCACGTTCGACGCCTTTCTGCCAGGTACCGTACATGTAACGCGACCTCTAAAGTATATATAGATATACCACGCCCGCAACAGACTCTCTGTTCCAAAAAGCGATATCTCATACATGGTAACCAATGTTTTCTTTGACAACTGAAAGTAAAGAAATACTAAGTTACTTCCGCCACCTTGTGAATCTTCACAGCGTGACACCTGCACAGGATTATCAGGTATATGCATGCTGACGCGTATTTCCTAAATGTGATCAATGAAGCTCGATGCACAGGAATAACATTTCTTTTGAATAGACCATCCTCATTTGGACGCAGACCCAACGAAATACCGATATATAATCAAGTCTTTGAAGACATGACACTTAAATGCCGAGGCGAGAAGGGGTCTACTTCAAATCACGACGTTGCTTTCCTTCCCGCATCCGCGTAGATGGATCCACAATGCACTACTCTATACTAAAAGCAAGGTTCTACTGGGATAGTGCAATTGTACCATCATTAAGCTCCACATAATTATTCATGGAATTCACGTGTAAAATGCACCTAAGTTTTGAGATATTACTGGCCTACAAGATTCGGGCAATGCCGAGTGGAGCATGTGACGCACGTTCAGTTCACCACTGCGAATGTTGTATGCAACTTCGGCAACCGACATGCTCACAAACTGATCCGAGAATTCGGACTTTCTCGTGGACCACTTTGTATTCATTGTAGTCGAGCATTGTCAAATTAAGTAACGGTGAACTCTCAGAAAATCAACTACCACCTTGTGATCAACTCCATGCGCTAACTAACTGATGATTCTACTAGCATATATGTGAGAATGGTTGGACAATGTGCTTAGGATCCCAGAAGCACAATTGTAACCAGGTGATACTTATCGACTTGTTCATTAACTGACGTGTTCCTACACCTGTTTTTTAAGACATGCATACTATTGAAAGAAGTAAACTACTTCAGATGACGGATACTCTCACTGCGGACCCCTCCACATGGGTCTAGGAGGAGGCCCCATGTTTGGGTGCCAAGGTTGAGGAGGTTGCTGCTGAGTTCTCAAATCTCGTCCATGCGGGTAGGGAGGAACAGCACTGGTTTGTACTGGCCTTACATTCCGCTCTGGTGTTTGTTGCCAGTGTTGTTGTGGGGCAGGATATGGCGGAGGTGGTGGAGGCGGCGGAGGTCTATAGCTACCTTGAAACGGAGGTGGGCCCGGTCTTCCTCTATCGTTAGGCACCCACACGGTCATATTCTCTGCAACATTAGCCTGTCTATTACCCTGAAAGTCCGAGTATTCTCTACCTACAGGTCTCATTTGAGAATCAGGAGGTGGAGGTGGAGGCGGAGGTCCAGAAGGCCTGGGCCATCTGTTGTTCCTACCTGCGCCTGATTCCTGACCAGCTTGTATCATGGCATTATCATTGACAGCGGGGGCAATGACAAGATGAGCCGCATTAGTCCATTGTCTCTGACTAGCATTGTGCATTTCCTGCTGAGAGACCACAGGGCTTACTTCCACTTGTGGTATCGCAACCATTCCACCATAATTCGGCGGTCGCACATTATGGGTCATTACATTCTGCGGTCTCATATGCAACTCTTGACCAGAATGAATTTGGGCAGTATTCACGGCTGGCCGCCCAACAACCGTTCCAACACTATTCCATGCCTGCTGAGGTTCAGGCCAGTTAGTCACTTTGTTCGCTTGAGGCTGCACTGATGATTGTAGTACTTGATTACCTCCACTCGGCATTGGAGGCAGCGGTGGTGGTGGTGGTGGCAGCGGTGGAAGTGGAGGCATCCGAGCTTGCTCCCAACCAGAGTTGCTGCCCACCGCGGGCTGCATCTGTGGTGGAGCTGAGTATCGGTTGTCAACACCAGCTTGAGTAACAAATCCTGGATTCTGCTGGTGTCCCATCCCAGAATATGAATGCTTCAATGCTGAATCTTCAACTCGCATTGTATCAGGTGGCTGCACACACCAGGAACGCAAAGCAAGACATGCGTTGGTCACAAACATCCTCACAATTCGACACTCTTAGACAATGCAATAAATCTAACTCTGAACTGTACAAATGGCGGGCTATGTATATTCGGAATAACTTCACTAGAAGTAAGATCCAACTCTTTGGATTGACCATGCTATTTTCTTTTTGGATGCATACAGCAATCATTTGTTAGGAAGTGGGCTTTGAAAAGTGAGGTAATATTTGGTTGAAAGTGGAACATTAACATCACTAACTTTAGTGCTGGCATTTGCTCCTTGCATCACGAATATCCCCGCTCGGTTGAGATATAACCAATCTGATCTAATCCTTCTCTATCAGTATAATGCATAAAACAATGGAAGGCAAGCGTATCTACATGCTGATCTATAAACGACGATGGTCTTTGTTACACAAACAGCAGATCACTCTCACTTCATTCGGTTTGACTGGGCAGCAGGTTTGTCTAGCGAGAAACATCCAAGTTTACAATGTGTCTTTCTTCTCACAAGACGACTGGGTAAACCTTATCATATACATTATCACGCACCTAACTGTCAAGCTAGAGTTGGTAAAGGTTACACGCTTTGAGTTCAGTTCCCGGATCTAAACTGTTTTCAAATCTAAACAAGAGACAAACATAACTACGGAGATAACTTTCGGATATCCAGGGTTCAACGTGAAATAGAACAAAAGTAACAAAAGTCTCATATAGAATTATCATAATAAGGTTAACAGAGATCACAAAATCGTTATAAATGAGAATCTGTGCATATAGTAACCTAATTTGTAGCCCATTCAGTGGCGGCACTGAACTAGTTCCATTAGTGCAAGCATACCTAGAGCAGATACTAATATTACAAACACTGGAAGAACACTGAAAAAGCATAATCCATGTTATACCCACCACCTGAATCACAGATGGTGCTGCGCGCGCAAGTTGTGGAGAGTGTACCATTGTGACTGAGATGTTTGAAGCTCCGACTCTGTCAAGTCCTAGTTCTCCTGCTGAAGTTCTTAACCCAGCCCCAAGGTTTCCACTGTTACTTGATTGTTTGAGCGAGTCCAAAGGTGGTGCAAAAACATTCTGATTTGTATTTCCGCTTTGAGGATAACCCTGGCCAGCAGTCAGCTGACTGACGAGATCAGGATTCTGTAGAAGAAGAGTAAGAAGAGCTGGATCATGTGCTACTCCACCCCCAGCAGATAGTTGTTGGAGAAGCAAATCAAGCCCACTGACATTAGGTACCCTCCTCGACTGATCAACAGAAGAATCTGCAGCACTATAACCACTTCCAGGTTGAAACATATTGTTTGAAGTTTCTGCCATGAAACTGTTGGGGGCTATTCCAGACGGCATCACATTCGTAGTCGGGGCACTCATATGGTCTGTTGAAATCTGCATTGCAGAAGCAGCCTTCCGGTGATTATTATCTAGGAAAATCTCAAATGTAAGACTATCGTCATAATTCGGCTCTTCTTCCCAGGGATCTTTTGGGTCACTTGGTATGGTACTCGCATCTGGATAGTAGGCCTCCTCTTCCCTCTTCACGCGGGCAGACTGCATTTCTTTCTCTTTACTGTCTTCTCCAGCAGCTACATTCCATTGAGGGTCCAGATGAAATTCTGCAACAATGAACAGATGATCAAATTCAAGAAAATGCTATTGCAACTGGAGTACATGAAGTAGTATGTACAAACATGTAAAGTCAAGTAGAACTACGAATACAAGGTAATCCTCATACCTGCTGGAATTCTCCATCGAATCATGTTGGCTCTTAGAGCAGCATAGAAATCAATGATGGCAGGTTCTTCTGGTGGAAACCGAGAACTAGAACTCTCAACAAACTGTTGTCCCTCCTTGACCTCTATTTCATTTTGAGGAGTCGGAGAAGGTATTGAATACAACGGTACGCCAGTCGCCGGGCGTTCCGGCTCGATCTGTAGGAAAAGCTGCCCTGGTACTGGAGCAGAAGGTTGATTTGGGTCCATGAAGCCAGGATGTGTGTTTGTCACGGTGACAGGAACGGAATTATCTCTGGGCATACTTTCTGCAGGTCTTACTACTTCCCCTCCGCCAGGAAGAACTGTTGCATGACTCTGTTCCTTACACACAAACGGATAGCCCGGAACCATCATGTCTGTCGGTTGTTGTGGTTGTGGGGGTATGATTGAATGGTGCACAGGTTCTCTCAACCCTAGGTTAGAGCTGTAAGGAGAGAGTATTTGAGAACCATCTGCAGTGAACCCTGACGTAACTGATGTGCTCTTTTGGAACGTATTTTGAGGAATAGACTCGAGAATGGCTGCTAATGGTAAAATCTCTTGAGAGGAATCAGATGTGGATGTAACCACCCTCCGGGGTATATCTTCGGGAGACAACGGTGTGCTAACAATTTGGGAAAGATCCGGAGGTGAAGTGGGTTTCTCAATAGGAGGACGCTCTGGTGATGCAATGGGTGTTATGATCAGTTGAGGTCTATCTGGCGATGCGGTCGGAGTAATTATTCTCTGACCTCGATCTGGCGATGAAGTAGGCGTAATTGAAGGTTGATACATATCCTGCTTAAGTCTGCTAGCAAGAGTTTCCCACTTAGAAACCTCACTCCGTTCGGTAGTACCAGCCGTTGAAGAGAGTCGCTTGTTCAACGATAAATATTCGGTAAATGACGTGTTTCCTGTTGAACCTCTGGAGAGATCCTGCTGCTCAGCCCTAGAGGGAGGTACGCTTTTCTTCGGCACCATTTTAGGGTCTACATCCACGGCCTGCGAAGTTTCCTGAACGGCAGCAGCCTTTCTCCTCGACTTCGTTAGGGGTTCTTGCATGAGTCGCTGAAGCTTTTTAGCTTTATATATGTCGTCTGTAGAAAGAGGTCTGGAATTCTTCGATATTGATGACTTGGATGCCCCTCCAGTTAGGAGGGATTTTCCTGCAGGTTTATCTTCCACAAGTTGTACTTTGCGACGCTCTTTGGCATCTGAGGCTATTCCGTTAAGGTCAATGATGAAAGTATAATGTTGTACAGCAATGTAGAATGCAGATAGAAAAGATAGGTACCTCTCAAATCTAAACACGATTGATGACAATATTCACTCGGGTATGTAAGGTACGCATATGTGGTATGTCAGTATAAAACAAGAGGTAAACTTCATAGTGAATGATTTTTAAGACCACAAAGAATATTACGATAGGTTAACAACGTAAGCTTTAAGTAAATATCGGTTAACCAAAGAGACAGAAAAGCATACCATGCTAGCTGCAGTGTTTTCAATGAACGACCAGTACGATGGAAATGGGACAGATTACTGTTTCAGTGCGAATGTCATGTCTAATCATTGACGGTGACTGCTCTTCAAGCACGCAAGGAGAAAAATTACGTCATTGTTGGTTTCAAGACCAAAATCAAGATCAAGGAGAAATGTCAAATTTAACCCTACGAGGCGTAGAACTACAAGTTAGTATAAATTTAACACAAGAAAGCTGGAGGAGATTATAAAACCGACGGATGATAAAAAAAAAACATTGTGTATTGAGATCAGTACAAGAGACAATTGAGTAATCTGAAGTCCAGAATCCAAGTCAAGGAACAGACTAACATGATGAAGTGTGAAGAGTAAGGACTGTAGTAGAACGATGCGTCAAGAACAAAGAAAAGAGGTCTTGACATTCACATGACTATAGAGAAGAAAGAACACCTGATGAAACTGTGCAAAAAACTGATACATTCAAAAATCCCATTTTGGGCAAGGATACGATCGCCGAGAGACTTGGAGGCGACTCTCTTTCTTGAAACGCTTACTGCAGCAACCGCACTTTCTGATGGCTGCAGGGTGTGAGACCATCTACATTGCACCAAAAGATCACCATAATCTTCAGCAGGTAAACCAAGAAATATGAAGCTCGCCGTACTATGAAGAATTCGGTCTCAAATGAAATACTGCTAATCTTCTCAGTAGACATAGAGACTCCGCAATTCCTAGTTCAAACCCATGTTGTCGAGGTTGGCTCATCACAAACCGTTGTTTAGCAGCTGGTGGTGGATTTGGAGCCGACGGCTGGTTGGAAACTGTAGGGTCCACAACAACTGGAGCTGAGACCTAAATACACACGAACGATGAAATTTATTCTCCATTTGTTAAAATTTTGGAGAAGAATTTGAGGACAAATTTTCTTGAACAAAAGTGAATGTACTCACATTACGTGAAGGGGACCCCGTAGGTGGAACTCCCGAAGCCTTCAATTCGGGCTGTGAACTCTCTTCTGCAATCAAAAGGACGTCAGAAATCTTTGTTCATCTGACCACGTTCATACTCAACGATCACGAGTGCGGTCTCCGATTTAAACTTCAAGAACTGGAGACAAGTAAATGAAATGCTTAGATCTCACTAACTAGAGCTGTCACTAGTAAACCATATAGCAAAAATATAGCAATACATGTTTTAGAAACAATGCATATACTGGAAGTCTACAAGCAATTAGAGCAAGAGGAGAGGCCGATTAGTCATGTGAGAAGCTAAGTCAAGTTCAAAAAACCATCGATTCGTGAAGCCGCCAAAATATACTGAACTAACCTTCTTTTGCTTTCTTCTTTCGTGGTCCTGATCCTCCCTGAGTTACTGGAAGTGTCTCACTAACATCCATATACCAGAAATAATCAGCACAGATGCACACAGAACTCTATCACAGCGAAATACTCTAGCAATCTTCATCAATAAATTAGACGCCGTTGTCGAAAACAAAGAAAACCTTTCAACAATATTCTGATGAAAAAAAGTTGTAAAATTCTCTACATACCGGTTTCTTTTTTGAACACCAGGAGCTGAAGCCAGATCTGTCACATAAAGTGTAGCCGTTTAGCTTTCAACTCCTAACTTAGTTTTGAATATTAAATTTATGCTAGAATTCACTTCAGCAGACATTGAGTTATGTAAAGAATTCTGAAGTTTATCTCTGCCCAAAGGAGGTACTTTAGTACCCAATGTGACGGTGGATTCCTGTACTCATTAGTATGTCCCAGTCACAGACTGAAGACCATTGACCCCGAGTCCTGTCTGAGCGGTGCTCGGTTGACAACAGAAGTACAGAAATTTTTTAATATCAGGTTCTATTAATTTGACTCTGTGGGTATCGATGTCTTAGTTGGTACCGTTCCTCGTGTACTGATCTATGTTTTGATTTGATATCTGATTGTGAGTTCACATAATGTAAATAAGAAGATTTATTGAGAAAGTGTAATGTGAGAGCGCTTCGATCTTCAACTTAAACCCAACAAATCTGAGGCTCATATGTCTGGAGAAACGGAGTGATCGATACAAATAAAAGAGGTAGGACGAGTGTTTACGTCATGAAAACTTAATGATTGATGGAGGTTTTCGGTCCTGGATTTGATAAGCAAAACTTAATTAACTGAAAATCTACAAGAGTTGTGACCCTCCTCTTCTTGGACACCGAATGGTACAAACGAAGACAGTTGTTTCTTTGTACGTAACATCCACCTGAGAGCTGAAACCACAAGACTATCAAAACTGTATTTCATTACCGCAACAAGTAACTCAGGTCACACACACAAAGTCGAAAATAGCAATCTGACTTACTTCTCTCTAGAGCAGCAGTTGATTTGCCTGTAACGGCGGCTGCAGGTTTTGCTGCTTCAGACTTTTGCTTCAGCATTTTGCTCCACATAGCAAGTAAAGCGCGAGCCTGAGAACTTATATCTGCTCATCAAAAAGTAGCCACATATTTGAATTCGATATCTCAATCACATGGAGGAAGAGACATCCAATGTACTTTGAAAGGATGATCATGAGATAAAACCTACCCGAATTTTGGTAAAATCGAAGTTTGTTCACGTTCTGAACTAAAGCTGGCATCTGATGTGGCACCGATTGACTTATTGGCAAATGGCCTAAGACCTGCGAAATACAGGTACAGAAATCAAAGTGTAAATTTTCGGACAAAAACTCACATTCACGGAACCTGTTTTCAGATACAGAAGATTCCTTGTCGAAGGTGACTGCGTGCCCTATTAAGTTAGAGTCGTCAACATGAGAAAAAAACATAAAGAAATAAACCTGCCTCAGCAGATTCATCAAGTGGCAGATAGCATCCCACAAACAAGTTCTTCTAAGCTGAGGAGTTTCATATCGATAAAAGTATGTATCATACTTTTAGCAGCTGACGGAGAACACTCGTTTGCTCCTCAGCAGCTGCTTCCACAAGCCATCCACCCACAACCTTCAGACCCCCCTTCTCCAAGAACCTGCACATGGATCCAAAATAAAAATCAAGCGATACAAAGTATCCATCAATCTTGTATGAGCTCTGAGGACTGAACAGGCTAGTCAAGACATTTTGAGAAAACTTGTTGTACCACGGAGAGTGTGATTGCTAAACTATATTCGTTACAATTTGCCTGCCATAGCCTGAAGACAATATACCAAACGATTGGAATAACACGAGATCCACCACAAGGGCTTAACACCGAAGGGGACCAAAGAGTGCAGACCTGGGAGGTACAACCACAGGGTCTCTAGCTATGGCACAAATCGATGCTCTGTAGCTTGGAGTCTACGGATTCCATAGCAAAAGTTCCAGGCAAAGGCGTCATTTTGAGCTGCTTTTGTACACCATTCAAGCCCCGAATAGAGCCCAAATTGTCTGAGCACTGACAAGAAGTAAAGAACATAACAAAAGCATAGCTTTACGATATAAATGTATTTGTACCAGATTGCTACAGCAGCGTTTGCGTCAACCACATAGCTACTTGCGACTGGATGAACTGGACTCACCTTCGAAGGATCAAAGCACCTGCTTCTGTTTGCAGTATAATCTGCAGAAGCTGCATTTGTCCGAAAAATGTGCGCTCAGCTCTCATGAGCTCCAAAGACCTCTCAACAGACTCAATACTCGTAAGCTTGTGAAAACCAAGGTCTCTTTCAACCCCAACATTGTTACTGACAGTAGGAATGCTTGGCTGCGATTGCTCCGATGCGTTCTTTATACCAACTCTTCCTGTCTCGTCATAGACTTGCTGAACAAGCTTCTTCACGAGGTTTCGTTGTGTTTGAAAAAACTCCCGGACCTGACAGCGCGAGGACCATACAATATAAAAATCAGATACTTGCCGTGAACTGAAACCTCGAGGTGGTTCAGGTTCGAAAGCGACCATTGATTTGACATACTGTTGGGAACAAAGCTGCACTTTATAACTATTTAATTGTAGTTTTAGTAGTAGCCTAGAACTCGCGCTCTGGCTGAGCGGTTATATATAATCAAAACTCAAAGAGAAAAATGAATTTAATTCCTGAAGGAGAAATGAAGGAATTCTTCTTCGATTCTGAAGTAGAGCCTTCATTTTCACTACAACAGGATGGAGAAAGTATCTTCGATACTCGTACTTGGCAGAAAAGGGTTTATTATGTTTGAAAGCCCAGCAAAAGGAATCAATTCTTTGTGCCATGCACAAAGAAAGCTCTTATTATCTTCCATTCACACCCCAACCGGCAAAGGATATAAGGAGATGCCCTGTTATGACGTCCAAGAAATGTCACACTACTGCCCGTTACATCTCACCTTTGTACTATCCAGGTAAAAAGTTTGTTGTAAACTCCCAGGAAAAACTGCAGTCTTCTAAGTTAGAAAGAGCTTTGAAATCAACTTTTTGAACAGGTTTCAATTTTGCATTGTCCAACAGAAGTTGACCACCATCAATATTTCGGCAAGAAATTTTCTTTGTTACATCAAGAGGCAAAATAGTTCATTACATACACTTCAGGGAAAAAGCTGAATATTTCAAGTTCATCTGGATCCACCGCATTCAGCTATGGACTTATGTAAATCCGAGAGCTCTCCTACTAAGAAAATCACTATATAAACCACCAAGACCATCTGATTGCTTACACTTTGTGGGAAAAAAATTTGTTTACGAAGGAGAAAGATGCCATAACCTTTAATTGAACTGTTTTCAGTGAAGACGTTTCTTGCGCTCAGTATTTTCAACCGTGAACAATAAAATTCAACCATATAACGATCAAAGAGTTGTCATCCCCGACACTTAGCTATACTGGATATAGCAGCAACAGAAGCAAACAAAGTAATACCATACACACTGGCGAACGGGTTTGGACAAACCCCAGTGAATCGTGACACTCTTCATTATACAACAATACTCTCTTTTTCCTGCACATCCTCCGTCCTTCCTCATTTTCTCTTTACTCTTCCTTCGTCACTAGCACCGCCCAGCCAGGCTGAGGGGTCTAAGGTCTTCAGACTAGGACTGGCAAATGCTTGTAAGTTTGATTCTAACAAACTATATGAAGGGGCTTCTCAACTACCACACCGCCCAGCCAATTTGAGGATTCTATGGTCTTCATACTACGACTGGCGAACACTGGTGAGTTTAATTCTAACTCAATGCATGGAGAGGCTTCTCAACCACCACCATAAGTCCAGGACACCTACTACATAAGGATATTTTCAACCTGTACTGTTCCGAGAATGGTAGAAACACCAAAGATTAGCAGCTCCCCTATTTAGCAGTTGATCATATGTACAGTTTTGGTCATGAGAGCTATTCAATACTGGTGCACATGCTCCACGGCGGTCATGCACGCACATTAATTGAGATGAAAAAAGTCCACAGCACATAAGGTACGGTCCTAGGACGAATATGTGAAGCGGAAGGAGCGTTGCAAGCAATGCATTGACTAAAAATCAACAAAAGTAAATTTAGGACCTGGGTCAAGGTTTAACTGGGACATCGATTAGAGCGGGTGTCCATTAAGATTAAACATTTCCATCTACTACGATACGCCCTTGTATCGACATCCTCCATAAACTACATACAACGTTCGTTGTAAGAAACACTATCACAGGTTACCAGGAAGGTCCAGATAATATTACAATCATCCAGGTTCACGGCCCCCTGACAACTGCACACACTAACTTTTTATAGCCAATATGACCTAGTGTGACTTTTAAGAAATCGTTCAAGGTGTATTGTACTGACTCACCCTCGACCGAAGATTGATTCTTGTCGACGATATAATGCAGCAAACTCTATTGCATTGAACTGAAAACCAACTCCTAGAGTTACAAACGTCTCACTTAACTTGATCTATAAAAAGTTAAGGACATAAATGTCCACGGATTCATGAGACTATCTTTTAGTTAACCCCGCTCCCATCTAAGTTTGGTCTGGACCGCGACAATGTAGCTGTAAGATATTCTTTCTCTCTACCTAGCCCGGCAGGTTCATCTTTGTAGAAATAAAGAGGAGTGTTGAGCTCAGCCTTTTGGCATTGGGATTGCTACCACTGCAGACATTGTCAAGTTGCTAAAACCTGTGGTCCTCTCTAGTCCCCATGGACGGAAACGAACTTCGTTCATCATTTGTTTGCAAAAAATTCAAGCATTCTGAACTTTCTTAATCCAAGTGCCCTCTTGGGCACGAGTGGACAATGAGGCAGTTCTTTTAACCATGCTTCGTCTCTGACAGCAGCTTGTATCTTTGTTGAATTTACAGTGGATTTCTTCAGCTTAAGTCTAGCAGTAATCATCAGCCTCATGCAAAAATTGATCGGTTCGTTCTGTGTCTCTCTGAGGTAATTGTTTGTGTCACAATGGACAAACGCTTGAGCAGGTACTGGGAATTTAAAACACCTGAGTGACGGTGGCTCCAGTCATGCTGCTGATTTCACGGGCCTCTTTCTTGGTAATAGTGTCTTTGATCGCAAATACTTCTTTCATACTTTTCAAAGCTTCAGTTGATGGTACTTCGCCTGATTTCTTGTCTGCAAGATAAAGTTTCATGAGCAAAAATTGATGTCAATGTCATACTTCTCGCCAAATGAGCATAACATGGAACTGACAGGTCTGCATCAACTGCAAAAAGGAGTACATTTAAGTGAAAGTCCACATGCTATCTTTGACCCACCTGCACCTTTCTCCCCAAGAACTTCGTAAATCTGAATCACCAACAAGATAAAGAGTGCTATCAATGTCATCTGATAGGGAGGGCAAAACGTTTCAAAGTCATTGTTGTCTTCCACTACAATTCGAGGAGCGGCTCTGCCAAACACCTCCTAAACTGAGTATGTTTAAACAATGAGTTAACAAAGACCAGCTGAAAGACAATCAAATGAGATCTTCTAAATCATCTCTAAGGGGGATCACCAAAACCAATATAAGTTTATACCGCTTCAAAACTGATACAATGGTTAAACGTCCAATGATGAAAGGGTACAATGATTAGACGTACGAAATAAGGTCGAATTCCAATAACTATCCTCTAGTGCACTGCGGTTTTCCAAAGCTCAACCATCCTTGAGCAATAAACTAATATGTTAAGAAACAAAGAAACTGAAAATGTTTAAATCCCTGGAACTATTGTCTAAAATGGCCGATGGAAATATACTTATAACCGAACAAATTGGAGTATCTATACTTGTTAATCTACGTACGAGTGTATTGTAATTTCTATTAAGTAATTTTAGTCTACTTCGGGCCTTACTTTTCAAGCAGTATTATCAAATCCACAAATATCACTTAAAACTTTGAACGAGTATGCACATGCAGGACTCTCAGCCTAATCACATTTTTATTAAACTGATTGAAATATTCTTTGATGGTGCACTTCTGATTTGACTGTGGCTTACCATTTCTTCGGAGAGCGGATTCTTCCCAGTAAGCTCACACTGCTTCATCATTATGCGTTGGAGTTCATCAATCTGCCACTGCATCGTCTTCTTCTGTGCTTCGACCATGCTTTCCAGCTCAACCACTTCATCCATTTTGTCCATCTCACCTGAAGTTTTACCTTTACTATCAAATACAGACTCGCTTGACTTCTTCCTCCTTGCGGTCTTTCTACCACGAAAAGGAGAACGAGATCCGTCAAAATAGGCCGAGAGGGTAGGTAAGGCAGGAAGAGAACGACCAGAGGACGAAGGCACATCCCAGAAATGGCCTGGTCGAGCAGAAAGTAAAGAAGTTTCAGATTCACCTCGAGGTGCCTTGGGTAATAACGGACTGGGTTCTAGACGAGCTGCCGCTTCTGATTTTGAGATGATAACGTCGGAAGACCCTGGGGTGGATTGAATAACGGGAGGTTCAGGTGAATAAGGAGAAGCATAAGCAGGAGGTGAGACATTTCCAGAAGGTGCGGAAGAATCATGGGGAGAAGAAGGCTGTCCATTAACAGACGAGTGCAATTTCAATTCAGATACTAATAGAAGTGATGAGAGGGGAGGGGCCTGGGTTGGAAGATGCAAGAACCCTATCTGTTTGTTCACTTCAGACGCCTCTACCCGTGAGGAAAGAGGAAGAGCTTGAACAGCAGGAACAGCAGGAACATCTGCAGAACAAGTATTTGATGAATCGGCTTGAGCTTCAGGCAGGTCTGGTGCAAAACTAGAGTCAGATTCCATCTGGAACTTCTCAACATGTATAACCGCAGAACCTTCAGCAGTCGAGGAAGCCACTTCGTGGTCAGCTACACCAGAGAATCTTCCGGTGCCGTCAGAGCCCAGGGCTGCCAATTTTGGCTGCTTGACGGCCAAGTTCTCATCCCGAAGATGACTCGAAGCTAGCGAAAAAGATTCACCCAGAGACAGAATCGAGGGAAAAACTGGAACGTCTTGCACAACATCATCATCACCAGATACCACAGGCCTCTCCTCATGTACTTTTCTAGAAAAATCGACCGGGGTACTGGACGGGCTCATGCCCTGAGCACCATCAGCTGCAGGAGATGACAAGCGCTCGGAAGGCATTTGAAGGGAATCAGTGCCAACAGCCTCACCTAAGAAACAGACTTTCTCTTCCGAGTTGGGTACATAAGTCACTACACTTTCCTCCAACTCGGTCGGCTTAGAGTCCTTCTCACCACTAGAAGTAACCTCTACATCCGAAGTTACTAGAGCTATTGGTGTGGCAGTACCCTCGACCTCAAAAGGTGAACTGGTTTCATTCCCGCCACCAGTTGCATCTAATACTGACAATGGTGTGGCTGTAGTGTTGGTGCTTTGGGAGTTCAAAGCAACATCAACGGGATGATATACAACTCTATCAGAAGGTAACATATCGGGCCCCGAAGCCACAGGGCAATTCTCATAGTAAGTAGAGCCAACAGCCTCGACCGTACCGGCATCCATGGATGCCATGGGGAAAGATAAAGAAGCTGCAAAACAAACCATGTTAACAGGAGCCTCGAATGGAGTTTTTGCAGAATTTTCGAAGACAGAAGGATGTACTTGGTCGTTTACATTTTTGCCAAGAGCAGGATCAACTTGCGCATGTACAGGGGAGTCGGAAACTGTGGATGCAGGTACAGCGCAATCATATTGAACTTCAGCAGAGATAGAATCAACAGGTCCGTATACACCAGAGTCCGCTTCAGTGTTTGGGTTGGCACCTTCAGACGTAAAATTACCAGGATGTGAAGAGTTAACGGGGTCAGGTGGGGGACTCATGGAAAGTTCTTGAATGAATTGCAGTTCTGTATGCAAATCCTCGCGCATAGAACTTATGTCAAGAAGGTTGTCCTCGGGGGCCTTCTCTACATCATTGGAAGAACCTCCCAAGGAGGCCAAAACATCAGCAGACAATTCCATTCTTAAGTCTGTGCTGAATTCGATCCCAGGACGTAATGCGTAGGATTCTCGTCCAATGTCCGGTGTCATGTCTAAGGAACTTCCATAATTCTGTCCTGGCATTTCTGCCATGCCTTCATTGATCTTATTTGGTACAGAATATGTACACTCATTCCTAGGCTGACCACCTAATTCCAATACACTTCCAAACGACGAACTCTCACCGGCACCCTCATGAGCATCTGCTTCCGGTTCCATTAATCAGGCCAGACGCTGGCTTCCTTCTTTCTTTTATTTATAGAAGAGCCAGATGAATTGTCACCTGCGCCACTGTCAAATTTCTGCAACGCGCATCCATGAGCCGCCTGACTTGAGCAGACATCAATATGAACGCTCCCTGCTTGGGGTTATGGTTCTCCCTGTAAATAAACAAACGAATAAGTGGTCAGGTATCCACTTCAGCGAAGACAAGAGACAACTTAAATCAGTAGATCCACCGGCCTTAAATCATCATAACTGCCTCTTCAAGTAAAGTACATAGAACAGAATACAGAACTTCTTGAATTCGAGTAAATGAAATAGGGAAATTATTTATGAAATCTGCCTGGCATAACTTGGTAGAAAAAAGACTCTGAAAAACATCCCCTTGCCAAAGCAACAAATATTCTACCAGAAATACTTCAGCACTCTCCTGATACACTTGAAACCCTCATTTCCTGTGACATCAAATCTCCCACTTCTACTCTATTTGATCTTTTTTAATAATTTAGCCAATTCTGCTCTCATCGCGCTTTAACCGCCTACAATATCCTGAACAAACATTTCTAGCATATTTCACCCTCTATACACTGGATCTCTGGACACAAAAACATTCTTCTTTGCGAATAATGTGGATGATTCTTTGGCTAAACAAGCCTCTCAGAATCAACCCAAACCACACAACACAATCATGAAAATATCAATTAGACAACACATCAATAAATACATAAACTAGCCAGTTCCTCTAAAGACAGACAATTTAGAAAATTCTTCACGTCTGGTCCTACACCCTTCTAGTTTGAAGTTCCTATCTCTTCTAAATCTCTTCTAGATCTGGCCATGCTGGCCTCGGATTTTACTTTCAACAATTCAATATTTCTGAATCCCCTCTGTGCAGACGCTGTCATATCGAAGAAGAAACGAAGGAGCACATATTGCCAAGCTGCTCTGCTACCCAACTATTTAGTCACAAAAGGTCAACAGTGGTGCTCTTTCAACAAACAATTAATCTCTATACCCAAACTGCAAATCAAATCAAGTAGTTTCTTCATTCTCTTCGATGTATTTCATGATGAACTTATCTCTTTTCATTTTGCACTCTTCTTTGCTAGAGTTTCTCAATTACCCCCTCTCCTTTCGGTATCTGACATTTTCTGTTCTCCCTTCTTCACTTCCCTCTAATTCATCTCATTTCCTTGGGGCTCATTTTAGGACTTTGGCGTCTTAGCCTTCGCACTCTTCTTTACAAGAGTTTCTCATTCTGCCCCCTCTGCTTTCGGTCTTTCTGAACTTTTCTGTTCTCTCCTTTTCTTTTTCCTCTCGTTTCCTTGGACCTCATTTCTGGTCTTTGGTGTCTTAACCTTCAGGGTGCATTTCCTTAAGATACACAAACGGGCCTCAAATCATAATAAATGCTCCTTCGGCAAAGTACAGAGAAAAGAAAAATAAACTTGGTGAAAAATAAGATAACTGAATAAATTATTGGGCAACTCAGTGAAGTATGTTTTCTACTATTGTGACTTAGTGAAAAACTTTCATAAGCCTCCTATTACTCATTAACAACCCCATACACCACCTATTTTCTCATTCAATTCTATGCTACAAATAAAAACACATTTTTCGTGAATGAGATGATTTCCTGCAAGTTTTTCTTTCTTCCTTTTATCCACAAACGTCATCGGCAAACCTCAATGAGGACGCGGTAGACCCTCCACATCGATTTCCATACCACCATCTTCTTCTACTGTTTCGAGTAGGGAATTCACAAATATATTGAAAAGTATCCAGGAAGGGTCAGTCTTATACTCCTCCTTGATCAATATCAGACGATTCAAATTACTGGCCATTACCCAAGACTGTACTATTGGAATTGTAGTAGAAGTGTTACACCAGCCTCAACCATTTCGCTGAAATGCCTAGCCCTCCAATATGACACTTGAGTGCCTAACTTTCAATTGAGGGGAATGAATTTGCTTCCCAGACAGATTGAAGAGAGTGTCTTGTTTGAGCAACTAGATGTCCCAGAAACTAGAAATTCTAAGTTCATCTTAAACAAATAGCAAGTGACCAAAACTTATATCACCAAATAAAAAAGCAGATCAACTGGCTGTAGACAGAAACAATACGAGGACATAACATCACTACTTTACATGAAAAAATCAACTGAGAAATTTAACCATTCTCTGCTTTAAAAAAAAATACTATACCAAGCAGACTTCTTGGAGGTTAATTAAAACATAAGATTTTTAGAAAAGACACATGAAAAACATTCAACAAAAAATTTGGCCACTCTCTGTTGTATAAAACAGATAAACTACGCACTGGAGATTTCTTGACATTTAACGAAAATAACCAGCCACCATCTGAACTCTAGACAAGAAAGTATGAACATACAACATATAGGTATTTTAACCGGAGTTGCGAGCCGTTTGAGGTGAAAGCCTCACGTTTGCCTTCGTTTTTGGCGTTCCTTCGTATATTTTTGCATTTTATCTCTACACACGAAATTCCGCTTTCCTCTATGCCTTACTCTAGTAAATTGGTTTTGAAAGTAATATAAGGAGATTAACCGTATAGGCTTAGAATCAGAGCCCACGGATCGGAGACGTGAAGGATAATCGGTGATGAGGTGACCACCCAAGGCATACAGATAACCACCAGGTAATGATCAGGAATATCTCAGATCATCAATCAAAATCAAAATCATTTTGAATACAGTGTTGGTCAACACGGTGGATGCACCTCGGGCTACTAACCTACCTAACATCTGAGTGGCAAGTATCTTTGATCATACAGATCGGCAACGTAATCAGTCTGTACTGAACTGTAGAGATATTTGCCCTAATTCCTCCTCTATAGGAGTAGTTTGCAACACATGAATACATCTGAACACTGCCTGCCATAGGCCAGCAAATGACATGAAGTAGGCAAATCTATAGCTACCTACATAGACCTATGTCAGATGTTGACCAGCACAAGAAGAACGTAATCTCAAACAGAAATGAGGTTTCTTGAATAAGAGAAAAAAAAGTACTCAACTTGCACGTGTAAACAATGGTAGGCACGATGCCAAAGGGAAAACAAAATGTGCAAGTAAAGAAGATAAAAAGCACATGGAATGAAAAAAGAAGTAACAATGTTTAAATTTCTATCACACATGAGTATGTTCATCTTCATGTGGGTCTTCAAGCTACTTCAGAACCGTAAGTGCATCTGGACACTACCAGGCATAGCTCAGCGATAACGTTAATAGTCCAATGCCATTGCTGCAAAGACTTAAGTTAGATGCTGGCTAGCAAAAGGAGGAAGCTAAAGTGAAATAGACAATGAAGCTATTTGAATCATAGAACAGAGCATCAACCTTCACATGCGTAAAGAATTGTTGGAGCGATGCACAAGGAAAAACATCATGGGAAAGTAAAGAAGACGAAAGGTACATGGCAGAAAGAAAAAAAATACCACTTTGTAGCTCTCTATATATCCTCCACATCCTATGAATTCTAAGGCTGTTTGAAGACCATAACTGCTTCTCTGCACTGCATATAGGGCAGCGATGACATGGAGTGGTCAAGTCTAGGACAACTTATGCATAAGTTGAACAGCACAAATAAGGATCAAAGGTGAAATAGAGAATGAAGATCTTCAATCAGAGACCGATGTATTCAATCTGCACGTGAGTAAACAAGTTCAGGAACGATGCAAAAGATAAAGGTGATGTGAAGATAAAGAGGATGAAAAGTACATGGCAGTAGGGAAACGGAGTAAGAATTTGTAGAGCTCTATCACAATCGGCTATGTACTCTATATCCATAAATGCATCTACCTTGCCATAGTGATGAGATAGAGTAGGCGAGTCTGGGGCTGCAGACCTATAACTCGCGATCACTGGCACGTGGAGGAAGTAATAGTGAAAACAAAAGATGAAGTCTCTCAAATGCAGCAGGAAGGACATAATGTGCACATGTGATTACATTAGTAGAATCGATGCAAATGGGAAAACAGCATGTGCAAGTAAAGAGATTATGAGAGGTAAATGTCAGGAACAAAGAAGTGAGAATATGTAAGACTATCATACACGAACTGCTTGTAGAGTCCAAGTAACAAATATGCAGCAGACAGAGAACGAACAGAATGGAAGAGAAGTGGTAAACGTGCCGTGAAGGTACCCAGGAAGGGATGTGCAAGCGTGAATTTCTGTCGATCGAATGGCATAGCATACATTGCATAGCATCCTGCTGAAAGACTGGAATGAACGAAAATTCAATGGACAACATTCACACACTATCCAAAACAGAAACCTGCGTGGGAGTTGCGGAAAGGGGAAGCAGGCAGTCACAATCCATGTAAGAGATAGAATTGGAACATGGTTAGAACAAGTGTCAACTCAATGCCAGAACAAATTGTGGTACAGTTCTTCGAATGCAATGCGAGGAAAGAAACTAGGGAAAATGAACAATTTATACGGGAAGGCCATCCTTCCATCGTCACATGATCCCGGCTGCTTCATCAGTTGATACCGGGCCGGATAGGTTTCTGCACTGGACCGCGCGAAGGTTTAGGATAACTCAAAACCCAACAGACCAGGGAGAGTTTCCAAACCTGTTTGCAAAAACCTATTGTAGATGTGTGCACCACAACCTATTCGTTAGCTTCAAGTTGACCTATGATGCGGGCAAGGAAACCCTAGAGAAAAGGTTCCTAAACACAATCAAAAAGAGTGCCTGAGACCTAGTCAGCGGGCTTATGATAAAACTCCCCGCTTGTAGTACGTTAACTGCCGAACCGTTTGGAAGACGCCCATAGCTGGGTATCCCAGAACATACGTCTTCCTTCTAAGGCCGGAAGCCAAAACGCGAAAGTTAGACAAAACCATACAGCTGACACCTACTTCAATCAAGCTTGAAGAAAAACCACGAAATGTCGTCCAATCCGACAGGGAAAAAATAACGCATTGAGCAGCAGACTCGTTGAGGACCGAGCAAAGTATCGAGCAGCGAACCACGAAGCGGAGGAGAGATCGTTATCAGGTTCCATAGAGGGAATCGACCATAGATTCTATGGATGCTGACCAGGAATCCAGAGTCCATAGTCAACCAAGGAAAATGAGCGTGCATCCGTTATTCATTTATTTATTTACTTCTTCATTCATTTTGGCAAGACGGAATACTAAGTACAATGAGCAAAACTTATGACTGAGTTTAAAAGGTGTGAATGTACACTGAAGCCCTAGTCTAACCGGGATTGCTTAAGTAAGCCTTCAATCGTGTTGTAGGTGTTGCGATACGTAAGAAGTTGAGTGACTGAAAATGAAACGTTTCAACTTAAAGAACAGTCTGATTCTTTCAATGAACTGACGATGTGAATATCACGCATGTCCAACAGTAAGAAAATAATCTACAACTTCCTTTTTAAGAGTCTACTCTCAAGTAATGGTGATGTTCGCTAACTTGTGTAAACTGCTAATAATAATCAATATTTTGCAGTATGGCCCATAAGATTGGACGACACACGAAAAATAGGTGAAAGGGTATAAAGTTACAGTGAAGAGACACTATGTAGACACTAACGAAAGGTGTTCTCCAACCAATGATGGTTTATTTCACTCTGTCGCCTTCTGAATCTCTACCAATCTGCAACTTTCACAAAATGAAGCTTACTCTGACTCTAGTCAGAGTAAGAAATAAATTTCTCCGTTGTGTGTATTTACTCCTATATGTGTGCATGCACTGCTACCAAGAACTAGTCTAATTGTGTAAATGCGGACGTTATATGTGGCATCTAATGGAAATATGACTAAACTCCGCTTGACATCTCTTCTCAAAATTCGTTACTTCCAATCCAGTCTTGGTTTGGCTAATCAATAGATCTCGAAATTTACAGTGAGGACAAGTTCAGCTCGAAACTATAGATTGGGTGTATCTCTCCACCCAAAACAGTTTCATAAACAAGTACATGAACGAAGAAAAACGACTCCAATCAGGAACCCGAGAACACGGAATAGCAGAACGCCTGAAAAAAAAGAAGGGACTTCGTTGTGATGTACTTAGAAAACAAGCCGTCGCAGCTCTTTCCAACTCATAAGTAAAGAAACAGAAATTAGCAAAGAACTCAGCGAAGTAGGTCACTATAGGAATACCGATATCTTGTTTACAGAGACATTGAAAAAAACGAACGTATAAGTTGCAGGAAATTAAGGCGTGTGATGATTACAGCAGCTGTGACGATATGAAACTGTCAGTTTCTGCTGTAAGGACTTCATCCGCATAGAATGGAAATCTAAAGCGGAGTACTGAACCAGGAGATTAGTGGCGTTGTATAAAATGGTACTGGAAGATAGTAGTAACGAGATGAGACATACGGGATTTTAGGTCATGCAAGTCATTTTAGTACAAAGTGTACTGTATTCAAATACTTTTCTTGACTCAAAAAAACTTCCCTTATCGGCAGGATATTAAAATGTAAATTTCTGGGGAGAAGAAGTGCAGTGTCGAAGAAACTACCTCTCGAAGATGGTGAAACAAAGTAGGAAGAGTATCTTGAATGACCGATCTCCAGTCATCATTGAAGTCAGGAAGTAGGGCCTTAAAATGCCTCGTTATCTAACGAGATAAAGTTGTAAGACTGGTGTTAAAAGTGGCAGATATGATTCTAGGTTTAGGTGGGTGTTTACCAGAGCGAATACGATACTCACTACAGGCGGTAATAACGGTAACTGATTTTAGAAAGTGTGACAATATACTCAAGCCCTAGTCAGACCTACAAAGTGGGAACAAAAAAAATACTGTAGTCGCACATATAAAGCGAAACCGTAGAGGTGAAACCTACTTGAAGCAAGTTTCGAGCAAGACCATTCAATGCAGTCCAGTCCGAAATAAGTTGAATAAACAGCAAGAGCAAAAGTGACTTCGAGAAGAACAGAACGAAGGATAAGCATCGAACAGCGAACCGGAAGAGTATGTTTACAGGTGTTTACAGGAACCACGAGGATACCCATGAATGTAATCACGAATATATTTATGTAGCAAGATCGAGTACATGTACTCAAAACGAGCGGCAAATACTGTGACTGAAATTAAAAGGTGTGCCAGTACACTGAAGACCTATTATGACCTTCAGATTACAAAGATGTTTGGAAGTTTTGCACATGTGAAGCAAAAAGAGGAAAATCAACAGTAACATACTTGAATGAAGCGTGAAACAAGTCAATCCAATGTAGTCCAGTCCGACGCAAGTTGAATGCAGCTTGAAGCAAGTCAATCAATTGCAATCCAGTCCGACGCAAGTTGCGCGAAGGGAATCAGCAGCAATCGTGTGTAGAATTCGTGCGCAAGACGTCGGAGCGACAAATACGCAGTGGACAGCGAACTAACGAACAGACTGGAGGAGACATGTTTCCAGGTCTCATAAAGGTACCGAGGAAGGGATGTGCAAGCGTAGATTCCATCGATGCTGAACAGAAAACCAGAGGCTACAATCGACGAAAAAAGTGGGCGTCCATCAACTCGCTCCCGCTGCCCCCAAGATCACATCAGCCCCCTCGAGGAATCTATTGTATGGATGAGAGATTTTACACCTCAAGTAAAATTGAAGGTTATCGAGCCGGGTTTCGATCCAGTTCATGACTATCACGAATCACGAATATATTGCAAAATGTGGGAGAGATAGCCCCTTGGGATATTCCCTGCTCAATATCAACAGACTGACTCGTTGGCCGTTAATAAAGACCGTACTCCTGGTGTTGTGATATACCTGTTGCACCACCCTCGGAATTTTCCCATGCCGACATTGCACAACGCCTACGATAACCCATACCTCCAGACCGTCTCAAGAGCGGGAGAAAACAGAAGGTAGGTTTTCATTCCGTCTGTCTTCTCCCGTATTACTTCCCTAAGCGTGAATACATATCTCGCCATCTTCACGCACGATCTCGACGGTGTTATGTGTGAGAATGAGCGTACCATTCAAGTTTTCAAAAGGGGCCATACCTCGCGATGACCAGAAAAGTAGCATGAGAAGCTATTTCGAATAGAAGTCTAACTCTATTCGAACTCCTCAAAATATTACACGCACAAACCTGTGAGTACAGTTTACAATCAGATTGACTAAAATCTCGAGCTCTACTACTTACCGTCTGTTAGAGGCAAAAAAAACCGCGATATCGTTGTTCTCTTCTTGTCCTGCACTTAAGCAACCATTCTATTTTTACTCCTTGGATATGGTAGACACATATTATTAAATAAATTTCTTTTAAAAAATGGGAACGATCATTCTTATTTCATCCCACATTAATTACAATTCTGATTTGCTTACTAAACTTTCCAGACTGTTTGGTGGTTGTTTTGATATTTTGGTGACTGTTTGGTGTCACTTCAAAACTGCAAGAGACTTCACATTTAGGAACCAAGCTACGGAAGGATGAAACGCATAGCAATCTATCTTCCAAAAACCGATCTTCTAAAACTGACCTATCCCAGTCTCTTTCTTGCCAGACTACCTGAGTAATAAACCCAGTCTTGATGCTTGATAAAAATGCCAGCTTGATAAAAATGAAGCTTGATAAAAATGCCATAAGAATATCAACCGGGCTATTATTTTAGAACACACCGAGGGAGTCAATGACTTTGTTGCGTCATTTGGAAACAGGAAGCAATTGTTTGGTGGAGAATGCCCCATCTATTAACTTGTTGCCATGGTTTTCAGGTGGCAGAGCAAGAACCTAACACATGCTACTTAGTATTCTTCAATACACTCAATTCTGCATAGAGGGGACACGTGGAGATTACAGCGCTTGAAATAATAACCAATACCGTCATGGCCAAGATGTGTGTTTAGTGAGAAAGAAGAACATAAGGCGGTCTAAGAAGATAGAGCATGAAAGTTAGAATCGTTGGCCAATCAAAATTCTAACCCCACAAATGTTTGAAGCTTTATGTAATTGATGAGATTTGTGCAATCCGAGAAGTAGTCATGATATGAACATGTATCTGAGTTGGTAAATGACTGGATTCTGCAACCAATGAGTCAACTATACAATTCCAACAAATATTAATATCCCAAGTTAGTTTTAATAAGAGCGTGGTCAAATGTAATTTAATGGAAGATAAACTTAATGGTCTTATGAAGTTTAATGAAACCAGTGATTGTCACAACAAATGAGGGTTTTGGTAGTATGAGGATAACACTTGAATAATTTTGTAATAACGTCAACTACTTTGGCATTCAATTGATTGTTGACATCTTAAATACCTCTCACAAGTGTTCAAGTTCAAAGATAGATGTGAGATGGGGCTTTTGGAGAAATAAAATACTCTAGCACTGTAAATTTTGCAAATTGAAGTGAACCTCAATTATAAAGTATTTTTTTAATATATGGCATTATATTTGGTTCTTGCCATGTATCAGTTTGGCAGTTTAGTAGTCAATGAGATTTCAGTAGAAATGAACTGAACATTTACATGATGTTCAGTTCATGGATGTTTATTAAAAAGAATGGGAAAACTATTAAAAGTATAGAAAAAATCATAGTTGAAAATTATCCAACACAAAATTTCTCATGTATCCCAACTGAAAACTGATGAGTGGCGCGAACCAGGCCCAACGAATGCAGATCATGACCTAACTTGATTTCTAGCCATTTGTCTTGTCAACATGTTTGGTTCACCAATTGTTCATTTTCCGTTATTTGAAATACTAACATTAAAATATCAACAACAATGTTAAATTTCCTATGATATATGTTATTTAGTCAATTCTAGTCAAATTTAAATAGAAATATATCTAATGAAATTATTTTATTTGAAAGTAAGTTGATGAGTTCAAATTTAAATATTTTTATAATAAAACATATTTAATTAACTTCAGTAAAAATTAACATTTTATACAGTGCATTCTGCAACTATCAACGTTAATTCTACATGTGTAACAATAAATCAATTTTGTTCATAGGCAATAACTTCAAAATATTCATGTGTAAATGTTAACATGACATATGTTTAAACTTATATTACTATGTGGATAGGATTACATACCATATGTTCATTGGTTAGATTATACAAAATATTAACCAAGCAAATGAATTCAAAATGCATTATATATATAGAGAGACTATATTTGTTATTTTAATAATAATATATTTATTAATATATCTACACTCCAATGGATTAGCAGTCCATTACCTTAATGTATGAACCTAGCCAATTGAATTTGAATGAATATTTGTTAAATGTTGAGAATATGGGGAAAAATACAGATTATTTTTTCCCATATTCTCAAGAATTTGTGTTTTCTTCTTCTAATGATGCAACAAAATTGAATAAAATTATGTAATTATTATATAAATCTTGTATTCTTTTATAAAAAAATATGTTTTTAAAGTTATTTTTTGTCTTGCTAACTATAGTTAGTTTAATCATGGTCATGTTATGCTAGTTAGGTTGTGATTTTGTCTCTAGTCAATTGCTTTGGTTGGGTAAACACCAAAATTGTCTTCATCACTTCAACTCAGTGGGCTGGCGCGGGCCGTAGCGTGCCCTCTTTTTTGATTAATTTTCTTTTTTTTGACCCTGGCGTAAGGGGAAACCATCAAGCCGCTTTGTGGCCTGATGGATTCTATGTGTTTTTTAACATGAAGATTTTTTTTAAGATTTGCAAAGCAGATAGTCATCGTCGAGCACCTCCCCCCAAGTCACCTTCTTTCGAAGAAATTTAGCTAAAAAATTTATCTCGAGTATATACATCATCTTTTATTCGTACTCCTTCTATAAAAATCCCTACAGCTTAAGAGTTGATTACAAAAAGGATGGATGTCCGAGCGGTTGAAAGAGTCGGTTAGTTATATGTTAGACTCCTTGTTATATATACCAGGTCGACATTTCTTAATGATCAATATGGAGACAATTTACATACTTTGAGTTTTAGTTAAATGCTCGTTCTTACATGTGGATATAGCTTACTGGTGAACCATCTATATATGCTCTTTGAGTTTCATGTTGTGTTGTATTGGTTGCATTGTTGATGCAGAGATCAAAATCTATACTTATAATTTTTTATATGTATCAACATGTTTTATATTTAAAAAAATATAAATTTATTTGTTAGAAATGCATCATTTTATAACAAAAATTGAATATAAAGTATAATTATGAATAAAAATATTTTTTATATCCAAATATTTAAATTTTATTTTAAATATAAAATTATTTTATTTTTATATTTTGCATGATTATTTTTAATTTATATACAATTTTGTTTTCATTTTGAAATATAAAATGACAAATTTTTTTTTATAATTAATATATTAAATGCAAATAAAAAATAAAAAATATTTAATATTTAATAATACTCTAAAAATATAATATAATTTGCAATATATATTTATATATTCATAAATATACATAATTATGCTACAAATTTTAATAATAATAATATATTTATTAAATTTATTAATTAATTTTAAATCTTATAACATAATTTAATTTTTTATATCATGGGTTTTTTTTAAATAAGCATGATATTTTAAAAAAAAATTATTTTTGACATTTTTAGAAATTTGTTTCATATTTTTTCACTCAAATTGATGGAAAAAATATTCACCAAACAAATCTTGCACCATAAAGATATGACATTTGAATTCACATAGTTAGATTTTTTTCATTTGTAGAAAATTTATTTACGATAAATAATTTATGAGATTTGTATTAAATGTTTTATTCAAAATATTATATCAAAATATATATAAAGATTAAATTTTCATCAATAAATTTAATAATATTGATTAATTTAAAAAAAAAACAACATGATTAATTATATAGTGTGATTGTACCAAACTATGTCACATGGCTAACATGCGTAGGTTGCATGTTTTGTTATCTTATCCTAACCAATTCCTAATAGACGTATAGCACACAATCTGATCCACCAATGCATGGTAGCCACCTCGTCATTTACCCTTTTACTTTTTGGATAGTGCACACCACTATCTTGTCTTTTTGTGATCTAGTGACCACTCTACGCTTTGGCTAAACTAACTATGACTAACCAAGATTGGTTACAAACCTCCCCCCATTTAAATCGCAATGTCCTCGTTGCAAGAAGACTCAAAAGTCTCTACAAGTATCTTGGCATTTGTAAGATTTGCCAATGGTTTTAAGTAGCTTCATAAAGTGGATAACCTTTCCATTGGACTAGATATTCCACTTTGGTGTTCCGCGCCCTCTTGTCCGTTTCTTTTGAGGATTCTCTCAACCTCATATTCCTCTACACCATCAATCATGGCTGGTAAAGGAGGAGGTTGATGTGGGTTGCCAAAGGAAGTAGATCGTGAGGTATATTTCCTCAAGAGAGACACATGAAAATCGGGATGTATTTTCATGTGTGTTGGCAACTCTAACTTGTAGGCAACTTCTCCAATCCGTTGGACAATTAAGAAAGGTCCAATAAACCGTGGACTGAACTTTCGGACCCCTATTAATGACAAATTGGTAGTAGACAACCACACCTGATCGCCTTTTTGAAACTCCACATGTCGTCGATGAGCATCAGCATATTGTTTTTGCCGATTTTGGGCAATGGCTAATTTGTGCTTTGCCTGGTGTACTCCTCGTTGGACTCGTGCCACAAACTCGTTCACTGCTTCAACTTGGGTTGATGGTTCCGCATGTGACCTACACTCAAAAAAGCTAGATGGTGTGATAGGGTGTTCTCCATACATCAAGAAGAAAGGGGCTGACTTTTTGTGGATGCATTGATTGAGTTATTATAAGCAAACTCAATCAAGGGTAAAAGTGCATCCCAACCGGCCTTGCTCTTCCAAAGTGAAAGCTCTAAGCATGTCCTCAATAGTCCTATTTGCTCTTTCGGTTTGCCCATCTGCTTGAGGATGATAAGTCGTGGACATGGCTAGTTTTGTTTTGAATAGCCCAAATAGGGTTTTCCAAAACATGCTAGTAAATTGAGTGCCCCTATCGGTGATGAGCACTCTAGCTAAGCCATGTTGAGCAAAAACTGCATCCATATAAATTCGAGCAAGTTCGGTGCAAAGAACTATCTTTGTTGTGGGCCTAATATGGATCATCTTGCTCAATTTATCCACAAAAACGACTATTGAATCATAACTCGTCGTTTCCCAGGTTTCCATCGGTCACTTCGTCTCCACCTTCAAGATTGTTGAGGGCTCGTCGATAGGGGTCTAGCTCCTCTTGCCGTAACTTCCAAGCACGGCAATTCATGGCAATGTGACCAAATCTTCCACAATTATAGCATCGCTCATTTTGCGTCTTCCCTCCACTCCGCCTCCTCCTCTTGAATTTGCTTCTCGATGAGGATTCGAAGTTGCGACGATCTCCTCCTTGTGCGTTCACTCCCCTTTGAATGAAATCTTCTCTCCTCCTTATGTTGCCCAACTCCATAAGCATGGGTCCATAGTATTGATTTGAGGGAATCGATACCTCTCCACCGTTGTGATAAACGTTGGACATTCGTTGTGCACAAGCAATAGCCTCGCTCAAGTTGCTTGGATTGTCCCGAATCACCTCATGTTGAATCTTTTTCTTCAATCCTCTCTTGAATAAATCAAGGGCCCACTCCACTCATATCTCAGATTCCGAATTCGAAGATCTCAAACTCCTCAATGTACTCCTCCACACTTCCCTTCTGCTCAAGTTTCCACAACCTCATCCGTGCCGTGATGATGGGATCAACCGCTTGAAAATTCTGAAGAAGACCTCGCTTCATTGCACTCCAAGAACCTTTGTTGTACCGACTCATTGAGCTCCATCATCCAACCCCGAAACCAAGTAGATGCTTTCTCCAACAACAAAGTACGAACAAAAAGACCCGCAATGTGATCATTGATATTGAACAAAGCAAGATGATACTCCATTCTCTCAATCCAACCTTCCAAAACTCCCATGGTTCGACTACCCGGTAAGGTTCTATCTTACAAGTTTTTTTGTCATCTTGTAATCATGGATGTCTCAAGATCTAGCTCTCTCTTGCTCGTCAGTCTTTTTTTGGGCTTCAAGAGCACGGGCTCTCCTTGTTTCTTCACTTTCCACCATGGATGGTGACGTCTCCATCTCCATTGGAGTTTCTCTCATTCTCTCATTTTCCATTCCTAATTTTTTGATCTTTGTTAATTCTTGAGCTAACTCTTGTACTTGAGTCCGACTTTGCTCAAATGCGTTTCTCAAATCTCTCAACTCCGAATCATTTCTCTCAAAAGTGTCCTCCATGATTCGTCTCCGTCCACTCTCTCTCAAGATAGGGTTAAGATGAACACTCTCCAATTTCTCAAGATTGGCAACACAAAAGGAATAGGTGATGCTATCACCCCATGGTAATACTCCTCTCCAAAGTTTCTAATAACTAGGTTCAAACATAGCTTTAGGATGATACACACAATAGATTTCACACAAGGTGTGTTGAATCTCACCGGTGGTGGTCTATTGAGGTCCATCTCTAAACTAAAATGTAAATCGTGAGATCCCAAGTAACATCAGAGGTGACTATAGATAAGATAACGGGATCTCGAGATCTCATCACTTGGTCCATGAAGTTGGCACCAAAATGATAAACCAAATACCGAAGTCAACCTTGCTCTCTCAATGTATAACAGGTTTGACATGAAAAGGATTAAGAAATGGGAATCTCGGTACTATTCTATCTCCCCCATCCATAACCTGCACCCACAATAACCCACTTCCACTACTTGTAGCTCAATGGCCACCGCCACCTCTAACAAACACTCTCTCTCCTCAAATAATTGTACCAACCCAGACTATTCTTCCAAGAGGGGTGATCCACACTCATAGGAACAATAAGCATACTATGATACCATTGTAACACTGAAGCAATGACTCCGGAATGACTTCCAAGATGAGAGATGGTCTTCTCAAGACCTCTCCTTGCTTTATATATCTTGTGAGGACTAGAGGAGTCCGAAATCCAAACTATGCCACATGGCTAACATGCGTAGGTTGCATGTTTTGTTATCTTATCCTAACCAATTCCTAATAGACGTATAGTACACAATCTGATCCACCAATGCATGGTAGCCACCTCGTCATTTACCCTTTTACTTTTTGGATAGTGCACACCACTATCTTGTCTTTTTGTGATCTAGTGACCACTCTACGCTTTGGCTAAACTAACTATGACTAACCAAGATTGGTTACATCTACTCTCAATTGGTAGCATGTTCATTGTAATATGTGAAATATATAAATGTTAGTACCTTACATCACATCAAGTCCAGACAAAGTGAAATAACAAAAAGTAAGGGGAGACCCCTTCAAGTTGTACATGGATCTACAAACAACAGGAGCATCTAAAGAATCATCATCTAACATGATTGCTATCTTATGAATTGCATTAGCTAGAGCTCTATGTAGAGCAATGAAAACACGTTGCCTAAAATAGGCTATACAATAATCTAAAGAGAGTGATATCCATACCGTCTAGTATGATAGGTTTTCGCATACTCCCTCACGAACATGTCGACGTCGGTGTCCATAACTCCATATAACTCCAAAGTTAGAGAAACAAAGAGTTGATCTCTTTGCATACTTGAAGACCTTGGCTGCAGCTCCCATCGCCGCCTATCTTGGAGGATGGGTGATCACCCTCTCTGAAACTATGTCATGAGTAGGATCAGTAACTATCATGTATGACACAGTAAGATGGTCTTCCCGCACCAAGTATAGGTATGCCCTAGCCATAGTCAATTGCAAGACCAATGCCATAGCAAACATCACATCCCTAATGGCATCATGGGTAGTTATCCTTTGACATTAGTATGGAAAATTGCTAATATGAACAATTGATAAATCTAAAGTGATATTACACTCACATGTTATTAATGAAAATGTAAACAAGATGTAACCTCATTGATGTAGAGAAATTAGATGGTGCCAAGATCCTCGAGCCTACAAGAGCGCAGTACAAGGAATCGACTAATAGTAAATGCAGAGACAACTGAAGTTACATCAAGTTAAGATATTAGAACAATTTGAAACTTGGAAAAGAAATGCCAAGTTTGTTCATTTCGTTGGCTCTCCATACTAAGTCGGTAGCAACTTTGCTAATGTAACGGAAGTTTGGTTCTCCAGAGGACGGTGTCCCTCTATGTGTCTGGGTTTCCTGTCCGTGGTTTCTTTGCATGCCGTGTTCAGTTCTCTCTGAACTAATCCTGGAATTCTTGGAATCGTTCTTTTCTTCAGGTCGGACTTTAGGGTTTCGAAACTTGGGTGCAGGCAGAAGTTATCAGCTGAGTGGTCCAAATCCTGCGCTGCAACTCAACTCGAACAATTTTGGGGTCCTTGCATGGAAGGAAAACTGCGGAATTCCCACTGAGAACGTTGAGATGGCTCTGGGGATTTTGACGGGGCTTTTGCGCGGTGGCCGAACGGTTCCACGAAACGGTTTAACTGCGCTCACGACCAAGCGCGGTCCGAAAGGGTTTTACAAAGGAAAAGGTTGCAAATCAACTGGTCGTCACACCAGCAAAGGTGAAGAATTCTGCCTACATGCTGCTTTGTGCAGGATGACCAATGTGGTCGGTTTAGCTGTCTTTTGTTAAGCGTCGATGTTTCATCATATTCGATGTGGATCGCCTGAGTACAGTATTGTGCCTCATGTGGTTTAGAGGGAGTGGACAATGCCTAGATCAGTTACTGTTGCCACTAAATTTTGTTTACTTGTGAAAATTTGAAGGAGGATATATTCTTATGGCTGAAAAACTGCCTCAATACGTTGTTCCCGATCTCACCGACTTCAAGGTTAGTACTCATAGTTCATACTGCGTTTTAGACTAATAGTTGACGCATGGTTGTGAGTCGCTGTAATGGATGTTTCGAAGGTTTTTTTCAGGCTTCAACCAGTGATCTATTACACGCTGCGATCGCGAATAATTTCATGATTTCTTACAGGTTTCCAAACGAACAAAATTTGGAGCTTTTCATGGTTTAATCGCAATGGGTGTTTTGGCCTTAATTTGAGCTCTTTGTACTGGCAGTTGAAGGCCTACGTCGCTCACAACACTCCTAAGGTTCCCAAGGTTACAAAGTCCAGTGAAGAACCGACTACTCCAGCAGCGTAGTTGAAAGTGCAAGTGTTGTGGTCTTGGAAGGCACTTTGGAAGGCAGCCAGCCAGGCAAGTGACGGGCTGCGATCGATCTATCATTCGAAGTCGGATGTGGAAGGCAGGTGTTTGGCTAGTTCCAGTGGCGTATGTGGGAGAGGAGAATGACAGGTTTGGGGTATGCTGGTTCATCACTACTTGACTAAGTTCTGATGTTGTAGTAAATTCGTCAGTAGGCTACCATTGCACTTTCTCCGCTGGTGCTCCATCTGGAAGGTGACCAGCAAAAAATCGGAATGAGGTTCTTTAAGTAATGCTCTTTCTGGGTAGACGGGAGTGCAAGTCTGATCAGTAGCAACTGATCGTGACTGTGTAGAAGGTCTAGTCCAAACATGCTGTATATTTGCTGACATACAGACACCTCAATATCCATTCAGCCTTTGAACTTGGGAGTCTAAGCATTGCCCACTGGGCTGGTGTCCCACTATTTACACCAAGTAGAAAGAATCTCAACTATAAAGGGGACAGCTTCTTGTATTTTGAAATTGAGGTAATCGGAATCTGTGGTAGAATCTGTGTTTGTTCATGTAACAAATACTTTCTTAAGTTCCAGAGTCGCTCAACCGCATATCACAGAGGACATGGTGCCGAATGGGAGAGAATCTGGAAGTCGTCCAACTGAAACCAACCAACCAGTTCACACGTGCAGCAAAGTAGAATTGTAAATTATGGACTAGAAGAGTTCCCATTGGTTTCAGCTCATGGTGCGTATGTATCCATTACTACCAGGCCCCACTTTATGATTAGTACAGGACTGTCTCACTTATAAGTGATTATTCTCCCATTTAGACATCTAACCATCAGGTTGGACTGTGAAGTGGTTGTGTTTGTCCACATGAATGGAATTTGCATTTCCCGGAAAAGGTGTTATGAACAGTTACCAAGGCGCCATTTACATTTTTGTTCAGATTACGTCTGGTTCTCTAGACTTCAAGGAATGTATGCCATGGTGATCCACAGCTCAGAGCTTGGGGTCTATGGTCTTTCAGGCTACGACAGGCACACACGAATGAGTATAGTTTGATACTTAAGAGATGTACGTTTTTTGGGAGGGATGTCCATGAGAAATGATCAGTTTTCAATTGTGATAGCGTCTTGCTCAGTCGTGCATTGTTTGCTATTGGTATATGGCTTACGGGAAAAGGTCTTCCTACTTTCTATCATTCTTATTGTTTGTGCTGAGACGTTCTTGCATAATCCCCAGCTGCATCATCGGGTTCTCCATTGGACTGAGCGAAAACATGAATTTTAGGCGGATCTTCTCCCGAGCATCTGACTTTCATTTAGCTTAATTCTGAAGCAGGTTTGCTGTGTGACACAGTGAATGCAAATTCTGATCCATTCCATGATCTTTACCTTTCATTTTTTGATGTAGGCAACTCTGTAGAAATGCCCTCACGTGTACTTTTTTATAGACAAGGAGAGTTTTAAGCCTCGTTTCTGTAGAGTAAACATGGTAGACTGCCCGAGCGACCTGTGAAAAGCATTGGGCAGAAGGGTACACCCAGCTGTCATTTTGAAGGGTGGGACGGAGATGGTCGACTTGCAGCCCCTACCTTAAACGTTCAAGATGTAGCCCGTAAGGGCGATGGTTGAAATGGTTGACGCTATAGAGAACACTTGTTTGGACGACATTGTTCGTGCTTTATATGATGTGTGGAGCGTGCTGACCCGGGCTCATATCAGTTGGAAATTTGGATTGTATGTCAGCTTACAAGCTTGGGTTCTCCAGTCTCTGCCGTTGAAAATTATGAGACTCAGCACTGCGTTCTTTGCCGTGGAAACATGCTTAGGCTCAAACAAAAAGATTCTGCCACCCAGGAGTCCTGCCCATGTTATTGTTGCTAGTCAGACAGTTGAGAAATTTCTGATCTTCATATCATGTGTCACTGTCTCGTGTATTGTTATGGTATCAGATGAAACTAAAAGAAACTCGGTATGAGAGGAAGAGGACGGACAACTTGCAGCAGTACACAGTACGATTGTGGATAATTCCAGGTTTTTACTTGTGATGCTGTTGATGACTCGAGACGAAGTGTGGCATCAAAACTACGACTAGTGGACAGGACTTGGTTGTCTCCGAAATACGTGACTCTACGCATTGACTAGAGCAGACTGCCTACATGGGAAGTCCTAAACCACTCAAGAAAACGATACAAGACGGAGTATTGGGGACGACTTATTGCCGCTTAACGCCATTTATGAGATAAATTCCAACGTTGTGATTGCATATCATGTGCAGTATGGACATTTCACTACTTTTTTGAGTCGCCAATGCTGGCGTGTTCTGAAGTTGAACCTATAATTTCCATTCTTGCACTAGCATTCGGTCCGCCACGCTGAGAACCACCAGTAAACGTTCTAAGTAAATGATTCAAAATACACGATATTCTCATTCAAAGTCCAAGGGAAATGAAAGCGATAATCATTTTTCTTATGTAACTTACATGGGAATTCTGATGTCTAGAAAGCATGAAAGCATTTTCTATCAGACCGACTTCTCTAATATTTTATGCTTGTTAAAAAAATTGTATAATGGAGCACAATAAGTTTGGTGTCTAAGTCACTCTTTTTGAAGACAAGACCATAGGTTCAGATTTAGATGTCATTGCACAAAGAATGTTCTTATCATTTCGATTAAATGACATGTTACGGATATTTCTGTATGAGAAAAAAATGTGCTTTTGCGTATGGTCAAATACAGATATCTTCGTGTCTTGTCTAATGACGACATTACACATACTTTCTAGTTAATTCACTCTTCTCTTCGCAAGGACGGGAGACTATGGTCGATCGTCAGGCCATCTATTAAATTTCTGTGCATTGTTCATCATACAGTCATCACAATAATGAGTTTAGATTTGATTTGATTCAGCCATCAACTTTTAGTTTGCAACATGCAGATGCAGATTCGAGTTGGATGCATCTTGAACGCCTTCAGCACATTGCTCGGTTGGACGTCAGATAGCCACACAAAATCATGAGAGATTGATCGAACAGTTTGGAGAGAATGAAAATACAGTTTTTTCCATGTATCAAGTCGATCTCCACATGAGTAAGGTAAATCATGTATTTGTGGCGGATGTGGTGATTATAGATCCCACACAAACAATTCTTGTTTTTGACATCCTCAAACTTCCGAAAGGTAGGCGTTACGATTTACGCTAGTAGTAAGATCCACATGACCTGAGGCCATAGAAAAGAAAGCACACATCTTCATTCAATTGGCACTAGAGGTGCACGGGGTGCCAAGACATGTATCTTTTTTATTCTCGAATGTTTTTGTCTACACTAGACGCACAATTATCATTATCTTCTTATATTTAATATTTTGGAGCATGACTTGGAATATTTTTACAACGTGTAATAGAGTCCATCATTAAGAGAAAGATTATTTCGGTAGGAGATTCTTGCTCACGACCTCAATTAGGATACGTATTTAGGGTTTCGATGCAAATTAGATAAAATTTGCAGTTGGAGAAACATATTCTTCTGGCAAGAGGGATTAACTTTCTCTATATTCTTTTGCAGTCCATAGTTCCATAGCAATCAAGTTACGTAATCTTCTTCATATGCTCTCTATTATGTAGACAGCTTTACCTAGATGACTGGATATCTTAGGTGTAGTAGGACATATTTCCCATTGTGATGCTATTGGGACCTAGCCCCATCTTAACCCTTTAATTTCATCCATGTACTACTTGATGGGGTCTTCCTATCTTTTTTGCTATATTACTTGGTTCCCTTCACATCTCATACTAGATTTCTTTTTTAACCTTCTTTGAAATTTTCATTGTTCTTAAATCAATGGCTTTTCCATCTCATTTTTTTATTCCCAACATCCTTTTTCTACAATTTATTTAAACACACTGAGTTCATACACTCCATACTCTACATTTGTCAAAGATTGAAATTCAAAGAATGATATCATTCTTTCAATACCTTTGTATTCAAAAATCTCACCCATAAGGCTAAGATTTATGTTTCATGTATGACATCAATGATCATTAAAAATTATAAACATAATTGGTATTTGATACTTTTTTAATCAAATCAGATTGTGAATACAATTAACTTTAGATTTTATGATTACACCTCTTCATTTCATGTTGATGTTTTTCTTGTGATACATATTTATGATTGTTTTATATACCATCATGTAACAACTCTTTATGGAGTCATATATACATACTTATAACTACTTTATTGATTAGATATTATTAAATTTTAGATTTTATTTAAAATTTCAGCTTTGATATCATCTCAAATATGACAATTTTTTCTATATTTTATGGCACAAGTATTATTATTTCATCCAAGAAAGAATTTTCACTAAGTATTTGATGCAAGAGCATTAGCACTACATAATAAGTAAAATTTATCAAACTACAATGTAGATTATTGGAGTCAAAGACTTCAATCAAGTGGTATACATTTTCGTGCATCCTTAGATAGATGCATAGCTCGAAATGAACTTTAAGATAGTTCTTCATACAACAACAAAATTTGACAGAATTTATTAATCCAAAAGCTATGAGATATATTATAGAAATTAATATTTTTTAAATAAAATTATATTAAATAAATATTAATCTAAGACATCCTCATTTGTATACATCATGTTATGTTTAAAAAAGTTGAATATAAAACATCAGGTGTGTTCATTAGATATCATTAATTTTTTTGGTTAAAGAAATGATATGAATTATTTAAGTAACCTCTTATATTCATGATATGTATAAAAACTTATTCCTTTTTTTTGTGAAAAAAATTAAAATTTTATTATAGATGTATATATATTTTTTAAATAAAATATTATTTTTACACACAAAATAATTATTTTCAAAAGATGAAACATATTTTTCAAGAATACATAACCTTTTTTTTCGTATGTATCAATTACAAAAAATATTTATGTCAAATAAATTCACAAAATTAATGATATGATTTATTTAAAAGATGAATATTCTTGACAACTATTAATTATTTAACAATGTAAATATAATGGATTTTTGTTATAGATTTCAATAGATTTGTATTGCGGTGGCAAAATTTTTTCCAAAAATAATAATCTATAGATGTGTGATTGGAATGTTCATCTCAAGTCATTTGGGTAAGATTTTTGCATTGGTCAAAGTTATCAAAGTGTTGACTATCGTAAAATGCAAGTTGTGGCAGGGTATGCAATGGTTATCCATTAAGTCTAGCCTATTGATCATAGAAGGGAATATGAGCATTTTTTAAATAGCTATTTCTATTCATTTGTATCCATGATAAATCTATTAGAGTTTAATAAACTATAAGAAAATGCGTGAGAGAAAATTTAAAAAAAAATAGACATCACAAAGGGAAGAAATGAACTATAAGTAACATTGGTAAAGTAGTAAGGATTTATGTACAAAGATTATGATTGTACCACTTTGGATGTGCATGTGAGACATGCCATCACATCCACATTTGTCACTTTGGGGATCACATAGATTATGTCGATCCACACCGAGAGTTCTGAGTATATTGGTTAGCATACAAGTCAAGTTCTATTATGGAGCTTTTTGATAATAGGTTCCCATGTCCATACTTATTTATTAGGCTCCCTCATGTGCTCCATGAGGGGCTAGAGGGATTTTTGCTTACTGCTTGATCAATTGACATGCGATCTCATGGATGAATTAACATGATTTTTGTTTTTTCTACTTCCATGATGGTGTTTACGATATACTAAAGGGAGACATGTTGAACATATGAAGATGACCGCCAGATTTTGGAGATGAAGAGTAGGGATTGAGTTACATTGTAGGAGCAATCCGTATGAGTCGCATCCGTTAGGACTCAGGTTTATCCACAAGATACTTCATAATTGGATTGATTGCGACAGTGTAGGATTGTGGAGCAGGCAGAGTAGTATAATATAGTTGCACGAGCCCTTCATTTTTTGTATATAGCTAGTCATACTAAGGAGACTATTTTCTCTTTACGTCTTTTACATCCATCCATGGATAAGAGAGTAAAATTAGTGGTATTAGAGTATCAGCCATAAAAGCCATTATGTCTTGATTGCCATTTGCCCATTTTCTATAGCTCCATGTCTATCTTCAAGAGGTTTGTCAAGGAGGTTTATGAACATCTTAGAGATTTCTTTTAAGTGGATGATTCCTCTAGTGGTTTCATGGAGTTGTTCCAAATGGCTGCATCAATTGCGAGAGGACATTCAATTGTGAGTTAATTAGGTACTTGATGTTAATTGATTTTTCACGACGAAGAAGGACATGAGAGATATTAGACCCCATGAACTTCTCCATGGATGGCTATTGGGGAGATCTTATTGTGCTTTGTGACTCGTACTGTGATCCTTCAACATCATTTTCACTTTAAGCAACACCTTTGTCCACACTAGTTGGAAATCGTCACACCATGAGGTTGTGAGGCAATATCGCTAGGCATTAGAGTTCTTCTAGATATCAATCTTGATGGGGTTGTGTTGCAAGTGGATGTTGAAAATGTTTTTAATAATGTCTCACATGCATCAATCTTTAAAAAGCTCGGAGAGGTTGGTGGATCTTTTTCGACCCTCATTTCTTTCGTACGGTGCTTTTAAAGTTGATATTTTTTTTTCTGTACTACATCATCCCCTAGACAACGAGTGAAGCGGCAATAGCCAAGGTCTCTAAGTATAGGGGTATGAAGAGAAGCCACCTCTTTGTTTCTCTAGCCTTGGAGATATATGGAGCTATAGACGCCGACTTTGACATGTTCACGAGAGAGTGCAAGAGATCCTACCGTACTAGGTTACATGGGCTATCATTTTCTTTAGCATATTTTAGGCAGTGTGTATTTATTACTCTATAGAAAGTACTCGCTGGTGCAATCCATAGGAGAGCAAGCATGCTAGGTGATGCTTCTTCATATGCTCTCTAGTATGCATAGATAGTTGAGATATCTTTGGTGCAGTAGGACATATATCCCATTGTGATGCTATTGGGGACCATCCCCATACTACCCGTTTGGTTTCATCCATGTGATAATGGATTGGGTCTTCCCGTCCTTTTTGCTATATTACTTGGTGTCTCTCATAAGGTACATACTAATAGTAGTTCAAGGACCTTGGACTTAAGATCATCTTGACAATGGGGCTCGGATTAGGTTACGGTGGCCTAGTATGGTATCTTTTGTCTTATACAAGTCGATGGGATCTTTTTCAATCCCCTTGGTATATAACTTCCTACGTGTTCTACTAACATACAGTTCATACTCTTATCTGCTTCTTGTATTATGCCACAAATCTATTCACTGATATCGCTCATCGATCCATTTTCGGTGTGACACATAACTTCCCACCACACAATCTTCAATCTAAGGGATGATCTACAAGAGAATTTGGTTGCCGTCCTTACTTATCTTACTGCGAATTTCGAAAACCAAGAGTTTATTCCTATTCTACGAACACCCTAGAAAGAGAGTAATCATAAACATGAAGCTGAAGCCATCTATGCTTTTGTAGCCGATTATTGACTCCAGCCAGTCAGACCACTTACACAAAATGGGCTCGCAAGCCAAAAACATCTCCTAACTACCAGATCTGAGAGCAAAGATTGTGTCTTTATGGGCGGAACTATGGCTGGCGGTAGAAGGGCCTCGATTACCCCTTTCTTTGGAAATTTGTGCTCCAGGCAGACGTTCACTTTGCTGCCTTTGCTACCTCTGCTGCCTCGACTGTTGAGCTGCTAGATTGGAAACAAACGACAACGAAGTCCTTCGGTGCACAAGGTTCAAAAGGTGGAAATCTAAGGAGAAGTTGAGCTGGGCTGCTACTCGATCGAATGAACATCCTCACGCTGCCGATCTTTCACTGTAGCCCGCATTGTGGAGCTCACACTCTAAAGCCTGCATGTCCAAACAGCACTGGGGAAAGCAGAAGCTGCGATTTCTCATCCGAGGGAGAAAATGTTTTCTGATCCATACAGTCAGAATTTTGCGACACATCGGCTAGCCATGAAGTAAGACTCTAGCTACACTACGCATAGCCTATCCATCTACATGTGAAGGTCGAGATGGCATAACGACCTTTGAGAGGGCTGGCTTTCTCATGAGCTTTAGAATTTGATTCCAAAGCACAAAATTAGGTCACTTTTTCAGGAGATATGAAAATCACGCCCGAGAATATAAAAAAGTATTTCTGCCCATTTAAGACAAAACATACCTCTGAAGATAGCCTTTTTGCAGCTTTCATTCTGGTCTGTTCGCCAGAAAATGATTCCTTGCAGTGTCGCGGGAGTCTAAACGACAAGTTGGACATCGATATTCAGAAAATAACACACTGAAGGTCTCTCCTTTTTACGACCGCATGATTACAATGTAGCCAAATTTCTTTTCTAGCTGCCTCTTGATCGAGGCTCACAGTGTTGCTACTTGTAGGTGTGAACACGCTCGATACTAACGGACCTCAACTGGCAAGCTTAGTAATGACGGTGGATGGTAGACTTTTCTTCTCCCGCATGATTTCAGCTCCTTATTCTTGTGGAGCTACTGCTGCCGAGTACATCCTGGTGCTATTTTTTAGTTTGCAACAGCATTATGTACGGTCGCAAAATCTTCTGGCCTGAATCAATGGTCCAAAAATCTAACTCATACTGATGACATTGATGTAAGATACTTTCTGTGTCGGAGGATGAAAATGACTAGTGAAGAGTATCTTTTTTGATGTTGTTTTTTTATTTCACGCATTATGTTTGCTGATTATTTAGAGAAGTCATTAGAATGTGGGCCCGTAATGAAAATTGCACTAATTTGCGTCTGCGAATATCCAATCACTGATCCAGAAAAACCTCGTCGAAAGCTTTTGTATCGTGTTTTCACAAGAAAAAAAGAGGGCTCATGGAATAAATAACGCAATCGACACCCTCGACTGCAATGCAAAGCAGGGATTAACAAATGCAATAGGGAACTCATGCTATGGAACCATGAGGGGAAAAAAGAAAGGAGAGTCTCTAATCTCTCCCGTGATGAATTGCTATCTGTCCGACTGCACCTCCAATATCCTGATGAGTACTGGTGATAACAAGGGTCTAGAAAAAATATCACGAATCAAGTCAATTTTGCTCTCAATTGCAGAGGCTAAAGCACAATGTAACCTACGTGAGTATGATGTCTAAGGTAATGAATGCAAAAGGACAATCATTAATATGCTCCCATGACACTTATCATGGTAAAATTTCGCACACTCTCTATGAAAAATATCCATCACTTGTCCAAACTCCAAACTCTGAGTTAGTCTCCAATGCCATTAGATTGAAGATATGTCCCAAATGTAATGATCGTTACTTGTGGTACTTAGCAGTTGCGCTAAGCTCTATAGCATCTAGATGATGATGCCCAATGACGTTGGTAGCAACAATGTTTCTCCACTGCTGTAATTGCAAAATGTTCAAAACATCGATGCTCTTCTTTAGCCAGGGGTGGCACAAACGACGTGCAGATCGTACAAAGTACTCTTACAAAATTGGGGTAGCCCCATGTTACCGGTTTGGTTCCATCCTTGTAGGATTTGATGGGATCTTCCCATCCCTTTTGTTATTATATTTTCTCGGGTCTCTTACAAAATATGATCACTCTCAACATGTGAAACATACTCATGTTGGAGAGATCACAATTTTTGGATATATTGACCATCTTGTACTCTGCCTAACAACAATTATTTGGGTCAATCATAGACATCATTAGTGGGGTTCATGGATCTCACAATGTGTGTATCAAAAATTTAAAGATAATAAAATACACCTAAGTGGTAGGGTGATAGTCTCTAGCAGGATCCGATAATGTGCTATAAGAAATTCCAGACCTATTAAAGAATCTCTTTGAGGTGTGTAAACTTCAAGATTATGAGAACTTTCGTTGTGCACCTTGTTACACATCAGGATAACCATGCTCAAAAGAAGGATGAGACATGTATATTCAGTATGAAAAATTTTGATGCCCAACTCAAAAATATGGAGAGAAAGTCCCGAACTCAAAACATATAACCCTAGAGAAATAAAACAACTTAAAGTGTTAAAGGGGCTAATGATTCTAACCTACATACATGACACACCATTCAGATAAAAGAGAGAAATAAATTAACACACTTGTCCTTATATTATAGAGAAGAAAGAGCGTTATAAAAGAGTCTAGCATACAATATCAAGCTCAATAATGATCCCTCCATCATATCAACTTAAAACGTGGATCAAAGATAGATTTGATGGGAAAAAAATTGACTAACCTATAGTAAGAAAAAACCTTCACAAGGAATATATCAATATAAAACATCCTCTAAGATCCTCATAAACTAATAATAAACTGATCATAAGAGTACATTCAAAGAAAATCAGAGGGTTGTAACCAAGGTTGTGGACCTTTAGACAATTCGGTCCCAATTGTGTATTACACCATTTGCACTTGGACTTTTTGGCTCTTCATCCCTTATTTAGTGTATACTACACTAGTATACACTAATTAGATGTACAGGGATTTAAACACTAATGAAGAGACATCCAATTGATGTCAATTTTTTAAAAAATATACACGAATAGTGGTGATCTTTATCAATGTGTTAAAAAAATTACTTATAATATTAGACACGTGATAAATCAGCTCTTGCAATGCCCAAATCCACTTGAAAAAATATTTTTCTAAAATCAAATTTGTTTGTAAGAAAATGTACAAGAGTATAAGCTTTGTTATGGCTCTTGCATATTGTGCAACTTTTTTTAATTCAAGTGAAATTTGCACTTATATCATAAATCACATTTCATACTTCTTAAAAGTTAAATCATTAAAAATTTGTTATGTTTCAAATTAATGAAGGGAATTCATTAATTTTTTCTAAACTCAGTAAAGTATATAAGAATGATATAAAAGAATAATTCTAACCCCATTCATATTTAGTCATTGTTCAGAAATTTTACATCCTAATGTATAGACTAATTAGACATCACTCTAATTAAATAATACATTAATTACGAATTGTATGCAGTTACTTACGAGTACTATGAACAAAGAAAGTATGGGTTTATTCCTAGGAGAGCATACTCAGTCCCAAGACTAACTATGAAATCTTTAGCTTGTAACCTAGACAGTGCCCTTTATCACTGTGAGTGGCCGTCTTGAATGAGGTGAATTATGGGCATGGTAGGAAGGGGAGGATATAAGTATGTATGCTTATTCCTAGTCTTTGCAACCCCCATGCAAACATTTCCGTCATTCTTGTTCTATGTACATCTTGAATCTACGCCAGCCCTGTTCGTGGATTTTCCTTGGGGGATCTTTTAGCTGTAAAAAGGCCATTGCATTCCTTGCCACCCAAAAATTAAATTTTCACAGTGACGTGTTGTAACGAAGCCCAATCTAAACTAATTGTGATAAGCGCATCGGGTTAACTGCAACCTGACTTCTGGACAGAATCGAGGCTCATATACTGCATACTACACATTCAACCTCGAAATAATGCTCTGGATGCTCATCGTAGAAATTTTCAACCAACAATGAACGTCTGTGAAAAGGATGCAGTAGAGGTCGTACCGTCAATAGTCAGAGTGTAAGAAATGACCAGATACGGTAGATTTGAACTCTGGGACAATGCTACGCTGTCTGAGAGGAGGGAGTGTCAGGCCTAAAGCTCTCGCAATAAATCTTCGATTAAATCGAGATTACTTATTAAGCTTTAAAGTATGTGGAGTGCATGCACAGAAAAATCCAAAGCCATGGACGCGAGAAAAGGTTGGTCCTAGGCCCTACACTTGATCATGCTCAGCAGACGACAAATCCAATTAAGAGCTGCATTATAATCGACGTGAAAGGTAACGGTTCATAACGGTTCATATGAGACTCCGATGATCAGTGATGCCACTACGATGAGCACGTACCACTGTAGTACTGTCTCCGAACTCTAAATAATTATTTCTTTGGAACGGAAATGCTTCCACAACTCACAAGGCACGAAAAAATCCGAAGAAAAGTTATAATTTTGTATCAGGTGAGACTCACTGCAAGGCTTCCATTTTCACACCAATGCTAACCGAAAATGGGTCACAAGTGACTTTTTTTATCTAGCAGGCGCAATCCATAGGAGAGGAACCAAGATAGGTGATGCTCCGTTGATTGTAGAAAGTTTGGATATGTTAGGTGCAGTAGAACATATTTCCCATTGTGATGCTATTGGGTCCTAGCCCCATGTTACCTCTTTGGTTTCATCCATGTACTTCTTGATGGGGTATTCCCGTTCATTTTGTTATTTTACGGTGTCCTTTCACTTTTTTGACCTAGGGGATGAGGTTTGTGGGGATTCGCGTTTGATAGTATTTACATTGGTTTTTGTTAATGGAAGAACGAGCGAGTAATATAGCAAAAAGTATGGGAAGACCCCATCAAGTAGTACAGGGATGAAACCAAGGGGGTTTTTGTTAATACATAAACACAATTTCGTGTATAATTTGGAACCGCAGTAAACTCGAGCGTTGATAGCTCGCTCTAGCTTCCCTTGGCCTGCTCTTCATATCGACTTATCGCACGCACGGAAAGTGGTATTGAAACGAGGGAGTAAAATTTTCTACTCTCCTTTTCCGAAGGCAGAGAACCTCCTTCAAGATCCGACATAAGACTTGGGTGGAGCCGGGGGCCGTCAGGTACGAGTTGAACGGGGCTCATGATCGAGAAAGCTGGGAGAGGGGAAGGTCCAGGGATAGAGAGAGCCGGGGCAAGCTTAGAGAAACATGGGCCTAGATCTGATTAACACAGCAAGCAAAATGGCAGCGGCGACGAGAGGCCAACGAATGGGAATACACATGCACGTCATTGCAAGACGAGGAAACACTGGCCGGCTGCCTGTACAAGGGGATTGGGACAAACTCTGGCTTCAACAGCCTTTGGGTGAAGTAAGGTCCTGTGACTCATCTGTGCCGAAGACAAGAATTGATGGGCCAGGCCTTGGCTTTACATTTCCGTCTCTCATGTCCATGTCTTTCTTACGAGGGTTTCTGATATACGGTGTTTGTTACGAACTCAGTAAAAATACAATAATGGAAGAAAAGGCATGGAATAAACCAAACTATGGCAAACACCATCGGACAAAGGACAAACCAGAGTCGATGAACACCCGGTCCAAAAGCAAAAGAAACAAAATTTGACTATCGTGGTATATAGTTAAGCTATGACTTAGGTGGAATATTCTATATTGTAGATAGGGGACACCGCTTACCGAAATCTTGTTGCTTTTTCGGATGTAGAGAATAACAAAAGGATGGAAAATTATCAGTTTTGATAGTAAAGAAATCTGGAATATCTCATACGAATTCTTTAAAAAATAACTGCAATGACAAAAAGGGTATGGCTAAAACGTCAAACATAATGTCTACAATTATTGCTAGGATGGGGTTCGTAATGTCGGCCACATCTCTTATTCTAGGCCTTTTTGGCCGGTTAGAGATGCGTCAGTGTATAAAGGTCTCAGACTGTAAAATGTAAAATGTAAACTCTGAGCCTGCTTTGACCTTCACAGTACTTTAAAACTCAGTAACTCTAACAAAGAACACTCAAATATTGTTCATGACAATGTGCAGTGGTAAGATATAATTTATGCCTTAAGAACTTCTAGCTCAGTATATTTCTTTGTACTGTAGGTAGTAAGCTTTTATGCATTTCAATACAAACCTGAAGTTTTGATTCTGCATTTAAATCAACTTTTAATATATATATTTTATTTATTTATTTACTGTTTATATATATATATATATATATATATATATAAACAGTAAATAAAATAAATAAAGTTTGCATACGCGGAGACATACAATCCTCAAAATATTTACTTCTAGGTAATTGAGAAATTTCTTTAGTAGTTCTCTAATCGAATGAGAAGTAGGTTATTGTATACTCTGGTAGAGGAAAATTAGATGAAAATCCTCATGGAAAAATATATTAAAATGAATTTTTTGGAATCTTAACTCATGAGTAAGATGTCTTCGTACAAATATTAGTGTGGTTTGGGTATCTTAAAAATTCTTTTAGAGTATATGAGAAATAATATTCTTTTGTTAAGTTCAGAAGAAATAGTTGAGGTGATAATATTTATAGGTTCATGGTTACACGTAGATTGCTGATTATAGCGGGAGTGATGATTTTCACTTTATGTATCGGCTTTGCTGCTGCTCAAATATCTGTGGACAAACGTCAAGAACTATCTTCCTCACTTTTTATCTATTTCATTCAACGGATGCCCATACAACATCCATTTCCAGTACTCGGGTCTTAGGATTTCACCGCACACGAGGAAACCACACTGAAGTACTTGATCAAATATGAAAATACTGAAGGTTTATGATAATGCCTTGAAGTTTTCAGTTCTTATATGATGAGCTTCATACTAAAAGAGTTGAAAGTTGAAAGACACAAATGCAATTATTGTACGGGCAATAACAATTCTCATAAGATTCTTCGAAAGAATCTATCTGTTGGATGTTGTTCAGATTTCTTAAGACTGATCAGAGATGTTCAATGATGATCAGAGATGAATCTCGTGGTATTATTAAGATGCCAGCAGCCTGCTAGCGTCCTCGCGGATTAGCGGAGCGACAGTGGACATCGAGCTCATTGATTCTAAAATCTGATTAGTTGCAATCGACACACACCTAATAACAAATGAGCAGTTCAGGCGAATTCACTCCCTCAAGGAATCTGCCGTATTCGAAAATGAAGTGGCAAGAGCCATGAGCATGAAACTGAACCTGCATGCAACGTATGTGTGTGTACTTGTTGCCTTTGGGACAACAGAGCATGGCACTTAGAAGGACAACGGACAAGGCAGCTGCGACAAAGTAGCGACCTCAGGCTCACAGTCTTGCTTCTCTTTTTGGAGTCATTCCCGTGCTTTCAGAAAATCATCGAGTGGTACGTGTCTGCTAGATGAGGGCTATGTACTTAGAATGGAAAGACACAAGCCAGAAACTTGTGGAGCTTTGACTTCGTAGTCAAAAGCCTTATCGTACCAGTTAGTTCCCGTGTCTAATCGTGATGACTTGAGGCACTTTATCAGTAGAGTGCAAGTACAACATCGCAGATTTTCTCTCTCTTGTGTCTCAGGAATGGCGAGCGACAGCCTCATGGAGAAAGACCGAACCCGACATTCTCAAGAGAATCTGAGTCGTCAAGGCTTCTTCGCAGCTAAAGCTGGAGTCCATGCACCGTTGGAAACCATCCATGCTCAGATTACTTCAAACTCTTTGTCAAGCTGTTCGTGTCGCATTTTAAAATGCATATGGAAATCATAAATAATGCATAAAGCTAGGGTTTGACTCGCATTCTCGTGCCGATGAGATCCTCGTTGTTCGAACAGGGGAATACTGGTTCACAAGTCACGGCAGGAATTGGGATACAAGGGAATCCTTTGAAGCGTCACTTGGGGAAGCACTGAAGCTCAAGGCTACGGGTCACATGATGGCTCACGAAGCAAAAGAATAGGACCCAGCCTTGCTGGCTACAAGAGACAAAGACGCCAAGAACGATGGGCTCTCATGATATCAGCGTCCAGGTGGTGCTGCTTTCCCCAAACTACGGTGGCTCGGATTCGGCAATGCATGAAGACGTTCGAGTCCCAAAAGGTTGACCTGCAAGAAAATGAAGATGCTGCTTAATGTTCTCATCCGGCATTATGCAGCTCATGTTGTTTCCTGTTGGAACAAACCAGCACTGCACATGGAAATGTAAACAAAATTATCATTTCTGCAACCTAAGACTCAGAGTCAAGAGGCTGAGTCCCATAAGCCCTCGTTATAGATCACTGTAGTCAAAATTTCCCTCGCTCACCACTTGGAGTGGCACATGTCAGTTGGCCCTTAGGGTATACTGTTCCATGATTACAACTGAAGGTCCTCATCGGTTCCAGTCATCGGTTTATATATCTCGAAAAGCATCCACATTTGACGCCTGAATGTGTTGCCTTCATGATGCACTTTGGGTATTATTGGAGTTGACAAACTGGGAGTCACAGAATCTTCCGTTGACGCGTTCAGGCTAGCACGTTACTTCAAGTGGTCTTAGGGTTGCCTTTTCTCAACCACTGTACCTGTATAATTCGAAGTCCGACTTAGTATCTTTCCCACACCCAAGGGTCGGTTCAAATGCTCCGTCAGTTACCATGAAAGATCACCCCGGGGTACCAGAAAGGGTAATATGGAGACCAAAAGCAGCCCTAGCCCACTTCTACATCGATCTTAAAACACGATTTTATCCCCCACATGTGCATAATTTCTCCCTATTTTCTGAGCAATCTGTCAAATCGCAATGTGCTCAAATCACCCAAAACAAATAATAAAAGCTTTCTTGCTTTCTCGAAGTGGGAACAAAAGCAGTCGCACGTTGCGCTCTTTCTGCTCATCGAGCTGAGGTTGGTGACGGGTTCAAACCACGCCAAGCATTCCGTGACAAATCGTCAGTTGGATAGAGAAGTGGTATGACGGCCTTTTCTGGGCACCAGAGTAGTACCGGGACCATACGGTAGGGTTTGCATCAGCGAGCGGGAGGTCGGTACTCGAAGAGGAGAATTATCAAGAGCTCAGCATGGCGCTCCATACAATTCGAGATTCCGGGGGTGGCATCCGGGCGATTTCGCTACCTACCGACTCGACTGTACCTGTGATACCCGTGACTCCCTCCCTCCCCGCGCGAGAGAGAGTGTGAGGCAGTTGCGGTACGACGGGAGGAACCACGTCGTACGAGCGTGCGCGTGCTGGGCAGAACGCTCTAAAAACAGCCGTGGTGGCGACAGGTTATAGGAGGCGCTAAATCTGGCGGTACTCCTGTCCGAAAGTGGGAGTGAGTTCCGCAGCCTTTGTGAACATTACGGGATCCTCTGCTCGACACGTGGATCAGTTTCGAGACCCCGAAGGCGAGGCCGCCACTCCGCTGGCACTCGACGAAACCTAGGCCCTACAGGATCGCAGTAGGGAAGGGTGGCCGACGAGACGAGACCGGAGTCGCAGGACCCGACGAGCAGAGACGAGCCGAGACTGGCTCTCCCCTTAGGTGTCCGGCCCCCCCGCCCAGCCGCGCGCGGCTCTGGCGTCAGTCAGTCAGGCGGGCAGGGCGGGCCTCGACGGGCAGGACGAGAAAATTGCTTCTGCTTTTGCTGCGGCCGGACGAGGAGCGAGGGCGAGACTGCGAGTCCGGGGGGACGTAATCCCAGTACTCCGCCAGAAGAGTATGCGGAGCGATCCCTCTGACGCAGGCGTTGCACATAGTCGCTTGGCAACGGTGGGGGCGGGGCTCGTGTGAGGAGGCCCTGCGGGCAAGGACGAGCAGCGGCGAGAGAGGGGGCCCGGCCCGGCCCCGCAGAGCGGACGGACCTGCTGGACTCCAGAGGCTTGAGTAGCAAGCGCGAGTGTTTTTGATCATTTGTTGCGTTGTGATATGGAAGGGAGGAAGGGCGATTCGATAAAGCGTATTCAACTCGCCGTCTGCCTGCCTGCCTGCCTGCCTGCCGAAGACCTGTTGGTCCTGAGCAGGAAGGGAGGAGGAGGAGGTTGGAGCCGCAGCAGCTGCTACAGAGAGCTGGGAGAGCAGCGAGACTTTTGTCGTAGCGTTGGGTGTTTGTGGCCTCACTCCATTCCATAACTTCTGCTCAACTGCGAGCTGGCTTCGGCTCTGTTGTGGCTCCATTTGCGCTCTGGAATCTGAGCTCCCCATCTGTCCGAGTGTGTTTGCGTTCGTTCGTCTAGCACAATTCTGGATGGCTGCGCTCGGTGGAGTTTGAAGTGCCAATCCAGCCCAGCTCGCCAGTTGTCTATCTCGTCCTAGCACCAACTCACTCTGCGTGTCGTCTCTTCTCCTTTCTTCATCAGCTAGCGTTTCGAATTTCCGGAGTAGTTGAAACCTTCCGTAGTGTCAGTTGTATAATGATCCCCTCAAACACCGATCCTCCTGGATCTGCCGGTCTCCTTACATGTCGAGCTCCGCAGCCATCGTCCAAGACAAATCTTCCACCACACATGCTCTTCCGGCAGGCGTACACGGTCGTGAAGTCTTCGGGTCATTACTAGTACTTCACTTCAGAGTTACAATCACGTCGAGACGTCGCTTCTTTTCCGCGACTCCCTGCGATCTCCGACCGTAACCCAATTTCACATAACTTCACCACCATTATCATCATGGAGACAGCTGTTCGTGCGCTGAACGTGCAATGTAGCATCTCTCGGATGAGCATCCGGATTTGACGAGGAGTTGCGCAGCACCCAGTCCAATCCCGTAGTCTTGATGTTTACGTACAGTGTGGATCCCGCTACCGATCACGTACATCTCAGCGCTTGTTCGAATTCGACCATTTCTCTACTGCAGCATTGCACTTTGATTGCAGCCTTGGGCTGCATGCAACCGAGGTAGGACTTCCGTGGCATGGTTCTGGTAGGTCAAGGTATGGAACCCGAGGAAGCTTTCACCAAGGTTCAGGTTGTGTACTATCTAAGCCGGGGAGGCCAGCTACAGCAGCCTCATCTCATCGATGTTCCGGTCTCTACACATAGTAATGGGCTATATTTGAGAGGTCAGACTCAAACTCCAGCTCTTGTGAATGTCGTTACTTAGGTTTGAACTTCGTATCCGAGGAGACGAGTCTTTGTATATTCTTTCTCGTTCCTTCTTTCTGCTGCTATCACCATCGCTCAGTTCTCGAAGTTGCTGCCAGATTGGCCGTGTTTCGTGTAAGTATGCAAAACTGAGGCTTGTGAACATGGAGTGGCAAATGCAGTGAGCTATGGTTTCTGAGAGCATTTTTGGTGGGTGAAAACGTACTATAATGTGATCTGACCGACGGTTGTCTCTTTCCAGATGTGAAGAGGAGATTGACCTCCATTCGCGGAAAGGGAATGGGAGATTCTTTTTCCTGGTCGTGTAAGAGGTGAGTTCAGACCTAAGTGTATGCGTAATCTATATCCTGTGGCTACCGACGTCGTCGGGTGTAAGCCGATTTGTTGCAGCAATAGCCCAAGGTGGACTTTCAAGCAGTTGCATTTTGAGCTCCAGATATCTATTTCAAGAGCAGGATTGAGCCATGCTCTCGACCTCTCGGTCATTGCAAATGTAAATTCGTAGTCTGCAGATTTGTCCTTTTGACAGAAGAGGCGTCAGTCTAACTGCATCAGAAATCCCGAAGGAACCAAGCGTGAATGTTAACGTACATCGATGGCGTATGCAGGAACTATAAGAACAACTTCATTTGGCAAGATTTAGCCGATGACGACAAGATTCTTCCCCTCAGCGATGGTGAACTTGTCCTCAAAGGGTCTGAGTTGTACACTGGTTTCCAAGGTAAACATGGATTGAGGACAGCTCCATTCGACTCGGTCAAGTGATGATGTTGCAGCGATTGTGAGTGGAACCAGCTTAGTCGAAGTCGACCCATGTCCTCTAGAGTCTCAGCATGTGAGCTTGTTTTCGCAGTTATAGGACTTGAACTTCCTTCAGTGCTCTTTCACCGTGGATGCTGCAAGAGTCCCAGATGCCCAGCGTAGCAGAGATGTGGCAACAGCTTGAGAAAGTTCAGACATAGTGCTGTTGCTTGTGGGCTGTACTACGTCGTTTATATCAAGTTTAGACACTCGATGCGTCTCTTGGTGAAACAGGAACTACTTGTTTCATTGTCATCAAGACATGTACCTGAAATATTGACATGTTGGTCGCAGAGAAAGCTGAATTTATGGATGGGCAGTTTGATCCGGAAAATGCGTCACAGCTTCCCAACAAGATCAAAAAACTTGCCAGCAAAAAGTTCGACTTCGAGGCTGTGAAACGAAGCTTAGATATGGAATCGGATAAACTTCAAGAGCAGAGCGACCTGGCTGCAGCCTTGTCTCTGAGTCTGCAGCTGATGAGCGACCCTCATATGAAGAGATTCAGCAAGGACAAAAGCATGGATCTCAACCAGCAAGTAATGAACAGTCTTTCCCAGGCGAAATCCAACGCCGCTGAGGAGTGCATGCTCGACCACAGCGTCACCGACATCTCCAGCGAAACGCTGCATTCGGAAGAATCGACCGTGCAGAAGTTTAGCTTCAATGAGACTATTCGAGAGCGCAGTAAGAGCACGGCTTCAGCATCATCGTCCGGCACCGATCGTGAGCACAGCTATGGTCCACCGAGAAAGACTGAAAGCATGGGCAGAGAGCGGTCCCTTCCGAGGGATTTGCCTCGATCCAGAGAGGTATCACGAGAGTTGCCGCCACAGATTCCTAGAGAAGTGCCCAGAGAAAAGTCTAGGGAAATGTCCCGAGAGTTGCCCAGAGAAGCACCGAGAGATTTGCCCCGAGAAGCACCGAGGGAATTGCCCAGAGAAGTTCCTAGAGAAACCTCGAGAGAATTGCCCAGGGAAGTCCCGAGAGAGACCAGTAGAGAATTGCCCCGAGAAGGGCCCAGAGAAATATCCAGAGAACAGCCTAGAGAGGTGCCCCGGGAAGTTGTCAGAGAGGTGTCGAGAGAACTTCCCAGGGATCTCTCAAGGGATTCATCCAAGGCTGTGAAGGAAGCCGCCAAGACCCGACAGGAGAAGCCCGAAGAGCTGCCCACGATAAAGACCAAAAAATCCCCCACATGCAGCGAATCCGGCGATAGCACGCCTTTCATGCTCTCTCCTCGCCGGCTCATGGCAGCGCTGTCGAGCCCCAGCCCGGAGAAGAAATTCGGAAAGTTGGTACATTCTTCGTCGACTCGATCTTCCACTCCCAGCACGTCCGCCGCCAGCACCCAGTGCGAGGATTCTCTGCCCAACATCAACATCCGACTCTCGAAGCAAGCGACATGCCTGTCCAATTTCCGGCTCTGTGGCAACGCGAATCCTCACGCCACTGACTCCAGGCCGGACAGCCCCGAACACCCTCTCTCTGCCCCAGCGCAACCTGCGTCAGGCGCCGTGCCGCAATCTCCCAACACTCGAGGCCATCAAGGAGGCCCTTACTGGCCTCGGTGGCGGTCGGCACGAAAGCCGCGGACTTCCTCGGAAGGGAAGGAAGGGGGCGAGCCTCCGACTCCACCCCGTGGCCCCATGACCGTCGCCAAGCCCGACCCGCCGCTCAAGAAAAGCTTCGAGTTCGACATGAACGTGTCCGGTGTCAACAGCGCCATGGCCACCCCTTTCCTCCAGACCGAGAACAACTCTCCTTCTTCAAGCGAATCCAGTAACGCTGCTGTATCCACCGGGAAAAAACCTGCATCGATTTCACTGTCGGGCAACTCTGATGCGTCCGACGGTGGCAACGGAGCTTCCTCCACAGCCAGCTCGTCTTCGGAAGTGCAAAACAATGTGTCCGTGAAGGAGGTCATCACGCAGCAATTGCCGAGTCCGTCGTCGTCAGAGGGCAGACCGAGTCTCAATATCGACACCGCGAGCTTACCGAGGTAATAATTTAGTGCGTCCACATTGCGCGGTCGGGATCCGGGCTAAACATCAGACCGCCCGTCTTGGATCGATGAAGCGTTTTATGTGGGTTAATAATTGACTCTGAACTGTCAGTTCTGTATCAGAACTCTGTATCGTGATGTTAAACTGAATATAAACTGATATATATATAATTTCCTTTATTATGCTCACGAGCAGGGTGTCAATCAGTGAAGCGATTTCAGATGTGAGAGAGACCGTGAAGACCACGAGACCTGATTCTCCAGAGAGTCCGATGAAGCCAAACCCTCCGAGTAGTCCTGTTCGAACTCAGCTGTCGAGTTCGCCTAGCTTCAACAAACGCATAGAAGACGCAAGGGCTCGTGCTCGAAGTCTGGTGAGCAAAGAGATCAGGTCCGGAGAGTCCAGATCTTCGAAAGACCTGCTAAAGGAGAATGACCGAGCCAAGACATCCTCGGGCTCCATGCGTTCTGGTTCAACGCGTACACCAAATAACAAGAACGGTACAACGGGGGCTGGATCTAAAACTCTTTCAGGTACCTTCAACAGAAGTCCTCCCCGAATCAATTCAATTATGTGGGAAGATGCTCCGCTTACGCCCACGAAAAAGGAGTTTGTCAACAGAGATGATAGGTATATTCAAGGCTCTGGATCATCGTGAAGGTTGCTTTCTTGGATTTGTTCTTGTTGTTCTTGCACTTGACTTGACGATACAGGCCATGTACCACCGCGAGTTTTGGATTTTGAACATTTGGAAGGTCCGCTATCCCGAGCTTGGTAGCTGCATTTGTCTTGCAATCTGTATTCCATATTACGAGATCCCATGACGCTCATGGCGGGAGTTCACGTCATTAGAAGTAGGTTCAAGCACAGGTCTATTGCCAATTGATGGCCTCCTGGTCTTGACGGTCGGAGATCGGGGGATGTGTACTGAGAAGACGGTGAGGTGTGTGCAGGAAACAATAATGTTTCTTCGTTGTGCATTCCAGGCCATTGACAGCGGGAAGAACCAATCTTGATTGGGAGAAGACTTTGCAGGAAGCAGCAAGCCTCAGTCTTCCACCTCCAGACTTCGGGCAAATTTTGCAAGAATGCGGGTAAGAAACTGAGCTTCTGAAAGACACGCTCCTCTGATCCCTCAAGGTCCCAAGGAAGTATCATCATAAGCTCTTGATTACGCTTGAATACTTCACTTGATAGTTTGTAGAGCGTTGGAGTATGTGGACAGTATGGTGATGTTGATCACACGCCCAGATCACCGGATTGTAATGTTTCCTGCGTGGAATAATAGTAGTTTCGGGCATGCACTGAATGTCCCCCAAAGCGCAAAATGCGTTGCCCGCTTCCTCCATTCGAGGGCCGATGATTGAATCCCCACGGACTGATTGAACATGCGTGGAGAGCTTGTTCTTCCGGCTACGGTAGGAGTAGCTCGATTCTTGAATGACAGCATGTGATTTTAATTGTGTTGGTTTATTTCGTCTATATCAGGCAGTGTGGAAGGACATTCAAACCAGATTCTTTGAAGGTGCACATGCGAGGTTGCCATGCACTACGACGAAGCAAGGACTTCCAGCCTTTCAACGGCACGTCTGTAGCCATACGGACTCGACTGCAATAATATTTGGATGTTACAACATTCCAGAGTAGGAACTCGAATCGACTTAGGGGAGTTCTTAGAGATGCTTTGATCACTCACTCTGCAGCGAAGTTCACAATATCGATTCTCAATGTTCAAAAACCGCTTATCCGTACACAAAATTTTGAGGTTATTCGACAGCTTGTAAAGTAGAACGATAGGTTCAGAGGCTCCTTGGCAGAGCAAGTGCTCAATCCAAAAATTTTCCACAACTTTCGCTCTAGAGTGAACTGCAAACTGTACTCTGTATTTTATGTACATATTCAAACCATTCCTCCGGTCTGATTGCTCCATCCAAACTCCATCTCATTGCCATCCAACGGCTCACGATTCCCTTCGGCTTCTTAAGGCTTGGACTAAGGAACATCCCGTTGTCTTCGAAATTACCTCCCAGTGGGAAATATATGTCGCACTCTGTAAGGTCAAAGATACGGATCGATCTGCGTCAGTGAATGTGAACGCAGGTTCACTCGGCAAATCGGTTAATGGCATGATGTCTTTTCACGTCTGTAAAGCGGTACGATTTGCGAGCGATGCATCCTCCTTCAAGTTGCCGGTGGAATGGATCGAGACTCGAGACAGGTCAGACACTCCAACCGAATGATATATCTCGTTGGCAGTTCTCTGAAACTCTGAGAGGATTGTACGGGTCCGGTCACCACGGCGATCTGTTAGTGCCCTTCCCTGTAACATTCCTTACACTCCCCTTTCGTAGAGGTCCCGTTCCTCCTCGCATCGGCAGCGTGACCTTTGTCTGTCGAAGGCGAAACAGACGACGACGACGGAGGACTGACATTGAATGCCGTGTAGACCAGGCTGGCCAACCCCTTCCACACGCTTTCGATCCCAGAAACTCGCAGATCAGAGAATTCAGAGCTCCGCTGGACGAGAGTGCATCGAAAGACCGAATGACGAGGAGGGCAGGAGTCTGCATGACGTGAACGCATGTCTGCAATCGAAGCTACAAGTTGTCTCGCTCCATACCCTCCCCCGGCATGGAAGCTGCGATCCCCGCAGATGTCGGCAGCACGTATCTCCTCACACTTGTCCTCTTGCTTGGCAGATCAGAATTGAATAATTGGCCGTACCTGCTACCTCCCTTCTGTAGGAAAATAACGTCGATCCCTGGAGTCTGGATCTGGACTCCTGGAGCCCTGAAAATAACTGCAGTCGTCAGTCCCGCGGCCAGTGGCGGCAGATGTTCGTAACATTGTAGCAGATGACATCCAGCCCTGTACATTGTAGAACATGTGTCGTTGGGGATAGAATTTCCTCGCCCTTCTGACCTTCGTCATGACCAGATTCTGAAGGATTCATGCAACCTTATGACAGAGCTCGAAGGAAGACCTAGAAAAGTCCAGAGTCGAACGCTTTCACCGGCATTTTCACTCCTTGCTCTTACGAGTTCCGAGGGCATCGGTATGTACATGGCTGTGGGCACCGTCTGGCTGCTGGCAATATCATTAAACTACCTGTTGCCACTCGTGTGTGCATAAGTTGGCATAGTTTGTCTTCGAAATCCTTATGATTGCGTGAGTGGTTCCACAGACGGGATTCCCTTCCTTGCGGGTTTTTGCATGTGGACTCGTGGAGTGCGCCAACGTAACTCCTCTGTGTGGCCGATACTGCCCCTCCTCCTACACAGAGGTATCTAAAATACATACACGCGCGCGCGCACACCCACATACACAATCTATACATGCAGTGCAATGGCCTGACCCAAGCTCAGAGTACGTAGTACAGTTACAGAGGCTCCAGACAAGCCACAGTCTGAGGGCACTATTGCTGTCCCGCGAGGTCAAGGGATCCCGCCTGGCGAATAACCAGTGACTAGCCATCTACCTTCGATTTTCATTCCCACACTCCTCGTAACGTGTGACCAGGAGTGACGATGATGGTCACTTGGCCTCATCGATGATTGGATACTGATAATGATACTGATCTCACCTTTGCCATCCTTCCACAAGAAGCAGCACTTACAGGTCTAACTTTCTGCAGATTTGCTTTGCTTCAATGCTGATTCTAGGCTTAGCTGTATATGGACCATAGAGCTTCGCTCTCACCGCAGGCCCGATTCGAAAACAGCTCCAGCGCCAGCAATCAGCGGTCAGCCGATCCCATCTGAAAATACCAGCTGAGTTTAAGGAGTGCGACATTTCAGAGTGCACGACGAAGATTATAGTCTGATAATTTCCGATCCATCTCCAGCGATGCACTCCCCAACTGTTGCTTCCCGCTCTCTACTGTTGATGCATCGAGAATTCGGATTCTGTTCTGTCACTACAGATCTCTTCTGCAGCGATGTTAACTTCCATGTCCTCTTGCCTTGTCTCTTTTGCGGCCCTCGTTGGCGTACCTAGTCAATTCCATCTCAGCATAATACCTCCTGCCTCTCCCCGTACTAACCGTCGCCAAGCATACGAAACAAGTGTCCTCCGCTCGCTCAGGTTGGGGTCGGTTTCCGTTGTGGGGTTCCTGGGCTGGCAAATGACAGCTTCACAAACTGCTTTTCTGTTTCGAACAGCTGCTTTCTTGCTCCTTTCATCATACTTTTTATATGATGGGAAATTGGGCGAGGGACTACAGTCTCGGTCACTCGGTGCCTTGCAACAGGTTGGAAGAGCAGTTTCCTGGATCTCCGTACGAGAACGTCATCTCGAAGCAGTTCTCATTCTCAGAGCCCACCAAACAAGCTGACGCTGTCATTCCGTGTCAATCTCAGCTGGTACAAGGCAAAAGGGAAGGTTTGCAATTTATGTGAGGAGGGATTCGATGACGCTGGCACGTCTTGATGTCATGAGACCTTCGGATATTGCTCAAAGTTTCGTTAACAGGGCCGACCATGGAAGTTACTGCTTTGCTTGATGGCTTGATTGTATCACTGCTCCTTCACCATTGTAAACTGCACATCTGTCCGATACCTCCCTTGCCGGTCTATTGCCCTTCTCCCCGGGGGTCAGCTAAAATCAAGGAAATCTGATTCTGGATCACTGCACGATATGCACCCGACATTGAACGAGACTCACGTTGGCGTAAATGTCCAACACCGAGAACTCGTCTCACATTCTCCAACCTCAGGCAAAAGTAAGGGAACATGGCCGATAAGGTGCTGTCCAGCATAAACATTGCATGTTGAATGAAAAGCATGTAATATTTAAGTTGCGGACTGTACTAGATTGAGTTTTAGTATATGCCGGTAGAATTGATGGGCACTTTAACAAATTTTATTTGATTCCTTTGTTTTTATGTGGAAATTCATGGCTAATACTCTATTCAGGTATGGTCGCCCTCATCATCGCCGATGATATATCAGGGCGTGCGAGGAAAAAAAAACCCAATTGTTGATGATTTTTGTCAAAAGTAATAAAACCATAACCCCTAACTCTTTCTGCAAATATACCCACCACAATGAAACTGTACTATAGGTAAAGTCATCGCTACGTTTGGGGGCTGCTTTCCATACCTTCGTTTTGATATGTACCTCATATATTGCAAAAAACACACAGCAATAAAAGCTATTCTTGTCTATGGAAGCCAAATCAGTAGAACCATAAAGCTCCCAATATTTTACTACGGACCCACCGAGAGTGTGATCAGCTGGGTAAAGTAATAAACATAGAATCACACTGGCTCTCCATAAGAAGATTTATGTCGCACCATGAAGTTCTACTGGCTTATCATGAAACTCAATCTTTGATTCGACTATGGAAACCATCGATAGTAGAAGTTTCTATAGTTGTATTTTCTAGTGAGATGCATATCAAACACAAGTTATGGACAACCGGGTCCAAAATTAACAACCTCAATAGCTACAGTATAGTACAAGTATTTTCTTTGAAAATTATGGTAAGAATTTATATGGGTCTTGATTCCGTATTATTGACAATTTATTTTATTGCATTTTGATCTTGAAACCACCTAATACTGCATAGACTACCTGTGAGAAAAATCTGTTACCGTAATCTAGTGATATGTCTTTGTCTGTTTTCAGTCTTATAGACCTGGGTATAGTTTGTTGGCGTTAAAGTGCGAACAATGATGTGCTGAAGATAAATGCATTTCACAATGAAAATCCCATTATGCAAATGAATATCCCTCTAAGAAGGTTTTTAAAACATATGAACAGTCTTCTATAAAGATTTTCCATGTTTTCGAATTTTTAAATGTAAGAATATTTTGGTCACTGTTAGCATATCGATTTACTTAAAACATTTAAAATATAAAAGAATCGAGTTGGTGGCTTTCTTCACAATATTATCTAGTAGTTAAATTAATAGAATATGATAAGATTAAAAGACTTGTCACGTAAAACGTGAATAATGTTTGAAATTTTTATTCTTTTTTCTATTAGAAAAACTTAAATTATATCTGAGGATTGAAACATTGCAGGATTTATCACCAAATTTGGAACGAATCGAAATATTAAGCGTCCCTACCTCATCGCCCAGATCTTGGTGTCATTGAAGAGAAATTCTTCAGGGTGTTACTATGGCCAAATATGTTTCTCGCCATTTTTCTTGTTATTCTCTTTGAATGATTGAATTTTTGCAGCTAACTGAACACTTCAACGCAAGGAGCAATATACTAAGGTATGGTTGACTTTATATCAGTGAGGCTTGAAGATTAAAGGTACCCTAGTCATATATACGGTTTACTTTGTGATCCCTAACTTATTAATCATACAAGACTTCAGAATGGAAGATCACCTTTAGACTCCTAGAACTACTATGAAGCCTGCAATACTCCCAGTTGATGCAAGAGAATAGCAGCATTATCCTAATTCAATGATTTTTGGTTATCTATCCACCGTAGCTAGTAATCATCTCCTAGCTGACTTTCTCACAATTCATACAAGACTAGAAGACAATGTTTACATTCCTGGAACTAAAATCAAGTTTGTAATCATCCAATAGCTTCAGAAATCTCGATCAAGGTTTTAATCATCTCAGGTGATGCAGGAAACTGGCATCATCATCCAAATTCATAGATCTTCTAGTTATCTCTCAGCTTTAGCAAGTTATCATCTCTTTGCTGACATTCTTATAAATCATTCAAGTCTAAAAGTTAATGTTTAGATCCCTAGAACTACAATCAACTGTATAACCATCCTCGTACCAGAAACTAGCATCTATTTCCTAATTCAAACGATATTCTAGTTCTCTCTGTCAGCTTTAGCTTGTTATCAATTTCTTCCTGACATGCTTATTACTACTCATTCACAACTTTAGACTAAAAGATGAAGGTCTCTGTGGAACTACAATCAATTTTTTAATCATCCCAGACGATGCAGGAAACTAGCATCAGGTTCCTAATTCAGACGCTAACAGACTCTGGGGCCGGTACAGTACAGCAGTGTGCTGGGTCACGCAACATCGGTCAGGCACAGAGGGAACTTTAAGAGGTTAGCTAAAGCTTCAAACGTCGGAGCTATTCTTGCCCTCATCGGTCTGGATTCTGATTGCGCAGAAGCAAAAATATTTCTTTAGCTTAACTGGAGGCAGATGCAGGAGGACAAGCTAGGCCAAAACGTATGCGCAGCCGGGGAATCGAACCCCGGTCAGTACCGTGGGAGGGTACTATGATACCACTACACCAGCTGCGCCATGCGTCTGGAGTCCATACAAAAGCAATCTATACTATTTTGCAACCTATTCCGTTGTGTCTATTCCTGTTAAAGACGTCTTTCTGGTTCTGTGGATTCCGCAGAATTTCAGTATTTTTATACAGTCGGGAATACTGTATGTGAGTCAGGAATCTTATCTACAACGGTGAAGGTAAAGCGATTGCTTGGGAGTTCTTACATAATAAAATTCGAGTCTGCGGATCACTCAGCTACATTTCCTTCTCTTAGACTTGGTTGGTCACCGAATTCCTCAACTAGTCTTATCGTGATAAATTCTGGGCGTCGGAGATTCCGTATGCTCAATAGATGAGATTGTTTCCTGACAGTATACAAATGATAGACGATTCCGCAGGACCTTCCAACAGATTTATGACAGTAGAATGATGAGAAAATCTCTGAGGAACGCTTTATTGTGAAAGGTGTCCGAATCTGGGCGCCCATGAAATGCACACAGACCGTCATATGTTAATTACTGTGTTTAAATGTCGCCATAAAGACATTCTTACGATCATCATTTGTCATCTTAACTGCAGTCGCTTCAAAGCATAGGATCTGACATTTCGTAACTACAATGAAAACTTTTTGATTCATTCTGAAAATCCTCCGAGAAACAGTGTGCTCTACCGACTTTCAAGCTCAGCTGGAAAAGCAGGTTTCGGTAATTTGCTCAACCTTATTCCCGCATTCCACTTCGGAAGTTCCTAAGGATCCACTATATACATCATTCATTTTATTTTCTGCCTAGAGTGCTATGTCAATGATGCCCCACAAAAATGTTCCTCATGTGATAGAAAGTACCCTACATGAGCGCAATTACTTGTAGGCTACGCAATCATAAAAAAACTCATGTGAATGGGGATTTGACGTCCATTATTTTATGGGGTTATCTTGAAACCTCATATTGCATGTTAATAATAAGATTTAATGTTAATATGAGTTCTAAAATAACTATCACATATGATATAAATTTTCTTATCTATACTTGCAGGTAGTGTGTACTAATATAGTTTTTTATATCACATTACAAACATAACTTATACTCTGTAGTGAATAGATGAAGGTTTGTTGAATCCAACTTCCCACATGATTTCTTCATCTCGATAATGATTGAAGGGAACGGTGCATGATTTATTAGTTTTCAGCTTTAATACATTATTGTGATAATTATTTGATGAAATATTTAAAAGTATTTACTCAATATTAATCATAATAACTTTTTATGAAATAAAATTTTTAATTCTTTATTAACACATCGGCAGAACTATGTTACTTGACATTACTACAGTATCCGTTAAAAAATTGGAAAATATTATTTGAAGCAGGGATAAATTATCTTGCTTCATTAATCTGAAAAATTTATTTTGTTCCTAGATATTGCAACAAAATTATTACATATATCATTTTATTATTGCAATTCGTAACATTACAACTGGATGACATTGCATACTAACAATACCAAATATTGAAATTTCACTTTTTAACTTTGATTCAATTTTACTTCCATCATTGTGAAATAAGATTGTAAATTTATAGTTTGATCACCAAATGACCATCAACATTATAAAAAAATAATTCAATATATTCAATATATAAAATAATTCAAACATTTTTTTATATACAATATGTGTACCATGGAAAAGGATATTTCTACGACAATGAAACTAATATTTATAGTACAAGATAAATAAATATTGAATGAATATGAAAATACAAGAAACACATAAAATTTCATATGAATATATAAAATAACTACATTCAAATATCTTCAATTTCATTTTTACAAGTTTGTATTAGTAACTAGTTAATGTTGAAATCCATCAGGCGTCAGGATATAATGAAAATTCTTCTCAATTGCATGAATTTTATCGATGAAATATTTATAAGGAATTTTTTTTTATGAATTGACAATGTATGGATGTATTGACAAATGATTCACATCTTATGGAATTCAACATTTAAGTAGACAATTATGAAGATGACTTTGTACTCTGATTCTTTTATTTGTGAAAGCATCTAATACATTATTGTGAAGAATGGTGATATATAAAAAATATATTATACCACAATGATGTAAGTGGCCATTAATTTAGATTAAATTAATATTGATCATTAATTTTTATAATTTTTGATTATTTAAGTTTAGTATTTATGATATAAAAAATTATATATATATAATATTGATTTTTATATATTTATATAATTTTTAAAAATAATTTAAATTTTATTCCATAAAAATATTCAATTAAAAAAGATGTTAAAATATTTTTATGTTTATTATTTCAAGTGAAAATCATATGCTCATGTGGATAATGCAATAATGAATGATAAATAATATATGATGTTAGACTATAGTGAAAAATATGTATAAAATATTCGATGATATATTGAAGAGATAATAAAATTCATATAAATCTATACTCTACCACATATATTTGTCTCAAAATCTTATCTACTTACCCATATCGAATGATATGGGTCATATTGAATTCAAAAATTAAAAATTAAAATTATGGAATTTCACAAAAAAAAATTGTTTGATGCAATGGCATAATAATAAGTTATACAATTTGTTTCCATAGAATATTCCACATAGGATTTAGTTTATTATGGAAAATTATCATTTCCTCAAACGCTTCCTTACATATTATTGTTTATTTCAAACTAAAAGCAATCTGCATTACTTTTTTCCATAATTTTAAGACCATAACTACTTCTCAACAAAGAAACAACCCTCATTTAGATCATTCTTCAATCTCCTTTCATATCATATTGTAGTTAAATGGTATTTGATTAAGATACCAAAGCTATCATAGTCCACAACCAAACACTTCCAATGTTCAATATACTCAATTTGGTTAAACATAGATTAGAACACTCTACATGTTATGTAATTATGTTTGATACATCCACATCACATCTCACATTAAAAAAAATTAGAGCATCATTAAGGAGAATAAAAATAACATCAACATGAATTGACTTTACTTTGTGATATATTATCCAATAGAGAACACAATCTTTCATGTTTTACACACTTGAGTATTCTAGCACCTCAAAGCTAGGTTGTACAAAGTATCCGTCATGAATTATAGCCAAAAATCTAAACTGAAAAGTCATGTTTTGTGGTACTAGACATAAGTATTTTTCATGGATGATGACTTACTTTACAAGATTAGCTTTATGTCTTTTTTTCCATATGTCCAAGTATAAATGAGTATGGACAAATTCTTGGCATAAAAGTTGATCATGTAACACAAGATATTCATCTAATTCATCTATTAGGCATGGTGCTATAATGCCCCATTGTTGATAGCATGTGTACAATCCATAATTGTAAAGATCAAACCATCTATCATGTTAACTACATCGAGGTTATCTCTATCATCCATTGGACATTACAATGAGAGAAGATGTCAATCTTGTTTGAGAGGATGACTTATGTCATCGTCTCAAACAAGAATCATATATCAACAAAGTTTCATCATATGATCTATATAACATACATTGCAAGCTTGTCCAATCAACTGTCATGCTTGAATCTATAGAATCATAAATGTTAGGAATGTGACATGGCGCAAAATTATGATCGTTTCAAATCACATTATCATCAAAACTTCTAAAGATAAAACCTCACTTAGTCATACAATTGTGCAACTAGTATTGACATTCAATATGATTGATGCACTCTAATGCAAGTAGGCGTCATCATCAACATAAATATGCATAACACAAAGCACATTTATGATGAGCAATAGTCAAGTTCTCAAATATAATGATCATAATTCTATGAAGGAGTATTTCCTTTGAAAATACAACCTAATCTAAACATAAGAGTTTTGTAAGTCTATGAACTCAACTGACTCTTGACAAATAGCAGAAGGTAATTATGGATCTCTCATATACAATAGAAAGTATGATGACAAAGAAAATAAAAATATTTTGCAGTTAAATTGATAGCCCATGGTCAATCATGATAGCTTGATGTTTCCATCTTCTAAATGATCTTTTGTCAAGCCAACTTAGTTCTCTGTCAATTTTTGAAAAATTATCTTTACTAAACCATCGGCCTATAGATGATATCTTTAAGTGGTATAATTATCAATCAATAATCAATCACACTAAGATCAAAACTCATCCAAAAATTCAAAACCCAAATCAGTGTTTCACTTCAAAATGACATAACTCCTTATGAGCATGTTTGACCAACTATGTTATCTGAAATAGGAGTAACAAAACACAAAAAATACTCATGACTAACTCTATTTTTTGACATAATATTACAATAACCACCTTTCATACACAAAAATATTTTTTTACCTTTCCATCAAAATCGACAGGTTTTCTACAAAACTTAATCCCGCTACTTGACATTTAAACTACTCATTAAGACAAAGATATTCTAACACAATCATGAATGTCTTGGCTTACTATCAAACCATCCTTAGTCTAGGTATGTAAGGATATTATATCCATTCTTTGATCCAAGAAAGATATCACATAACTCTCAAGAGCCAACATACTAAAAAAGACATACGTATGCTAACTTGGCACCATCTTCTCATCAATATCACCGTGTCACGAGTCCATAATCTCGTCAATGTAATTTGTACATGATTTTTAATTTAATCCATCCGCATCACTCCATGTTTGTGGACAATCATTAAATCATACTCTTGTAAACTAAGAGCCCAATGTGCAAGCTTTCTTGACAACTTCTATGATTTCATCAATCATTTAAATGGTTGATGAGTAGTGATGAGAGTGAACGAGTTTTCAAAAATAATAATATTTGGAATGAATCATAGTCTAAACGGTTACCAAACATTCTATCTTGTGAGAATTATACATAACCAAGTGGCTTTCAAACATTCTAATTCCTAAGAATTATACTTTAACTCTATTGCATTGTTGGAGCCACTTGCATATGCAACCATAAACTTACTTCTCTCATCATCATGATGGATGAGCTTTAAGATCCATGATTGTTCATATAAAATAAAATATAATTATATCTAATTTTTTTTAATCTATCATTGAGTTTATTTTAGTCATGATTATGTTTAGCTAGTTATGGTTAAATTGAAGAAAAAGATAGCGTAGCTCCTGATGTAGTAGAGTGAATGATGAGAACAACTATTTTGTTGTTTAGTATTTTGTTTGATATCTTAACTTTCATGAACTTGGAATAATATTTAATTGGTTTGATTTGACTTTTAAATCAAATGGCGAGATTGACTTGATACATCAAAGTCAATTGGAGTGTCATTGGATTTCTATAAGCTTCTAGTCGACCAATTGCATGTTGTCATGTAATTTTTCTCATTGGAAATTATGATCTCTATCTTAATGAAAGTTTGTTAGAGAAAATTATATGGTAGTTACTATTAGTTATTAGAAAAAAATTCTAAGTAGTATAAATAGAGCATTTAAAACACACCTCTCAAGACTTATTTTTGGTGAAGACTTGAAGCCTTGTTTTGGTGAAGATTTGTTTTGGAGGAGTACTTTGAACATCAATGAGCGATCCCTACCTTGTAATTGATATTTGATTCTTTGTAAAATTACTTAATTAATAAAGTTGCAGTTTGAAATTTGAAAGTTTGTCTAAGAGTTGCATCACCTCTATGGTCATCAGGTTGGAAAATGTACTCCTAGATTCATGATGAGCTTCTAAAAAGTCATTAGAGGTAAACTTGGGTGAGATAAAGTTTGGAGATCAGAGAGCGTTACTCCCAAACTCAACATACTCCAATCAATATGTATATGAAATGGATAATCTTTCACATGTCTACTCAAAATAAGGGCAAATATCTACCTTTCATTAAGCTCAAGGAAAGCTTTCTCATATTCATCATTCTTATGACACTCTTAATCCATCTTTGTTAAAGGGTTGGTAATAATGCTAAATATTTACACATATTGATGATAAAAGGTTGCAATTCCAAGTAATGTTTGCATCCTACTCACATCTAAGGGTTGAGAAATATGAAAAATTATATCCATCTTGGTTTGTTGAACTCCCAATCCCCTTCTTAGGTATAGAGTATTACACAAGTACTCCACCTACTCTCAAATGAACTTACATTTTCTAAGATGCAATTTGACCATGACCTATCAATACCTCATGCAAATGTTTCTCATGCTCCAACATTATAACATTATATATAAGAATATCATCAATCTAGGCTTGGAAATAATCAAATATGGTTATGAACATATCCATCATTCTTTGAAACTTATTAGGTGCATTTGTTAACCCAAAGGTAATAACTTCCACTAATATAACACAACCTTGCCATGCAAATTAATTGCTCAAAAGATTCTCTTGGTCTTATCCTCATCTCAAATCACTAATTGACGATATATTGCTAGAAAATCCATTGTATTAGAAAATTTTGCACACTAGTTGCTTCAAATATCACCTCATTTATATGCATAACATATTGATCAAATATTGTTTATCGATTGATAAATTAATAGTCATCATAACATGTATCTATCTATATAATTGCATATTATTTATTTATATATCCTTCTTGACTATCATTATCATAGTAGAGTCATACTCTCCATTAATCCAACCTCAAAAGATCCTCACACCTACTTCCGATCAAATATCTTTCCATATCACTATATCGATAGGGACTACAAAAGACACATAAATTTGTTATCAAGTCAATTTGTATATGGTCTCTTCAAACATCATAAGTACTTCATACCAAAGGCAAAACGATTTAAAAACCTCCGAACTTTATTTCTTTCTTCTCCTATCACTTTTGGATCAATCTCAATATCCCATCTGTCCTCTCTATCAACACTAGAGGTAGAACAAATAGAATCTAGTTGAAGCTTTTTGCTCTTCCATACCATGCTCCATTACCTTAGTGTGAATAATTCTATCCAAAGTAATTGTAACCCTTTGAGATGTTTCGTAAGATTTTGAAGTGGTAAGCATCATTTGCTTTACATAAAAAAATCAAGTTATACTATATGTAGACTCCACTCCATTTCTTCTTCTTTATCATCCCAATAAGACCAAATTTAAGATCTTGAACATTTATTGTCCCTAGCTTTTGCTCTACTTGCTGGGTTAACAAAGAAAACAACGAAGATTTCACAATCATACTAATGGATTGCATGTGACTCCTCTTGGTCAATCTAAGGCTCAAAGTCCATGTCAAGAAATTTAGGTCCATGACATGATCCAACACCTCGCATCGTGATGCCTCTGATAATGCCTCTAATACTGTTGTAATACTAGTACAAAAGTTCATAGCTTGCTTTCTCCTATCAGCATTGGGTTCCATCAACCCCTGCAAGCAAATATCTCATACAAGTCCATGTTCTTATTCTCTCTATGCATGAGAATTTGGATAAGTCAACAATGTAAGTAATCCAACTCTTGGATATCCCACGAAGTTCACTACTAAAAGTGTAACATGTCATCATAGACCAATGTGAGAGAGTGTTTATCAACATTCAATGTGAGGACCTTTGTACTACGTTATATGCTCATCATAAAACCTTCTTAGGAAGAAAATTTATCCATGTTAGGAGCGAATAATGTGCATAATATCATACTCTCGTTACATCCAACAATATTGTTGATCCAATCTATGATCTCATTTGATATACACTCGTCATGGCTCGTGCATATGGATGATCCAACAAAGGAACATTCTTCAAAATATAGGTTGATGCATAGTTTTCTTATGTCTGGAACCAAAATATCCAAGAATTTAAATCTTGTAACTCATGATTTTGACTAGTTCGTGTATAACCTTGACATGACCATTCAACAATAATCAAATGAATGATGTCATACCAAACAAGATGTTACATCCTTAGCAACAAAATATCTGACTGCAAGGCTTGTTGATATCCTTGAATTATTAACAATGGTTGAAGATATGAATATTGTTGCACCTACTATGTCACATGACATAATGAAACACACCTCATAATCTCATCTCACTAGTATGTTAGACTGTAAAACAATAGCCAAATATGTGTTCATCACTCCAAACAGATCCAACACACATATGACCTTCTTTTGATACTACCAAAAAATATGTATTGTATTCAAAATTGAAAATATAGCAAAAGTAAAAAAATCTTTCTTTATTTCCTTCATGCCTAGAGCAAAAAATTTGCTTTAAGTATAAGTTGAACAACCAACTACAATAGCAAGTACATGAAATCCATAGTGTTTCATCTGATATGAATGATATTATTTCACTAAGATCTTTTATGGACATGAACTGTCATTTGCATCCATATTTTTCCCAAACATATCACCATGCCAAATAATACAAGCGTTGTTGGTTGCAATAGAAGCCAAACATCCGCTGTATAAAGATCTATAATTATTAATGAATCACATTGATAATCAACTTCCTTGGCTGATAGGAGATTGCCTCCTCCTAATAATTAATGTTAAATCCTATTGGATATAACATTCTGGAATCCATCAATACATCATAAAACTTTGCATATATATATATATGTCATATATATATATATATATGACATGATCTATTTGAACTTGCATTGTTAATTTCATCCGGTGAGGTACGATGATGGTGCATCACTTGAACCTTTTAGAGATGTTTGCATTTGAAATGGATGTCTTCTCCACATAGATATTTAGCAAAGCAAAACCAAGCAGTGCATCCTTATTCAACATAAAGGTTATGCATCATAATCCAACAACACTAGTTATGGTGATAAATATTTCTTGAAAATCCAACCAAACAGAAGATATCACTCATGTTATCCAAAATAATTGCACTCAATGACACTTGGATATTCTTATATGTCGACCTTGTTGATAACTGTATCAGTCTAATGGTGGCAACTTTCCAAGTTCTATTAGTGACAATTGTGATCCCATGATCCAAAGTATTAATGTTGTTAGTATCATAAATAACTACCATACTATCTTAAATTTTATTTTTGAAAAGTGTGGTTGCCTATTTTAATACAAAGGATGATGACATTTATAATTCCATTAAATCCTTGGCTGAGAAAAGAAGAGTCTACGCCTTCCATGCGTAGTATGCACGGGGTTGTCAGAAAATATGGATGATTAGATCCAACTTGTTTCATCTTCAAGTATATCAATATTGGATTCACCTTGATCTCTCTAATAGGTCATCTAAAAAGCCATGGATGAGGCATTTATTGCGTTAGATAATGTGAAAACAAAGGACGTCTAACTTGTCAGCCAACCTTCCCTCTTGGTGGATCCAATTCCACTGATGCTCTCGTATAATGTTATGTATCATACTTTGTCATGCAAGGCCATGAAATTCCCATTCTTATGATGGAAGGTGGTTGGGCAGCACATCCTTTTCCATCGCTTGCTAGTGGAGCAATCATAATTGATCCAAGAATGAGGGCATTAGGAACGCAGTAGTGATTCCATGTCCCTTGACTAAAAACAACATCTTCTAGAATCGGGGTTGATGTGGCGACAATGTTTGCTTTGAATCCTCCATCGCCAAAGTTTGCAAAATCATGGGAAGTGCTCGTAGTTGAAGAAGTCTTCTAAGTTGTGACTATATGTTGCTTGTTACTTGCAACGAATGGATCACCTCCAAAAGCATCGGATAGAGATGGCTTACCATAAATGTTGGGAGCAATCTCAAAACAATCACCATCGTTTGACGATTTACATTCTTCATAACCAAACCCACCAAATGCATCATCCTTTACCTGCACCTAAGTTGGTAGTGAGGAATTTGCACTCACTTGAAAAGTTTTAACATTTTTTGATAATGAGCTTAAGCTTGTTAAGATTGATGGAGAGCTTAACGCGGTTGATATGTTTAGTAAATTGATTCTTCCATATAGATTTTCAAGTCATTGTGCAAAATTACAAATTTTACATTATTGAGTTATGTAAATAATTTATGTACTCTCTATCCGACATACTGTGGCTATGGCTTAGTTCTAGTTAACTCTTGTTCATAGAGGAAAAGCTACTTTCTTAGTTTTACATTCAAGGATTCTTTGTTGAGCTACGTATAGACCGCATGAATTGTTGACCCCCTAGATAGGAGCTATGTGGAAGTTTGAAAGGTTAACTTTCATGTTGTTAATCATAATTAGCTTAACTATGATTAAGTTAGACTAGTTAGGTTAGTTATCTCCTAGCCTAACACTCCATACAATAAAACAACAACACAAATAAACATGCTGCACAAATAAGAAGCCATTATGAAGGCATATTAGTCACATGAAATATAAATAACAATCTTTCATCTCAAAAATAGCCATAAGAGGAATCAAACCAACCCAAGACGAACCGACATAGTCTCATGAGGATATTTAAAATATTAAAACTCAATTTTGGACATCTTTTGTTATTCAAACCAATAAACTAACATTGATAATCCGATTAGTAATCTTTCTAATATGATTTTTTTTTATCAAACATACACTATTTATAACTTCTACCGGATTTTGAAAATCTTAGACTCTAATTTCATATCCCTAAATGTCAAAATTTCATAATTTTGACATCTTTGACCTTGTGCTTGACATTTGAATCATCGCACAAACTACTTTATATCTTCTATGACTCCACCAAATTTTACATAAAACAAACACTATATGATAATCCTATAGCATACCACTCCTATTTTTGACCCAAAAATTTTGAAACATCAAAACTTGAACTTCAAGCACTTTTATTCAAAACACTTTTCACTACTATATATACTTGGTTGTCCCCTATTGGTGATAACTTTATGAACACTCACTTTGAAAACTCTTATACTTTGAGTTTTATTTAAATACTCGCTACCGCCCTTGGATGTAATCTATAGATGAATCATCTATATCTAGTATTTGTGTTCTGTATAGTGTTGATTGCATTGTTGATGTGTTTGCAGAACTCAAAACTTAATATTTCTTCCAAACGTCAAAGACGTGAAGTGAATGCTAAAATTTTGATTTCTTGTAAATAAAATTCATGTTTATGCAATGTCATTTTATCTCAAACTTTTGCAAAGTGTCCATCTCTTGCATAAAATTAATTTGAAATACATCCTTATTTGCATTAGCAAACTATTGAACATTAACACCATATGGAGACAATTTTTAAATTTTGCAAATCAAAAAACTTCTTACAATTTTATTGGTCTCAATCAACATCACAATAAACACCCATTTTTCATGATCTTCATCTATTGTGACAATCAAATTGTCAACAAATATTTTCAATTGTTATGATTAATATTGCACATATCATTATCAAGTCAATTTTTATTCTACTTCAACTAAGTAGCAATGAACTAGTGAGGTTGTAACCAACTATTCAATCAAAGTTTATCCTTGTAGGCAACAAACAAATAAAAAAGGTCCATAATATCAGATTTGATATCAATGATATTAGCTTGTGGATGAGCTTGTTAAAAGGACTTCTCTTGTTGTATATTACAATGTAGTAATTTTTCAATCGTCCAAAATTCAAGGAAAGACTTTGATGGAATAATTTGCAAATCATCAATCAAACATTCATACAATGAAATTTGATGAAGTGTTGATTGTCTTTGGAGCATTGCCAAACGTTGTTATTGGAGAAAGGTTTGCTCTAAATAAAATCTACTTATAACATTATTAGAACTTGAATTGCTTACTAAAGTTAATATATTGTAAGATAGAGTTAAATTTTTTGAAGTCCAAAGTTTTATTTAGTAGGGTATCCAAAATTTAAGAAGATATTTAAATAAAGTCATTTTCAAGTCACCAATCAAACGTCCATCCAATGGCAAGTTGATGAGATTTTGCACATCTTTGTACAACTTTCAAACATTATCATTGGAGAAACGTTGCTCCAAACATAAACCTATTCTTAACATCATTAGAATTTGAATTACTAAAGTTAAAATCTTGGAAGATATGCTTGAATTTTTTGAAGTTCAAAGTTCCATTTAACACGGTTAATTTTGACTTATAGAAGTTAATATCTTGTAAGATAGTCTTGAATTTTCAGAACTCCAAAGTTTCTCTTAAACAAGTAACATTTGACTTTGGCATGTGAGACTTCTCAAAGACATCAAATTGAAGCAATATATGAAAGCTAGAGTCCTTGATTTGAACTCTATATTTAATCAATATGATCATAATCCTCAATTTACAATTTATGTCTTTCCATAATTATGTTGATATCAAGTTTCACAAAAATTTTAGTGTATATATACAAATAATTTATTACATCTCATATTTATTTAAAAATATCAAACATCTATTATTTTTTAAATAAATCAATCTATCATATTTATAAAATTATCATCAATTATAATAAAAAAGTATCAATTTTTTGTAGAAAACTAAATTACTATTATTTAATTAATTAATAGTAATATAAGAATAATAAATAAATAAATAAAATTCTTTACATCAGATTTAAAAAATATAATATGTTCAATACATCATGATAAAAAAAAAGGTAAAATTTAATAAGATATATTTAATAAATATATTTTTTAAATTAATTAATAATAATTTTTTATTTGAATAAAAATTATGAAACATAAAATGACATTAATAACTTAAAAATTACATGAATAATATTCAACACCTTCATGATGTAATTATTTTTTTATTAATAATTCAAATATACTTTCCTCAAATCTTTTACATGATGAATTTCAAAAATTACACATGCAGCAAATATTGATAATGTTTGATTATATTCATGAAAGAAAAATATTTTTAAAAATAATAATTTGATTTTAATAGCATAGCAGAAAACAAAAAGGTTTTATTTTGTTACATTTTATTCAAAGAGTTATTTGATATAAAAAGATCATAAATTAAGCTTAAATGATCTAGATTAATAAACATTTGAATTTCAAACTTGTTTTATAAATGTCTAGTATCATATAATATTCAAAAAAATAACAATTCACAACTCTATGTTCATTTTCATATATTTGTAAGATAATTATTTTGAATTATTTTTAGATGTATTAAATTAACATTTTAAAATTTAAATTTTTTGGGGATTTATAGTAAATTAAAAATAATTTATTTATAAATTTAAATAACATCAAATGACACAAAATTTTATTCTTTATTTTGATCATTTTTACATGATATTTCATGATATTTTTATCAAGACCAATTAATAAAAGATTTATGATCATCATCTTAAATTCTTTTAACATAGTAACAAGCATTTGATGCTTTAATTTTTAATTTTATGACTTATCATCCATTATGTAAAAAAATAACCAAAAATATTTATAATATTAGATTAAATTTACATAAATCAACAAACAACAATCGATCTATAATTTTTAAATGAATTCTATCTAAATTCATCAAACCTAAATTTACGTTTAATTTTTTTTTAATTTATTTTACACAAATAAAGATACTAAAAATCATGATAAATTTATTTTTATAAAAAAATTGGAATCTATAGATCATAGAATTTATCAATTCTACAAGAACTTTTTAAATTCAATGAATACATCATAGTATAATAAAAAATTACTATTTTAGTCAAATTGAATTACAATTATAATGCATGTGATGGTGTTACATATGATAGTGATAAATTATTTTTTTCACCACATGTCATTAAGGATGACAGATTTTATGGATTAAAATTTTTATTATAAATATAAAATATTCATTAGAAAAAATATCCGTATTTATACATATACACATGTACATCCTTTATGAACATACACCTTCAAAATAACTCAACTATTTTTTTTTTCAATGAATATAACAAAAAAAATAAAATTAAAATAACTCAAATTCCAGTAAAACATGCATTAACAAGAATTATTCATATATCTCAAGGACTAACAATGCATCAATCATCTTTCAATCCTAAACATATCAATAAACACATTCTAACCTACATTAAATTATATGGAATCAAAAGATCCGATTTTTAAATCTTTTAGATTCCATTGAACATAGACATTGTTGTGGATAAAAAAGATCAAACCAAATTTTTCAAAATCCATTCCAAATAGATAATAAATATTCATAATAAGATCTCTTTTTATTCACCATAAGGCATTGAAGCTGATCTTCAGTGCAACTTTCAGATATATTATGTTTAAACTAAACATTGATAATAGATGAATTAGTTTAATTAATATATTGACACTAATAAAAATTCAATATTTCCATAATTTTCATTGTAAAAGTTTATATAGAAAATCATTGCAAATGTTTTTATTCTAAAACATATGAATCTCAACTTTTTTAAGATTAATTTATAATATTTATACTCGTGGAGCAGTTCTTATTATAATCCTTTGCAATTAGCTCAAATGTTAATTAATGATTTTTTGATACAATTAAGTCAAATAATTATAAATAATTGTATCATTATAGGTGATTTTGTGATAATCATCATTATAGGTGATTTTTGTTTCCAACAAGTTGGTTAATTGACACTAATATAATGATATATTGACACTAATACAAAATCAGAAAACAAAACGTATATCTTACCAGTCTTATGTCCAATTAACAGTCTATTCAACATTTTCAACCATTACAGCTAAATGTGGATCACACTTATATCATACTAGGACAAACGTCCCACAACATAATTATTTACCTTCAACTTTACAAACATACTGGTCAGATCAGGATACTAATTTTAATTTATGTTGAAAACCAACCCATGTTAATGACTTAAAAACTCAGATATGATATTAAGGCAATACACATGCATCATGCAATTGCGCATCATTTTATTATCCAAGATCACAGTACATTCATGTGCATTTCTTCAGTCTTTCATGAAGAATCTAAGGCTTCTACGTCAGAAACGATATCGAGTGAAGCGCTGTTTCTAAGGAGTGTTGTTTATGATAAAATTCCAGATACAAGTAGGGATTGGGCCAGTCTCATCTTGCAGACCATAAAAACATACTTCCTGTAAGCCAGTTTGGATGTTTTGAACACGATGCATGTCGATTGACAGAATGCAGATGACATCCAGGTTGCCTTCAATGCTTTTTGAGCGAAATTTTAACGAATCAAGTATCCATGTCGCCTACATGCTGATAATAAAAAAAGCTCTATATCCAGAAAGACGAAGAATCAAGTGCGGACACTCAAAATTTACAACGCACACAAGAAGGGGCTCAGGTAAAGTTCCAGTTAACCCAGCTATCCACAGCAACGTCTTACCTTACAACTGGATTGCCCAGGCATACATGTAGTTCCGGGCACTATGATATCAAGTGTAAAAACATGGACATGGGTACTACTGCTATAATAATATGTACAGAGTCGTAATAAAAGGGAACAAAGCAGACACTTTCGATTGAGCAGGAGATCCTTTACAAATGTACAATATATACTACGAAATTTCAAATTATTCTCGGGTCAAAATCACATGCAATTTGCTGTCATATTTTCATTGCAAAAGAGGCTTCCAAAGTTAACCGCAACAACACGTCTTTGCCTTGTTTGCCGGACAAATGTAACGAGTCTGCACACTCGATGTCTTATATCTTCTGTAAGGATTCAGCTTGCACTTGGATAAAACTGTTAGAATATCTCCGTCAGTATCAACCACTGTATTTAGATATAGCCAATGAAAAGTAGAAGACTGAAATAAAACTATTAGAATATCTCCGTAACTATCAACCACTGTATTTAGAGATAGCCGATGAAAAGAAAAAGACTGAAATAAAACTTTGCAAGGGAGATGCAATGTACTCTCCAATCATGTAAGCAGTCAACTGTAATGTAACGCAAATCTATTTTTTATCAGACAGTTCATTCGAGCCAAGGATAACTGCTATATTAAGAATGGGGGAACAATCAGCGAACCAGTATGCAATTACGGAGCGAACTTTAACATGGTCCGGAACAACAACAGTCATCTATATTTGACAAGATACAAGAATACAATAACAAGACCATTTGACCGCTTGCACGTTTCTATTATCAATATTAAAATACACCACCTGTGATCTCATCTTTCGTATGATAACCAAGTAACCAATTATCCTAACGATCAACGGGTCAACTCCATGCCCCGAATCAAACTCATCCGTAGGCTCCAGAAACTACGTGATCATCCATTCCTCCGTAAGTCCGCACATATCACATTGTTACATAAGTTCCCTTCACAGAACTTCGCCATGTGCCGCCTGCAAATGGCGCCGTTCCATTGTCCGCACTTGGTAAATTGCAACCAGCAGCTCAAACAAACAAGGTCCATGCAGCAGGTTTTCTTGAACTCCTCGTCCTTAAGAAAACAAGTACCGCACCCATTAAATCTTGGTAAACAGATTGCACACCGCCGGCAAGCTTGGCAGGTGGGTCAAGTCTTGCCACATTTTGACAACTTTCTCGTACAGCCGTACACAAGCTTCGCCCATTCGCCTTTACATCCGCGACAATTCTCAACATCGATAGCTCGCTCGTCATCCACTACTGACAGAGGATCTGCATTCCGGTAAATGGGTCTAGTGGGCGTTGACTGATGTCCGCTTCCGCTCAAAACCATGTCTCTTAGGGCATTCAAGTGTTGGTGTTTGATGCTGAATATTCCTCTAACTCGCAACTGTTTGATACCGGGCATCCCCTTCGAACGACTTACTTCACCGTGTTGCTCCACCGTACATACGAGGGCATCAGCACCGGGTCCTGAACATCCGGGGATATCAAGCTGCAAGAATTTGGAGAAGGAAGTCAAGAATAAGCTGCCTTGAAGACCATGCAACAAACAAACCTTAAACTCAAAACTGCACTTATGAAAAGACGTTCAGTGAAGATGTTACTAACCTTCTCAAGCTGTGGACAGAGAGACAGCACATCGCCAACCCTGCATCAGTGATCCTTAAACACTAGACAAGCCTCAGACTCTTCAGCTTTCCGTTGGCCCTCTTGACAAGGGTCATAAGAATGTGAACACTTAACTTTTTCCATACCGGAACATCATTCACTCCGCTGCGCATTGGCGTGCTTACCCTCTCAAGCGTGAGTAGAGATTTCAAATCCGCGTATGGTAAGATGAAGTGAAACCCGTCGGGAGGGCCATCAGAGGGTTCAGTGCAGAGAGCAGCCTCCTCGTCCTGCCTTTCCTGCAACATCGAGTAAGAGCAAGATGGTGTATTCCTATCTGCTGTTGAGTCTTCCTCCACTTCCTCGGAAGAACTTTCTACCACCGACATCGCTCCCCTAAAATAAATGCCACGTTCTTGCTCTCCACAAAAGTCTACCTCACGATGCAATTTCCCCCTTCCTTAGTTTTGATCCAGAATCGTCTACAAACACATCTATATCAGGAATGAAGTCTTTCCCTACTGACAGAGCTGACAGCTTGTCATTCAAAGCTTTCCCTCCGCTCTACATGCTCACTACAATAGCGAATTCTGACGATCTCAATCCGTTGCTCTCAAGATACTGGAGACACTAGGCAAAATGGTATGTCACCTCCTCATGTTACCGAGACTCGTAACAGTGCTTGAATTACTGTGTCGTGGAAAAGCCAAAGGGAGCTTGATAACTGGAATTACTAAGCGTATCAAATTTCCAGTGAATGATTTCCAGACTCCCCATGACACCTTCAATACAGGAAATTCGGAAAAGAGTGCAGTTTTTTTAAAGGCTACAGAGTACCAGTTCTAAGGCCTAGCACTGTTCTAATCTATTCTTAGAACATTCGCAGCACGACAAGGCGAATTCATCAGAGCAATTCTATCAACCTCGAGGTTTCTTTTCTGCTAAAGCCTTCTCCTCCAGCTCCAACTGGTGCTTCGGCTTTTGAACATGCTCCAGTAATCATAACCGTCTTTCGAGAAACTACCTCCTCTTTGCTTTGACCTCTGCAGTACACGTTTTCACATTCAAAATAAAGAGGAAACCATTACTCGGACAGACGACGGTCATCACCACCCCAAATTGAGAACAATCCATGATAATAGCAACCTACTGGATCTAAGGTTCGAATAAGGATATTATGGTAGATTCAGTAGGCGAAACTAAAGATCCTAAATGTCATACAGGTGAAATGTTGATCTAATATTAGATCAACAATTCACCTGTATGACATGAATCCGAGGGAAATTGATCTCTAGTTGTCTACAGACATACACAAAAAAATGGAATTCTTATACGAGGAGTACTGTAGGTTCCACATCGACAACAAGAAATACACTGAGGAAAAACCTCCGCCCAGAAGCACTCCAGCACGACAACTGAATCCTTACCGGACGTTTGTGATTGATCCCCTAAAAAGTAATATCTATAAGTTCATGAAATCGCTGATGGCTGGCAAACAGTCAAATGTGATATGAAATTCAAGGACTGACGAGAACGTGAAGACGGGGTTAAATTCAGTCAAGTCTTCACCTTCCAAAACTACCCTAAACCTATCACCTTCCCACACTAACTACAGCCACATGCCAGTACACAAAACACAAGCCATACACAAAGCAGAAAACTTTTGACGAGCCCACCTCAATGACTTGAATGTACGCGAAGTACACAGCCACATTAAACGCCGCCAGTACTCCAAGTCGCTGGACCATAGGCAATCGTCTTGCTCCCGACATCGCAGCCCGCACTTGTTCTGGTACTCCCCAGCACACACGTTTCCATCACAGAACCCGCAGTGAGACTAACTTGGTAGCCCAGGTAGCAGAGTACAGCTGCGCAATTTTAGTGAGAGGGCTGAGCATCACCACGCAGTAAGGCGCAGAGCAAGTCCAGATGACCTACGACGCAGTAAACGATACGGAGAAAGCGCGTCACAGGCACTTCCTGACTCACCGGATAATCACCAACGGTCAGGAGAAAGCATTCAGCAGATGATGGAGCCGCGTCCCCGTCTGCGAAATTCCAAACACAAGCACGGATGCCGAATTCTCACGGCCTCAACTCGGAAGACTCTCGAACAGTGCAGTCTATGGCAGCCTGGAAATTGCTCTATGTCGTCGTTAAGCCCCCGGCAACGGAATTTGTGCTCTCATGAATGAATCCAGGACGTTTTCACAAGATTTTTCCTTTTTGTTATTTTACTTTGTCCATTGCTCTGTAAAGAGTGTACAGACGGAGATGGAGACCGAGGATGACATGCAGTTTTGAGAGCGTATGACGCGGCAGGGCCTAAATGGATTCAAACAGTGTGACGTGGCCCCGGAGTGCTGTAGGTATTGCATGGAGCACGTAGCTGATGATTACGAGAAGCCCATTTCGTAGGACGCACTAATAGCAAGGTGGTGGCAACTCAAAGAAGCGTGAGGGAATTAATTCACGCTCCCGTCCGTTAAGTGCAGAAAATAGAGACTTTTGAGGAGTTTGATTCAAACCTGAATGACTGAAATGGGCGGTTTGCTTGGTACCCCATAGTCAAGTACCACTGGTTTTTAAGTACCGACCGATGTTGAAAAATCAGTCTAGTATTTTTAAATGAAATTTAGTTGAATTATATATATATTATGTGTATACGCGGGTATAGTTTAATGGTAAAATTTCTCTTTGCAAAGGAGAATACGCGGGTTCATATTCGGTTCTTCACGCGTCGAACAAAAAAAATAAAAATAATCCGTCACTGAACTCTTGGGTGAGGTATGGTTCAGGATCTCTTGTTCCCTTGTTCACTTCATCTTCAAGTGATGCTGATTCACCTACATAATCATATTTCTTGCTTGTTGGCCTGCTCAGTGCATGAAATATTAAAAAGATCATCTATCGAAATTCGGGTCAGCGCAGCGGAATGAAAAGTCGGCAAACTTGGTTCCACCCACCATCTGGGAAGGCTTCTTTGTCTCTTATGGCGGTTGCCGGATTTCGATAGATCTCCAGTTATTTCTCATAAAAACTCAGCAAAGTTCTTCTACGGTTGTACTGCACTTCCATTCAAACAATAATTGTGAGCTCAAACAACTGTTGCTGGGTGTGTGGTGTGAGTATTAGAGTCTTAATTGACTTTGTATGCTACTTGGTCATTACCTGATGTCACCAGTATAGATTGCAGTCCTGATCTTCTAGGCAATATTACCAGGAAATGAGGATACCTCAGTACATAGTTTTGCGCGCAAATAATCTCAAGGATTTCTACATTTTTGCGCGGATAAACATATCGAAATCAAAATGTGCGAAATCAAAATTAGAATGGAACCGCCCCTTATAAAAATCTACATAGTTTAGAAGTAAATTAACTATAAAAATAATAATTGAAAATTAATTTTTATGATATGATTGTTTAAAAAACATATATTAGAGTGGATTAATTTCATTGATAAATAAAATCTAATGAAATTCTAGGTGTAGGCATCTTTTAACTTCGTTTTCTTACAATTTCTTGTGGCATGTTTATAATTAAAAAATTTCATTTCACATCTATGGAAATGCTAACTCAATAATACCATCAGATATCTATCATTCGGTTTTAAATTGAATATGTAATTTTATGAGTTAATGAATTTTGATTAAAAAAAAAACTAAATCAATCTTACATATATATGAGATATGGGGTCATGAATACACACAAAATTAAGATTCATTTAAGAACATCACATAAAAATAGTTATTATCAATATTTGATAAATTTTAGTTATTAGAAATTAATAGAGTCCATTTTGAAGTTTCTCATCTTAAATGTCAATTCAAAAATACTTCCCCAAGTGGCATTTGTAATAAAAAATATAATGTATTTTTATTTTATTATGAAGGAAAAACTAGGGAGTATTTTTTGGAGTCACATTTTTACTGAAAGGATATAATTGTCAGATTTCTTTTAAATATATGTGAAAAGAGTAACAAATAACAGAATAGTCCATAAAAATAAAAACATTTAATGAAGGCAGGTTTATTTTATCTAATTTTAAACCGTTTCATTATGAAAATAAAATAAAATAAATTTTTTCAATTTTATTATAAGGTTAGAAGTGAATTCAAAATATAAAAATAATAAAAAATATGAATTTTAAGTGTTGGACTATGTAACACTAAAAATAACATATTTAAAAAAAAATCAAGTAATTTGTTTTAAGTTCTACTCCTTGTTTTTTATACTATAAAACCAAAATAAGACCAAAATACACTTTATATTACATCATTATCATGTGTAGCTTGCATGTTTTCATTATCTTATATACCTCTGTCTATATAATTACAATTTATATCCTTCTTGACTAGCATCACTACAACGGATGCATACTCTCCATATGATATCTCCACTAATTGCAACACTAGGGAAATGAGGAGAGACCATTCGAATAGCTCAAGAAATTCTGAAGTTGAGAGATACCTCAATGGTATCTCTTTTTCTCCATATATAGTTCTCAAAAAAAGGTACAAACTAGATAAGGTTACACAACCACCACCCACTCAATTCCTCGTGGATCGATGACGTGACGGACATCCCTATGAGCACACGGATTACTGACGTGACACCTTTAGATACTCCACTAATAGTCAGCTCAAGACTATCTATCTCCTCCTTGCGTAACCTATACTATAGTTTTCATTAACTAAAGATGATTACAAATCTCCCTCCTTTTAAGATGCAACGTACTTGTTGCTCACACTCTTGAACGATCAAAGATGCATTGGCTAAGTTCTTTGTCGGTTCCCAAGTTGATTCGTATGATAGATATCCCTTCCATTGAACCAAATACTCCGTTTTTGGATATATGTGACCCTGAATCCATTTTTTGAGAATCTTGTCAACCTCAAATTCTGCCTGATCTACTACCATAGTAGGTAAAGGAGGAGGGGTTGATGGATTTGTGAATTGCTTGGGATGTGGTACATATTTTTGCAATCGTGACACATGAAATACATGATGTATTTTCATATGCAACGGGAGCTCTAACTTGTAAGATACCTCGCCAACACATTTCAACACCACAAAAGGACCGATAAATGGAGGGTTAAATTTTGATGTTCTACAAGTTACAAATTGATCGTGGATAGCCAAACTTGATCTCTTTCCTGAAAATTCACCTCCCTACGATGAGCATCTGCATATTGCTTTTGTCGATTTTGAGCAATTACCAACTTCTCCTTTGCTTGATGCAGTTCTTTGTGTATGTGCTCCACAAAATCATTGACTGCCGCAACTTTGGTTGAAAACTCATATCCCTTAGGAATTCTCAACAAACAAGAAGGTGTCAAAGGATGAGCACCATACATCAGATAAAATGGAGACACTTTTGTGGATGCATTAACAGAATTGTTATATGCAAATTCCACTAGAGGTAGAAGAGTATCCCACTCTTGTTGTTCCTCCAAGGTGAATGCTCGCATCATATCCTCTATTGTTCTATTGGCCCTCTCTGTTTGACCATCAGTTTGAGGATGATAGCTTGTAGACATGGCTAGCTTTGTTTTGAATAAACCAAACAAGGTTTTCCAAAACAAACTAGTAAAATGAGTTCCTCTATCTGTGATTAGGACTTTACTTAATCCGTGATTCACAAAAATTGCATCTAGATACAGATGAGCAAGCTATGGTGCCGTCACTATCTTTGTGGTAGGTCGGATGTGTATCATCTTACTCAATTTATCCACAAATGAATCATGTCCTAAAGAGGTATTTGGTAACTTACATACTAGATCCATAGTAACATGTTCCCATCGTTGTTCGGGAATGGGAAGGGGTTGTAGTAAACCTGATGGTCTTTGATTCCCCGCTTTATTTTGTTGACATGCGACACATCTTCGAACATATGCCTCCACATCTTCCCGCATCCTTGGTCAATAGTACACTCGTTGTATGCTCTCCAAAGTCTTTTCAGCTCCCACGTGCCCCGCAATGGCTGTATCATGGCCGACAATACCATTGTGTGTAAATCTGGATCTTGTGAGATCCATATACGCTGCTTGTGAAATGCTAGACCTCGAACCTTCCGTGTCGTCTTTGCCTGAAGTGTTTTCATGATCTCCTCATCCTCCTTTGTTGCAACTATCATTTGAGACCACCAATCAACTTGGATTTTCACCTCTGTGATGTTGTTGATACACGGCATCCGCGTGAGAGCATCTGCAAGTTGTTTCTTGCCCTCCACATACACTATGTTCATGTTGAACTGTTCACGCCATTATGCCCACCGAATTTTTTGTTTGGAGAGATCTTTCTCAGTTTCCAAATACACCAATGATTTGTGGTTGGTTTCTACCACAAACTCCTTGTCTCCCAAGTAGTGCTTCCAATGTTTCGTGGTCAGAACAATGGCTAACTCCTCTCGTTCAGTTGTATGATAGTTTTGCTCAGCTGCCATCAACTTTTGGGAGAAAAAGGCAACCTGATGCCAACCATACTCCCACTCTTGTTGAAGAATTCCACCCACTGTTGTACCTGATGCATCAGTAGCCAACTTGATTGGTCGATAGGGATCATCCACTTGAGAATAGATGCATGCAAGAGAGCATCTTTCAATGCTTGAAATGCTAACTCTTGTATGGTTCCACATCTCCATTTTTGACCCTTTCCTAGCATAGATGTTAAGTCTTGGGCAAGGCGTGCAAAAGCTTTAACAAATCTGTGATAAAATCCTATAAGACCTAAAAAACTCTTTAGCTGAGTTTGATCCTCCGGTGCTATCCATTTCTGTATGGCTTCTATCTTCTCACTCATCACTTGGATTCCTCATCCGTGACTCGATGGCCTAAATAACCTACTTGTGATTTGCCAAATTCACATTTTGAAGCTTTGGCATATAACTCATTCTCTCACAAAACCTGAAGTACCTATGATAAATGTCACCTATGATCTTCTAAGGTTGTACTATATACCAAAATATCATCCAAAAAGACAAAAGTAGATTTGTCTAAATAAGTACGAAAAATATCGTTCATTAATCCCATGAATGTGGCAAGTGAGTCAGTGAGACCAAAAGGCATCATTGGATACTCAAAGTGACCATATCTAGTACAAAAAGCTGTCTTCTAAACATCTTCATCAGCAATTCAAATCTGGTTGTACCTGCTCCTCAACTCCAGTTTGGTGAAGTACTTCGCTCCTTGAAGTTGGTCAAACAAATCATCCATTCGAGGTTATGGATACTTGTTTTTCACCATTTGTTGATTCAACCCATGATAGTCAATGCACAATCTCATACTCCCATCCTTCTTCTTCACAAACAGCACAGGGGCTCCATAAGATGAAATGCTTGGTTGTATGAACCCCTTTCTCAACATCTCCTCCACTTGAGCTTTACATTCCTATAACTCATTTGGAGCCAAACGATATGGAGCTTTGCACGTTGGAGTGCTTCCAGATATCACCTCGATCTTGTGATTCACACGCCTCTTAGGTGGCAATCCTGCGCAGTAGATCATCCGGGAAGACATCTTAATACTCCTTAATAATATCGCTCAATGATTCCGGAATGTAAAGATTGTCCTTAGAACCAGCAACATCTCTTATAAGTCCCAAAAAACATACATCACTTCTAGAAATGGAAGTCTTATCAATCACAAAGAGAGGTAAGTTTCTATTCTGATATATGCTTCTATATCTGTAAATCTTCCATCCACTACTCTTTACTACTTTCTTTCTCCAATCTACCTCCGGATTGTATTGTTCCATCCATGACATTCCTAGGATGACATCATATCGAGCTAATTGGATTACTTTCCATTCAATCTCTTCCTGGTACTGTAAGACCCAAGGTTGTACATATAGGATAAAATGTAAGTATATATAAATTGTGTCTAAGTTTATCTTAGTCATGACTATGTTTAGTTAGTTATAGTTAAGTTGGAGAAAAATATAGAGTAATTTTTGGTGTGGTAGATGAGAACTACTATTTTGTTGTTTAGTAGGAATCAAGAAATAGATTCCACCACATGGGTATCTTGCCTTTACTTGACTTGGACTAGTTTTCATTGGTTGGACTTGGTGAAGACCCTTAAATCTAGGGGGCGAGATTGACTTGGTACACTAGAAGTCAATTAGGGAGTAGTTGGGCTTCTAGAAGATCCAATTGAACCAATTGCATGTTGCCATGTACCCTTTTTCTTGGGGTTTGTGATCTCTACCTCGTTTAAACTTGGTAAGAGGAAGTTACATGATGATTACTTGTAGTTACTAGGGTAAGATTCTAAGTAGTATAAATAGAGAGGTTGAGAATCACCTCTCAAGTAGTTTTCAATGGAAGTTAGTTTTGGGAGAAGATAGTGTGGTGATCTTAGTTTTGGGGAGCTTGGTTCTTGGAGACATCATGTTCGGAGTGGAGCCTTGATTCAATGAATACTTTGATTACCAAAGTATCCCTTCCTTTTGGATGATATCTTACTCTTGGTGAATAGTGCACAATTGAGCTTGGACTTTGAGAGTTTGTGTAAGAGTGTGCATTAGGGTCATGGTAAAAGGGTGGGATTAAGTCCTTCTAGATTCATGATGAGTTTCCAAAAAGCCATCGGAGGTAAACCTGAGTGAGAGTCAGCCTTGAGGTCACAGTACCCGCCTATGGCTAGTTGTACAATCCGTGCTAATGTCTCAATTGGTTTAGTTTGCCCATTTGGCAACTCCACTTCCTCACTCACATCCTTCATCAAAATCAATCCTAATTTCATTGCAACAGATCGTGACATAAAATTTTCTGTTGCTCCAGGATCAATAAGGACTCTCACCTTGTATCCTTCCATCATCCCATCTGTGACAATCAATCGTGCTTGTTTCTTGCTCCCTCCATGAGCTTTCAATCGTTGTCTTCTTCCAACCCCACCTTTTCTTCTGTTTAGTGGAACCAATAAGGCCGCGAGACAAGTTTACTGGTGATCTTTGTTTCCATGCAAGATCTCGTCTTCATTGTCGTATTCCCCTCCTTCCATATTGTTGAAAGGCCTTTGCAACATAGATCTTTCTCCGGATGGTGCGATCGAGTTTCTACAGAACTTGGCAATGTGACCTATCCTCCCACATGTATAACATTGACGATTGTCACGAACCCCCATTCCTCCTCGATTAACCGTTCCATTATTTGCAAGAAGATCCGGCAAATTTGAAATAAATGATCAACGATTATCACCTCCATACCTAGGCGGTGGTCCTCGTGGTGGTGCATATCCTTCCCTTCATCAAAGGTTTCCCAACTCCATGGGTGTTGGGCCAAGTGGTTCTCGAACATTGCTTGATGGTTCACCGTGTGTGATCCCATAAGCACCCAAAATCCGTTGAGCAATTGCGATTGTTTCATTCACTATGGATGGATTACACCATCACCTCCTTTTGCACTCTCTCCTTCAGACCTCGTTTGAAGACATCTAAGGCTTCTGCTCCACTCATATCCATAATGGATACTTGAAGATCACGAAATTCTTCAACGTATTCATGTATGACTCCTTTCTGCTTCAAATCCCACAACTTCATTCTTGCGGTTTGAAGAGAATCCACCGCTTGAAAGTTTTGAAGAAGCCCCTCTTGCATCCCACTCTATAAAATAGAAGCGTCTTGTTCTGAAAGCATTCTGTCCCATGTAGTGTACCATGTAAGAGCCTTATCCATGAGGTAAGACCGCATGAACATTCCTGCTGTAAAATCAGAAAAATGAAAATGTGATAGATGTATATTCATCCTCATGATCCATCTCTCCAAAACTCCCATGGCTCTACTGCCCTTGTAGGCTTCCACCTTACATGGCTTTCCCATACAAAGTAAGAGATTGGCTTGATGTTCCATCTCTTGAAGTCGTCTTCTATTTGTCTCTTCGTTGGCAATAGCAGTCGCTTGCGGTTGGGATTGAGTCTCTTGTATTGGAGTTTCCACTTCCATCTCACCAACTCTTTCTCTCTCTACCTTCTCACTCTCTAATTCAGAGATCTTGTCCTCCATGGCTTGTTGCTTTGTATGTCCATCTACAGTAACTTTTCTTAACTCTTTCATTTCTATCATGATTGAGTTCAGAACTTTACTCATAGAAACTGATACTTCCATGGTTCTCCACCACTCAAACTAATACAATGTAAGTATAATAACAATCCAATCTCTCAAAATAGGAATCACAAAAGGCAGAGGTGATCCTAATACAACTCTGTAGTATTCTTCACCATAATTTCTAACAATAAAGTCCCTCCATACTCTCTTCTGTTGGTAAATTGTTCTAATTTCTACATACGTGTTGAATGGAACCAATGCAGGTGGTTCACGCTTCAAATCCATCCAACATTCAGTATAGAATGTAAATGGTATAATCCCACGTATCTCCATAACTCACTATCGGAAGTATCATTGGTACTTGTGATGCAATCACTCGAGCCATAAAATCTGCACCCCAATTCATGCACACAAGGTACACTAAAAAACATCCTTCTCCATGAATCGATATGGATGTTGAATAGATTGGGAAATGGAAAGTTTGGTACAAGATTCCTCTCAGGCACATCCATACATGCAGCTTTTTCCTTTCCCCCTTACTCTACATGCAGATCAATGACCTCTGCCAATCTCTATACAACTCTCAAGAACTTAAAGTTATCATCATGATCTTGCTATTCCAACAGGGATAATTCACACTCAAGAAAAGAGCAAGTTCGCTCTGATACCATTGTAACACAAGGAAAATGAGGAGAGATCACTCGAATAGCTCAAGAAATTCTGAAGTTGAGAGATACCTCAATGGTCTCTATTTCTCCATATATAGTTCTCAAAAAGGTACACACTAGATAAGGTTACACAACCACCATCCACTCAATTCCTCGTGGATCGATGACGTGGTGGACATTTCTATGAGCACACGGATTGCTGACGTGTACTCCAACTAACACACTAACTAACACACAAGAAACATAACCTAAAGAGCACACGGATTGCTGACGTGGCACCTTTAGATACTCCACTAATAGTCAATTCAATACTATCTATCTCCTCCTTGCGTAACCTCTACTTTAGTTCTCATTAACTAAAGATGGTTACATTAATACAACCTCAAGAAGATCTTGACGCTTGTGTTGGATCAAATCTTTCATCATACTGCTATATCGAAAGGACGACAAAAGACTAATGCATCAGTTGTCAAGTCAATCCATATATCAAGTCTCTTCAAATAGCCTAAATCCTTCATATTGAAAGCAAAAACAGTTTTTTGAAATTCCTCAAATACCTCCACACCCTATATATTTCTCCTCTTGTTACTTTGGGACCAATATCAGTATCCTTAATCTCCTCTCCATCCATACTAGAAATAGAAGACGTAGTATTAGGTTTCTAAATGACAACCTCTTGAGCAAAAAGCTTTTGCCCACCCATGATTGACTCTTGCCATCACTTGGCATTTGACATATCATAAAACTCAACGTTCTATGCTAAGCTATCACTATAGAGTTCTTACAATCTGATTTCTGACTAATTTTATATCTAAAGTCCAAACAAAACTTGAACTTGCACGTTAATACTTCAAGGCCAACCCACAACCTAACCTTGCAATCTACACTTTACTCTAAACTTAGAACAGTCAACCATAAACCGAAACTCATGAAACTAAAAACTCGCAACAAGAGAATCATGAAAGTTCCTCCACCTCACTGATTTCACGTCGAGTTCACCACTTATGTCGCATGGACATTTCTTTGCTCTGAGAACGCCCGAGCACCTGGCTATAGAAGAACCCTCTAGAACCTCGTGTGAGTTGACAATTTCTTCTTCTTCTCCTATGTACTCCACATTCGAGTTTATTATAAACCAGTAAAACTTTAACGGAAGAAGATTATGATATCTGATGATTCGACCAATAACTCTCGCTTAAACTTTACAGAAAATTTCTCCACAACTCTTTCAATCTCTCATAAAAGTTTCAAATGTTTTTCTCCTCTAGATCTCTCAGAACAATTGTTGATTTACACACTATATCACAAGTCAATATGCTGACCCTTGTGTACAAAACCCATCACACATCTCAATGTTTGATTCCAATTGCTCCCAAATTTCATGAGAAGGTCACTCATCATCAGAACTTGAACTATGCAAAGTTTTATTGACAAAACTTTTTGATATCAAAAGATATGACTTATGTGCTAACTTCATGACAGTCAGTGCAATCCTGCAACTCTGACTCAGATCTCCTTAAACCCTCGTAAGATTCTCAGAAACACCCCAAATACCCTCAAAGATCTAAATTTCTCACTCTATCTTTGAATCACCATTGCAGAGTGACAAATCCCTCAAATCCATCCATTCTTAAGTCCACGTCGTAGCTCGTCCCATCAGCTCTCCAACCTTGTCTTCCAATCTTCGAATGTTTCCTTGGAAGATCTCCAAAACTCTTCAAAACCTCGAAGAAGTTGCCCAAGTGCCCTCATTGGTCCAAACTCCAAGACCAATGAGAATGAAGAGTGTTAATTTAACCTCTAGTGTGACCAAATTAGCTTCATATTAACTTAGAGTTTTACAACTATCCTAAACACACTACTTATCCATCCTATACAAAATATGAGTTGCCACTAATAAAGAGTCAGAATGATAACTCGAAACCGGTTAAGTATGAATGGAACTACAAACGGAACCGGGGAGTTTATGACTTGAGAATAATACTCCTCGCCAAAATTCCAACTCCATATGGCTTATTTTCGGTAAACAATAGTGATGGATTGGAATCCACGTGTTGAAAGCCACCACTACTTGTAAGTTCAAATCCATAGCGCCCAAACTAAATCAAAAGCATTATCTTTATTCGTCCCAAATCGTGCCGTAGGAAACAACTGGAAGAATAATCGGGTCTGGAGAGTTTATCATTTGTTGCAGAAAGTTATCTCCAAAATGATACACTAACCACGCCCAAAAGTGATCACAATGAAGACACCGGATGTTGATCACAAATGGATTGGGCATCGGTACATTTGGAGGATCATTTTTGTCCTTTATCCATGTCCTACGTCGGTTCCACTTCGATCAGATAAGCTCCGTAGTCAGCAAAGTCATGTGTCTAGCTCTCTCCCATACCCTTTCCTCCACTTTATATCTGATAAGGTCCAAGATAATATCTCTTGGAGCCTTTTCAACATCCTGACCCTACAAAGTTGATCCAACAGTGGACTCTTAATGACCTTACGATTGCAGCCGTCGGTTATCCTAACCTAAAGTATCGCCGTCATGATAACAGCTCTGAAGATGACACATGTCATCATCTTCTCATAGTAGTCGCGTCACAACACGACAGGGGTTGAACCATATCGACGTAGAGGCCCTAGCGAGATTGGAGAATCTTGCCAACATGTGCATCCCACACTTATTTGCTCGATGTGATATTGTAGAGCTGAAGTGGTTGGAGTAGTTGGTGACGGTGATGGAAAACCCATGAGATTAGAATGAGCACAAGAAGGAGATGTATAAAGCCTTGGGATGAGATTTCAAGGAGGCCATGACTCTTCATCGACATGAGATCGCAACAGATGTACATGAAATGCAATTAGGAATTGATATATTTATGTAAAAGACGGAGGTACAATCGTGTGGCTTAGATGGACAGAGAAGATTTCGGAAAGAGCGATCAGTGTAGGTGACAATTAGGAGTAGGAGTTAGGAATTCATGTATAAATAGGAGTAGAACAACTAGATGCGGATCTCTTTTTCTTGCAAAGGTTCAGTTCGATTGAACTGCAAACTATAGTCATGGTAGAACGAGAGCTTGTGGAACTGGTGTGTTCAATATGTAATCAACATAGAATGGAACGAATACATGTGAAGCTATCTTGCTATTCGCCCACGAGTTGTGGCTGCGTAATTGCATCCAGAAGAACTTCAGCAAGTGAATCGCCTCTAGTGAGACTTGTAAGAGAAGAGATCTAATCCATGAATAAAAAAATCTAGCAAAACATTCTTGTGTATTGTGAATTGATGGGATTGAGGGGTGAATGGTGTATCCTTATCCTCAATCTTATCCTTGAACTCTTGGAATATAGTCCTGAAGGTACCGAGCAGTCATAGTGCTTAAAGAAACATAAATAGACATTTTCCTTCTTGTATGGACCATTGAGTACCTCATTCCCTTGGAAAATATATATTATTAATATATATTTTATAATGATAATAAAAAAAATTTATACTCCTACAAACTTAATGTTTCATTGCATTACAGATAATTTACAAAATACAATAAATATACTTACAAATTTATATATATTTCAATGATATTTATGGTGGGTTCCAAACCGCATCAAAGAATCTCAAGTAATTGTGATATTTTCATTGCAACAAAATATTCCGCAACACGTTTTTGAAATACAAATGAAACGGGTCCACACACTCCATATTCAGCTTGAACTTCAATAAAACTGTTATGATTCAGCTTGAACTTCAATAAAACTGTTATGATGTCTCCCGAAATTATCAACCACTGAATTTAGAGATAGCCGATAAAAATGAAAAGACTGAAATAAAACTTTGCAAGGGAGATCCAATGCTCTCCAATCAAGTGAGCAGTTGACTGTAATGTAGCGCAAATCTATTTCTTTTATCAAATCGCCCATTCAAGCCAGTATCTAATGTTAAAAAGAACTAGAACAAAAATAAGATTGCTATATTAGAATGGGAGAACAACCAGCGAACCAGTATACAATTGCGGAGCAAACTCCAACGTGGTCTTGTAGGGAACAGAGATCTATACAAGACTACAATAACAAGATCTTTTGACCGCTTGTGACCGCTTGCACGATTCTATTATCAATATTAATATTGACCACCTGTGATCTCAGGATCTCAGCTTTTATATGACTACTACATAACCAATGCTCCTAACGATCAAAGGGTCAACTCCATCCCTCGAATCAAACTTATACAGAAGCTGCGTCATCAAATATTTCCAGATCTATTCCTTCGTCGTAATCATATAAGCAGTCCTCACATATAACAGGGTTACATGAGTTCCCTTCCAGGAACTTCCCCATGTGCCGCCTGCAAATGGCGCCGTTACATTGTGAGCACTTGGGCAATTGCGACCAGCAGCTCAAACAAACGAAGTCTATGCAGCACGTCTTCTCAAACTCCTCGTCTTTCAGAAGGCAAGTACCGCACCTAACACATCTCGGCAAACACACCATACAACCCCGGCAAGCTTTGCTGGGGTCAAGTCTTGCCACTTTTTGACAACTTTTCCTCGTACAGTCGAACACAAGCGTCGCCCATTCACCTTTACATCTGGGACAAATCTCAACATCGATAGCTCGCTCGTCATCCACGACCGATAGAGGATCTGCATTCCGGTAAATAGGCCTAGTGGGCGTTGACTGATGTCCGTTTCCGCTCAAAACCATGTCTCCTAGGGCATTCAAGTGTTGGTGACTGATGCTGAATATTCCTCTTACTCGCAACTGTTTGATACCGGGCATCCCTTTCGAACGACTTATTGTACAGTGTTGCTCCACCGTACCTACGAGGGCATCAGCACTGAGCCCTGAACATCCGGGGATCTCGAGCTGCAAGAATTTGGAGAAGGAAGTCAAGAGTAAGCTGCCCTGAAGACCATGCAACAAACAAAGCTTTAAACTAAAAACTGCAATTAAAAAAAAAAAGTTCAGTAAGAGATGTTGCTAACCTTCTCAAGCTGTGGACAGAGAGATAGCACATTCGCCAATCCTGCATCAGTGATCCTTAAACACTTGACTAGCCTCAGACTCTTCAGCTTTCCGTCGGCCCTCTTGACAAGGGTCATAAGAATGTCGTCTGTAAGGGCTTTGCTTAACGGGGGTTCAACACTTAACTTTCTCCATAGCGGAACATCATTCACTCCGCTGCGCATCGGCTTGCTTACCCTCTCAAGCGTGAGTAGAGATTTCAAATCCGCGTATGGTAAGATGAAGAGAAATCCGTCGGGAGGGCCATCAGAGGGTTCAGTGCAGAGATCAGCCTCCTCTTCCTGCCTTTCCTTCAACATCGAGTAAGAGCAAGATGGTGTATTCCTATCTGCTGTTGAGTCTCCCTCCACTTCCTCGGAATAACTTTCTACCGCCGACATCGCTCCCCTTAAATCGATGCCACGTTCTTGCTCTCGGCCACAGTCTGCCTCAAGATGCATCTCCCCTTTCCTTCGTTTTGATCCAGAATCGTCTACAAACACATCTATATCAGGAATGAAGTCTTTCCCTACGGACAGAGCTGACAGCTTGTCATTCAAAGCTTTCTCTCCGCTCTCCATGTTTACTACAATAGCAATTTCTGACGATCTCAATCCGTTGCTGTCAAGATACTGGAGACACCAGGCAAAATAGTATGTCACCTCGTATAAACTTTCCAGTGAATAATTTTCAGACTCCCAATGACATCTAAAATAAAGAAAATTCGAAAAACAGTGCAGTTTTTCTAAGGCCCAGCACGGTTCTAATCTATTCTTTGATTATTTGCAGCATGACAAGGAGAATTCATCAGAGAAATTCTATCAATCTTCAGCTTCTTTTCTGCTGAAGCCTTCTCCTCCAGCTCCAACTGGTGCTTCGACTATATGAACATGCTCCAGTAATCATAACTGTCTTTCGAGAACTACCTCCTCTTTGCTTTGACTCCTGCAGTACACATTTTCACATTCAAATTGAAGAAGAAACCATTATTCGGACAGACGACGATCATTACCGCCGCAATTTGAGAACAATCCATGATAGTAGCATCCGAACCTATCCTCAACCTATCACCTTCTCATGCCAGTACACAAAGCAGAAAACTCTTAACCAGACCACCTCAATGACTTGAATGTATGCGAAGTACACAGCCACATTAAGCGCCGCCAGTACTCCAAGTGGCTGGACCATAGGCTATCGTCTTGCTCCCGACATCGCAGACCGAATTTGTCCGTGTCCATCATAGAACCCGCAATTTTCTTCGTCGGTGAGTCTAACTTGGTTGCCAAGGTAGCAGAGTACAGCTGCGCAATTTCAGTGAGAGGCGGATCATCACGACGCAATAAAGTACAGAGCAAGTTACAGATGGCCTACGAGGCAGTAAACGATTCGGAGAAATCTTATCACACGCGCCGGATAATCATACATTGAACTCTTGGGTTAGGTACGGTTAGGATCTCTGGCCTTGTTATGTTCATCTTCGTGTGACTCACCTAGGAAATCATGTTTATGGGAGTTTCGAAGTAGAGCTACTCTCTTGATAAATCTAGGTCTTCACTAATCCAGCCATAATGTCTACTCCATGCAACTCATGAATAATGATGTTCATAGAAAGTTCTAGAATTACACTCGAGGGTCTAAATAATCTTACTCTAAATTGCATAGCCTAAATCACATTGTACAAATTTATTCCATAGTCTCCCTAATGCAGTCCATGACTAATAGTCTAGACGTGCTTTTATTGCTAGATCGGTTAGCATATGATCTATGGACAAGTTAACGTGGTTTTGTGTCTATGCTGTCGTGTTATGACATCGTTATTATAAGAAGATGATGACATTTGTCATTTTCATAACTATTGTTATGACAATGATATTTTAGATCAGGATGACCTACGGCTCATTGTAAGGTTTTTACGTTCATACTTAGCCAGTTTCAAATTATTATTTTGACTCTTTATTAGTGACAATTCATATTTTTTATATAATGGCTAAGTAATGTGTTGTTAAGGATAGTTGTAAAGTTCTAAGTTATTATATGGCTAATTTGGCCCCACTACATGTCAAAATGACACTCTTCATTCTCATTGGTTTTGATCTTGTGATTTCGAACAATGAGAATACTTGTTTGAGTTCTTAGGGGTTTTGAGGAGTTTCGGGAGCCTTTGAAAAGGAGAATTCAAGATTGGAGGGCATGGTTGGGGAGCTGACAGGAAGAACTACGATGTGAGCTCAAGAATGAAGGAAGGCAATTGAGCAAACTGTCACTCCATTGTGATGATTTGAAGTTGGAGAGTGAAATTCAGACCATATAGAGAGTTTAGATTAGTTTTGAGTGTTCGGTGAGGGTTTTGACACATCAAGTTAAACAGATATGTAGCTTACAACTCGGATTTGTGTTTTGATTGAAATTTTAGCTCGATTTGATGACTTTTGAGTACAGAGTGATAGTTTGAAATTTGTGTATACAGTCTTAGTTGCAGGATTGCACTAACTATCATGAAGTTAGTTCGATAACCATAACTTTTGCTATCAAAAGTTTTAATCAATAAAACTTTATGGAGTTGATTTTTTAATAATAACTGAGTTTTTTATAAAATTTGACAGCAATTGGAGTAAAGAATTGAGATTTGTGGCAGTTTTAGTAAAGATGGGTATGTATTAACTTGTGATATAGTTTTTAGTCTGACATTTGTGGCAAGAGATCTAGAAGAGAGAATCATATGAAAATTTTCCAACAATACAAGAAAGTTGCAAAGAAATTATGAGTGAAGTTTGGGTGAGAGTAACAGTCTCATTGTTGAATACTATAATCTTCTTCCGCTAGAGTTTACCGGCTACAATAAATTCGAATGTTGAGTGGTGATGATGAGAAAGAGAGATACCAACTCACACGAGGGCCATGAGAGTTCTTCTACGGCCAGGTGCTCAGGTATTCTCAAAGTAAAGCAATGTCCATGCGATAACGTTATACTTAGGGGGGTGGTGGACATTCCGAGCAGGGGATTGGACTACATTAGAGGAGGAGTCTGTTCGGACCACACATGTAAGGAATCGGATTTAGCCACATTGTTACTTCTGATTCAACTCGATTGCAACAGTGTAGGATCTTGGGGCATGCTCGGGAGTATAGCAGAGTGCAAATCTAGCAAAAAATACATCTAGTTTGGCACTCTATGCACCTTTGTTATCTTCTAGATTTGTGATTGCATATAGATCCATCCTTGAGATATATGCAAGGGACGTGGATACATGATCATTTCCCTTACATGTATTATTGCGACATACGAGAGATGCTTTACCCCTAGAGATACAATATGAGCTCGCGTCTTTTTCCTCTTTGGCCACCGATTGGACTAGAGATCTACACTCTACCTTGATGGATCGACAATTTTAGCAAGCTCTACATTCACTCTTAGTGGATCCGGCCATTCTTTGTACCATTAGGGCTCGTTTATGCTCTTGCTCCGACAAGGATGCAAGCTCATGGACATTGGCTTAACCATGCATCAGGGATTTTTGAATCGCACGAGCTATTTTCTCTACATCAATGAGGTTTCATCTTGGCTTGGTCCATCCATCTACATCTTCATCACTCACATATGAGTGTGCTATCACTTTAGATGCAACATGTATTCATATGACTCGTTGTCCATTTGGAGGGCAGAGGATAACTACTCATGATGTAATTAGGGATGTGGTGTTTGTTATGGCACGAGAGGGTAGAATCTCACATGGAGGGAGCATTGATATGTCTTGCAGTCGACTAGGGTTAGAGTAGACCTATACTTGGTTCGGAAGGACTTGGTTATTGTGGCGCACATGGTGATTACGGTCCACTCATCATCACGATTCGAGGGGGTGATGATCCATCCTCCAGCATGGACGACGAGTGGAGCAAAAGCAACCAAGGTCTCCAAGTATAGGGGTATGCAGAGAGATCACCTCTTTGTTCCTCTAGCTTTGGAGTATATACAACTATGGATATCGACTTCAACATGTTTCTAAGGGAGTGCGCTAGAGCCTATCATACTATGCGGCAAGAGTATCACTCTCTTTAGCTTAGTGTATAGCTTATTTTAGGCAACATGTTTTCATTGCTCTACAGAAAGTACTAGCTTGTGCAATCCATAGGAGAGCAATCACGTTAGTTGATGCTTCTTTGGATGCTCTTGTTGTTTGTAGACCATTTGACCTAGATAGTTAGGATATCTAAGTTGCAATATGACATATTTCCCAGTGTGATGCTATTGGTGTCTAGGCTCATGTTACCCGTTTGGTTTCATCCGACTTGATGAGATCTATCCATCCTTTTTGTTATTTTTCTATGTCTCACTATACATTTTTAATCACATTGTAGCGCTATCCAACTAGAAAGTTTCAAGTACTGAATGTAAAATGAAAGTGATAAATGTATTAGTGACACTTATCATTGTATCGAATGCAAAATTATATTGATAAATATACTCCTAATCATCTTATCACACTCTAAAATAGTCATATCCATTTGTTATACTCACATCAGTAACTTTTTCTACAGTGATAAGGTTCTCTTTTGGCTTGGTCCATCCATCTACATCTTTCATTACTCACATATAAGTGTGGTATTACCTTAGATGCAGCAGTTGTACATATGACTTGTTACCCATTTAGAATGCACATGATATCTACCCATGATGTCCTTAGGGATGTGGTGTTTGCTATGGCACAAAAAGATGGATACCTCACATGGAAGGAGCGTTGGTATGCCTTGCAGTTCACCATGTTAGGGTAGACCTATACTTGATTTAGGAGGATCCTACGTGTGATATAGTTTCAGAGGGGGTGATTACCCATCCTCCTAGATGGATGGTGAGTGGAGCGGCAATAGCCAAGGTTTTCAAGTATAAGGATATGCATAGAGGTCACCTTTGTCCCTCTAGCTTTGGAGTTACATGGAACTATGGACACCGACTTTGACATATTTATGAGAGAGTGTGTGAGAGCCTACCATACTAGGTGGCAAGGTTATCACTCTCTTTAGCTTATTGTATAGCCTATTTTAGGTAACGTGTTTTCATTGCTCTATAGAGAACACTAGCTCGTGATATCCATAGGAGAGCAATTACGTTAGGTGATGCTTCTTATGATGCTCCTATGCTTTTAGACCGTTTGACCTAGATACTTTATATATCTTAGATGTACTGTGACATATTTTCCATTGTGATGATATTGGGACCTAGCTCCATGCTACCCATTTGGTTTCATCCATGTACGACTTGATGAGATCTTCCAATCTTTTCTTTTTTATTTTACTTTACTCAATTTCCTATTTGTTGTGTGATTCTCTGTACATCTTCAAAGCCTCCAAAGCCAGTGAAAGAAGATGATGTGTGTCTCTTATCATCATTGTTTTAAGTAGTAGTGCTAAGCTCCACAACATCACGAGCATGACATCAGCATCAATAACGTGTGTTGCATATTCGTGACCACCACATCAATAAGTGAATCGTGTTCTAAGTTGTAAGATTGTATTTTTTGTTTACGGATTAGTGATCATCAGACAAATAATAAGGTACTCTTCAGAAGGTTTAGTTGAATTGTGGTCTAGATTATAAGATTGCAATGTCTGTCATTGTCATAGGATTCATGACCACCACATCAATCACAAATTACTTTTGAGAAGATTTAGTTCAATTTAGGTTTTATTTGTAAGATTGTACTATCCCTCTCTTTAGACAGCATGTCCATCCTCCAAGCAAAGATATGCATAATATCTTGAACAATGTTGTATGTAGCTATTCTTGGATTTCAAAGGTGCAACATGTTGGATGTCCATCATAGGTCTTGATCCCAGTTGCAATTGAGTATGTTAAAATTAGAATGTTGAATCAATCTAAGTCAAAAGCGTATTGTTGTGATAAAAATAAAACATGTGGTGCATAAAGATGATATGTAATAATACAAGAATTCAATATAAATATATTTTTGAATCAATATGATGAAACTTTCACATCATCTTTAAAATATTTTATAAAGTCTTCTAAAAGTTTGTAATAAATATTTTGCAAATTTTTTTAAAAATCTAAATGATTACTATTATATTTCAATAATTTTTATATAAATATTATAATAAGAAGGACTCTAATAATTTAAAAAAAACTCTAGATCATTAAAAAAGATTCCATATAAATATCTCAATGATAAGGTTTTATACTCAAAAGTTGTAAGAAAACAATAAAAAATTTTGTTGTTTAAGTGACTTTGATTTCAAGTTGATGGATACTTTCCAAAAAGAAGTCGATAGTTATTTTAAGTATAAAATTTATATCAAGAATATTATAAACATCAAAATCTCATGTCATCTTTAACATTTAAAATTCATCAAAATTAGTTTTGTTGATTATCTTTTTTTTAATTCATATTTCTTTCATTGGTTTCTAATTTTTTTTTTTTGATATCACTAAATGAGTACAATTGATGGAGTCTATGGTACTCTCAATTAATAAAATCCTCATCATTTTGATCTCTTAATATTATTTTGAGCATGTCATATCTTTAGAGTTTATCATAAACTTCTCAACATTGTACATGTATGTGATGAATCTTTAATTCTTCCAATTATCACATACGGTTTTAGATGAAAGATGATGTATATAAATGGTTTAAGTAAATATTAAATTATTTTTTACTATATTTTTTTAAAAATTAACAAAATAGAAGATATAAAAATGAATAATCAAATTATTTAAGTCATGCAATGAAAGATTCAGCAATCTTACTAGATTTTTCAAAGCATAGGCTCATCATCATTCAGAAAGGAGAAAAATTATGTGTAATTTTCAAATCTAAAATAATTAGATATAAAAAAATTATAGATCTTGGAGTAATGAAAAATAATTTATTTGATAGTAAGAAATATGTTGACGTCATTAATATATAAGCTGCAGATTTGAGGATCTTGTTTGCAACAAATCAATGCAAAGACATTGCAAAAACTTAAAGTAGATATCAAGTGGATTAAATCCAACAAGTATTGGTTAGTCTAACAATTTAGACATATAATAAAAAAAGGTTTTGAATAGATTTGTATGTAAATTAAAATCCATAATAAAGATAAATTGATTATGAAAAATCATCAAATTTACAAAAAAATTTCATATGAATGGTTGAATGATATAACTAATTTATATTCATATTCATATCATCAACTTCACCAAGTGATGTAATAATAATATTCATACAGAATCTCATTATAAATATGCAGATTTGTATTTGGACCAATGAAGCTATATCCAAACAAATCAAAATAATTAATTATCAAATATTGAGCATTGATGATTGTAAACGGCTTAGTCAAAATATATGATATTTTCATCATCAAAAGATTGGTTACAATGACTCATTAAACTAACATCTTAATCAATGGGGAAGGTAATATTTATCGCACATACATTAAAACCCTTGGCTACTCTAATATTTTTTTGTTTCAACCCTTAGATATAATTGTCTAGCAAATCTATGACCCAGATATTAAACTCATAAGCAACATTGAGCTAAATACAATCCCCACTTAACTGTAAAAAAATATTTTTCCTTGCCTTGTATTTATAATTTCTTGGATTAGTTTAGTAAAGCTTTTTCAAGTTAAATACTTATAGTAAAAATTGACAGATTAATTTTGTTAAATTTTTTTTTTTAACAAAATTTGGATATTTAAAATGAATATGGTTAATCTTTAGTCTCAAGAATGATTCTATCAATATTTATGAAAAATATACATCGTATTTTAGATAGATTATTGGATAAAAATGTTAAAGAGGCTATGTAAATAAAAGTCATATTGTAAAAAATCAAAATATGAATTTGAAAAAGAAGAGTTTACACTTCATAATCACTAGGTATATGAAATGAAAAAAAGTTAAGATTATTATGGAATACTCAAGTCCTACATGAGCTAGCAATATCATCAAATTTAATAAATTTACAAATTTTTATGTGAAATTTATTCATTGTTATGGATACATGGCAATTGATCTTATCAATTTTCTATGCAATGAGGTCTAATTTTAATAAATAATCAAATAAGATGTAACATTTCAAGAACTTGTATCTTACAACCCATTTTATAATATTATGGTCCAAATTACCTTATTTGGTTGATTTTAATATTCTCAATATTGCTATTGAAGTACATGTATTATAAGTTTCAACGTATGATTAACATTTCATATGGGATTTTTTTATGAAAAATTAAATCAGCAAAAAAATCAATTTCATAAGGATCAAAATATGAATTATTAAGATTTGGATACATTGGCTTCTTGACAAATTAGTTATTATTAGCCATTTTTATCACAAATTTTTGTGAAGATATGGAAAATTGGCATCATCATAGAAAAAAACTTCAATTATATGACATCTAGGTCAAGTACAAAATAAGATTTCAGTTATTCTATCACATCAATCAGATTACATTAATTCGTGGAAGCTATTAGTATGAGTGAACTAGATAAAACATTCAATGGAGAACATTGTCAAAACTTGAAATTTGATTTATTCCTTTACTTTGCTTGAGATTGGCTTGCAACAAAAGATAATGATAACAATAACTTTTTTGTTATAGAAAAATTGTTGTAGAGTGAAAAATAAATGCAGGTTCCATACATGCAATTTGATTATGAAATACATTATCTTCCAATCTTAACATATCTTGGAGTAAAAAATACAACTAATTTATTTCAATTCACTTGATGGTGGTCAAATATGATGTGATATGTTTGTACATTTATTTGTTTGTGTGAAAATTTTCATACTTTTACTCACTTGAAAGTGTCGTGTTGTGATGTGGCTACTATAAGAAGATGATGACATGTGTCATCTTCAAAGCCGTATGACAATGGTTTTGAAAGAGCCCATGGTTGAATTGGCTATGTAGGATGAGGATATTGATAAGACTACAGGAAATATTATCTTGGTACTTATAAAATATAAAGTGTGATCGGATGCAAAGGGCAAGGGGATGATATAACACATTACTTTACAAACTAAGGAACTTATTAGATTAAAGTAAAACCAACGTGGAATATGGATAGATAGAATACAATATGATCATCTTGATATGTCGATGTTCATCTTTGTGATTAAGATCCGATGTCTTCATGAATATTTTTTGACATAGTTATTATATCACTTTGGAGATAATTTTATGCGATAATTGATTAATTCTTTATACCCGATATTCTTCCAGTTGTTTCTTATTGCACAATTTGGGACCTAACAATACACATTTTGGTTTAATCTGAATGCTATGGATATGAACTTGCCAATAGTGGTGGCTTTCAACTTGTGGTTCCAATCCATCATTATTGCTTACTGAAAAGAAGCCATATGGAGTCGATTGTTATGAATTTTGGCATAGACTCCACGGTTATGTTTGCAGTTCCGTTCATATTTAGTTGGTTTCAAGTTATTATTTTGAATTTTTATTAATAATAGTTGATATTGTTTATATTATGACTAAATAGTGTGTTTAAGTTAATTTTAAAGCTCTAAGTTAGAATAGAGCTAATTTGGCCACACTTGAAGTCAAAAAAGTCACTCTTTATTTGTATTTGTCATGAAGTTTGGATCAATGAGTGCATTTAAATGATGAATCTCAAGATTTTGATGAATTTTTAAAGATTTTCCATTGATCATTTACGGATTTTGAAAGAGTTAGAAAGCTTATAGCGAGAACTATGAGTTGGGCTCAAGAATGAGTGCAATTGAGTGGATTGTCAATCTATTGTGGTGATTTGAAATTAGATAGTGAATTTTTAATCAAATTCAATTGTATTGCTCCAATCTCTTCTAATTCTTACTTCACAATAAAAATATATGAGTTTAAATTGAATTATTAAGCTTTTCACTACTAAGCAAGAATACAGTATAATATACAATACAATACAATGGTGTTTGTGAATAAACTTGATAAGCAAATCCAATTGACATTCATTATTGACAATATAGATGCATCTTAATCGGAAAAATCTATCAAGATATTATAACAAAGTTTTGTCATCATAGTATGCCACAAGTATTAATATCTAATAATATTCATGATGTACAAGAAAATTTTAATAAGATTTATTCAAGATACTTGACACAAAGATTCTCATTTTCACAATATATCATCCAAAAAAATTACATTAGCTCTCTTAATGTGATGGAGTATATACTATGTGTATGAATTAATGTACGCTATACAAACTTAAACAATCCTCTCAAAATCGTGAAATGATGCTTGTGATATATTATCATATCTATTGATTTTGACATATTTGGATACGCACTAGATTCAAAGTAATAATTTTGGACATATTTTATATAATGATCACAACTTGCATGACTAGCTCTACGATTATCTACCACAAAATCATGCTCTTGGTAATAACTATAATATATATAAACAAAAGATTATATTCTCTATTATTCAACCACTAGTAGTGATAATAATTTTATATATCTAGAAAATTCAAAAATTACAATATATAAAGTCTAAAATTTATTGTACTGATCTTGTAGTCCATAAAATATGATCATAATAACCATATCATCTTTGAATTTTAATTATATGTTATGATGTAATTATTTTTTAATATAATTAAACTTGTTGAATTATAAATTTTGATTTTAAAAGCATCAAGTGATGGGATTAGCACATCATGAGTCTATTGCATTTGCTAATCTTCTAAATTGTATTAAAAATTGCAAAAATATAATTTTGTAAGCATATGATTTTTGATACTATATAATTATAAACTATCATTAAATCCCAAAATATTATATTTATTACCAGATTTGTTAGTAATTTATCCAAAAGAGATATATGATTTTTCATCAATTCATTGATGCTATTGCTTTTCTAATTTCACTTATAACAATTCTTATACCAAATGCATTATTATTGATTGAACAAACTTTAACTACATTACTAATAGTTAAATCTATAAAAATGTTCAATCAGATATTTATTACAATATGGGTAAAGTAAAAAATATGAAACAAAAAATTATAATTTTTGGCTACAATACTTTTATAAGTGATTATTGTTGATGTATGTATAATATATTATTATAGTTAGCTAGAGATAATAATCTTTATCTTGGCGGATTGACACACTCATTCTTTGAAATTTTAATCTTTCTAATACTGCTATAATTCTAGATTGATATGTTAAAATTTGTGAATTCTCTCACCTCATATTTCAAATTTATCCTCATAATGATGTATAATGAGTTTCAATGCCATTTGTTTGATTTGATCCAAATTATAACACGATACAAGAGATTATTGTTTTTGAATAATCGATTGCTATGATGCTAAATGAAATTAGCATTGATAAAAAAGATAATTTAAAACAAATCTTAATGAGTGGAAGATTTTTAAGATAGAACTTAAATTATTACAATCTTTAAATTTATAGACAAAATCATAATTTTGGATATACAAACGACATTCTTTGCAAGTATTTTTTTTAACAACAACTTAAACCCAGCACTTATTAAAATTTCAAAATATTTAAAGTATAAAAATTAAATTTATGAGTTTACATATGATGTATTTCATATCAAGCATAAAGACTTAATGCAAAATGTGTAATTCACATGGAAGTCAAACTTTTTTCCACAATGATGTATATTATATACTGCATACTAATATTCTTTTAATGAATCTAACATTCTTATTTGAGCATAAAATACAAAATATTTATTCCATACATGGTCCTTACTCTTAATAATATTATAAAATTAATTTATTATTTCAGATCGGATGATGATATTTTTAATATATGATTGATGCACTTCTCATGGAAAGACTATAAAGAAATGATCTTAACTTCAAGAATGAAAATTTTTATTTCATCCCATAATGCATATGATGTATTTTGTAATCTTTTTTTAATGAATCTGCCATTTTATTTCATTCAAGAATATTGATATCTTTACTATGTGATTGATTAGCAGCCCATGGAAAGCATATGAGGGAGTAATCTCAACCTTGAAAAATCTATCCACATGTCCATATATAGGTTAATGTCCGATCTTACTAGAGACACAATTTTAGAGTGGATGATCACCCATCCTCCAAGATGGGCGGCGAGTGGAGCGGCAACAGCCAAGATCTCCAAGTATAGAGGTATGCAGAGAGGTTACCTCTTTGTTCCTCTAGCTTTGGAGTTATATGGAGCTATGGACACCGACTTTGACATGTTCGTGAGAGAGTGCGAGAGCCAACCATACTAGGCGGCAGTGGGTATCACTCTTTTTAGCTTAATGTATAGCCTATTTTAGGCAACATGTTTCCATTGCTCTATAGAGATAACTAGATGGTGCAATCCATAGGAGAGCAATCACGTTAGATGATGCTTCTTCGGATGCTCCTGTTGTTTGTAGACCATTGTCATGTTGTGACGCGACTACTATGAGAAGATGATGACATGTGTCATCTTCAGAGCTGTTGTCATGTTGGTGATACTTTAGGTTAGGATAACCGACAGTGCATTGTAAGGCTATTAAGAGCCCACCGTTGGATCGACTTTGTAGGGCCAGGATGTTGAAAAGGCTCCAAGAGATATTATCTTGGACCTTATCAGATATTAAGTGCGTTCAGGGTGGAAAGTGTATGGGAGAGATCTAGACACATCACTTTGCTGACTAAGGAGCTTATCTGATCGAAGTGGAGCCGGCGTAGGACATGGATAGAGGACAACATAATCCTCCAGATGTAACGATGCCCAATCCATTTGTGATCAACATCCGGTGTCTTCATCGTGATCACTTTCGGACGTGGTTAGTATATCACTTTGGAGATAACTTTATGCAACAAGTGATAAACTCTCCAGATCCGATTATTCTTCCAGTTGTTTCCTACGCGCAATTTGGGACTTAACAGTATACATTTTGATTTAGTTTGGGCGCTATGGATCTGAACTTATCAGTAGTGGTGGCTTTCAACACGTGGATTCCAATCCATCACTATTGTTTATCAAAAACAAGCCATAGGGAGTTGATTGTTAGGAATTTTGGCGAGGAGTATTTTATCAAATTATAAACTCCACGGGTTCCGTTTGTAGTTCCGTTCATCCTCAGTCAGTTTCGAGTTGTCATTTTGACTCTTTATTAGTGGCAATTCATATTGTGTATATGATGGCTAAGTAGTGTGTTGAGGATAGTTATAAAGCTCTAAGTTAATATGGAGCTAATTTGGCCACACTAGAGGTCAAAATAACACTCTTCATTCTCATTGATCTTGGAGTTTGGGCCAATGAGGGCACTTGGGCAACTTCTTTGAGGTTTTGAGGAGTTTTGGAGATTTTTCATAAGGACATTCGGAGATTTGGGGACAAGGTTGGAGAGCTGACGGGAAGAGCTACGACGTGGATCCAAGAATGGATGCATTTGATGATTTGTCACTCTGATATGGTGATTCAAAGATACAGAGAGAAATTTAGATATTTGAGTGTATTTGGGGTGTTTCTGAAAATCCTACGAAGGTTTTGAGAAATCTGATTCAACTATGATATAGTTTACGACTCATGCTTATATTTGGATTAAACTTTCAACTCAATTGGATGAGTTTTGAGTACGGAGTGATAGGTTGAAGTTTGTGTATACAGTCAGAGTTGCAAGATTGCAGTGACTATCACAAAGTTAGTAGAGCAATCATATCTTTTGTTATCAAAAAGTTTCATCAGTAAAACTTTCCACAATTGAAGTTTGGCTGATAAGTGACCTTCTCATGAAATTTGAGAATAATTGGAATCAAGAATTGTGATGTGTGATGGTTTTAGTACACAGGGGTCTGCATATCGTCTTGTGATACAGTGTATAACTCGACAATTGTTTTGAGATATCTAGTAGAAAGAAACATATCAAACTTTTTTGAGAGAACAAAATGGTTATAGAAATTTTTTTTGTGAAGATTAGGCGAGAGTTATTGGTCCAATCATTGGATATCATGATCTTATTCAGCTAAAATTTTACCGTTGTAATGAACTCGAATGTGGAGTACTGAGGAGAAGAAGAAGAGATTGTGAACTCACACAAGGTTCAGGAGGGTTCTTCTACAGCCATGCGCTCAGGCGTTCTCAGAGCGAAGAAAAGTCCATGCGATACCGTTGGACCTAGATAGTTTGGATATCTTAGGTGTTGTAGGACATATTTCTCAATGTGATACTATTGGGGTCTAGCCTCATGTTACCGGTTTGGTTCCATCCTTGTACGCTTTGATGGGATCTTCCCATCCCTTTTGTTATTATACTTTGTCCTGAGGTTAATGTCAAATTTAACCCATTTGATCATGAACCACACAACCAAGTATACTGCAATTCATGCGATTAGACTAAAGTATTCAATAGATGCATCTTCAATATCAAGTAGACTTCAATCCATCTACTAAGACCAAACTTGCCAATATAATCATGGAGCAAAACCAAATAGATTGCAATTCAGCAAGGGTATGTGACAATATCTCTACACACCAAAGTTGCCAATGTAATCATGGAGTAAGTCCAAATAGATTGCAATTCAGCAAGGGGTATGTTACGATATCCTACACACCAAAGTTGCCAATGTAATCATGGAGTAAATCCAAATAGATTGCAATTCAGCAAGATATATGTTAGAGAGTCTCCACACATAAGGAATCCTTGGAATCACATATTTTGAGACTCAACCATTGAACCAACTATGATTGGTACAGTCAAATTTGTTGTAATTATTCCAATACCATGCAAGATATCCAAACTATGAAGGATTTCGATGAGATATCTGAAAAATTAATATATATCACTCATAAGAAAGAACTGAAACCTAGAAATAGTATAGATTTCCAAATTATCTCGCTTACATTGTAAAGTATTACCGTATAAATTGAAATGACTGTAAACAGATGAAGAACACATCTACTCTATCCTGAGACAATGGAAGTATTTGTATAATCGAAACTGTATAAAATCTGCCAGGGAACATGACTTTTCCTACGGGTTGATTGATGCCACATTATTCTGAAGACTGTAATGTAGAGTCTAAGTCGATTTTGGAAAGGAAAAATACAGTGAACCGTAGGTAGACAACTTCACGCTTCGACAATCATTTGACGAGGGCTTTCTCGAATGATCAAGGTGCAAAACTTTTCAAAAAGCTTCTCCGCCAGTATTACCTGTCAGTTGAAGCCCAAATTCCATCCTGTGTGAAGCTTGAACACTTGGCGACGTCGAGATTATCAAAACACAAAGTGACTTCTGTCAACCTCTGGCCCCGCTCACCATTCATAAATCTTGGAACACGTAGTGAGTGAGCCATCTTAAAGAGGGGAAGAAATGGAAGATCACTGGACGTGTGGCATAAGCATGTGCCTTGAGTTTAAGCAGATCCTAATAGGAAGACGAGATGGTAGGGCTCTTAGAAAGCGGTGGTGGGTCACGGACTCACGGCGGCAGCTTTATCGAAAGCTCGGAGGGGCTCAAGACTCAAGTGATGCAAAGTTGCAAATGAGTGACTGCCGTAAGCCCAGGTGTCTCCCAAGGGCTGTGCCTTGCCTGCCCCTCTCGTCCACGAATGGCGAGGAAAAGCAAAGTAGAGGATAATGGGGAAATGTTGTCTGTTCGGTACACTGCCGTAAGCCCAGGTGTCTCCCAAGGGTTTATCTGACATTTTAGAAACCCAAACCACAGCTCCGCGGGTCGTCGTTCGAGATTGATCCAAATTCTTCGATTCATCCGCCCATGAATTGCACAATCTGTGCTCTTGAGAATCAATAGAAAAGTTGAGACTTAAGATTTGTAGGTCCCGAGGGTTCAGAACGAGACGAATCGAGCTCCATCATTCCACAGAATGGACTGCTCTCTCTGCTCAAGAGAGGACTAGAGAATCGGATGAATGTAGAAGCCACAGGCCCGAGATTCGGTCGACACCGAAGGACTGCTGTCCAAACCAGATCACGTGACAAAATGCAGGCGTTCAGCATTTTGCCGATCAAAAGCGCGACGAAGTTGAGAGCGGTGGCCATTGCGAAAGCCGGTCTGTCCACGACGACAGCAGCACCAGACCATGTCGGCTTCGTACAAAATGTGGCAGGGCTCGAGCCGCAGCCCTACTTGGATTCGCTTCTCAGCGTTCTGCAGGCCAAGGGAGAGAAAGTCGTCTCTCCATACGAGCGCAAGGGTTTGATGCCCCTCGCCATCCCTCTCTCTGAAAATCCAGAGGATGGATCTCTCACAGCCCTCTTGAGATGGCCGACTCCCGCCGAGGGCATGGCCATTCCTGTGGTGACATGCCACAAGCACGGAGTGACTCTGCTCGCCAAAAGTATGGCGGAGTACATTCACCGGCTCTTGGTGGAAGAGGATTGCAACAGCAACGGTATCGAGGACAAATTCTACTCTGGAGCTGGGGAGTTGGGCCAGAAGCTTTACAGGCGCGGCGATTTTGGATCTTCAGGCTCGGCGGGAGTGGATGTGTATTTGATGAAAAATGTGGGGAAATTCCCCGACGTCTTCGAGAGATTAGCGTTGAATCATCTGGGAAAAGGGGACGCAATCTCCGCCCTGGTGACAGGAGAGTTTTATGCGAGCAGGAAGCATTTCCCGGGTTTCGGAAGGCCATTTGTATTCAATGCCGAACTTCTGCTTAAAGCTGGCAGGAAATTAGAATCGAAGGATGCCGCCAAAATTGCTCTGAAGTCGCCTTGGTGGACACTAGGATCCAGCTACGACAAAGTGGCAGAGATGGCAGGATGGGGAGACGAGCAAGTGGAATTCATGAGAGAGAGGGTTACAGAAGAAGGGCGGAAGGAGGATTTGAACAAGGGAAAGGTCCCTGCCCAGATTGCTCTAGATCAGGCCGCGTTTTTGTTAGACCTCGCTGCTGTAGATGGTAGCTGGGATGATACGAGGGTGCAGCTCGCCTCCTTCTACAGAGAGGCCGAAATGGAGGACGTTGCCAACTTTATTATGACAACTTCATCGTGAGCACTGCCCTCGGCCTTAGCATCTCGGTTCCGAACTCTTTGGCAAATAAGACACAAATTTCTGCTCTGAATGTAGTATTTGCACACATTCAGCAGTACTGAACATGTATTTATGCTCGACCTTTTGCACGGACCAAAATTAATTCCAGGTTCTGCTGTAAACTCAATTTGTTGTTGATCAGTGCTGTAATATTTTCCATTGCGGAATGCCTTCAGAAATGCTGTTGAGGAAGTGTTCACTGTCGGCCTATTGCGTGACCTTTTAAGTCACGCACTAGGGTCTGTTCTATTCTAGGCGGGCTTTTACTGTCGACTGAAAGTAAATCTGTTGATCAGCGAAGGGTTTCTCGTGCTGCATAACGGCGCTGGTGGTCATGCGCGATTGCAACGATGTGAATGTCAGCCCACCAAGCTTATTGTTGGCCAAGCTTGAAGTTGCCAGTCTTCAGCTCCCCGGAGAACTGGAAATAGAAGAGGACGAGCAAACTCGAGTTTTACGTCACGACCAACGTTCGGAATTGCTTCTTACAATCGCAAATCTCTGAATCTGAGATTGCATTTGCAACTAAAACTTAAAGCAGCTTTTCCAAACGCACTAGCAGTCTTTGATGTCCTCGAACTCGGCGGTGATCGACTCAAAAGTACCACTGGGAACGCCAGCTGGTAGAGGCGAATCTGCGTGGTTTTCGACCCGTTCACGTGCATCGCCCAGTGCTCTAGGAAAGGTCGACTTTCATCATTCCTCTCCCATCAAAAGTAACGTTGGTTGGAGAAGGGAAAGGGAAAAGGTTGGGGAGCGTCATCAGTGTCTTACGGACTCGAATCAACAAAGCTTGATGTCTACCTCCGAAGTGTATCTGAGCTAGATCTTGTAGGACCGAAGTGCACAGCTTTCCGTGAACCAGATAAGAGAGCAGGGTAACTACAAACCCGGCGATGTTACCGAGACCCACGACGACGTAGACGCCAAAACGAGTATCAACAACTCCATTCCGATTAAGCGATCGCGGATGTTGCGAGCAACACAGGTTAAAAGCATGCTTTTTAGAGATCGGCTACTTTGGATACCATTCTCGGAAACACTGTATCTGTATTCAAAGTCCGTCTACGAGAAATCTCCTCATCCGTGATTCAGGTCCCGATTGAGGACAGGATGTCAGTACTATAAGAACAACCTACGTAATTAGGAATATACGAAGATTTGGTACATTTTCCAGAACTCAAGTTCCAGAGACACGTCTAAGTTCAGCATTTAGTGCTTGGCTCTGGTTCTACGAAAAAGATATAGTGACAATTATACGGCAGTAGTAAAGCTTCAACGTCAAACGCAACATAAACTTGTTTTAATGCTATGTCTGTCTGTCTGTCTCTATCTGAGGAGTTTTGGTTGAATCTATACAGTGTAACATTAGATCCTCCCGGAGAGAATGAATGGATCGATGGGTGGAAGGAAAGGATGACAAAAATGACGGGAAGTTAGTCGGCTATGAATTCTGGCTCGTCTCCTTCACGTTGTCTGGCTGTCGGAATGAGGCATGCATCTTTCTCCGGCCGATGGCGAAAAGGACATCCAGCTTACTATGATTTCACACCCACTCATCTCACATGCATCACCAAAACAAGTTCGCAGCCGTGCATAGTTGGAACAGATTCTTCACGGATCTTATTTAGAAGTGGCCAGACTAAGGCCTTAAAAATGGATAGTTAATCGCTGGTGCAAGCTTCAGAAGGACACTCTGCTCAAGGTTCTCATTCCAGCCGAATGATTCCTTGCCATAGCAAACTATGTTCTTCCTATAGACTTATATCATTTGCAAGTTTCACTTGTGACTGCAAAGGTCTTGGCCGTCGTTGCCAAGCACGCAGCGAGAGATCGCCACATGGCTAGGCATCAGATGATGACAAAACCATCGTCCGAAACCAAGCAGGCCCTGTCCTTTGATCCGGAGCCCTGCCACGACTGTAGTCGATATAAGCCGAGAGACGGCAGACACAAATTGCATGAGCACGAGTTCCAGCAATCAGCAACCTGCCCTGCATCCGGAAGGACCTGGAAAGCTTGGGGCTTGCAGCATCTGTTGGCGCTGTTTTTTCTGCTTGTCCCATGGGCCGTACTTGTGGCTGGTCACCACGTAACAGCCAAATTTTAACTGGCATCAATCTCATCACGAAGTGGCTTCTCCTTCATTCTCTCTCTCTCTGTCTCTGTCTCTGTGCTGTGCCAAGTCAGGCAGAGTACGAGCAAGCGTGTGAAGCTAACAAAGCGTGCAGACTACCCGACTTGGGTTGATTCAAACAATTCTCCACATGACTCCGTCTTGCTCACGGGGCTTATCTTGCTTCTCCTTTTGAATGCAGCCAGCCTGGCGGCTATGTTGCCACATGCGATACTATTCCACATGTTCTTCTCCACCTCGACAGTGATCATGTTTCTGCTGCACTATGGAACTCAGTTATCAGACGATGTTGCTGGTGTAATAAAAAGCCAGCCTTAAGGTTCAAGTCTGATCAGTCAATAAAAGATTCATTCCGTGATTTCTTCTTGGAATTCGTAGTTGTGGCTTCGATACTCTAGCTCTAACGAGATCGAAGGACTTGCAAGAAATCACGAAGAGCATAGCCAGATTAGGAACCTTCGTAGTTTACACTAGAATCGAATCGAAGCTAGAAACTAAACGTAGAGCTAGAGGTAGACGTAGATACAGAAGGCAGCCTGGAAGTTTAGATCACGGTACATTACAACACACATAGTCTCGCGTTGAGTTGAACTTGGTTGGAAAATTGAAGTGATAGGGAGGTAGTCGACTGTTGGGAGACCATGGTTATCGTGGCAAACCAGGCGGCTGAGGCAGTCCAGCTGAAGGAGATATGGAGGGATAAGTACAAATCTCTGACCCGTGACTTTCTGAACCTCTCGAAGCAAGGGAAAACGTTCTCTTTGTGCATCGTTGGAAGAGCGGGAGTCGGAAAGGGATCTTTGCTCAACCACTTGGTCCTCCGTCCTCAAGCCCCGGTTTCGCATACTTTGAGCGGAGCCGCTGGAGTTGAGAGAATCTACACTGTTGGCAACTTCCGAATCAGCGACATCCCCAGTTATGATGGCAAACACGCCATTGCAACTCAATATAAAAGGTACAACAGCTTCGCATATCTTCGACATTTTTCGTCGAATCATTACTTCCTAAACGTGGTGTGTTCCAAATTGTGAACTTCAAGAGCAGCTACGAATGCGTCTGGTCAGTGCCGTGTTTCACACAAATCGGAGACATGAACATGTGAGGATTTGAAACATCTCATTGCAGGCTAGGATTTTCTGGTATTTTTGGTTAATTCTCTCAACCCACCAGTACTTTTGATTTGGCTTCTTCAGCTGGTTTGAATGTGCTTCAACGGTGAGATGTGGAGCTAACAAGAAGAGCAACAAAGATGCAGAGAAAAGGTAATCACTTGTTACTCGATTGTTGGAAATTTTATGCTCTCTAGGAACTGGACGGAACTTGATCATGTAATCTCGTTCAGAAGTACTGAGCAGCTTGTAACCTCTTCATTAGTACATCACCCAGCCCGTTGAGTGTCTCTCGTTTTCCTCGTCGTCTGCCCTGTTCTATGTCCTGATCTTCCTTCCAAGATTGACGTGAATGGCACTCGCTCAAAGACTAGTTGACTAGTCGAACGAGCCCATGAGTCACGAGGGTCACCGGGTGCATCCAATCTCAGTTACGCTCTTCCTCTGCATGTTAGTGAAGAGAATTAACTCAGTACATCTCGCTCCAGAGCTCCGTTCATTTCCGGAGAGCGACCTTCATCGCGGCTGGGTCGATTCATTGCTTCCGTCGTGTGGTGCTGTCCATGCAGACCAGAAGGATACTTGAGCCTCAGGCAGTTCGTAGAAGCATACCGCTTGTTTGAGAAGGAGACGAATGGAGTGATCTTCGTGGTGAATAACAGAATCACAAATGAAGACAAAGAGCTTATGATCATGGCTTGCGAGGCACGTAAATTCTTCTTCGTGGTCAGAACTTACGCTGACCCAGTCGCTCGCATTCGAGACCCTTTTCGCCAGATGGAACGAATGGATGAAATGGAGGACGAGATCAGGTACAATCCTTGTGGCAGAACTCTCTCTGGTTCATCCTCGTCTGTGTGCAAAAGCCTGGTTCCTGGCTGGGGTAGTCAACTCCGACCGTGCAGAGTGCTGGGCTTGGACCCATGACGCTCAAGCAACGAACGTATCAAGACCAGACCACTGTCGCAGTGGTTTGCACTCGTGCCACTCGAGGGCGTCTGCTGGAGAAGTACTGTAAGTACAGTGAGCACCCAGGTACTAATTCATGGTCGATGCAATTGGCGTGTTTACAGAACTGAGTTGGGCCTGACGAAAGATCTGAATACCCGCATATTTAAGATCAGCATTCCTTGGCCGGAGGTGAGGGACGTGAAGAAGGAGCTGGAAGGCTCCGACCGAGACGACGTGGAGGAGAACATGAAACTCCTGGACTTCCCGGTCCTGAAAGTGTATCTCACGGAGGCGAAGGGATTGTTCGGGGAGATTCACATCCACGACATCGTGCAGGACGAGGTGTGGAGCGTCCTCTCGCAATATCAGACCGTCAGAACGTGGTACCGCCTGCTGGACTTCTCGGAGAATGTGGTGATCGGCACTCTCGTGCCCGTGGTCGGGCCGGTGTGCCTGACCTTCATCAAGACCTTGATCTACATCATCAAAGGATGCAGCGACATCGGGCTCGTGGTCGAGCCCGAGAGAGCTGTGCAGAAATTAGTGGCCGAGACGAAGGGCACCAAGCTCGTGACGAATTCCGCCAGCAAAGAAGGGCTGGTGTCCACCGTCCAGGACGTCCTCGCCGACATATTCGGCCGAGTGCTCTACGACCTGGCCATCGATGATCTGGTTCAGATAGCTGCCGATGCCTCTCTCTCCGAAACCATTCCTCTGCTGGGTCCATTCGTCTCTGCCGCGACTTTGCCCAAGCGCTACCGGTTTCTGACCGAGGTCCTCGCTCACAAGGCTTGTATGCTGCATGAGCTGTGGATCAGACAAAACATCACCAAAGTTCTTCAGATCCAATCTCCGCTCCACCCCATGTCCAAGCTGCAATCCCCCAAGCAAAGCTTGACCTGTACCGTCCAAGCTGCTTGTCAACCCATATCCTTCGAGTCCAAATACCCTGCTCGCCCTAAGTCCACCATCCCTTCGAGAATGCAATCGCCCACCCATCGAATGTCAATAATTCAGTCTCCAGCTCATCCTATGTTCTCCATCAAATCTCCGAACCATCCCAGCGAACGGCAACACGCGCTCGGAGCTCGGAGTTAGGAGAAGTCGAGGGAGTTAGCAGCATTCTCTCACCCGTAGCCCATCGTCGCGGAAAGGTCCACAACCAAGACTTAGCCAAGACTCAACAAGCACATCTTCAACCGTCGAGGCTGCAGGCAGACCTGACAGTTTGCAGACTTCACCAGAACGTCTTGTGGGAGATGAAAATCAGCTCGAGAGGCAAGTGGAGACGTCGAACAGGCGTCGATCTGTAAAACTCGTCATGTGTGATCCATCTATCAACAGTGGTGTATTCCGATGAATCCGTTACAATGATAGCCGACAGAGAGGAATAAGAACGGAGTGGACATCGTCAAGGAGGCTGAACCTTTGAGGTTGTCCATGGTGCTGTGAGGGGAGGCGAGGCAAGGCCACGCACGTTCCACAGGATAGACCAAAAATATATAACCCACACATGATTGCGCACAAGTAAATTTATCTGAATACGGCATACATTACGACAAGCTGGGTGTTGGCAGGTTACTGAGTCCCACTGCAGGTTAGTGTTACTCTGGAAAGGAAACTTCACCCATGTCACATTTATTTCTTCCATCAATGATAGCTTTTAGAAATGAAATCACATATCCTTGAAATGTTTTTCATGGTAACAACGATGCATTTTTCTGTTCCGTAAAATGGAGTGGAAGTTGTGATTTCGGTAGATACGGGGAGCAGACACAGAGAGAGAGATAGTAAGAGCACAATACACCTTCTGCTCCGCATAGCAAATCCTAGAAAGATGGCCTGGAAAACCTCAAGCAGGGAAAGGCGTCCCCAGTGCAGGGCTCTGAGACGCATAGACAATTCCTATGCAATGTATGCGTCGTACGCTGCATTTACAACACAGAACATACGTCGATTCATTCCTAGATTCGTGTTGAGCAGAACGTGGTGGCATATCATGTGTCACCTCCGGAGTTGAGCCATGCTCGCTTAGAAATTTGACATCGAAACCTGGCCCAGTGAAAAGGCCAAGTTCCGTCAGCCAAGATTGGAGGGTGGCACTTTAAACCTGTCAAGGATTGGAATCTTGTTCGTCCATTGTACATTGTTATTAATAGTTCTTTTAGAATATTGGACACTGTCTTTACTTATTACATGGAGAATTCGTGACATGGCATGTGACGAATTCTCATCTTATTAAACCTATACTTACGACGGACTAAACTAAAACAAGAAGCAAGAAAATATGAAGATAAGCATGACTAGTTATGGGATGTGGTGGGCACTTGGGTACAACATGACTCCATAAACATACCACTTTGCCCAATTAAGATTTTAAAATTCTCACACTTTTGAATTTTATGTACACAAATCATGTGTGTAAAATTTACTTTAAAAAAATCTAATTTGTGTTAATTTCTAAATAGACATAAAACCATATGAAAAATACCCAAAAAAAAACATTTCAAAAAAAATTCAATTATTTTGATGATCATGATATAAAGGTATTATAAACAGAACGGCTTATTATTTATAAAAAATAAAAATATTAGCAAAAGCACAATAATAATGCTGAAACTAAAAACTAGATTCATTATAATAAAAATTAAAAAATATTTTTATATGGATAAAAAAAATAATTTTTTTATTTTTCAATTTAAAATTAAATATCTGTTAAAAAAAGATAAAAATTAAATTTTTCAATTGAAATAATTCTTGAAATCTTCAAACAGCATTTAAATTGAAATTAAAAATTCTTAAAGTAAAGAATACACAAACATACTACAAACTATATAGTAAAATCTACAACATCATGACAATTGACTTAAACACAATTGTTAAAAAAAAAATGATTTAAAAAAATTTCAGTTCCGTAAAAAATATTTAATATTTTTTTATAAACATTATATCATATTTTAAATTAAAATTATTTTTAACAAAGATATAAAGAAATAAAAAATACTTTGAAGAAATGAAAAATCCAAAAATAGAAGAAAATAAATCCAAATTCCTAGTAAGACATAATGTATATAATATCGAAAATTCCAAAATAAGTTAATAGATATAAATAATCAACAAATTAACAAAATTCTTAAAAAAATTTAAAACTTTAATAAGAATTTATTTTATCAAATCATGAAACTTAGATTTTGCAAGACGAAATAAATTCAAAAAATTTTCTATCAATAAAAAAATGCAATAAAAAATTCAAGTATTTTGACCATCATGATATAAAGATATTATAATCATAATGACTTAATATGAATAACAAAATATGAGCAAAAGCACAATAAGAATGTTGTAACTAAAAAAAATACATTCTTTATAATAAGAAAAAAACATTTTTTTTGAAAAATCCTTTTCTAATAAACATTAAAAAATAAATTTTTTTCATTTTTTAATATCAAATTGAATATTTATTAAATAAAAATCAATAAAATCAAATTAATTTCAAACAGCAGGTAAGTTTAAATAAAATCATAAAAAAAATCATAAAAAATATTATAAACTATATTAAAATTTATGACCTTATGGCAATTGACTGAAACACAATTGTAAACATAAAAAATGTATTTTCAAAAAATTTCAACTCAATAAAAATATTTAATATCTAGAAAATCTATCTTTTTAATTTTAATTTAAAACAAAAAAATTTATATACAAATTATAAACCTTAAATATTATTTACCAAAAAATATTAAAAAGTTAAAAAATATTTTGAGTTAATAAAAAATCCAGGAATACAATAAAATAAACACAAATTTTTTGTATGCCATAATGCTTATAATATCAAATAATTCCTTAACACAATATTAGATAAACATAATCAATACTTTAACTTAATTTTTTTTAAATTAAAAAATAAGTAAAATTTAAAAAAATATTTTATCCAAAAAATTTATATTATCATATCATTAAACTTAAAATTAATTAATAATAAATTTTTTTATGAACAAGTTACAGTTTTAAAATTTGTTAAAATCTTGTATTGCATTGAATTTAGTTATGAAAAATATAAAATAAAATATTTAATTTTTTAAGCATTAATAAAAAAATTTAAATTTAAAAAAAATAAAAATAAAAATAAAGAAATAAATGAAAATTTTAATCTTTGTTTAAAAATTTTAAATTGAAATTTTCTTCAAGATTTGAATGAATAAAAACTTAAATATTGTGTTTTAAATATTGAAAGTTTATTATATTAACATTTTGAGTTTTGCTAAATTTTTATTATATTTCTATCATAAGCTATTATATTTAAAATATGAAAATATATTATATGAATATATAAAAATTACTTCCAATTTTGTATACCAACCATTGTTCATAATTATTTAAATATATAGTATTTAAAAATTATGTTAATTGCAATTAATTGAATATTAATCTTTGAGTTTATGGCTTATGATGAACAAAATCCTATTAATATAAAATTATACGTATCTAAAACCTTTTATATAAATTTTTTAAAAAATTAACTAAATTTTAAAAAATCCTTAATGTCAACATTATATTAAAAAAATTTCGAAGTCTTTAATGATCATTAATATCTTTAAATTATATTATATTTCAAAAAATAATTTTTATTTTATGTACATGATAAAATTGTCTTAGTCTTGAATGATTTTGAGTATGTATCCATAAATATGATCATTAAAAAAATTCATTACTCAAAAGATTATTTTTTATAATGATTATTTATTAGAAATAGATTTTAATAATTCCATAAATTTATTTTTAGAGAATAAATCTATGGAAATTTTTTAAAATTTAAATTTTATCTTTTTATAAATTAAACATAAAATATTGATCAAATCATATGGTTTGTTAAAATTTATTTTAAATTCATATTATTCAATTAGTTTTTAAATATTTTAAATGTATCTTCAATCTAGTGATATCTTTATTTTTTTGTAGGTTTTCTTAAAAGATCATTGCAATTATTTTTTGGGAGTCTAGTAGACAACCTACATGTATTATCAAGACTTAGGTAATCCTTTAGTTAGGAGGTAACCTTAGTTGGGTAGGTGCGCATAGGCAGGACTAAGTTCAAGAGTTAGATGCAATAGTGCAATTAACGCCGTTCACACTAGGTGCCATTAGGGCTGATAGTGCCATCTGAAGACCTAAGGCTCAAGGGGTAGAGTTCGAATTAGGACCTAAGTCTTTGTAGCTTAAAGTGGGTTTGGCTTAACAATAATCTCTCTTTTAAGCTATAGTTATGAGCAAAGTGTCCTTGTGGAGATTATGAAAGTAGAAAAGATTATCTCAAAAACTCAAATTGGATTTTTTGGTGAGAATTGTAAGTTCTTGGAGTGATGAAAATATTTTGGCAAGTTTTGATTGATGGTATCTTTGATCTTTTTACCATTGAGTGTGTAGGGCACTAATTGGAGTGAAGACAATGGTGCCAAACCTCAAGTATAATTGATTCAAAGTTTATGTGATCAATTTTGAGTTTCCATTTTTCCAAGTTGAGGATTCTATTTTCAAATTGAGAACTTGGAGGATGGAAGAAATTGACCGAGTGAGTTAGTGATTGAGAGTTGTCATGGTGGTCTTTGTAAGAGAATGAGGAATTCAAGGTAGCAAGGTGATGATAGAGGACCAACTCCTAGACAAGTGGTAGCTTTCTATTCAAGAGATTGTTGTTAAGCAGCAAGATATTACGTCAATTCTACTTTCAGTGTTGATGGAGAGGAGATATGGCATATTTAAATTTGTCCCAAAAAGACATGGTGAAAAAGACGTAGATTATGGAGGTTTCTCATGGATTTTACTTTCACTATGAAGGATTTAGTAAGTTTGAAGAAATTTGGTACACTAATTGATTTAACAATTGATACACCAATCTTTTGTTGTCCTCATCAATACAGTGATATGAAAAGAGATTTGATACAAAATAAATGTCAATATATTCTTGAGGATGGATTAGTGGAGATATCATATGGAGAGTATGTAAGTATTGTGATTATGCCAATCAAGAAGTATATACATGATAATTATAGATATAGATGCATGTGTGATGCCCACATATGCGTCTATCTATCAATTGACATATAAAATCTGATCGATATGTTATGCCCAACATATTCAAACTATTGGAAGAGCATGATACCATGAAGGATTTGTTTGCAACATTGAGGGAAAAATATCACCACAAGGAGGTATCAAATTGGCTATACACTTCATTGAAGCTAATGAGCTTTAGTGAAGTGTATAACCGATTTGATAACTCCTTCATGATGATTTGATAATAGCTTCATGATGACGGAAGTTACTCTAAGATTATCTTAGATCTAAGATTATGTTGATGCATTCAATGATTTGTTTGTGGACTTGAAGAACCTTGGAGAAAATCTTAGTAATATGAATGAGATAATTCAACTTTTGTGTTCCTTGCTAGCATCATATTAGTCCTTGTCACATGTTTTAATTCATTGTAACAACGAGACAATCACATACGATGAGGTTGTAATTACATTATTTATTGATGATATGTAACAAAAATTGTTGTTATCTTATCATCGAGCTCGCTCTTCATTCAAAACTTTGAATGTTATTTATGGATCAACTCATACCATGGGCTTGAAAAAGGATATGACCAAGTCTAGATTTATGTTTAAGTCTAGCTCTATATCTAGATCCAAGTCTTGGGATGAGAAGGGAATTAACTTTTGTAAATCTTGCAAGTCCAACCCCATGAAGAAGAATTCTCATTATAAGAATCATAGTGAATCTTTAGATGAAAAGGTGGTAGTGAAGACAAAGGATATGCTCTTTATACTTTTAGTTACATTGGAAAGGATGAATGGATTATGGAATCAGCTTTTTCTTACCACATGTGTCACATTAGAGATTTTTTCAACACGTATACATTATCAAATGATTTAGTCTTGATGAGAAATTATCAGTCTTGCGAGATTGTGAAAATTAAATCTGCGAGGATCCAAATGTTTGATGGGAAATTGCACATGTTTCAAATTCATACTATGTGAAAGAATCTAATTTTTCTTAGATATTTAGATTCAGTTTTTGCTTGAGGAGATCTTTGATGTGGTTTGGCATGCAAAGATTTTCAGTATATTGGATTTACGAGCGTGATACATTAGTTTCGGATTCAAGATGAGGATAAGACCACAACTATTTTTTGGGCAATTGATTCCATGGCAAGGATGTGTTGTATTAGTGGAAATTCTTACCGTTTGGGTAGAAGAATGCACATTCTGAGTTCAAGAGAATTATGGATATGATTTTAGCTTGACTTGATTGTGCTCAAGCATACATTGATGATATTCTAATATATAACATTACAATGGTGGAGCTTGAAAAACATTTGCATGAGGTATTTGAACGTTTGATAGCTCATGGTCTCAAGTTGCATCATGAAAAGTGTAAGTTCTTTCATGGGAAGGTAGAGTACTTAGATCATATCATATATCCATGAAGGTTGAGAAATGAACAAACCAAGGTAAAGGCAATCTTGCGTATTCCAAAATCTGCCAATGTGAATAATATCTAAGCCTTCCTTGGACTTGCAAACTTTTATAGTTGATATGTGCAAGAATTTAACACTTTTTTCAAAATTTTATCAAAGATCATAAAGCTAGATCAAGAGGTGCCTTGAGGAGACAAACATGAGAAAGCTTTGGTTGAGCTCAAGAAAATATTGACATATGTCTCTATTTTGAGGAGTGAAGTGAAAGGTTGTCCCTTTCAAGTACATACTTATTGAAGTATGTTAGGTTTGGGAGCAATTTTTATCCAACATGATGATGAGTAGGAGAAGTTTATGGTAGCTTATGCAAGTCGCTCCAACATTAGAGTGGAGTCAAAACATAGTTTTTACGCAATAGAATTTTTGACTGCTGTTTGGATTATGGCACAATTCATATGCTATTTATTTGGAAACTCCTTTAGTGTCATCATTTATCATCAATCATTGAAATGGTTGATGGAATCAAACAAGTTTACATGAAAGTTTGCATGATGGGCTCTTATCTTACAAGAGTATGATTTTTTAGTTGTACATAGACCTAGAGTGATGAATTATGATGTGGATGGATTGAATCAAAACCCATGTACCGATCAAATTGACAAAACTAGGGCTCCATGGCACAATGATACGGATGAGGAGATGATGATGGGTTGGCATGCATTTGTCATTTTGAGTATATTGGCTATTGAGAGCTATGTGATATCCCTCTTGGGTCAAAAAGTGGATATATTATCCTCAAACACTAAGACTAAGGGCATTTCGGCATTAATTTGAGACATCCATGATGACATGATATTGGTGTAGTGGACATTGTGTGTACCAAGGAGCAATATCAAGTTTTACAAAGAGCGTCATGGTTGGGATGGGAAGGTAAACACCTCCTTCGTGTATGGGAAGATGGTAGCATTTATGTCGTGCTTTTGCTTTCAAAGAACGCACTCATTCATACATGCTCATGAGGAGTTAGGTCATTTTGGAATTAAGAGTACATATAGAATATTTCAAAGTCACTATTCATGGATGGATATGGAAATTGAGGTGCAACAGTTTGTGGCCAGATGTATGGTATGTGATCATGATCAAACATCATTCAATGGCCCTAAGCGAGAATTACTTGGTTATCATTGGAGCTTGGAATTTGCATGTCTTTGTTATTGATTATACAACATCGTTGATATGTGTTGGTCATGGTAAATCATTTTTCCAAGTGGACTGAATTGGTGTCATTGGCTAATAAATCAAGTAAAAGAATAATTTATGTGTTCTTAGATTCCATGTTTAGCTAATTTGATACACCAACGGAGGTGTTGGCTGATCAGACTACTAAGTTTTTGGAAGAGTTGTATGCTTCGTGGGATCAATCGTTGATCGATCATTGTATCATCTTAAGAGGTCATCCTAAGGCTGAAGGTCTAGTAGAAAGAGTTGTTTAGATAGTGAGTAGAAGACTAAGAAAGTTTTGCTTGAACAAAATTCATCTAGGAGACTACAACATCTAACTATCATGGTTGGCCATTGGTTATCAATTTAGCCGGCAAGCATATCACCATACTTTTTATTATATGATAGAGATCCATACTTACATGCTACTATTTGTTGAGAGTTAGCTGAAGTCTTGGACTTGGATAACATTGATGTTTGGGTTAGGGTATGTTTTTATAGGGCAAAGCCATTTCGTAGGGTAATGCTCATGACATTCAAGAATTTGAGTATTTCTATGCATATACATACTTTGCGCTATGATATTATATGAGGGCATGCACATCGACCTTCCATTCATATATTTCATGTTGGTGATTACGTTTATTTACAAAAAAAATGCATCGACCATATTGGATGTTGTTATTGATCGCTGATTCTACAAATACATGAGGTTTTATCTTCTAATGTTTTGGTCGTAGATGGTTGTGATAGTGTGATTTGGAAGAATTATGTGTGTAATTGTGTGGCATGTCATCTTCCAAACATTGATGGTACCATGGATCCAAGGATGGCAGTCATGCGGATCAACTAGTGGAGCCGTCAATATTATATTGATATGTGATTCTTGTTCAAGAAGATGACATATGTCATGTTTAACACCTCCTCTTAATGCGGTGCCAAATGGGCATTACATATGTAATCCATACAGTTAGCAATCAAGCTAGTTTACCGTTACATGGTATGGATTGCAAACATATGATTAACAATGGGGCATTGTATCACATCATCATGTTATTGAACTAGATGGCTATGTGATGTTAGAGAGATCTAACTCTTGGTTAGAGGATCTATTGTGGTACACTTGTATTGGTGTATGACAATTGATGTTTGATCTGACACTGATGTATGTTATGATGTAATATGTATCTTCACAATAATACCAATAGATTGCGACCAATCTCAATACTTTTGGGGTGCCATGTGAGCTAATTTTTTTATGTAGTTTATAAAAAAATTATACATTTGTAATTATCTTTTATATATTTATCTTAATCAAGATGTGATATTAATTTTTGACTTCAATTTGTTTCAATAATCTAAATATAAATATTTAGATTATTATATTTTGAAATTTATAAACATAAAATTTTTTCTTTTTAATTGGAGGTTAATAATATGTAAAAGAAATCTATATATTATAAATATTATGTATATTTTTATTAAACATATTTTTTTGAAATTTTTACTTTTAATTTCAAAAAACTATTTCAATCGTAATAATGCTTCATGTAATAGATACATTAGCATTTATCCCAAGAATCTTAAATTTTATTGCCAAAACTGATAGAATTGTATATCAATCATGCATATTTAATTTATTAAAAAAAATTTTACATCCATTTATAAAATCTATAAATCAAAAGTATTACTACTTAAATTTTAATCTTAAATTTTTTTTTAAAAAGTTATCTTTAGTGATGTTCTTTTGATTATCATTTGCAATTTGATGAAAGTATTATCACATATTGATTTGAACATAAAAATTATTTTATCATCATTATATAATTGCAATTAAAAAAACCTGATGTTGATGTTTATTTATCTCTAAAACCAGATTTATTGGTATTTGTAAGTATGGCAGTTGTGACAAATATAATGAGTATAGTACTCCATGAAAAATTTGTCGCACAAAATTAAGTTGTATGAATTTTATTAGTTTTAAGTAAATAAGATTTATTGATGGATAAACTAATATTAAAAATATATCTGAGCAAGAAATTAAGAACTGGTTCTAAATGGAATTTATGTTAAGATAAATTCAATAACTATAGATTCAAACACATGTCAGATTAGTTTTGGGTGTGAAGAAAAAGTAAACACACTTTACACAAGAGTTTAAAGTATGTTATGTATGTAATGTTTGAGAACAATCTGAAACGCCTTATCAGTCTTCAAGTGCAATGAGTTGGAATGTATTGTAATGAAGTATACATGCAAGTTCATTACAAGGTTGAAATCTACTTGAATGATGAAACGAGTTTAGTATTTTGCCTTTGCTATATTACCATGCATACACAATTCAACATTGCTTCTCTACATGTATCTTGGAAAATTTATTCTCACTGATCTATTCTGGTATTCTATTTTGAATTATAATCAAAATTATGTACTAATATCATTCTTTGATATAATTCAAACTCTTCATGATTAAATTACAGACGAATAGAAAATCCTGACTTATTTGAATCATTTCAATTGTAGAAGAATATTATTTTCAAATGCAAAGTTCTAAGGTTCCATGGAAAACTTGAATGCATCCTTGCCTGAAAGTTTAATTTCCCAATTATATATTTCATGTAAACAGTAACTTCTGAAGCAGATTTAGATTAGGATAGTAACCATAATGAAAGCCGACCACAGTTTATAAGTTGCTTTTTTGTATTCGCTTTTGTTTCTCTACATGAATGATATGACGTCATGCTTATTGCAAGTCCGCGGGATCCAAAGTATACAGTATACACAAACCATCTCGGAGCTTACAACATCGAATTATCGATGCCAAACTTCCTCTATCATGAAAGTGTGGCGAGTTGAACAGGGCCACAAGAGAATGTGAAGCATTTGTGGATGTGGCAGACTTTGTCTCATTTACTAAGTTGCTTTTTTTTTTTCGTTCTGGAAAGACTACTCATTTACTCTTTTTTATTATGATTACTGAGAATAATTGCTTATGATATAAGTGCACGTCACTGGCTGCTGTAAAGTAGAAACCATCGGAAAAAGTGCACTCACTGCAGCACTGTAGTTGGAAACCACGGTGAATAAGATAAAATAAAATTTGTTATCAAGGACGTACAGTCCACCCAGTCTGAATGTATTGTTTCAGAAGACACACATCTATATCTTTGATTATCTTGCATTATTTTCAATTGATATTTCACCGTAACAAGTTAAGAAAGGTTGATTGATTCCCATGGTCTAAGGTCTGACTTTATCACGCATAAGTTTTGAATTTTTTACACAGAAAACTGGGGGTATGTGTAAAAACTTCATAAGCCCGGACATATCTAAAACTTTCTTTAAAGGGACACCAAGTAACATAGCAAAAGGATGGGAAGACCCCATCAAGTGAATCCATGAATGGATGAATCCAAAGTGGGTAAGATGGGGCTAGGTCCCAATAGCATCACAATGGGAAATATGTCATATTGCACCTAAGATATCCTAACTATGTCAATCTGTTTACATACTACATGAGTCTCCAAAAGAACATGTGAAAAAGCATCACCTAACATGATTACTCTCCTATGGATAGCACCAGCTAGTGCTCTATATACATCGATGGATACATGTTGACTAAAATAAACTATGTAATATGCTAAAGAGAGTGATACCCGGATCACCTAGTATGATAGGATCTCGCGTACTCCCTCACAAATAACATCAAGTCGGCATCAATAGCTCCATATAACTCTAAAGCTAGAGGAACAAAGAGGTGAGCTCTCTGCATACCCCTATACTTGGAGACCTTGGCGACTGTTGCTCCACTTGTTGCCCATCTAGGAGGTTGGATAATCACCCCTCCAAAACAGAGTCACATGTAGGATCTACAACAATAACATGATTTTCTCCAATAATTATATTCTTGTGATTGTTGTGTCCTAAATAATTATAGTTGTATTTCCTCATTGTTTAGCCAATGTGGCAAAAGAAAACAAGGAAAAAGATGAGGAGAACTTGCTTGATGACGACTATGCTCTTTGAAGGCAGCAATATGCCCTATGCACTTCATCTTGTAGGAGAGGTGATAAATGGATTTTAGTTTTTGCTTGTTCATAGCATATGTGTTACATGAGAAAGTTCTTCAATTCTTACTCAATATCAAACAATTCAGTTTTGATGGGGAATGATCACCCTTGTCAGATTGTGGGTATTGGATTTGTTAAGATTCATGAAATTAAGTAATTTAATATATTAATTTAAAAATTTATATAAATGATTAAATTTATGTACTGATTTTATGATAGATTTGTGTGGATAAATTAACATTCCATTGCAAAATCATTGATTTCACAATCAAACGTCAAATAAATAAATATGTATTAATTTTATCTATATTGAAATTTTTGAATCTTCACAATGACATCAAATTTTTTTTTTATTTGAAAGTATAATCATTATTTATATTTTTTATTAGCATGTATACAACAAATTTTAAAATTTTCAAGTGATTTTGATTATAATCATATTCAAAATTAAAATATCATCACACATTATTTTATTTATTGGATTAGATTTTTACATATGTTTGATGATATTGTGCGGACATTGACTAATGTCATGCATATCCCTGACATGAGGAAGAAATTGATTTCTCTTGACATATTAGACACAAATGGTCATCAATGGGAAGTAGTTAATGCGTACTTCAAGTCATGGCTAGAGGAAAAGTCATCATGAAGGGAAACAAATACAAACATCTATATATGCTAGAGGGTAATACTGTTTGTGGAGAAGCGTATGTTTCTAGATCTCAAGATGAGATTAACTACTTGTGGTACTTACGACTAGGTCACATTAGTGAGAAGAATATGTATGTTTTTCACAAGAAAGTCTTTGTTTCTACACTATGGTTTAGAAGTTTAGAATTATATGAGCATTGTGTTCTAGGGAAGCATCATCAGACTGCTTTTGGCATTAGAACTCGTAGTTCCAAGGAGAAGGAGATGCTCGAATATATACACAGTGATGTGTGGGAACCATCCCCTACTTCCTTACATTCAGGAAAGTTGTACTATGTATCTTTCATCGATGATTATTCGAGATTTGTATGGATTTATTTCATACACAAGAAGTCTGAGGTCTTTGTCACTTTCAAGAAGTGGAAAGCCCAAGTTGAGACTCAGACTGGTAAGAGAGAGAGAGATTTTTGCGATCAGATAATGACAAGAAATACATTTTTGGAGAGTTTGAGGTGTATTGTCAACTAGAGGGGATAACTCGCCATCTCACTACGGTACATACTCTACATCATAATGATGTTACTAAGCGGCTCAATCTAAACTATTGGAGCGGACGAGGAGTATGTTGAGCCAATTAGGCTTATCACATGAGTTATGGGTTGAAACTGTCAACAATGAGGCTAATTTGGTAAACCTTTTTATCCTTCCAGTGTGATTAATTACACTAACTAACACACACAAGAAACACAACCTAAAGAGCACACGGATTGCTGATGTGACATATTTAAATAGTCCACTAATAGTGAACTTAAGACTATCTATCTCCACCTAGCGTAACTTTTATTTTAGTTCTTACTAACTATAGATGATTACAAACCTCCCTCCTTTTAAGATGTAACGTCCTCGTTATGCCCACGTTCAAACTCTTGAACGATCAAAGGTGAATTTGCTAAATTTTTTGACGGTTTCCAAGTTGACTCATATGATGAATATCCTTTCCATTGAACCGAATATTCAGTTTTTGTGACCTCGAGTCCATTTTTTGAAAATCTTGTCAACCTCAAATTCTGCATGATGTGTTACTATAGTAGGTAAAGGAGGAGGGACTGATGGATTTGTGAACTGCTTAGGTCATGGTACATGTTTTCACATTCGTGATAGATAAAATACTGAATGTATTTTTATATGCAACGTGAGACTTTTAACTTGTATTTTTAAGACACCTCACCAACACATTTCAACATCACAAAAGGACCAATAAATTGAGAGTTAAATTTTAGTATTTTTACAAGTGACAAATTGATCGTGGATAACCATACTTGATCTCACTCCTGAAAAATCATCTCCATATGATGAGACGACATTTGAGATGAGATACTAATGTTAGGCAGATTATCATCGATTGGTAGTCTTTGGATATAATGCAAATCCTCTCACACTTAAGGAAAGTAGATCTAAGATGGATTTTACTTCCAAATAATGTGTTTTTCTTGGATATCAAAGTGGTTTGAAGGGTTAAAGGTTGTGGGATCCCCTCACTTGTAAGTTGATTATCAATAGAGATGTTATGTTCAATGAATCCAGATCATTGAAGTCCTTCCACGATTCACGTTCAATGCAGTTCTTGAAGAAGTCAATGGTTGAGAAGGTAACATCATCTTCTGCTAAAGATCGTCCATCAGCAGAGCACTCACCACCTCATTTTAGGTGATGGACTTCCCATCACGATGTAGTAATACTTGTGACAAGAATTGATAGGACGTTGTAACCATCTTTAGTTAGTGAGAACTAAAGTAGAGGTTACGCAAGGAGGAGATAGATAATCTTGAGTTGACTATTAATGGAGTATCTAAAGGTGCCACATCATCAATCCGTGTGATCTTTAGGTTGTGTTTCTTGTGTGTTTGTTTGTGTGCTAGTTGGAGTACACAACAACAATCAGTGTGCTCATAGGGATGACCACCACGCCATCGATCCATGAGGAATTGAGTGGATGGTGGTTTTGTAACCTTATCTAATTTGTACCTTTTGAGGACTATATATGGAGAAAGAGAAACCATTGAAGTAACTCTCAACTTCAAAATTTCTTGAACTATTCGAGTGGTTTCTCCTCACTTCCCTAGTGTTAGAGACGTAGAAAGAAAACTCAATAGGTGGAGAGACTTCCTCTCATCACTAAGGTCCTTACCAAGATTCTGGAAGTCCATAATAAGATCATTGAACGCGTCGATATGATCTTGTATCTTGGTCCCATTGTTCTTCATCTTGAAGCTCATCAACTTCAAGGACGTGTAGAGTCGATTTGACAAATCCTTTAGATGGTACTTCCATTGGAGCTCCTCAAAGAGAGCTCATATTATTTATATGATGGCTAAGTAGTGTATTTAGGATATTTGTAAAGCTCTTAGTTAATATGAAGCTAATTTGGCACACTAGAGGTCAAAATGACACTCTTCATTCTCATTCGTCTTGGAGTTTGGACCAATGAGGATAATTGGTCAAGTTATTCAAGATTTTGAGGAGTTTTGATAGCCTTTTTGGAAGACATTTAAAGATTAGAGGACAAGGTTGGAGAACTGACAACAAGAGCTACGATGTGGGCTCAAGAATGGATGCAATTGAGTAGGTTGTCACTATATTGTGATAATGTGAAGTTGAAGAGTGAAATTCGGATCTTGGAGTGTATTTGGATCAATTTTGAGAATCCTATGAGGTTTTTGACAGATTAATGGAGATATAGTTTACAACTCAGTCTTGTCTTTGGATTGAAATCTCATTTCAATTGGATGAGTTTTGAGTACAAAGTGATAGTTTGAAGTTTGTGCATACAGTTAGAGTTGCAAGATTGCACTTACTATTACAAAGTTAATGCAGTGATCATAACTTTTGCTATCAAAATTTTTCATCAATTAAACTTTTCAAAGTTGAAACTTGGATGATAAGAGACATTCTCATGAAATTTGAGGCAATTGGAGTGAATGATTGGGATATGTGATGGTTTTAGTACACATGAGTCTACATATCATTTGTGATATAATGTACAATTAAACAATTATTATGAGAGATTTGGAGAAGAGAAACATAAAATTTTTTTCCAAGAGACAAGGAGGTTGTAAAGCAATTATCCATGAATTTTGGGCAAGAGTTATCCGTCCCATTGTTGAATATCATAATCTTCTTCCGTTGGAGTTTTACTGGTTACAATGAACTCAAATATGGAGTGATGAGGAGGAGAAAGAGAGAGTATCAACTCACATGAGGTTAAGGGGGATTTTTTTACAGCCAAGGGCTCAGGCGCTCTCAGAGCGAAGCAATGTCCATACGAAATTGCCTCAAAACCTCATGGTGTGAAAATTTCAAAATGATGTGGACAAAGATGATGTTAGAAGTGAAAATGATGTTGCAAGATCATGATTTCACTAAGAAGACGCAATAAGACATCGCCAATAACATTGGTTCTAATATCCCATGTGTGTTTTTCCATCACAAGAAACCGAATATCATCTAGCTAACTGACAATAAAATCTCTTCTTTTGCAACTGATGCAACCATCTATGATAACTTTAGAAACCACTAGAGGTATCATTTGCCTAAAAGTAATCTTTAAGATGCTCATATATCAGTCCTAATAAGCCGCATGAGGATATGTGTGGGGCTATGCATAGAGAATGGGCAAAAAATAATCTATCAAGGCATTATGGTTCATATGGTTTATTCTCCAAGACCTCTAATCATACTCTCTTATTTATGAATGGATGTAAATTGTGTAAAGACAAAATAGTCTCTCAATATGACTAGCCATAGACAAAGGATGAAGGGCTTGTGTGGTTGTGCTATATTCCTTAGCCTGTCCCAAGATCTTTCACCGTCGCAATTGAACTTAATTTGAAGTATCATGTGGTAGAACTTGATTCATGTGTGGTCTATACAGACACCTCTTTAAATGTTGCCCTATTTCTAGTTATATTAGTATTAGGTACTTGAACTGTTTTTATTTTTCCTAAATTTGTATTTCTTATTGAGGTTATCATATTCAAAATTATATCAAAGATTTTGTTTTTAAATATATATTTATTGATCAACTAGAATTACCTGCCAAAGCATATAATTATCTTAAAAAAATCCCAATCTCATGCTCAGAATCTCTAAAATCTAACAGCCACCTCCGTTGTCAAGCTACATATACTATGATAGACATCATCGTGGAAGAAATTGAAACAAAAATCATGCTTACTCATCTATGGGATCACTTGCTAACCGATCGAGCAGTAAGCAAAAAGCATGTATAACCTCGTCATGGAGTGCGCAATGGATCCTATGGAATAAATGTGGATATGGAAACCTAGTCTCAAAAATCTCAAGAATAGAACATGATTGAGATGTTAATCACTCACACGACCCGATCGGTATACCCGAAATGATCAACAAAGGGATTGACGTAATCTATGTGATCCCTTAAGTATTATATGTCGATGTGATTGGCCACATTAAGTGTGCATCCCAAGTGGTTCAATCATAATCTATGTGTATCTTTCGCATATGGATCTTTACCTCTTGAGAGTTAAAGAGTTAACGACACACCGAACATGGTGTATCACGCACCGTTCTAGGCGGCTCCATGAAGGGTAGTGAAGCTATAATTAGTGCAAAGAGAATGATAAAGACACATGATACTCCATCATGTATTTTCTCCCATATGCAAAACTACAACCCTATACACCCCACCTCACATGAGTAAATGCTAACTATCAAAACTCTAAAATCTAAAAATACTCATTTTGATCTCCATAATTTTCTAACTAGGTTCCAATAGAACCAACTCAAGAAAAAGAATAGATTGGAATAAAAAAAACTAGACCCATATGTTGGATTTGAGAAAAATCAATGAGAACCCTAAAAATAATAAATTCATTAATATATCTCTTTACCATTTTCCATATTGTTCATCTTAGATACCAATGCACCTAAATTAAAAAACTAAAATAATTGTCTATTCACTCCCAACTTGAGTCAAAGTATAAACTCACAATGTGTGAAAAACTATTCACTACCTCATAACCTACTCTCCTGCCATCTCCCCATCACTCAGGTAACCCTCATCTTCATCCATTTATGGGAAGGCCATCAAGAAAGGTCACATCCATTTAAAGGGCACAAAGAAGAAAGAAATCATAGTGGACATTAAGATTGAAAAACCCGATTATGCGCCCACTCCCCTTTGGTTGGACTGGCTGGGATTCACTGTTGAGACTTTTATTTGATTCAACTCGAAGTGTACTACAGTTTTTACCAAGATAAAACCCCTCGTTGAAATTATATTTGTTTTTAGGATCATACAATTGGAACATATGTCCGTAGATATTAGAATAGCTGGAGAAGGACCAGGTAACCTCCATCTGTCGTAGACTAGCACAATGATCAACTAACCATTTTCCTCTCATTGCAATTTTACAATTGGCAATTGTTGCAATACGTTCCCATCTTTCGTGAGTCAACCATGGGAAGTTCTAGCATATCTGATGCGAGTCAAAAGCTACTAGATTTGGTTACTTCAGCCAGTAAAGGACACCTACAAATCTTCAGCTTTGAAGTAACTCTAGTAGCATCAACTGCTAAAATAGTGACTCCAAGATGTCTGAACATGACTTGTGATTGAGAAAATCTCTGTTCAACCGCAACCTGTTATATCGTCACACTGCGCATATTGTAGTTCGAAGTGGGGACATAAAAAAAACACTTCTGCAGTGAACCGGCACTTCCCCTCTGGCCGAGACGAAATGGAGACTTTGTCTGGCGCACTTTTGTTATAAGTCCACGAGTCCATTTGTCAGCTTATCACTTGTGACATCGAAAAAAGTCTCAAACAGAATGCTCTGAACACATTTACGATATCAATATCGGCGTCCCCCTTCACAAAGTCACCACACATGTTTCACACACTACACGTAGAGAGTGCATCAATGCTTGTCACACAACGGCGGCCGTGAGAGTGGACCGATCATTATACTGTACCAAATTCTGGTCGAACGTACGGTACGGTGCTTTTCGTGTCAGTCAATGTTCCGATATGGAACATTGAACAGGCATCTCGGACCAATGACTCTGTCCTTGGATTTTCTCATCAAACTCCTGTGGTCACAACTCACGCAGTACAGCAAGATCTTCAGCTAATCGTGGGCATGGAGGAGACACGAGGACGGCAGCTGACCGTGAGCTTCATATCACCGTCAACTTGCCACCGATTAAATATAAACTTGACCGAGCCTAATTAGAGGCTTCTTCCTACCATTGCTCTGTTTTAATCCCGTGAACGATGCCTAACAAGTTGACAGAAATCCAGGCAACTTGTTAAAACACATCGTAGTTAAGTGAATCTTTTAACAAGGTGTCCAGTAATTACTCGTAAACTCTGTAATGTCCTGTAATATCTTTTTACAGCGAAAAGCAGAAGAGTATAGAGTAAATCTCTGATGTGTCTTTTTTTTTTAAATGATGTGTCCACTGCTGTTGTATTTTTTGTTTATCGCAATAAAGCTAAAAGTTTATACGATTCTGTCAGTGTAAATTTAGGTTCTTCTGATTGTATCGTCACTTATAATTTTGAAGATTATTTTCTTTCAGAATGCTCGTGCCATATGAAATAAAGATTTATTTTTTTTTGGGTCAGGGTTTGATGTTAGAGCACTTTTTAGAATTAACTGCTCGAACACTCTGATGTTCCATATGGTGAATACTTTTTTGTGCACTGCCTTCGTTACGCAATAGTTTATATTGCTTCCGTATATTGTCATTATAAGTCCAATATGTCAGAAACGAAAAAAAAGACCCGGAGAGAGTCCAAAAGATAGTACTGAAGTCAGAAAAAAGTACACGGAGTTGCAAGTGTCCACAAAGTAATAAAAGTCAGAAACATATGGCACTCGATGACATATTCATATATCTCATAAACGACTTGATAGGGTCTTCCTTTTTGCTAATTTACTTGGTATTTCCTGGTTTACTAAAGGACCAATTCACAACGATGTCACTGTATTAGAGTATAAACTAATGAATGGTTGGGGCAAACTATGTACAATATGGAGGAAAAGTGAAGACAAGATAAAAATAAGCACATGAGAAGAAACTCCAACGAAATACCATTAAGCGGTGAAACTATGGATTATTTAGGGTGGTTTGGAATGGGATAAAGATGACGAAAAAATGGTCATGAAAGTGGGAAAAAATTGGTGATGTCGTTTCAGTTCTTTCTAGTATGGGTATGGGTTCTCATTTTTACATGAGGAAATATGGAAGACCATGTAGCATCACATTAAATGAAGACTCTACGAAACATCTCGAATATTCAAACAACCAAGAAAAGCTTATCCTTCTGGATTTGGAAAGGAGTTTTGGGCCAATAATACCTTACAATCTCAGCAAGCCAATGCTTTAACAGGATCATAGCCAGCCTTCTTGAATCCACCAATGAGGTAACCTGGGACCCACCATTGAAAGTTGGCTTCTTTTGGAGCTCTGCTGCTCTGAACTGTGGCTTCCATCGGACAGAAAAATGTTCCGATTTCTGACGTGTAAACGTTTTTCGCATGTTCTCCATTCCTTCGTCCATCACGTGGAAAATCCACTCACCATGCTGTGCAATCACATTATCACACTACACCTTCTATTGTTATCTTTCCCATTTTGTTTTGGTTCCGTATTCCTCGTATAGTTTTTTACATGTGTGACTATATATATATATATATATATATAGTTGTTAGTTTTTTTGAACGGAAAAAGCAAATTCTACTGAGAAAAAAACGCAACCGTTAGGGTTGAATTACAAGAACCGCCTCACCAATGCGCGGGTCATGGGCCGGGGCCAGTTCACACTCCAGCAGGCGGGGAACGATGTGACTTTCATATATGTTGTTGACCAGGGTGGGTTGGGTCAATAATTGTGTTTACAGCATATAACACTTAGAATAAGGCTTAAAGGTATAAGGTGTGGGTTGTCTTTATCCTTTGAGAAAACCTGAGATATTTTAAGGGAGAAAATCCCTATACTTTTCTAACACCATAAATAATGATGATTCATGCTCCAAAAATCCATGCGTATATTTATTGTAAAAAAGAAAGTTAGATTCACATCTACAAATTTAAACGTCAAAATTCAGAACTATGTGTCAGGACACATACTTGATGCATGATTTTCGGAGTGAACAATCATAAACTTCTCTTCCAACAGAGTTCATGCAAATACCAAGATCGCATCAAAATCATGTGATATATCAACATCACATGTTTGTCTTTGTATACGTGAGAGAATGTTACGTTACAGGAAGCCGGAATTGGCTGACACCGGCTTGCTTAGGTTGCATTGTCTGTTACGAGGACATGTTGGAGAAATTCAGGGAGACGTTATAAGTCATTTATTTCTATGAATACCAAAATCACAGAATACATTTTATCGAGTGACCTTTAGTCGAGGCTGGAATATTTTTTTCCTTTCGTTCCATTCATTCTCCTTAACAGTGAGAGCTCACATGCTCATCAGATACTAGTTGTTAAAATCTCCACAAAACATTCGGTGAGAAATGACGGTGAGAAAGCTCCATAGCTGGAGGAAAATGACGATTTCCTAGTTCTAGTAGTAGTTCGTTCTTTTTATAGCCCAGGGTGAGATATTTTGTGGATGTGGCTGAAAGGCATTTGGAGAATATCTTCCTTCCACTCTAAGGAGTGGAATACATGGAAAGGTGAGCCGCCGATTCTTATGTGGTGGACTATTCCACAACACTCAACGACCGTAGCCGAAGAGGAACCAGACTTCAGGCTCAAGTTCTGTATCGCACCGTGTATCTAGAGTAGAACGAATCGTACATTCCTTGTTGCAATCCCCACGACCATCGTGCTGCAACTCCGTCGTCACAACTCATCTACTCGCACGGTGCTGGGAATTTGGAACGAATGCTTGTTCTTCGCACCATCGCTCATTCCGTCGACACGATAGTTGAAGGGAATTTCACTTCAATGCATGTTATAGTTACATGACTGTATGACTGGTTGGGAATATCGTATAGAGCACTCCAAATGTCGGCCACTTACGAAATGCGTTAGGCAACGATTGATCACCAGAGTGCACTCTCTGCAGTACAGATAATATCCTCGATTGGAATCATTGCTGTGGACTGACAGTATGAAATAGTACAGAATGCACTTGAGGGTTAATCTTGACCATGCATTTTGGAAGGTAAGATCCTTCGCCTTGAAGGTAACGTTCAAGTTCCCCATGTTGACAAAGTTTGAAGTCTAGGATAAAGGTCTTCAGTCACTGCAAGTCACTCACACCAGAAGTAGAACTACACTCCAGCTTTTACCTTGGACAATCATTCAAAGGTACCGATGTTATCTATCTCAGAAACCCGAGAAAGTATAATAACAAAAGGGATGGGAAGACCCCATCTATATCAGAATGCCTTGTATGAAAATATTACATCGGTACCCTTCAAAACAGGTTCAATGACTCATCACCGATATCTGCAGGGTTGTTCGTAAGAAGGTGTAGATATTTAAACAGGGCTTGCTGCGGGAAAAATATCCGTCAAGCCATTATACGTTCATTTCAGTCCAAGGCACTTCTTGGGATGTGTGGTAAATGTCTTCCCGGACCCACCAGGCACCGAGGCCGAGACCAATTCAATTACATTAATTTATTTCCCTTTGCATGCATCCCCTGAGATTTATCATGACCTGTGGGTTGAGCTACACCTTCCTCTGTCTGACCTCAATATTGCCTAATTGTCTGGATTTTGCAGCTAGATGCTTGCCCACTAGGAGCAACTAAATAGGTTCTAACCGCTTTGACATGCTTATCTGAGGGCAAATACGAAACATGGAACATGAGTTCGCATGACCGGGCTGAATTTTGTTTGCTTGCTTGGTTCTGCGTCCCTGCAAGCACATGCACACACCTTACTTCCCTTTCTGATTGAAAAGTGTGTGAGACAAGTTTAGCTACGAAGGCAATGGTCACCACCCGCATTAGAGAAATCAGAGCTGTGGGGGCAGGGCTGCTATGATCGAGGCTCAAAATATGACGAGCGTTGAAAGGGGGCACGCCATGACAAATCTAACAGGCGTGCAGGTACAGGGTTAGTTGGAAGAGTGTTACTTAATGGACAAAGTATAATAACAAAAGGGATGGGAAGACCCCATCAAAGCTAGAGTGTTGCTTTGCTAATGAGATTCGGAAACATCGGACGGCAAGAGGGAATCAACTTGAATCTCCGGGCCCTAGGACTGTAGTACAATTTTGACTGCGGTGGCCTAGTGCGACCATGTGCGCTATTGGAGGGACTGGGTTAGTGGGGGCGAGTCGAGGGCCGTTCAAAAGCGGGAAGAGGATCCGCGAAAGGCGTAGTAGCTTGACCTGTGTCCTCTTCTCCGCGTGTGTCTGTCCCGTCCCCTCGCTCCGATTGAAGAAAGCAGCGACCGCAGTCCCCGCCCTGGAAGAGATCTCTTGTCCCCGAACATCCACTAGAGACCCCCTTCCCCACCCTGCTCTCGCGCATTAAATCGTAGCAGACGCTGCGTCCGACTCCGCCCTGCCCTTCTCCCCGTCGCCTCCTCCCCTCCGACTCGCTGCGCTCCGTCCCTGGCCTGCGGGATTGGGCGTTTGAGGTGTGGGAGAGAGAGAGAGAGAGAGAGAGGCTGAGATTGAGAGGTGTAGACAGGTGCAATCTTCGTAGATAAGGGAGGAGGAATCGGCCGGAGATTGCTTAACAGTCTTGCCCTGCATTAAGCCGCAATAAACCAATCGTGCCTGAATCCCATATCGAGCTCTACTTCTGAATCGAAGGGGAGGAGAATCGCAACAGGGCCGGGCCCCGATGGCGGGCACCATGTTGGCTCAGGGCGGGAGGCTGTCGGTGTCGTGCGCAGCACCGGCTGGAGGAGTTTTTCTGCCCAGTTTGCGGTCTTCGAAATTCGGCGGTGATGTGTCGGCGTTTCGATGCAGAAATGCCGCTGGCGGTATCAAGCTCAAGCAGCAAATTGTGCGTCCCGTGGGCTTGTTCCCATCTTCCGAGGATGGGTTCGGTTTTTTGAAGCGCTTCCAGAGGCCGAGGACCGTGGAGGCCAATGTGGCGGTGCCTACTCGAACCTTGGTCATGCCAGAGGAAAAGGAAGACGACAGCTTCGACCCCTCTGCTCCTCCTCCATTCAGTCTCAGCGACATCAGGGCCGCAATTCCCAAGCACTGCTGGGAGAAGAACGTCTGGAGGTCCATGAGCTACGTCGTGAGGGATGTGGCCATTGTGTTCGGTTTGGCAGCAGGCGCTGCGTACCTGAACAGCTGGTTCGTCTGGCCGCTCTACTGGTTCGCCCAAGGGACCATGTTCTGGGCTCTCTTCGTGCTGGGTCACGACTGCGGGCACGGCAGCTTCTCCAACAACAAGGCTCTCAACAGCTTCGTGGGTCACCTCGCCCACTCGTCCATCCTTGTTCCCTACCACGGCTGGAGAATCAGCCACCGGACTCACCATCAAAATCACGGTCACGTCGAGAACGATGAATCATGGCACCCATTGACAGAGAAAATGTACAGGGACCTCGACGCGGGAAGCAGGACAGGGCGCCTCACCCTTCCGTGGGCCATGTTTGCATACCCCTTCTACCTGTGGGGCCGCAGCCCCGGCAAGGAAGGGTCGCACTACGATCCTAAGAGCGACCTCTTCGTCCCGAGCGAGAAGAATGATGTCCTGACGTCAGCAACCTGCTGGACCGCGATGGTAGCTCTGCTTCTAGGATTGACCGTGGCCGCTGGGCCGATGTGGATGTTGAAGCTGTATGTCGTGCCTTACTGGTTGAATGTCGTGTGGCTAGATGTCGTGACATATTTGCATCATCACGGCTATGACAAGAAGGTGCCCTGGTACAGAGGCGAGGAATGGAACTACATGAGGGGTGGATTGTCCACGATTGACCGCGATTACGGGATCTTCAACAACATTCACCATGACATCGGCACTCATGTCGTCCACCACCTGTTTCCCCAGATTCCCCACTACAATCTGATAGAGGCCACCGAAGCGGTAAAGCCCGTCCTTGGAAAATACTACAGGGAGCCTGCTAAATCTCCGGGACCTTTCCCCACCCACCTTTTCTCTGCCTTAGTGAAGAGTTTCCATGAAGACCACTATGTAAAGGACGAAGGCGATGTTGTTTACTACCAGAACGACCGTACCCAATAAGCCGTGGTGCCTTGAGAACTCGTGCACTCCAGGGTTCGGGCCATGTCAAATTTGGGCAGTATCGAGAAGTGACATACTAAGCGTTTTATGAGCACCCAATGTGCATCTGACACTGTACAGGAGACCAATAGCCATATACGCGTATGGTACAGGTGGCTGAGCTCCTCCGGCATTGTTCGTCTTTGTCTTCGTGTTTTCAAGCGCACATTTCTTTTGCTGTCATCGCTGTCCATGCGGGAAGCTGTACTGAGGAAGTTGTCGATCATCAGCTCGGTGAAAGAGGGGGCGACTCGAGGAGTGGACAAGAGACGAAATATTCTTCATCGTTAACATTGTCCGTGGTAAATGCACTATTCGGAAGAAAGTTGTAGTAGCGGAGTAGGAAGTGCGAAGGTGGTCTTGCCATTGTAGGTTTTCGAAATTGATGATTTTTTCATCTGCCGTTTGCAGAAATTGTCTTTGATCTTCTCTCGTCATCAGAAATTCTTAGGCCATGAATGTGAAGGAGCTCCGTTTATCTATGTCATAGAGTATTTTGGGGAGGAGAATTACGTCCTTCACAGCCGCAACTAGGATTAGGTAGGTTGCAAGCTGGCGAACTTCAGCTGAAGTGATGCTATTTCATCCTTATGGAGATAGGGTAGCGTCGGCAGTACTGGCTCCGAAGGGGCTGGAAAGGATCGAAAGGCTACCCTCTCCAGCTGTATCATGTATCATAAAGAACAGATTGGCAATCTGAGGCCAGTCTCTATTTTTTCGAAATTGCCTCTGGACTCTAAATATCTGAATCTCTGGTTTAAGCGTAGCGTGAATAAACTGTTCAATCGATTTGAACCAATTCATCAACCCTCTCAGTTTGACATAAGTGTGAAATTGCCCGTTCTAACTAAAACCTTCTCGATATAGCTGCAATCTGGCCCAATACATGTGAAATCTATAACTGACGTCACATAAGACACTGCGAAGTAAGAAAATATCAACTAGTCTTCACTGGACAATATCATCAATACAAAATTGATACTATGGAACAGCTGGCTGAAAGAAAGTAACGCATGCGAAAATAAGACACGATAAAATATATTTGTAAACAAATATAACCATACACGTAATGAAATAAATATGATAGAAATAACATAATACTTATTTCTTCACGCATTATCATAAGAACAAAGATGGAAGATAAAAAACAATGTCGATGTAAAACATCCAGCATACAAGAGCAGATGATATCCACAAATAAACATTACGAGAAATTTATTTCTCCGATGGTTTGACCTGGACATTATAGTGACACTAAGATGGGAAGAGCCTGTTAGTAAACATGACATACTAATAAACACAGGAGAGTGAAGAGTGATTGGGGCCTAGCCCCATCCTACCCCTTTGGTTTCTTCACTGTACGACTCGATGGGGTTTTCCATCCTTTTTGCTATATTACTGAGTTTTACTTTTGGGTAGGAGACGTTCATGAATACAGGAGGGTGAAGAACACAATACTCGACCAGAAGATCAATGTCATACAAACCTGTTGAAAATCATCCCATAAATTCCAAAAACCAGGATCATACTCAACTTGTTCTTAATTAAGTTCTTCAGTACTTGAATCCGTGAAACACTAAAGCTAATATCCATTCTAATTCAACGCTGTCTTTGAATCCTGTCGCAGAGAGACAAGCTGAATTTTGGATTCTGTCTTGAAATTCATTTCGACATGAAAGTGTCGCAGGTTCTATCCTTCAGATTGTAGGTGCAAGGCTTCAAAGAGGAAGAACTCCTTTCTAAAACTACGTCAAATTGTCATTGTATGTCAGTTCACATTATGCCGAAATCCAATAAATGCAGAGCTTGCTGTAATAACTTTTCACGAGAGCAATAGAAGAACTACTCGAGTGAGGTGTTACATTCTAGAAAGGGACACACTTCCGGTATCAATTCTCCCCTACATCTCTAACATGTTATTCTATCAGGCTCAGGTACATGGCAGACTACTGTAGTGATGTGTTAGGCAGGTTGAATATAGATATGTGAAACGCTAGTTATAGAGTAAAAAACGAGAGTAGATATGTAACCAGCGATAGTTATGTTATCATGACTTTTCATACCATAAGCCCATTTCGAAAACTCCTGCCAACACATACTAGTCCGACATGTACATCATAGGTTTATAGAATCTCATATTAGTGGTAGAGTATAATTGAAACCCGAACGCAAATAGAATGTACGTACATCAAGAAAGTCTCACGGATCAATCATTTAATGAATATCAAAAAGTGGCCATTGGAATAAACTTGACTTTTAGTTTCTTGATGTAGTTTTAATTTTTTTTAGGGGACACCAAGTAATATAGCAAAAAGTATGGGAAGTCCCGCTAGGATGTAGTTTTAATTGGCTAAAATTTTGTAAATAAAAGTGTGCTAAAAAATTGATGTAGATATATTCCACAAATTTTGCATACAAACTATTATTGTACTTCTACATGTGTTTATTTGCTACGAACTTATATTTATCATAATTATTTAAATTGTAAATTGTCACTTTTTCATATATGAGTATTATTTATAAAATATGAAAATTATTTTTCACGCATATAAAGACTACGAGAAGAACTTTTCACATTGATTGGATAAAATATTGATTTGTATTGAAGTCACGTAAATAACTTAAGTTTTCCTCATTGAAGAAACTTATCTTTTACTGCTAGCAGTTTTCAAGAGTCTTTATGATTAATATAACATGCACCTGTACTTATTTTTAAAACATATTAAATATATAATAAATCAGAAATCAAATCAGTTCCATTCTTGATAAACTCAAAATCATAGAATATATTTCATGGTTGTACAACTTCAAAGTGGATCATATCAAAATGTTAATTTTAATTCGCTTATCATTTGAATTAATATAGAAATATTTTAAGTTTTATTCTTATATATTTAATTATACACGAATTTATAAATCACTTTGAATTTTATACCAATTTAACAACCGCTTAATTCGCTCACACCCAAAACAATAGGAGTGAACAAAAGTATCAAACTGAATGTCACTGTTGGATTAAAAAAATAAAATTTAGTAATAGTATTTAGTAAATAGGTAACCAATTTAAACCATGTAAGACTTGATGAGCTCTTCCTATCCTTTTTGTTATTTTACTTTGTCTTCTGATACCAATTTAAATCACGAAATAGGAACCCATGGAACGGATGATGGAGGATAGGGTCGAGACTAGAAGTAGTCGGTTGAATGAGAGCTACAGGAGAAAAAAAATTAGCTAACAATGTGCACCTGAATACTTTCATGTGATGTTGGTCAGCCTACTCTCAGTCGATCTCCGTGGAGTGTACACTCACTCTCCGATTCCTCCTATTTAGTTTTCATTAGTATTTTATTCCGCTATTTCAAAGTGTGCTGAATTTCTGCTCTATTCTAGGTGGCTGGCATCTTAATTTTCAACGAAATCGTTTCCAGTTCCAGTACTGTACTTCAAACGTCGTTCCGTCACACTGTCCGTTTCATGAAGTTTGTAATTCGACTTGAGGGTGAAGTGAAATTACATCTGCTGGGAGAAGCGCAAGGCCTGTACAGCAGATTGTTCAAAGTGTGGCAGAGAGATGTATGTGTTATGTGGCTTTGACAACCGACATGATTATCAGGCAGTTCCTCTACATCTTCCTGGCTGTGCACAATCTCGACAGATGGGGTTTAAAAAGAGGACTGTGACTTTCGAGTAAGCCAGAAGAACCATACTTATCACAACAAGATTATTTCAAGCGTGAACTCAAGATTTTCAAATTCATGCTAGTTCCAGCATGTTGGCTTCTTGAAGTGTACCACAGTCACCATAGGAGTAAACTACAAGCTCCTAAAAACCAGTAGTGGACAAAAGAGCTCCCATGACACACAGCTATGTAATCCACACGAACAGTTCCTGATTTTCTCCGTGGCAGATTGCCGTGTTTAGTACCACACAATTGGTTGTTTGCCTTCCAGGCTTCAGGCGAATAAAGGGTGAACCTCACGAGATGAGTTCAATGACTAAGAGAACTGCCAACTCGTGTGAGATTTGACCCATGTGGCCATTGGAAAAGTCCAAATAGCTCTCCGGCACATTTTGTACATCAAGGGCAAACTCTTTCAATGATGTGCTGAAGACTTCCACCCTATTGAATTTTGAACATACTAACTGGCTCAAGTCTAACATTTTACAAAAGGGAGCCCCGTGGGGCCTTAACGCAGGTACAAATTTAACAGAAAGTTTACACTAAAACTTTTCAAAAATTGTAAAACGAAAAAAAATTCCCTATTTGAAGACGGCCTGATCTCCAAGCTCTTGTCCAGCCATGCCATCTCTAACAACCTTTTTGAAGAAGTCCTCCAATGTGTCTTTACCATAGCTGGGGGTCGCATCAGCATCATACTGGCCCGTTTTGGGATCCAGCACAAGCATACTTTCTGCTGCATAATATCTGCCAATCTTCCCGAACTCGGCCGAATCTTCCAGTGTGGGAAAAATCTTCTTCAAAAAGTCCAATACACCGATAACGAAGTCCATGATTTCGATGGGCACCTTGATGAATTTGGGCTCTTTCCCGATGACTTCATACAGCATCGTACCTTGCTCGAGAGGAGTAAGAGCCTTGCCAGGTCCTCCGATCGGTAATACTTGGTTGATCTTGTCCTCCTCCACGATACAGTCGGCAATGAATGAAGCTAAATCGGCCTCACTTATAGGCTTGCATGCACTTAAAGCACCATCCCCAAACATGACATACGGACCACCTCCCTGGACGGACTGAACTTGCCCTCCCAGGCTCTTGAAAAAGGCAGTCGGGCGCACAATGCTGTACGTGAAACCATTCCCAATCGACTGTAATTCCTCCTCAAATTTTAGTTTGGCCTTTTGAAACTCCAACAACGGCTTTTGCACACAAATTGCAGACAGAAGTACAAAATGAGATGCGCCGAGAGCTCGCCCTGCATCCAAGCTGTTCTTGGTGGCCTGGTAGTCAATGAGCCACGAATCCTTCACGCCTCCAGTGCGACTTGCCAAGCACGATATCACGACGTCCACATTCGGGGTTGCGCCGCGCAAAGCATTCTCCAGGGTCTTCGCGTCCGTGACTTCTGAGAAGCAAAGATTCGCACCCGGAAGTTGCTCCTGGGTTTGTTCTCTGCCAGACTTCCCTCCAATTCCACTCTTCTCTCGCGCCACCGCTATCACATTATACCCTCTCTTCACCACCTCCTTCACCACATACTTTCCGATGTAGCCCGTCGCTCCCACAATCACCACGTTCGTCTCCTGCGGACTCTTGCTCCTAAACCCTGCAGCCTTGCTCTCCTCTGTGGGTGCATCTTGAACCGCACTCGAGCGCACAATTCTTCTCGCAGTCCGCGGTCTAAGCAGAGGCAATCTCCTCTGCGCTAACGAGAATTCCTCCGACGTGGAAATGAAGAACGACCTCGAGCTGAGCTTCACATTCCTAGCTGCAAATATTGAAACGGCTCTCACACCTGAAGAGGAGCTCACTGGCTGAGCGCTTGGTGGAATGCAGCTGGGAGAGCGACCCAGCGCACCTGCCATGGCCAGCTCCATAGCGCCAGAGAATGCACCTCGCTTCTCCTCTCGTTGTACCCGCCAAGAATCCAAAAATCGTTTCGGACAGCTCGCGGGGCCAGAACACCGTGGGCGCTTCACTCGCCAGTGCCACTGCTCGGGCGATCGGTCCAGCGAGCAGCTCCGAGATACTGCTGAATCTTCCACCTGATCCTCGGGAAAATCTTCAGACGAGTTCGGCGAGCGCGATCCAATTCCAGGAGCCAATCTCTGAGCGCAGCGCCAGCAGCCACCTTTTCCGAAACGACAGTCGGTAGAGAGCTATTTAGTATCGGAAGTTCCTACGTGGTCGAGTTTCCTTACGTCATAGGTCCCTACTCAGTACTGTGGTCGTCGGCCAGGGGAGCGGGAGTTCCCGTCTCGCTATTGCGGCGGGAGCGTGGGCTAGCGTCATGGCGAAGGGAAGAAGAAGGGAACACGGGGCCTTCTCTCGTCGCGCATACTGATTTCCGATGCTGTCTGGCTTTTTGTGGATGGTGGCAAAGCTCAGGAGCTCTTTGCGCCTCTGCGTTCACCAGAGCCATGGGTTCCATCTGCCTCTGATTTGCGGCTTGTGTGGCGAATGCTATTGACGGCCATGCCTTGTTAGGACGATAGTTCCTGCACTTCTGACCGTAATAGAGCGGGGCACCTCGAATAAACGAACTTCCACCTCTGCCCCCTAGAATTTTGCCTGGAAGCGCCCCTTTGTGCACTGCTCTACCTCTCTCTCTCGGCAATCCTAATCAAGCTCTGCCTCCAGTACAGCCATGGCGACCGCGGTGATGGGAGTCGGCTGTGGCTGTGCTCCCGTAGCTTCGACGAGGGTCTTTTCGTCGCTCTCATCCTCTGCGTCTACGCCTGTTTCATCCTCCCAGTTGTGCTCCGCTTCGGCTTCAAGATATCGAGTGAAAGCTAGCAGGTTGTTTGTGCTGCACAGCGCTTTCACCTCCCAGACCTGGTCCTCCCAATTTTTCACTGGCGGAGGTGAGAATTCGAAGCCAATTGCAGTTGCATTCATATCATTCCGAACTTTGTTCAATTTCAAAATTTCCGCCCTTCTAGAGTCAGCTGTAGAAGAAGTTTGATCCCGCTGACGTTGCGTTTGTCGATTACAGGGTTTATGGTGTCCACACGAAGTCGGGAATTCTTGTTGGATTTGCTTCGTATATTGATACCCTAGTTTGGATTCTTCCACGCAGATTTGATTGGACGGCGCAAGCTGTGATCAAATTCAGAGATTAATAGCCAAGTTAAGCAAGTTTTCGTTCCGTCTTATTCCAATTTAGCAGGTAGACTGGCGCTTGCTGCCGCGGTGGCATCAACATGCACCACGGATGGAGGGAATGGAGGTGGAGCTCTTGCGGCCCAAGCCAACATATTTGAGCGGATAGTTCGAGTTGTCAGAGTATGTATATCCTTCTGACTTCGTTGGCAAGGCCAATTCTTGGTTGCATGCGTTCATTCATCGTTTCGGTGCGACGTGTTGAGAAGCGGCATGGCCATTTGCTATCAATCAATTCTCTAGGTTGTGAATTTTCCTGAAGAAGGCAGACAATGCTTGCAAATAGGAGCAGATTGGGAACATGCGAAGTGGTGAATTGCACTCAGATTGAAGCTAGCGGATGATGAGTGTTGGTACATTTTAAAAAGACAGCTTTTTGTACCCACTCTGCGACTGCGTTCACTGCTTTTTCTTGTTTCGAAGGGCATCAGGATCTGATAGCATTCCAGATTAAATGATCACGAGGTAGTGGCAGATTAGTACTTGGTCTTTATCGTTGTATCAAAAAGCTATTTGTCTGTGTGAGCCTAACATTTGCCAGGCTTTGTATGCTTGCATCTTGGATTAATATTTCGAACTGGATAACATACGATGAATTTAATTACTTTCTCACTTGGGATTTGAATCCTCCATATTGACGTGATAGTGTGTTCTAAGATAGTGTCTTTTATGTTTGTAGTCTTATGCAAATGCAGTTGTGAGTGCCGCGGAAGACCCTGAGAAGCTACTGGACCAGACTGTAAATGAAATGAACGAGGATCTTACAAAGATGAGACAAGCCTCAGCTCAGGTATTAGCTTGCGCTTGTTACCCTATTCATGATAGCCATTGTATAGTTAGCCTCTGTATAGCAAGTTCTATCTTCGGAAACGACTTTGAGTTTCTATGTGTTATTTTCTTTGTATGGATGTGATAATATTGCAAATTTCTTTTCTAATTCATAGAGCATGTGAAAGTTCCCGTTTGTGAAAAAAATATGATTATCACGATCAAGGGTTTCGGTAATGGTCATGTCCTAAAGACGCAAAAGAGTGAGAAGGAAAGAAGATCACGTAAGCCACAAGTTATCAGTCCTCGAACAAGTTGAGGAAGAAGGAGAGAACATAATAACATTAAGTGGAGCTAGTCTCAGAGCAACAGCTCTTGTACGGCCTTTAAGAAGAACAGTCATATTGCAGGTTCTGGCCTCACAAAAGCAGTTGGAGAACAAGTTCAAGGCAGCACAGCAAACGGCAGATGACTGGTATAACTTTTTCCCTTGTTTGTTTGCCTTTATATGAGGTAGAGAGGCAAACAGACTGTCAGTCTCCCTTGCATTGTGCATTGCAAGAACGTACGTAGGTTATGACTTTGTCCTTCCTCCGAAAAAACCGTGCCGTCGACTAGTCTTCTTTATCCAGATCCAGTGGTTGTCATTCACAGGTTTTGAATAACTCTCAGTGAACACTTATTTTAGGTATCGGAGAGCAAAGCTTGCGCTAGAAAAGGGCGATGAAAGTCTAGCCAAGGAGGCCCTAAAGCGAAGGAAGGACTACGAGGTGTGTTCAGACCTCCTCTTTTACGTTATATCTTTATAAATATGGAGGCACCTTGTATCTACTCTCACTTACATCGTCTTGTTATGGTTAAATGCATAATCAAACTCATATGAAGGGATCTCTTTGCCTTATTGTTTTCTTCTTCAGGTTTCTCTTTCTACCCTTCGTTAAAGATGACTTTCTTTTGAAGCAGTGTCTTCTGATTTTCCTACTACATCTTATGGAACGAGAATTATTGTATTGGCATCACTGTCCTAGAGTACCACTTGTGCGTCTGCTGTTCATCGGTATTTTCTCGCATCTCAGTTCATAGATAAGTATCAGACTTTCTCTTAGACCGAAGCTGGAGTTGAGAGGAGCAACGCAGATGTTGTGGTTGGTGATAGAGTTGTAAAACTAATACTTGAAACTATGGAGTATTTCAAAGCGAGCAAGAATTGGGAGTGTTTGGTAATTGTTGAGTATGTGAAAACATTGCTGTTTGTGGAGCTGATCGCACTAATACTTACTGTTACAGGAAAGCGCCAAGGCTCTGAAAAATCAGCTGGATCAACAGAAGGGTGTGGTCGAAAAGCTCATTTCGAACACTAGGGTAAGGATATTTTCTTAGTCTTTTATTCGTAGCACAAACTGTAAACGATAGTATCTGCCTGTTCTAGACTCAAGACCCGCATCCTATCTGGGCGGTGGTAGTGACAAAGCACAAAACTTAAATCAGGTAGAATGAAGGTGGAGGGAATAAGAGGACCACGTGAGATTGAAGAGGGAACCTTTCATAGCTGAATTTGTCCCCTTAGACGAGGTTAGTTCGAATTCCCAACTGTCAGCCAAGAAATGCTTCACCTTTTTACTTCAAGAGCTCAGAAAACATTGCTCAACAATGTAGGACGAAGAGTATTAGATGTGTCAATTTGTCATTGTTACACCTAAATGTTTATTCCCAGACTACTTGTCAACTTCTGTCACTGCGTGTTTGATAGGCGTAGTTAAATGATTTTAACTATTCTTGCGGTAAATGTCGTGCAGCTTCTGGAGAGCAAGATTCAGGAAGCTAAGTCCAAGAAGGACACTCTTAAAGCCCGCGCCCAGTCTGCCAAGTATGAAATTTCGGACTTAGTTTCCATCTATTTGCCTTGCTAGCTCCGAAGTTAGCTCATGTGGATGAGTGGATTCATTAGTGTGCATGAGTTGTCCTTTAACTAGTTGTTTATTACATGTATCTGATTTCTGGTGTCGCTCCGATTCCGTTCGTGAGTCTTCTCTTGAAGTGGGTTCCAAAGCGGCAGGGAAGTCACTATAAGTGTGTATAGATTCCTCAGTCTGTAAACTTGACCCACAGGACTGCGCAAAAAGTAAATGAGATGCTCGGTAACATCAACACGAGCAGTGCTCTTGCAGCTTTTGACAAGATGGAAGAGAAAGGTACTCAACTCTAAAGCATAATTTATATGATTGTTGTAAATTGTTTACCTCCAATAGAGTTAAGATCATAGGTGTGTGTGGAAAGGAAGCTCAGGTTTATCCAGATTATTATAGTAAATGTACTTTGAGACGTGTGCAAATTATAAACTTTGTCTTTTGCTGTGATCGCAGTGAATGCTCTGGAGGCTGAAGCTGATGCTTTGAACCAGTTAAGCACTGACGACTTGGCAGGAAAGGTAATTTTTTCAACATATTCCAAGATAGTCGTTTTGGATGAGACGGATAGTTCCATGTGTCCTTGGCTATTTTTGTGGGTGTTTGACTTGTTCTCTAGTTTTCAAAAATTGATTCGTATCTAGCTAGCCAGGCCTAGGTGCCAATACAGTCATCTCGTCTCTTAACACTCTCTATTGTCGATGTGGGTAGTTCGCATTGTTGGAAGGTAATGACGTTGATGACGATCTGGCTGCTTTGAAGAGAGATGTTTTGGGCACTCCAGCTAAGGTATGATGTGATCTTTGGACATTTTAACCTCTCTGAAGTTTCTGTATGCATGGAAAGTACTCTGGTAGCTTCGGATTTTTTCAATGCCCTATATTTTTCCTCGCAGATTTCGGGAGAATTACCAGCAGGACGCACAAGTGGCAGCAGCTCTAGCAATAGGCCAGAGTATCCGTTCAAAGATTTCGAAATTGAGAAGGAGCTGAATGAACTACGAAGGAAGACCAACGAGCTATAATCATAATGATCTTCGTCTGTGGTATAGAATTTCAAGTAGCGTTTAGGTGGTAGACCACTCTACCATAGTTGATGAGCAGGTGTAATTGAAAAAATCCCATGGTGGCATGGTTGTCCCCTGGAAAATTGTGTATCTCCATGGTATGTTTCTAGCTTGGCAAAGTTGTAGATTAATGAACTCTTAGCTTTATCCATTATGCATCGATTGATACGGAGGTAGTGCCTGGCCTCCTTATCTAGATGTGAGTTTTGGCTGTATAGGGTTTGATTCGTAGATCTTGGTAGAATGTTCTCTACCCATCCTCGCATTGTTGATGTACCGTAAATCGAGGCAGCCTTGCACCTGCCTGTTAAAAGAGGTCTTCTTACATGTTAAAGCCACGACTTCTGGAGATTGGTGTGTGTTTGACGCACTCTCATTCATTTTCATATAAGATATTTCAGGGTAAATGTGAAGTTTGCACCCACATCAGTGTAGAACGTGCGTTGATTCATGCATGTATGTATGTGCAGAACTTGTAGCATGCATCTTCACATTTTTCCCATGTTAACAAATGCATTATAAACGCTGAATTAGAGTATAAGTCCATGTTGGTTGCGATTGTAGTAAGTTTTAAAATGTATTTTTGTTTCCAAAACGAAGTCTTCTGTTCGTTCCGTTCAAATCCATGTACTTAGACCAAGGAAAATGGTGTTAACTTTCATTAAATTATTTTGGACTTCACATCGGTCTGTGTGGAGTTGGAAAAGTTAAAAAGTTTTTCAAGTGTTATGTGGATACAAGCCAACAGAATTGCCTTTGGAATTACATTCACGAGAAGATATAATAGACATTATGAAAGAGGTAATCGATGGTCATCCAGAACATAGCGGGAATAGAAGTAATAACGAATCAGATTTCTCAAATAAACAGGTTGGAGTCCCGTAGACGTCCAACGGGGACCTGTATCCTTAGTCCATCTGGAGTGAAGTTTATCGTTGCAGTCAAGTCCAGCAAACATTTTAACACACAGATAAAAAGATTGAAGTGTACTCTTAAGGTAGCACTAAACGGAAAAGCAAGAATAGAAATCATACATTCTCCTCACCACAGACAGATACACGTGAAAATTTCAGCTGATTTGAAAAACGTAGAACAACAATTTTGCAGATATACCAAATGATGCCTTCGACAGACAGGTAATAGTTTCCTCATGCACAACCTGAAAAATAAATTGCCTGTGCATAATTTTAATTCTTCTAAAATGGATATATGCACAGTGTTTGAAACATATACAGTACTCAAGAGGGCTCCGTGTATATTCAAGTATGAAGAAAGGAAGTGAATATCCGGACAAAATGCGATTTTCTGTATAGACGATGATTTGATGAGAACCTGGCCCAATCTGGTAGTGTCTTGACGATAGGCAGTTAGCGTAGGACCTCGCTATGATGTGGCCGTCGCAGAAGGAGTGGGACCGCGCGTCTTCCCTCCCACCAGCAGCGAGCGAGCACGAGGAAAGGAGCAATTAACGAGCGCAGGAAATTTTACTTCACATGAAACCCGGGCCTAGGAAAAAATCTGCCAGCGGCCACGAAGCCTGGCCCTGTTTTTGCGTTCTTGCTTCAATGTTCGTCCCCGGCTTGACTCCTCCGATTTATCCGCTCCATTCAATTATTGCGTCCGACGATTCTGCTGCTGCTGCCGCTGCTGGTGTCACCGCTGAGCTCATCATCTCTTCAAAGTGCTCTGCTTTGTGATCAGTGTCTGCGTGGACTGGAGGTTTTGAGGGTCGAAGTGATTGTTATGAGATTGATAGTCGGGACATGCGGATGATAGTGCAGAGGTGGTATTAGTAATTATCTGCAATCAAAAAGGTTTCTTGGTCCAGTTGCGTTGAATTGCTTCTCGGAGGATTTTGGTGTACGGATATCTTCTACAGACGTTTATGTTTGTGCTTTGCGGATGAAATTTCTGAGGCAGGGCTCTGGAGGCCACCAGAGCCTCCTCGTCCTTGTCTGCATGGAGCTTCGGTGAGCTCGAATCTCTTTTGAATTCGGCCGAGCCAATTTGATTACACGGCAGTGCCTTTCTTTGCGATAGCCATTATGGCGCTGTTGGGTGCCACCTGGTCAGGGGGCTGTTTTCGCGTGGAGAGAAGCAGAGGGCCGTCAAGAATTACAACCGATGCTCGTATGAAGAAAAATGTTTTGTTTGTTGCCGACCACTTGCAGACAGCTGCTCTATTCGGGAATGTAAGAAGGGTAGCATGTTACTACTCGGAGAGTTGGGATGAAAGGCTAATTAGAAGTAACTCAGGTTTCCTTTCAGGACAGAACTGCTTGTGGCGACTGGGCATTAGTTTCTATCCATCTTCACCGCCGAAGAAGTACCGTTTTATTTCCCAATCCACCCGCAGAGTTGCAAAGGGGGATAATTGGAGAAGCGAATTTCGTGAGGCTACTGAGACCAGGAGCTTAAAGGTATCCAAATCTGTTAATGCTCCTGCCAATCTTACTAGCAACCCGCAAAATGGTTGTAGTACTGGGCTACCCAAGATTGGAACCACAGTTGAAATTGATGATCTTGAAGCAGCGAGGCTTCCATTAGATAAAACATCTGGAGAATGTCAAAGTGGAGGTGATGTGAAGGTGATAGGCGTTGGCGCAAGGGCGTGTGCTATTCTCAACTTTTGTCAGCAAACGTCCATTCTCCCCTCAGCGCAATTCTGGTAAATATCCGTACTAAAATACCTTTTGTGGGATTCTTACTTACAGTTTGAAGATTCTTACTGTGGTGTGTGGCGTTTACATGATGTGATTCGGCACTTGTCTGGAAATTGAAGCAGGATTTGTTGGATATGTGGAAACCTAATAACATTACCTTGTTGGGCCTACTGTTTATCTTTTTCTCCGTATTCATATCTCGCTTCTCCCTGTGAGAAGATGGTTTTACAGATGTTTATAATGTACCTTGAAGGTGACGATGCTTTGCGGATTATTTTACTCAAAGTGAGACTGTTCAATAGGAGCTCATGTCCATATCAAGTGTACATGCATAGTTACAGTAGGTGTGACTGGAAGACAGCATGCAGCTGGGAGTGCCTATTTTGAGCGGGCATGCCAATTATTACTATTTTTATTTTCTTTATTTTCTTTTCTCTTTGTATCTCTTACATTCTTAGTAAATGCGGTGCAGGATGTATGGCTCTGATTCAGCTCTTCAAAATGTCCAGCTATCTGATCACCTTGAAGATTCACAATTATCTTCGGATGCTGCTGGTAAAGATGTGTTTTTCATTAAAGATCCAGTCATCATTCATTGATCTTGGTGAAACTTGACTTTCTGAGAATTTCTAACTTGTGAATTATGACAATTGTGATAATTTCAAAGGATGTTCAATAGATTTGGCGTAAATCAATTACATTTACTATTTTTGGCCCAGTTCTATAGAAAATGGTGATACTTGTATGCACTTTCAGGAGTGGCACATTTGTTTGATATTTAATTGTTGCTGTGCCAGCGTTTGTCTTGATATGTCACGTGTTATTTCAATTGGTGTGTCAGTAACATCCCTTTCTTGGGTGTTGCAGTAGGTAATGTAGCTGTTTGGACGTAGCGGTAGGAAAGATTACCTTTGAAACTGGATTCATTATCTAGGTTAAGCTGTTTATATCGTCTTCCTTACAGACTTGGCTGGCAAGCAAATTGATCAAGTCATTCCGGACAAGAATATGAGTACTCTTTATCTCGTACGTATCTCAGCCGTGACCTATTGACCAGTCCTCATTCACCCTGTTGTGTCAGTGGCATGGAGTCAGCTGTATCCACTAACAACAAGTCATATTCCTGTACTCAACATTTGAAGAGTGGGAACACTGATATTTCTGTATCTCTGTTCAACCTTGATGTTTCTCGCGGGAAGGTTCTTGGAGCTGGAACTGGCGCTGGATTAGGAACTGCACCCAGGCAGCTGACAGCTGCCAGGTCCAAGGGATGGCTAGCTGTTGGCATATTTATTCAACCCTTCATGTTCGAAGGTCAAAAACGCTTAGAACAGGTAATTATTCCTTGTGGAAGACCACTGTTCGCTACAATCAGACATCAGATTTGTGTCCGCCTTTGGTTGGTTACACTTGGTAGAATCTCCATTTTAATAATTGTAATGTGCCCATCCTTAAAACTATGGTCGATGCAACTTGCCCCTAACTCTACAATGCCTTAGTTTGTCACAATATTACTCTTACTGAAGTATCTCTAAATTAAGAGAAGTACCTTTTAAGTAAGGTGCTCTCATAGTATCGCTTAAAGAGTAGAATTAATTGTCAGAAGGTCAAAGGGTACAAAGGGCGACAAAGTAATTTACCTGTAGATTGAATCTGTCTTGCGTGATATTCGTCGTTCGTTATATTCAACCGAACCGCTTTACCGGCTGAGGGGCTGTGCGGAAAAACATAGAGAATTAACAAATTAATTTTGGGAAGAAGTAAATTGTCAACCACGTCAGTCATCCTTTCTGTATCATGATTGTGCCAGCGAAGACGCTTTCTACAGCTTAAGACCTCATGGTCTTTCAACATGGTATTTTGTATTCAGGAAGCACGTCCAAAATTATGATTATGATCTTTTACTTGTTTTTTTGAAATTTATGATGAGTCTGAGCTCTGATTACTTTTCACTGTGTGCAGGCAAATCAGCTTGTTGAGAACTTGGTAGATTGCACAGACCTGGTTTTAGGTGTGTGATCTTCCTGTCTTTGATAAGTTTTTCTTCTACAATTGCTTCTCTGTTTGATACCAAAGGTTTTTGACGGAGCTTAAGCTTGCTCGCGTATCACCAATTAGTTGCAAATGGCAGCTTGCAGACTTCGCACTTCCTTTTTTGCACGAAAGTTTTACTGCGAACGAACTTCTTTGATGGCATCGCTGTGAGGGCCATTGTCCGGAAAAATACTGGGTGAGGTGGACATCCATGCGGTCGTAACATTTGGCTGTAACCTGTCCCCTTGGTGCATTTTTAACAGTGGTGGAGCAGGATGCTCTCCTGAGGGGCGAGGCAGTAACTGTGTCAGACGCGACAGAGATGGCCAACAATGCAGTACTCATGAGCATCTCCGCCATTTCCGAAATTCAAGCGGTACTGAATTTTGCTCTCACCAACACGAGCTCCTGGGCATTGCACTCTTCAACTTTTGCCCTCTCTTTCCGCTTCTACCATCGATCAATCTGGGAAGTCGCTAATCATTTGCAGTTTGACGTATCAACTGGAAACCTGCAGGGAAAGTTAGATGTGACTCTTGGTCCAGTTGACCCTAGCAGTACTGCAGATGATCGGAGAAAGGTACAACTTGAAAAACTCTTTGCATGCTTAATGTGCAGATCCTAGTCGTTGTATGTGGTGTAATCTTTATGCGTTTAATGCCTTCTCCAATATTAAAAATGTGCATGTCGCATTGCTTGTATTGAGAATACTGACTGGCAGTTGGGAAGTATCTAACGCTGTTACTGTTTCCTTCGTACAGTCGTTACAAAACACAGGAAAAGCTTGGCTTGGATCAGGAAAGGGCCATAATTTGAAGGAAGCCATTGAAAAGTCTCTCTGCGACTCTCCCGCTTTTGACAGTCCATTTGTGGTAACTAGTTTTGAGCATTCTCTAGTTGGGCGTAGTGCTTCGTCAGATCGAATCGTTCTTTTCTTTACATGCGTTCCTCTCCTCTTACTTTAACTAAAAAAGATGGCTATGTATGTGAATAAGACCTGCTTACAGTCGATGGATTGTTGTGTACTAGCCATCCCTGGTTTCTTAGCATAGGGATGCGTTAACTTTATGTTGGTGGTCAAGTCTCAGGAGAGGTATAAGCTGGAGTTTGAGCACTTGACTGGTTTTGTAGGGAGGTAAGGTGTCAGTTATTTGCACCGTAGCGAGTGTAGTTGGACAAACAAACGAAGATATGATGGAAGCTGAGTCAGTTTTACGGCATATGCTGAGCTCAGAAATACAACTGATTTCAAAAGCAATAATCAATCCCTCACTGGAGCAGGGTGTGATTCTAGCTTCGGTAATTATCAGAAGGTAATGATCAAAACTGGCAATTTGCGGAAGAAGTCTTCGAAGAAGTATCCTTCAGTGCGCAACCAGTTCCAACTCCCGAAAGCTGATTAAAGATCCAGATTTTTGCAATCAGTTGGTAGAGATATCTTAGTTGAGCGATTGTGTACACTGTTTGCTGTATGAGGAAAGTCTGGTCTGAGAGTCTACAGGACGTGCTTAATCTGTTTGCATGTAAAAAGACTCATTACGGAGACAGATCAGAAGGATGAGAACCTCGTTTCAATATGGTGTCCAGGGTGGATCTCGGAAGCAAATTACGAGGCGGAAACATTGTAAGGAATGGCATTTCATTTTCGACTGAAGTCAGTGGAAAAGACACTCCATCCAGGTTACAGTCAAGTGGAACCATTGCCTCGACAGTTGTACGGAGTACTTCTAGTGGTAGTCCATCGCGTGAATGTTTACAAGAAGGAAGCTTGCCCAATAATTCTGTATCGTCGACTATTAGTATGGAAGTAGCTAGTGATAGCAGGTCTTTCATACGCCCAGATACCATTCGAGTTGAACCCCTGAATCCAGAAATGAACGCGGAGGAAATTTCAAGCTCACTTAAGGACAATCGTAAGCAGCAAAGTAGAGCTTCGGTGAAAAAGGCAACGGTTCGATCCTACAGAACGACGAGCAGAGAGGATGTAAGGAAAGTTGACGCTAGACCAGGTTCTCCCCAAGCATCTCTGGCGAGCTCAGCCAGTAAGAGGTCATGGTTAGCGCTTGGATGGGAATCAGGTCCTAGCTCTGCAGTTGCAGAGGCATGGGCACAAGCCAGAGCTGAGGCAAGGAGACCTGCAAAGGTTGTGTCCGTTTCAGATGTGGCTTTGCCGGTCGGGGTCAGGTTAAGGAATGACAAACCTCAAGTTAGTTCATTTGAAAGCTTTGACTCTTCTGTAGAAGTGGACGGTACGGACAGGTGGGCAGCTACAGAACCAGTTCCTGTAGATCCTGATGCAGTCCCCCGAAACAGGATGATGGACATGGGGCTAGGGGCAGTAATGGATATGTATAATGCGGCTTCTGCTTTAGTGTTGGGAAAGGAGACAACCGATCAGAGGAATAAGCCTTCTCTCACGCAACGGGCATCGTCGATGCTGGTATGCACGTTTCCAAGCTCGTTTTTGTGCAAGTCAATGTTGAATCACAGCTAGCTAGCTTCCTGTGCTTGGACACCAAATGGTAGTCTGAAGTTTCCTTGGGAAAGAATGTTTGCTAGTGTAAAGGTGCTTACACGGGAATTTTGAGTGCGGGTTCTGAGCATCATTCACAGTTCTGAATAATATCAAGCTCTTTTTGCTAAACTTTCAATTCAATGCCATTCAGGAGAGCGAACGAAGTCAGAAAAAACTCACGCCTATGGTCGAAATGGACTTTAAGAATGGCATCTACCGAGGTCGTTGCCTGACTGGGCTTCCTGATGGCAAGGTAAGGAGAAACACAAAGACTAGAGGTTCTTGGCCTTTCTTATACCTCATGCTGATGAGTCTTAATTATAGTACTGTGTCACCTCAGTTTCTATGTAAAAAGCTTGTCATTCATTCTACAAAGTAGTTTCATGGCGCGCTCTCTCACTTCTTCAATCGGAGCACGCAGGTACAAGTGGTCAGGACGCTTTTCATGGCCTGCAAAAATTGTAATTAGATTCTGTCTGCATGGGAAGTCCCGTAGCTAACTTCGTCTCTGAAGTAAATCTTGAATCCTCACGCACTTAAATGTTGACAATTTCAGGGACGGCTGACCTTCCCTGATGGTAGTTTTTATGATGGTCAGTGGAAGCAAGGTAAACGTGCCGGTGCTGGTGCGTTCTACTATGCCAACGGCGATCTTTTCCAAGGATCCTGGAAAGATGACGTGATGCACGGAAAGGTATGTTAACGACGTTGCAGGGACACTATAGCTAGCCTGCTCTCTTTGTGGCCCTTCTTTCTAGTGTTTGTATTCTCTTGTTAAATCTCTTTGCAGTTTGTTCTCTCATGTTAATGTTCATTACCTCGAACAGTGCATCTTACCTGTGCAATCTTGTACTCGTACAACGACATCGTGCTTTATTATTAGTTTGGAAAGCAGGGATGTACTGAATAAAGGAGGTCTCTTTAATCTTCGTTTGCAGGGTTGGATGTATTATCATAATGGAGATAGGTTATACGCGAATTTCTGGAAGGGAAAGGCACATGGAGAAGGTCGTTTTTATGCTGCACAAGGGGACGTCTTCTTCGGTCAGTTTCGGGAAAACTGGCGACATGGAGAATGTCTTCATATCGAAGCATCAGGAGTTAGGTATTTCCTTTGCCCAAAGTGTATTCAAAGTTGCCTTAGTGCTACTAAGTGTTCTCGTATTTTTTGCATTCCATTGCCTGAAGACCATTGACCCCTTACTGCTGTTAAGAAACTACATGGCTTTTCTTCTGACAGCATATGATAGTGCTTGAGCATCTTTCTTATTACGTCCTCCACCCAGCAGTCTGGATCTGAAGAGTCAATCGGTGTGGAACAAGAAGTACCAAATTGTTGACATGGAATTTCAGTCGACTTCCTTTTTGGTTTTGGACGTTTGGTGATAAAATGTCTCTGAACAGGTGGGCAGAAATTTGGGAAAATGGGATATTTATTTCAAGGACACCTGATGATTCATAAGTGACGGAGGATCTGCTCGTGGCTGCGGAAATAGAAGGATGCAAACAAGTTTCAAGGCTGTTATTTCGGCCCTACATCATCTGTGGATTCTTTAGGTTATGATGAAAGTGGTAACAGAAGATCCGACTCTTGTTGTTTATGAGCTGGAATATAAACAAGAGTGTCAACGTGATCTGCGGAGGTGGAGCTTGAATAGCTGCTGCCGTTGAGGTAAACATACAGCAGACAGCTGGCTACTGCTTGAGTGTCATGCAACAGAGAGAAATCGTGTAAGGAACACCGGTTGAAAGCCATCACAATCTGAGTACAAGATTCATGGCAAATAGATTAGCTTTAGCAAATTCAGGTTTTCTAGTCCACAACTGTGGCTGTGTACTATTTCTACACCATCAGAAAAAGCCAAACTACATGCAGTCTTGTAGTTTGCTGCCTTAGATCTTTTTTTCAGTTTCTACTTTCATTCGGGGTTGTGCATTACCCAATCTTGTAGGGTGTGTGACCCTTTCAATCTTCACAGAGTTAGCGTAGGTTGTGTATAGAACGAGTATAACTGAGGAATGCCATCCAGCGAAATCAAGCTTGAAGATGACCCAGGAGGCAGTGGTTGGTTAGTACCTGGGCTGTGCCAGTTCGTTCTTTTGTGTGAAAGAAAGATGACATCTTCCAAATAGCACACTTTGAAAATATGAGTTGTCATTTGCACGCCTCAGTTTATCCAAGTAAGGCGGCCATTTACGTGTCTTCTGGTTTGTGCGTCGAATCTTGACATTGATGAGAGCAGGGGCAGAAGATATCAGTCTTCTTGGCTGTCGTAATGCCTGGCTAGGCAAATTTTCAAGTCGTGAGTACTGCATCCTGTGTTTTTCAGGCAACCGACTTTGGTCAGTCCCAGCTCTGGGAATACGTGGAAGTCAAGCGATGTCTGTTTGTTATGGTTAGGGCAAGTCGTTGACATTGAATCTGTGCGCAGCTTTGGTATGACTTCAAGATTTCGTGGTTTGTCTCAGTTGTCTTCTACGTCTATGACCTAGTCTTGGTCCCAAGGGTAGTCAACTCCTCTTTCACAACCCTTTGGTGGAAAGAGAAGTCTCATTTATCGGAAGACATGGATAAGCATTGTCACCCTCTGAAACTGGATATTTAAACGGAGCTGACTTTCATTATCTCGTAATAAAGGGATGGGGCCTTGTATGCATCTTGAGTCTTTAGCACTTCAGATCAAGGCCCTCGGACGTAAGAGCACAGTCCATGAACTTTTGAAGCTTCACACATGATTGACGGTGCCAAGCTGGTCAACTCCCCTCGAATGTTTTCCTCGAATCTCACTCTTCACGCCGAGTCAAACCTTCTCAGCTTTATTGGTGGCTTTGCCGTAAATGAGCTCGAGTTAAATTATGACAAAGAATTGGGCTGAATTTCATAACATCATGACAGCGGACTTGCAGCCTTGCGGCTTTGACATTCAATGAGTTTTCGACATACTCAGTGAAAGCCGAAATGTCTTCAAGGATCTCCTTCCATCCCTCTCTCAGCACCTCGGTGGGTGTCAGCACCAAACACCGTCATCACCTGATGGTGCAGGCATAGGGAAACAATCCGGTGATGGTAAAGGGGCTCCATTTTATTCTTAACCGTCAAGCATTCATGTGCGCCTCCTCCGTCTCAGCAAATTGCGCTTGCTGGTTACTTACAAAAGAAGGGTTTGACTGGAAAAGCAGCAGTCTTGAAAAGCTACTGCCACTTCTCTTGACACCTGCGTCACGCATGTCTCCTCGTCATTCGAATAATTGAAAATGTGGTAACCGAATTAATAGGTCTAATCACGACGCAGCAGCATTGGCTCCTTTTCACCGACACTGCATCATAATTTCAGCTGTCGGAGCGAATTCCTGTTGGTCATAAAGGGTAATTTGAATATGGTGACCAAAGTCCAATTCTCTCATCTGTTTACCCGACCAAGATTATCATATAGAGAGAGAGAGAGACAAATTTTAAACGGTTTACCTCTTAATAGGAGATCGAAGTTGAAATGGCATCGCCACACTCCCTCACGGGAATATGTGGAGAGAAGATTATGGTTTGTGCGTCCATCCTCAGATTCCATGACGATGGGTGGAGGGATTGGACTGCATAGAGGAGGTACGGAGAGAATGGAAACAACAATTGTCAGGCAGTGAATGTTAGGTTCAGGGAGAGTTGAAGAGCTGAACAAATTGCTTGTGAAAAAGATCCAGGAGCTATCAGAAGAGATCGCGAGTCATCAATCTAGTGCCCATCAAGCCCGCTAGACAGAACCTTGGGCCCGGCCCTGTATTCGAAACCTCGAGGTTCGGGATCTTGGTCACTCCCATCAGAGTTTCAGAGCATTATTTAATGGTATGTTTAGCGACGGGCCTACTTACTTTCCCACTTGCCCAGTTTGAACCAATCCACAATTTTCTCATGCCCCTTGTGCACACACTCTCCGATGATGTGATGTGATGCGAGCTGACTTCCTTTCCTCCTCCTCCTCCTATGGCATCAGAAGAAGTAACTATAAGTTACCTCTTGCGCACAACATCCGTCTACCTGCGAGTGACCAGCCGGAGCCCCTTGCAGACGAGGGACGAGGAGAGCACAGAAAGGGAAGGACGAGAAGGGATGGTCATTGATTGATTGAGTGCACAAGCAAGAAAGAAAGTTGGCATGCACCTCACGCTGTCCAGCCCTGCCCTCGTCTCCCTCCCAGCCCACTTCCATTTGCTCTGATCATCAGGAGAACGAGGAAGACGGTTGGTGGAGGAAGCAGGAGCGAGATGTATCATGAGAAGCCCACTCTTTCTTTTTTGTATCGTCTTCCTTCCTTCCTTGGCAGCTCCTTCCTCCTCTTGCATATGACACTCAATGGAGGAATTTTCTGGCTTCTCATTGTCCCCACCTCAACATCAAGTGTAGCACCTTCGAGTTGGCTTGTGTCTCGCAAAGGGTAGTTGTGATCATAGGAGGAATGAACCTGTGATCCACTTTTTAATTTTTTACGACTTTTTCCTTGACCCAGATTTCTACCCAAGAAGAAAGTCTCTAATAGTTCTTTGCCATGCAATGAAGCTTCCATTCTGATACACGAAGAATTCTATATTCCCCACTAGCCCACCATATCCAAGATCTCACTTTCTCCTTTTGAATAAGATAAATGTCGACAGATGCCTTAAAAAATCAAGAAGAAAAGAAAAATAATACTTATCCATTCCAGTTTCAGTAAAACTTTCCTACTTGTGCACTCTTACACTGACTTATACTCAACATGGTTTCCAGTAGGTTTTTTGGGTAGGTAGGTGCTTGTATCATAACCTAAACAAATAGGGCCAGGGTAGAATATTATTTGCAATTTAAAAGTAAAAAACTTGCAATGTGTACATATTTTTAAAATAATAATCATACTAAACAATGAACAACGATATATCACCTTCTTGGAGACTGGAAGGGTGATCCCTGTGAAATATAACCACTCCTTCGAATACTCTTACAGCCCACAAACGTCTCTATTAGCCGTTCACAGGCATACCGTACGAAAGGGAGAAAAGGACGCTGCTCTGGATAGACGAAAGAAATGAGGAGTCTATAGGCAAGGTCTTAAATATTACTGATTTTCAGATTTGTATATTCAGCCTTCGAAAGAGAATGATCTCCAAGGTAAATGTGATTACAATATAGTGTGGAATGATGAGGCATGATTACATCTGATTTTGTTTTCTTGAGTTGGGCTTCTCATCAAATAACAGAAATAAAAGCGTATTGGTGCCCTTTCTTATAACTACCTGTCCCATATGATCGCTCACTTTCAAACGTTATCACGGAAATCTGCACATTAATATGTAAAATTGATTTCATGTGGCCCACTCATCAAATTCTTCGGCTGGTTAGAACATTGCTTGTCCTGCAGTCTCATACGGTGAAATGGCCTTGAACTTGCATTGATGGAATCAAATCCAATTTACTCTAGTTTCCGTTAGGCAGTATAGGGCATCCATTGCAGGACAAAATATTGATTGTGATTCATCATACAAAGGTTTCATTTAATATCGAGTAAAAGCTCCGGTCAGGTTAAATTAAAGAAGTCCATATGCACATCCATTGAAATATGATTCAAATTCACACTATGCAGTAAGTGCTCATTTGGAGCATAAAAATTTAATTAAAAACTTATCAAACAAATTGTTAGAGCCAAATTATTTAAAAAATAAAAAATAATTGATTTTTTGAAAAAAAAAAATTAAAAATAATAAGTGCAAAATTTTAAATCAAAATTAAATTGCAAAAAGATCATTTTTATTAATATAAAAAAAAATTAAATAATAGTTTTATATATATATGAAAAATTTATATCTTTATCAAACTTATTAATTTTTATATAAAACTTTCAATGTTATATATCAAATTTTTATTTTTATAAATTTTTTGATAATTTACATTCTTGATTGCATCAAATTGTTTTTATGTTGTAGAATAAATCAATTTTTATTTTAGTATTATATATATATATATATATATATATATAATGCTCATATTGTATTATTTATTTAAACAAAATATTTCAGTATAAAATTAATGTTTACTTTTGGTATTTAAATTGAATATAAATGAAATCATTGTATTAAAATCTCAATACCAAAAATAATTATTCATAATTTATTAAATTACCTAATGAAAATTTTATATTTTTATGAAAAAAAATTTAAATTTTGTATGTTTACTCTTCTAAACTTTTGTATTATTGTTTATGACTCATCATGAAAAAATTTATTGTCTCAATTTTTTAGATGATGATGATCATTAATAGTATTTTTTTATAATTATAAATATATTAATAATGATTACATAGATCAAATTTATAAAATATTTATAAAATATATTTTATAATAAAATGCGAAAAAAATAATTATAATTTATCAAAAAAAATTTAATTTTTTTTATTTTTTTATCATAAAATTATAATTAAATTAGTTGAATATTTGTAAATATTTTATGTTTATATCATTTATTAACAATTTATTTCTAAAGTAAATATATTTAAATTTTATTTTTAATTAATTTTTTATTTTTAAAAAACTTCACTTTAGGGTTTATATATATATATACAACTAATATTTTTTTTTATAAACAGAATATTTCTAATTTTAAGTATGTTAAATAATTATTTTTGATTTTTGATTTTAGAAAATATTTTTCCATAAAATTTTAAAATTTAAGAAATATCTTTTTTAATATAATATTATTTTACATATATCTGGATATATTTCAAATGTAAATTTGTTCTATATTTTTGAAATTTTTATATGAGTATTTTTTATTTTTTGATTGATGTATTTGATAAATAAATTAAATTTATATTTGGTTTTTTCAAAAAAATAAAAAATGTATAATCTTTTAAAAAATATATTAATTATTCAAAATTTTTGTTTTCAACCTTAGCCCTCATGTTCCAAAAAAGGGGAGTAGTAAGGGGGTTGGGAAAGAGTTAATAATAGGTTACACATTACATGTAAAAAAATCATATATGAATTAAAATATTTAGGCTTGAACCATGATTAAGGCACTAAAAATTAAAAAATACGTTATTTTAGGATAAGCATAGATGGAGATGATAAATTAGTTTAAAAAAAAAGTGATTAATAATATTTAATGACACATAAATTTGCATGGATTATTATTATGTTCGCCTTTTGGATATCAAAGTTACTGCATGAGCAAGCTAATATGTTCTTTCATGGAGAAAAATAGTTACTCATTCTTGCAATAGCCTTGCACATTTCTAAGAATTCCGAACTCATTGAGGTAAAACAAGTTGTTAATTTCTTTTGATTTTTAATATAAAAATTTTTATAAAAATATATATATTTGAAGATTTATTTTTTCAATAATTTTTATATTTAATAATTATAATCAAAATTTTTTGAATTTGAGCTTTTAAAATTAGAAATTATTTAAAAATGTTATTATTGTTATATTTTAAATTTTATTTTATGAAAGTGTATTCAACTTAGGAGATTATATATATATAAAATTGTAATCACATAAATATATTTCTCATCATTGCAAAAAATATCAAGAATTGAGATGATTTGATTTTAAAAATGTTAAAGTAGGTAGGAAGAACAAGGAGCTCAATATTTTTGCACATTTTATCACACTAGGGAGTCTAAAATTATCAGTAAAAAAATTAAGACTTACCGTTTTATGAATAAGGAAAACTATGAGAGAAAAAAATATTCATAGTAATTTTTGAGTTAAGTGTTTTAATAGAAGAATTTTTTTATCTTACAGTAAAAGACTTACAGTTTTGTTAGTTAGAAAATAGCATGAGAGAAAAAAATTATCCAGAATAATATATGGGTTGAATAGCTTATTTTCCGTCTTACATAATAATAAGACATAATAAACTCAATCGTATGTTGGTTGTCACGAGCAATTAATAACATTAGCGTGAGTACATTGATTTTACGTGATGCTATTGGGGTTAGCGTTACCGTTTTGGTTCTTTCCTTGTACGATTTGAAGGGTCTTCCCATCCCTTTTGTTATTTACTTTCTCGGGATCATTTTTATTTTACTGTGTCCGTTCGATCATTGATTTTACATAGAACACGTTTTGAAACGTCGTCCTAATATAACTATTGGTATTGTATGATTAGGTAAGGTACAATACGGTAAGTGTACATTTCAGTACAATCATGTACTGCAATGTACATTAGGGTCAAGGTGTCATTCCCGCGAATCCTCTCGGAAAGAATGAATTCAGAGTACAGAACGACATGCGCGCGGTCCGTCCGTCGACCTGCGGGATAACTGACATATGCCACGACAGCAGGACGAGCAAACACAAGAAAAACGCAGGCGAACGGTAGACGGGAGAGTTCAAGCTGTCAGCGAAGGGCGTGGACCAATTTGACGGGCAGAGGTAGATCCCCATGCCCAGTAACTGACGTATGGTGGTAAAAGAACGGGGAAGGGGTCGTGGCAGCGCTTGACCAGTGGTAAAGCCATTTGCGGATGAGCCGTGCGGTCCGACCATCAGTCCCACCAACAATGCCACTAGAGGATGGTCAGACTGGTCGCCGTCGCCGGGGCAACGCAACGCCGGGGCAACGGGCTTTATTTTGTGGCAATGATGCACTGCTTACTATAAATAAAATATTAGTCTTTTGAGAAGAAAAAAGTATTCAACCATGATATAAATATGTCGTTGACTTCGTAGATAAACCTCGTGGAGATTCCTTTTCCTAGTGGAATCCTTTTTAAATTTTTATTGGTATCGCTTGGAGTGGACCGCCGGGCGGAGTCTCCCCTGTCCGGACCCACGCATCTTCTTCTTCTCACTTCCTGGACACTTGGATTTAACGGATTCCTCCTTTGTCACCACCAGCACTCTTCCTCCTTCACTATACCTGCTCTTGTATCGAGCAGTTTCGTCTTATATTATTTGTTGACAAAATAATATACTTTCAAAATTGACATTATACCTAAAAGTTGCACAACATACTCTTGGAAACAAAATTTTAGGGGAGGTGAAGTATGAAAAAGAATGTAGATAGTTTTCCTCTCTTGACAGCGAAAGATTAAATGAGATATGAAGATGGGGGAAAAGGCCTGAAGTGGGATTCTTGTTATCTGTGTATTTTAATTTAAAAGTCAAGAATAATGATATGTGTGAGTTAGTCTTCTACGGGAAACGGCGAGAAATGCATGAAAAAAGAGAGAGAAAATAACGCACAAAAAGATACAAACCAAAGTTCACAAATGCCCAAATAGAAACGTCCAACGAAAAGGGAAATACTGACTGCTAGTTCATAATAGTTTTAAGTATTTCTTTCGCGATAAATCATCATATCAACCCGGCCCTTCTAATATTTTTTTGCATGCAAGTGCTATGAGTTAATATTCACTTGCAAAAACACACTATACTAATCATATTTTGTGATTCTTATCTCATTAATATAAAAAGAGTCTTGTAAGAAATATAGTTTTGGTGGTGGTGGGGTTGTTCCTTACTTGGGTTCTTTTTTGGAAAAATATTTCACATGAATTGTAAGCTGAAGATAAGATTCATTCCATCACTGAAATTAAGGACAGATTTGGAATGAAAATGTTTTTTCCTTCGGTGAAAATCTGTTTGAAACTTCCGTGAGTAGCCATGGAGAAAGACTCGCTATAACAAAGAAAATCTTGTAAATGGTAGCGGTTTACATGCTTTTTGTAAACATTACACGATACTTTCAAAGTGTATAGTATTGGTGTAAAGTAGGGTTGGGGAGGAATAGGGTAGATTAGACTTGGGGTATGTGAGTAGTTTTTTCGTCATTGTTAGATTATATTTTATCAAAATTTGAGAGTGAATAGATCATTTTTTAAAAAAATTTGATTCTGATGGTATCCAATGGGGCTAGCCCAAATAGCATCACAATGAAATAATATGTACTTATACAACTAAAATATCTAAACAATATCTTTCTATTGTGATCTCCATAATTTTTCAAGTATATTCCAATAAAACAAAAAAAAAGAAAAAGATATTGGAATACAACCAATTTATCTATTTGTCCCATTTGAGAAAATCACACAAAATACTAAATTTTTTTTCGTGAATTAATATTTTTTAATATAATTTTCCATAATTTTTAATACCCCTTTGGTTTCATACTCTAAGTTCTTGGACTGAATCTTTTTCTTTTCCTAAACCCAGCGATAAGAGCTAAACGGGAAGGATCTGCTCCTCTACGGAATCTTTAAGGAGATATAAGAGGGAGCCTTCACCGAACAAAGTCATTCCCTTCGAAACCGTCGTGGGGATGTGAACCCAAGGACGGGAATAGGTCGCCTGAATCGACGGATGGACCTGCAGGTTTCATGTCCTGTACGTAATCGAGCTCCTCCCGTCCCCTCCCGTCGACGGGCTGGGTCCAGACACAGAACATTACCGCAACCAGTTCGGGAGATGTCCGCCGGTCGTGGAGGTTAGACTCCAACTAAAGGTGGCCCGGAGCCCTTAGTAGAGGCCACTCTGGAGCCTCTTTCCATGAAGGCGACGAGTAGAGACTCAAGAGGCTTTCACGTTCTCCGGGGGGCTCTGGAGGTAGGTCTGAATGTGCAGGACGGGGTCAGTCAGTCAGTCAGTCAATGGGGGTCCGGCTAAACTCCTTTGGTGGGCCAACTAATAACCCAGATTAGCGAGAGCCAATAATAGTAAGGGCTAGAGGCAGAGATTGTGTATGTCCCCTGTACTTAATGCCCTTCATAACCCCGGGCAAATTTGGCAGGCTATGCAAGCTGGCAAAGAATGTTCCGGTCTCCCGTTTCCTCGACAAAAATTCCACGGAGAACATCCAATTTCAACGGTAGTTTGGAGGAGATTTTTAAAACTGGAACTTGCTTTTCCATTAGGCAGTCCATGAGCAAATTGCCGACCGGATTTAGTATAATCGTTCCTTTATCCAAGCGCCAGTGTAGTTATCTCGGGGGCTAAATTTGGAGCGTAGCTAGGAGAGGGGTTAGTAAGAAACGGCTCGCCGCGAAAGCCATCTCCGTCCTGCTACATTCAAAAGGGAGCATCAGCATCATCGGACCATTGCCGCCTGCGGTCCGAAGCCCGGAAGATGGCGGTGCCCTAAATATGGCTGGATTCGCCACCCGTGGTCGGGAAAGTTTCCCAGCAGCACCACAAGGGAATCGCCGATGTGTCTAGTTTATCTGAAGGCGTATTTCCTCACGTGTGTTTGTTCTTGCTTTTCCTCGGACTCAGATAATTTTCTTATCAAGAAGGATTATACCTCCGGCGCCGTGGGTCGCTCCAGTCTCCAGTCTGCAGGGTCCAGTCTCGGGTCTCTCGTCGCTCGCCGGCGCTTGGATTGTCTGTCTGTCCGGTACACGCATCCGGGCTTGATTGTGCCGGATGGAGGCCGGGGTTTACGTCAGGTGGATTGGAAAGACGCAAATATAGAGTGTCGCGTCACAACGTCCGGCAATTCAGTGCCTGGGGCCATCGAAGGTTGACCATGGTTCGACCCGGAACGGTCGTCAGGACGGTTACTGTGGTTGCGAGATCCGGAGGTGGTGATTAGACCCGTCTTCCTTTGCCCGCGTTCCCCGTCGCAGATTCAGTCTGCCTCTCCTGGGCCGCAAATAGCTTGTCACGTCCGGCAAGTCAGTACCGGGAGCTCTGGCGCATGCGCTGTGGCCCAGGCCGAGCCAGACCAGACCCGACTAGGCCAGGCCAGCCCACCCCAGCCTAGACCCACCCGAACCCACGCAACTGCAACTGAACCCAGCGTTGGCGCGCCGGTAGGGTAGCGTTAGACTCCGAGTTGACTCCGGGGACTACAGTAGTTGAGTTTACCACAGGTTGGAACTTAGACCCGAGTTGACTCCGGTTACGAGTGAGCTTCAGTGTGGGTATTGGAGAGGCAGAGCACAACGAGTGCTGACTTTCGATAAAGAAAAACAAAAAAAACAAAAAAAAAACACACTTGAGGAAGAGTACCGTAGACGTGCAGACTTTCCGTGACGAAGACGGGTTGCCATTGGCTTTGTTGAGGACAATTCCAGTGGATGCGAATATGGAAAAGCCAAAAGCATAGGGAAGTGCGCACGGAATTATCTTCGGCTCTTCGATATTATCGAAGCGAAACGTTCCACATTCATGGACTCGTCCTCGTCCTGGCAGGAGCCCGAGGGAAGTGGCAGGAGCCCGAGGGAAGGGGCTCAGGAGTGAATCGTAAGTCAATAGTGACCTCTAGCGTGGTAATTGACAGTCACACAAATCCTGAACTCCGAATCTCTGATACAAATCCCACTGGGAGAATTCCGAATTCTTGGACGGCAACTTCATGAGGCAAGCTTGAGGATGCTGGAACGGACGGGATCGGACGACGTTCCCCCGCACTGGACGCATCTGCATCCGCACCTCTCATCCTCCGCACGATTTTCGAGTCCACGTGTGAATATTTTCTCCATTGACGAGGACGGAAGGAAGGAGACACGGGGTAAGAAATAAGAGGTTTTCACCTCCGTTGACGTTCCTGCAACGGACGTTGAAAAGCGGAGAGGGTTCTTCGATGCACTCCTTTCTACGTACTCCGATGTTCGCCGGATGGTCTGCGCGAAGGACGGAAGAAAGGAAGGGAAGGAAAAGACACGGGCGTCGGGAACAGAGGCCCCGAGCAACCGGGCGAGGGGGTTACTGACTGCCGGTGTGTTAAGCCCAGGCAGCAGCAGGAGAAGGAGAAGAGCAGCATGAGAGTTCTGACTTCGTGGGAGGCTGTGGGATGCGAATATGTCTTGCGTGAACATTGCACACAAACAATGAAGGAATGAGAAGGAGAGAGCATGCTTTAACGAACGGTGGCGACTGCTCTGGACTGGACTGGGATCGATCCCCAACATGTGGAATTTAGTGTGTACACAGCACTGGTGCTACTGCCCCTGTGGCCGGTCTCTGGGCTCGTCGGATGATGATGAGGGAATGATGACTTTCTGATGTAACCGACTCGAGACTTTCAGGCCTGGGCTGGAGAAGGGCCTCTCTTGAAGATGATGGAATAGAAACTGTAGAGGAATTTCGCAAGTGTACACAGCGATGCGAAAGAAGTTTGTATCTACAGATGTGACAATGCTTATGTCATGTTTGTTCGGAAGGAGATTGGCGTGTGTGCTTACTTTTCACCTTCTTTCAGCACACCAAACTTTGACGACTATCTGTTTCAATTATGCCAAATGTTCCAGAAGAAGCTTTAAAGTACCAGGAATATTTTGTAATGTTGCTGCTGCATATCAAAGAGGGGGAAGAGAGAGAGAGAGAGAGAGAGATGACCTTCAAACAATACCAACACTACAGGAGACAATGAAAAACAAGTCCTCTTGAGTTGAGCACACGAGAACTTGCTCAAACGTTAGACTCGGTAGTGGAGTCCTCTCTCGAAGACAAGATGTGTCCTGGGTCAATCGCTTGCAACGTTTGCATCCTTTTGGAGTTTCGCCCCATATATTGGATTGCAAGCTTGATACCTTTAAAGGATACCATTCAGATTTTCAAATATTCCAAAGATTTCTTTCGTACTGCAGCCGAGAGAAGACATTTTGAGCGACCATGAATAATGAAAAACAACAAAGTTTCCATTTCCACACAAATAGTTCAGGAGAAATTGTGGTGCTATTCTAACTGTAGACGCTTTGTCCTCCTCCTTGTGGGATGGTCAATCCTCCTGCAAGTACAGAATCACGTTTGCCATACACTTTGAATTGCGGAATTGCGAACGTTTGCGGAGCCAACATATGACGACATTCACTCACAAGCATAGTGTGAATCAAAACCTCAAAGAAAGTGGCCATAGGGTTGTTTTTCAATGACATAATATTCTGTTGTGATAAGAATTTCGGCTATGAATGAAGGCTTCTACAGTACTGCAGTTCATATCGGTTGCTCAAGAATACTACTGAGCCACTTCGCTCGTGCATTAAAAACGACATCCAAGCTCCCGAAAACCATCCGGTACCTTAACTGTATCATCAGTGGCAATGCTTTGTTCCCCGGGGACAACATAAGTTTCATGTGACATGGTGATCAATACGCCACCTGCGTGTCTCAGAAGTCGTTTCGCTGCTGTTTGTTTGACACTCAGTTTGAGAAAAATACACTTCGAGGATCAATGACCTCTCTCGTCCCACTCCAACAAAAAGCTACAAAATCTACCTCTTCCCCACCTTGTGATGGGACAGGCGAGTCATGAAGGAACAAACAAACGATGTTCCTTGCCTCTAAAAACAGTACAGGAAAAGAAGAAATGAGTGCGATGTTTGCTTCCTTGGAGACAACGCATCCTTCTTGCGAACTACTAACTGCTGGGTTATACCCCTGGCATGTTCAAATCATACCAGCAGAAACAGCAATCAGGCCCTAAAATCGAGAAAGACAGAGCGTGGGCAAAACCGTGTGCGCCATAGTCTCCTACCGTTGTAGGAGCCCAGAATGCGGTATTGCCTGGGGGGCTCAGCTTGTTTTCATTCAACCACGTCAGTTCAAACTACGGTCTACCTCATCCTGCTTGGTTTCCCGTGTGAGACATGAGAAAGTACGACGTATGAGATGTGCACTTGCCTGCGAGCTCTCTGTGGCCGAGGAGTACGACCTACTACGCGCACAACTCGTAAGTTCACGATATTTTTGAACAATATGTTTCTCGGCCTATTGTTTATCGTTGACATAATCAGCGAAAAACATTCTCGAGAATATTTCTTGTTTTTTCTCTAGACATTCGACTGTACTCTCAAAGGATTCGCACGGAAAATATATTCTGTACTCGTAACAACAGAAATCAACACTTTTCTCATACAGTGCTAGTAAGAGGGCCATAAAATAAGAATTTCCTGAGACCACCCTCAGAACTGTTCAGTGTAGAGTGTAGGATGTGGTAGGTCCCAGCTCCGATAGAATACGATACTTTATGGAAGGGGACGGCAATTATGGGGAAAAGGTCGATATTGCTGCTCTAACTACGGGATTGGCAGGGTTGTGGCCTTCCTCGGCTAGGTTTTCAGATCGTCCACTTTCCCTCGTACTTAGCCTTCTCCTTCTCTTGCTCGGTGCTCCTGTGGAGGGAGAAGTAGCGGGGAATTTAGTCCGGTGCCTGCTCCTGATCGATAGTCAACCCTTTCGTTGGTCAGCGGGTCCCAGAGGAGGGAGTGGGCATTCCGCCCAGGCCCCAGAGGGAGAGGAGAGAGTTCGTGGTATGTGACGAGTCCGTATGACAGTGTAATGACTACTGACCCAGTGACTGACAAGTGACCAGAGTCTAGAGCGAGGAAGAGAGGTCCGACCGTCAGAGAGAGGGGTGTGGGGAATGAAGCGCGCGAATTCAGCAGAGCAGAATATGATCGTGCGCTGAATTCCCAAGCCCGAGAAAATGCTTTCTTGGAGCCCAAAAGCAAGAAAGCAGAGAGGGTGGGCAGTGGACTGCGCTCCGCTGCTGTGGCTGCTCTCGAGGAGGTTTAAATATTTTCCCCGTGATCGGCAATTAGCTTTGCCGGCCCTACCGGCAGAGTCACAGACCCCTAGCGCTCTCGATTTATCCGGTGCTCATCATCGCCTGTCAGAGCAAAGTCACGGACGATTCATGTTCTGAATGGCTGATCCCCCAGTTGCAAACTTCTCTGGACGGTCTGCATTCTGACGGATATTCAAGCCGGTCAAAACTTCACAGTTCTGGTCGGTTCGAAGCACGTCATTGGTAAAGTTTGTTGTACCAGACCCTAGATCCCAACGTAGCTTTCGAGAATTTTATTCACATACAGTTTGCGGGGTTTTCTGCTCGAGTGAGTGAGTAAGAAAGATAACGAGTTATCATGACGACCCTTGATGTCATGAGGATTGGTCGAACATGGGTTCAGGAAAGGTGCAGGGCAGCAGGTGGTAGGTAAGTAGTGTATTAGCTTTCATCTGCCGCGCCTCAGCTCCTCTTTTCTTCTGCCTTCTCCTGACTGACTGACCCAATGACTGTGAACTGAATTGTGTGAAGTGACGGCACTCCCTCACTCACGCACCTTGCCTCGTAACCTTGGAACTTGGAACAGAACCTCCCTGGTAGAACTCTGAACCTGTAACCTGAGGCGATTCTGCGCTAGTGAGTGAGTTATGGGAAGGCCGGCTCCAGGTCTCAGCGGGAGGGAAGGCTGGTGGAGACAAGATGCGGATGATAAAAGGTCAGTTGTTTATGAGAAGGGATGTGAATTGGGCGGCACAGCTGAACTCGGGCAGCCGGCCGGCGGGAGAGGAGCTGCCGATGCTTTCCTCGACTTGCTGCTGCCCATCCCATCCATGGAGCTGGGGCCACATGGCAGATCACAGACTTGGGCTACAACCACCCATGTCCCTGCTCCTCCCGGAATATGCTGCGCTGCCAACTCCATCCATAGGTGAAACAGCAAAGCAGGCACTCAGCTCGTTTACCTCGCCTGCCTCGCCCTGCAAGGGGTTTTGAGAGAGAGAATGAAAAAATAATGCATCGAGGTTGCTCTTCGGTTCATGGAAGCGTTGGGCTTTACGAGAGGAGGGGTCTACCACCCTCTCGTGATGCACTCCACAATCGCCTGGAAAAGTCAGTCACTCCCGAACCAGCGAGCGATTCAACAAAAAAGCGAAAGCTAGAAGAAACTACACTACCTACAGTACCTCTACTGCCTAGTGCTGTTCTTGAATCCAAAGGATAAAGAAATTTTACCTGCTCTGCTCGGGAGCAAGTCTGCTATTTTTTTTAATATGAATCGGGAATACTTTCTTACAGGGAAGCAGTCTCTTGCAGGTCAATTCTCGCACTTTCGGGTCTCATTAAAAGTGAAGCACACATCTTGCGGAGTCCCAGGTCTGTGGGGCTCACACTCAAAAGAAAAGTGAAGAGAAAAATATTTCACTGAGGTCAAAACCATATAAATTCCCCATCAGTGCCAATGTTTACCCCGACATAGACATAATAGATGACTCGAGACTCATCTATTGCTCATAAATTTAATAGTTGAATGGGAAAAGCTACAATTTCCAGAGGTCTGGACTCTTGGGTTCGTATTGGCAGCAGTTGCCAACCATTGTCCGGGCCGGGCAGAGAACACGACTCTAGTTTGTGTCCTACTATGGTCCACTTTGATTAAGAGGAGGAGTAATCCTTGAGTGCGGCGGCTGCTCGGCTATATGAATATCCATGCCTCCGGGAGTGCAAGGGGAAAAACGGAGGAGGATACTCGGCCAAAATGGACAGTCTGGAAGCTTGTGCCATTCTCTCCCCTACTCGCGGAGAATAGTTCGGCGCCCCTTCAGCTTATCCCTCCTTTTGCTGGCCGGGCCTTCTTCTCCCCACCGAGCCATCCTTCTTCCTCACTCTATTCCCCAGCTGCTATCTCTCCCCTCAACCTCTGCAGCACTTGGCAATAGCAGACCGCAGCAGCAAGAACGAGATTCAGTTTCCCCCCTTCCTGCCCCCTTCGCCATTCATCATCATCAGCAGCATCATCACTCTCCATCCACTCCCCTCTCTCTCACACACGGAGAGCCAGAGCGCAAGAGAGAGTTCGTTCTTCATTTCCTCGCATCTTCTTCGACTATTGCAACTCCTCCCGTTTCCCCTCTTCCTCCATCTTTCTCGCTAAGATCCAATTTCTGCCTCTGTTCTTGCTAACCCTTGTCTCTCTTAAGACCTCAAAACCCCAGCAGCAGGTTCTGAAGCGAATAGTGACCGTACATCAACTGAGCTCGAAACATCAACTGCTGGCTTCTGCTCTCCATCATCTTCGAGAAACGCCGTCAAGTGATCATTCACGGTGTAAAGCTTACCATCAAGGGGTCATTCATTTGAAGCACAGAGGGAGTCCCAATCCTTCGCTGCTAGTCCCATGAATCCACAATAGACCAGTTCAGGTTGTCAAGGGATTAGAGATTGTACCTAGTCTCGTCAGAGAGGGAGCACGTACCTGTTTCTCCTTTTTCCTTTTCGCTTCGTGAGCCTCTCTTGTCCTGACACTTCTTGAAGCTCTCGAAGCATTGGCTCCTACACAGAGTCTGTAGTGTGTTCCTTATCGTCCTGCGTCTTCCTACTTTACGAGCTGGTCCGCCGAAGAGTTATAATTCCCTGCTGTTAATGGATTCCTCTGCCGATTACGCCCGGCGAGTTCGTGCCCGTCCCTCTTCTTCTTCCGCCTCCGACCTTACAGGAGTAACTTCTCCTCAGTACAGACATCACAGCGGGAGTGTTGGTGTGGACCAGCAGCTCCTGGCTCACACGGGGGGATACAGTAATGTGCGCTCTGGAGACATGGGCCTAAGATTAGAGCAGCAGCTCGACACGGTACTGGGTGTTTCTCAGGATGGTCCAATCTCCCACCTTTCAGCCGAGGCAGTGCAACATTATAACCCAGCAGATCTGGCTGGCTGGATCGAATGCATGATTGACGAGCTGCAGCCTTCCTCTTCGCAGGCTCAACTGCATACCACGCAGCAGCAGCACAGCCCCACTCCGACGCATTCATCGTTCGTGTCCATGGAGTCGAGCTTGGATTCCATGGATTCTCAAGCTCCTCTACAGCCAGCTCTCCCTTCGGCAGCAGCTGTCATGCCAGAAATGTACCCAGCGGATGACTTCTCCGATTCAATGGCTGGATCTCTGTGCCCCCAAGAGGACACCGGTGTGGAGGAATCAGGGGTGCGTCTGGTCCACCTGCTTTTAGCTTGCGCAGAAGCTGTGCAGAGAAGTGATGTGAGAATGGCAGAGGATACAGTGAGGCGCATTCAAATGCTAGCAACTCCACAGCGAGGCCCCATGGGCAAAGTTGCAGCTCACTTTGTAGAAGCTTTGGCCCGGCGCATCTTCGGAATCAGTGCCGAGCCCACGAGCGATCCCCTCACAGATCTATTGCACTTCCAGTTTTATGAGACTTGTCCTTACCTGAAATTTGCCCACTTTACGGCAAATCAGGCCATTCTGGAGGCTGTGCAGAATCATAAGCGGATACATGTTATCGACTGCAATCTCATGCACGGGCTGCAGTGGCCGGCCCTCATACAAGCACTTGCCTTGCGACCGGGGGGTCCACCAATTTTGAGGTTGACAGGAATCGGCCCACCGCATCAGAGTGGCAATGATGTGCTGCAGGAGATTGGAATGAAACTGGCACAACTGGCCGACTTAGTGAGTGTCCAGTTCGAATTTCGTGGGGTGTACGCCCAGAAGTTGGATGATGTGAAGCCATACATGCTTCATGTGCGACAGGGAGAGGCGGTGGCAGTGAACGCTGTAATGCAGCTTCACCGCTTGCTGCATAATGACAATAATTGTGTTCCGGCAGTGCACGAGGTGCTTCAGTCCATGCGCAGTCTGAACCCCAAAATTGTGACGCTAGTCGAGCACGAGGCTAATCACAACAGCCCCGTCTTCCTCGATAGATTTATGGAAGCTCTACATTACTACTCCACCATGTTCGACTCTCTGGAAGCGTGCAGTAGGTCGTCCCAGAGCTCCGAGCAATTGTTGGCAGAGATGTACGTGGGAAGGGAGATCTGCAACATTGTTGCTTGCGAAGGTTTCAACCGGGTTGAGCGTCATGAAAACCTGGTGCAGTGGAGGCGGCGCATGACCGACGCAGGGTTCCAACTCAGGCACCTCGGCTCCAATGCTTTCAAGCAAGCCAGCATGCTGCTCACTTTGTTCCCAGGTGACGGGTACAGAGTTGAGGAAAACAATGGCTGCCTGACGCTGGGATGGCATAGCCGACCCTTGATTGCAGCATCGGCATGGCATTGTTCCTGAGGTATACGGACGAGCTCCTGAGGGAGTTATGTCCCGAACTGCGAATGAAACACCGTGTACTGTACAGATGAACGACATTGTTGTGACGTTCTTGGGTTAGAAGCTGGTGGAGCAGAGCATCGAAAGAAAGAAAGCCTTCAACCTTGACGAAGGATCTTCAGGAAGATTCAGGGGAGGAGAGGACATCTGCTTCTTAGGCTGGAGAGAGGGAGAGGGAGAGAGAGAAAGAGAGTGAGAGAGTTTTGTTGAAGGGTCTATCATCACGAAACGGCCATGTTCGGGATCGACTGGTGCTATTCCTGTCAGTGTGAGCAGACCGTTCCCGATTTTGGCCATATACATGTGACTGAATTGTCACTTGTGGATACAGGGAGATAATGGAGCTGCGCAACTACTGAGGGTTGTCCCGAGTGCATTGCAGATAAGCTGTCATGCGTCGTTGAAACCTGAACAAGGTGTGCCTTCATGGTTTTGCATCTGCTCGCATCAAAACTGCTCGAGAAGTAAGGATCATCGAGGAAAGAGAGACATTTTGGTCGATGTTGCAGCTCTGTTGACTAGAAGAGGAGGCACCAAAGGCGCGATAAACACAAACCCCAGATGGGATCAAGCTGGAGCTGGTGGTGAACACTTGAAGGAATGAATCCACGATTTCGGAATAAGGCTGAAGCTGTGGTTTGTGGATCGATCCTCGGCGAGGAAAAGAAATCGCAACCTACCTGGGTAGTACCCGAGAGTAGCTTCATCTCCACCAAAGCACATACTGTACTCTTTTAGAATATCTGCCCAATTAGTTCACAATCAAAGCATACATGTAAATCTAATTCGTCATTTTTGTAGCAATATTTACTCAATTCTGAATCGATAGTATGACAATGAGAAAAAGGAGCACTACTCTCTAGTGCTACAACATAGTCCCAAAATTCTTTGGTGGGGAGAAGTTCATAGAAGGATGAACTATCTACCGTATGTATTCTTGGTAACTGTTCTCATATCAAAGACGGATAATTTCATCAATCTCTGCGTCCAACTCTTTGAATATCTTACTTTCTTCACTTCCGTCCTCGCTGAAATGCTCCTCCTTCTGCCTGCCCTGATCTTTTCCGTCCTTGCCGCCATTTCTGACCAAAACGTTTGTCTGTAAGATTTTACCCTCTATGGGATTCTATTTAAAGTTCAAAAGAAGCAGCTGAAGTTGATAATATAGTATTTCAAACCGAACGAACAGCGAAATTAGTTCTATATTAATCGGAGTGTATACAGGCCAGCCTCCCAGTAGTATTCCAAAACGGACAATTCAAACACAAAAGCAAAATTAGATGAGAAAAGGTTTGGCAACAGCAAACTCTGTTCACAAAACGATCGAATCTGCTAAACGTCAAGGGCGAAAATCTGGTTGTCGGTCTAACTAGTTGCTTGACCCGGAATAAGCACTTGACTGAACATCCAGGTTCTAAAGAGGATGATCAAAAGATACCACATCAAGTGACCAGGGCTCTGTTTCTCCCCGCTTATCTCGTCTAATACTAAGATGGCCCGTCTAACGAAACTCACAGATGGCTAGTTTCGTTTGTTAGTCAGGATGATCTCCGAAATTATAAAAACAGCTTGAAACAGATTGAGGACAAAGGTCCATGCCTCCCGCTTCCTGCAGACTCGGAAGCTCGTTAAGGCAAAATCGTGGGAGCAAACCAACCAAAATCCTGACGAATCACAGGCGTCATTGTATCACAACGTGATGAACTGATGTGTTTTCATCGTGAATTCTTACGGCCAGCAGCCAGCTTGGACGAAATCCTGATGTCACACCAGGATGTGACATGACACCTCGGACTTGCGCCGCAGAGCACGGAAATCCTTGTCGAGTAAGAACCAGCGAATGATTGTTGACAGCAGGAAAAGAGTCCTTACCCTCCAAATGAGATGTGTCGTTTTAGCTGTATAACGGGCTGGCGATCCAGTAAGATGGACCGCTGAAAACAATGTCGTGCAAGAGCGCGAGGACGCGTACTGCACCTTTCCTCGTATCATAGCAGAGCGTGCTCTATGTTACTGATACATAATAATAACAATTCAGATTGAAGTCGCAACACATTGCAGCTGTTGCAAAAAATGTGGTCAATATGTTGGGATCTTCCTGCGACTATCCGGGTCTCTTAGTCTTCTTGCGCATTTTGATATGAATTTTTCATGCGCCATTGAAATAGCGGACCTCGCGCGCTGTGTTTCATATGGACTTGTCTCCATGTGAATTGCTCATCTTGGATAATCTTTTCAGGCTGGAGATGAAGGACGACAATGTTAAGGACAAATCCAAATCTCAGATAGCTGGACAGACGCACTGGTGTCAAGCAGTAGTCGTCATTCCTTGGCAAGGTCAACTCTAGGGTTGATTCAGTAAACCAGAAAAGGTATTCATGCGGCTCCACAAGAAAGCCTTCATTTTCACCGGTAAACTGGTTACATATACAATCTGGTGTCGGACTCGAGCATTCACTATAAGAAACCAGGGGATGTTAGGATTTCCTCCTTTGCAAGAAATCTCAGGTCATTAGTTGGAGACGCTCATAGCCTCCCTTTCAAATCGACAGTTTTCTAGCCAAGTGTAGCTTCTGTAATTCGTGTCTACGCAAATATGGTCTCCTTAGCAAAAGCTTTGCAAAGGAGTGGTATTACACGGTACTTTCTTACTCTCGTGAACGGATCTCAGATTTTTGTCGCGGCTTCGTGTTTCATGTCACGTACAATATCTGCGGTATAGGAGTTTCACCTGGTATGCTTGTACCCTCTAAAATAAAGGGATTTAAAGTCCCAAGAGCCAACTTTTACTGAAAGAGGTTAAGAATTGCCGAGTATTAAATTCGAGAGCCTTGTAGACGAGACAAGGTTCGAAATCGAAATCGGTCTCACTTCACGTTTGCTTCCTAAAAGTTCCAGCTCCTGAGTTTTGACCGTAAACCGTTCAGTGAGCGACATACACAGATTCTGATAATAGTTAAAACATACCTCGATACTTGTGTGTGTGGCACATCTTCATCGCTCTCCCACTGACCTAGTCCAAACCCTGCTTCTCCCTGGTTGTCTTGCTCAGATTTCTCCTCTTCTGCGTTTCTCGTGATGTGATGCCAGGGAGGCGAATACTTTGTAGTCATTTGACCCCTATTGGTATCTTTGAACTGGTGAGAAGGGAAGATACTCAAACTTGGACTCTGTGTCTGGATTTTAAACCGGTTCATTTCCTTTCGGGAAAAAGAATTGGCACTATAGTTTACGTGCTTCTTGTCTGCTGACCAATTCTTGTCAGTAACAGCGGCATGACTTTCACTCTCAAGGTCAGCGTCTCTATTTGACGTATCTCCGGTATGGTGTTGACCTTTCGTTTGAGGGCTCCGTGGTGTTCTGGATTTGTTCCTTTTTTCCTCTTCGTGCAAAGGCTACACATCCGCAGCGGACACTTGGTAAGTGCTTGCGTGTATAGGAGAAAGCGAGGACGAACTTGTTCGAACATTTGCAAGTTCAGAATTCCCTTGGTTGATTAAATCAGCTGGTTTACATAACAAACAAGAACTAAACAAGGTATACTGCATTTGTCCTGCTCATACCATCTCTTTATTCCGTCTGGAAGCGAGCATCATACGCTGCCATGAAATCTATGTACGTTATCTTAACTCCTAATATTGCAACCCAAACAAGTTTCTTTTGACAAAGGTCAAGTACCGTATGTTTAACACGATTATCAACGTTCTAGGTGGTAAAACTCATCCTGGTATACGCAATACGGACCGTGTTATGCTCCTCGTCTTCATCCTCAGAGAATGGAGATTCCGCCCTTCCACTTGCTCCAGATCGAGAAGTTTGGTCACTTTCCTCCTCAAAGTGAGACTCGATAATCTGAATGTCCCGCTCGCGAACAGCTCTCTATAGTTGACAGAATGAAAATTATCTTTCTAGTACAGAGGTGATAATTCTATGACAACAGACGTGACAATCAACATGTTGCAGTTCTCGAGAGGACTGAACTTACGCGAAAAGGATTATACCTGAGTATGCCAGACAATTGCACCTCTTTCATATTCAAGTGACTTTTTCTGATTTGTCTGCAGGGCGCCAGCTCGATGTTTGTTTTGTTTCTCCAAAGCAGCTGTTGCTGCTTGATAAATTGAATCACTGAGACCACATTCCGTCGATTTGCCAACATCTCAGCCCTCACAAACAATGCATATTAATGGTTGTTAAGTGCGCTGAAATATGAGCTGGTAATTGCTGTTAAAGAATCAGGACAACGTTCAGTTTAAGAACCTGATGCCTTCAGTGTCACTCGAGAAGCCAAATTTCCTTAGCTCACCTCCAAGTTGCTCATCTAATCGCTGTTTTCATTAGTTAAACCAATCAGGAGTGTCTCTCCGACTTAATGGCATTGATTTCAGCTTGAACAAGAAGTCCTCGTATAGTTTTTGAGGGCCAGTAGGAGCATGGCTTTTACGAATGACTACAAATGATTCAGAAGGCAGCGGAAGGTTGCAGAAGGAAGCTGATCTACGACCGATTGACTGGAAATAATGGATCATTATGCCTAAAAGTAGGCACGTTTATGGGTAGGCTGTCATGCTACCGTCTACTTAAATAAAGACGAAAACGATTTTATGAAACTCACATGCACGAGGTCGTCACGTTTGCTTGAGAAAACACTCGGTGGATGCGGATACTTGGACAAAACATGAGGCCTGCAAGATGGACGAAGGAACTGGATTAGTGTCCGTTCACTACGCTCACATTGTTTATCCCCAATGAATAGTCAGCCATTTTCGAGACTGCGTATCCACCTCCAGAAATTCGTTCCTGATATCTTGTCTCATAGTTCATGATTTATATGTAATTAGGCTCCCATGCTAAAGCCGTGACGTTCGCAAAGTCTGACCGTGCATCATTAGTTCAATTGAACGAAACGAGGGAACTTCAGCACCTCTGTTCGTAACCACCCTGATATTAGTAGGTGTTTAATTCAAGGTGAGCGTTTTCTTGCCGTTGAGGGATGGGCTTGAAAGGGTGATCTTGGAGCCACTTTTCTTTCTCTGAGACTGGAATGCAAGGGCCATCCTCCCCTACGTCCATGCTGGCTGCATCAACGATTTCTGACAGTCTTCTGGCCTGCATAGTGCGCATTCCACAATATGTATAATACTAAAGAAATGGTCTTACTTCAACTTGACGAAATGGGCATGCTGCAAGAAAAAGTGAGGGCCACCTGGAGTTCAACTCCGGTGCACATTGTATCTATCCTTGGAAAGGCAAATGCCGTTCAGAATTGTTGTCTATCCAGTCAGTCTTAGTTATCTACACGCTTAGTTACACCTAGTTACCAGGTTGCATGAGGTACGGGATATTTGTGGTGCTAAATCGACAAGAAAAGAACAAGAAACTATTTCTTTCAAATCTCAAATCTGATGTGAGTGAAGAGGCAACGCTCAGCTAAAGAGGGAAAAGTTTCTCACGCTGGTTTTCACTTTGAAGAGTGCATTAATGACGCAAAAGTGGTAACAAGGAACCAATCGAAGAGATGAATATATTTTATTCGAGATGTCAACGTCGTATCAACAATGAGAATTTTGTAGGCAAGTCACGGGACGCTTTGTACACACCTCCTCCTCTGCAGTCTCCTTGGCAACCCTTTCTTTTTCCCTATCTGCTTCTAGAATTCTCTTCTCCCAAGCCGTGGTTTCTTTCTGCACGCAAAATGTGCCTTCCTGTGGGCATCAGTAATTCAACAAATGCGAGAATCGAATCCCCTGTGAGGAACAGACCGCGAATGCTGGCTGACACATTCCAGCAATTCTTTGTGGTTCCGCTCACTCCTACCTTTTAGTAAATGTACATTGATATATGCTGACAGTTTCTTATGGGCGAGACCGAGATTATATAACCTCCATCAAGTTCCTGAGATATCATCGTGAATCCGCAATCATCTTCGTCTAAAGCCACGAGGAAAAAATCAAAACTGTTTAATAAATACTTCGAAAAGATGTGCCAGTTCAATTCTTGGTTTAACTTAAAGATGTGTAAGCTCACTGTCTTCTTCAGCTCATTTCTGCTTGGGGTGGTCCCCGAGCTAGAGAACAAGAGGTCCAAAAGCTTTGACCGCATAGCGAGCTTGAATTCCAAGAGAATGTTTGGTTACAGTTACAGTCGCCCATATACTACGGATTCCCACGTCGAATCATTCAGCACCTGTGACGAGGTCAAACAAGGTGCAATTTCTCCTTGCATATTATATGCAATCGCCTAAACGGGACATCATCTGCCTCGATTCATGGTGTCCACTGTCTTGATGTTTCGGCGTCAGGTTACTCCATTTGCTGTCTCAACTGAAAGGTAGCCGCGAAGACTAGGAGCATTAACGCTTAGGAATTTTCTTGAATTTTGAACTGTCCCTGCTTAGATCCAGTATCGTCGCTTCTGTCGTAATGCAGAACATTCTCCTCGAACGTCAACATATATCGCTTGATGAGCTACGATGTATCTTGAAGATACATGAGGCAAAATATTTGTCTCAGACGTCCCGGATGATCCTTGACATCATTTTTCTAATCCTGAGGTCTTATTGCTTAGTAAGCAATCAAATGTTGTAGCATTGAATCCTGTATCTGCCAATTACGGTATTCGTCTTTAAGATTGTCTTCAGTTACAAGCGATGCACTGCACGTTGTGCTGAAGGCGTTGTGCAAATATAACCCACTGTAAAAGGGTCCATCTGTGACACCAGAATTGTAGGCTGCGACTTTGGTTACGAAATGATCTTCCCAAACCAACACGGTGATATCAACGATTGCGCACAATGTCGGAAAAGATCTCGGATGTCTTGCTTGCTCGCGATGAGAGACAAAGTCCTCCAGCAAATTTCAAGCGTGAGATATAGAAAGATCCGTTGCTAAAGATATAGAAAGTCCACGTAGGACTCTGCAGATTCTTAATAAGATAGTCTAAAAGTCTTCAACTTGAGGTATCATCCTTCAGAAAAGCAGGTTGAGTGAATTCCAAAGAGTCCGATATTTTTTGTACTTTTCAGGAATCCCAAGATCGTATTCAAGAAATTCGCTTTCTGCGGTACTTCCTACGCTGATTTGCAGCCCTGGCTCATGGGAAAGGCTACAAATCGAGGCGCATACGGTGGAACACGAGAGAAACAAAATAGGCTGTGGTCGAGTAGACTGTCTCGAACCGCATCAGCTTAGAATAATAATTTAACCCAGTCTGAATACTGTACTACAGGAGAAAAGGTGAATTGCCAAGATGAGCACCTCTTGAGTAGGCTTCTGTCGTCCAGCCGAACTGACTTCCTCTCTACTTATCTTCTTGATTGCACCCATCTTTCCAACCTCTTCTATTCCTACCCTGCATTTGTCCAAGAGGAAAAAAGTACAATTTTCACTGCACAAGAAACACGGCAGATTTCTCTCGAATAGCTGGGAATGATGGTCGCGATTAATCCCAATTACCTTATCTCCTCAGCACGGGCGAGATCGAGTTGAAGATCTGCTTTAGCTGCTCCAAGAATTTCCTGGTCAGCTGCTTTCAACCGGACCTGCGCGATGTGGAAAGGCATAGTCGGTCCATGGCTTCGTCCATGAGTTTCATGCAGAAGTTTCGTATCTTCTTGGGGCTCATAGAAACAAAAGTAGCTCCTTCGACGTTTCAACTTCTCATTTGCGCTCAGTCATTACATACAACAGTATAGGACTTGATAGGGAGGCTTTGAGCAGAAGCTTACGAGACTTGACATGACACAAACCATAACATATAAGATGGCTTGTAGGTAATTTAGGAGTACTTTCTCGAAAACTGAAACATTGGAAACTGAATAACTGATTGTTGAATATTGGTGTTGGCGTTATTTTCCTGATGCCTATGCCATTTGTAGACATTAAAAAAACAGAGAATGCCATCTTGAAAAAATAAAAGCTTGATGAATTAAGAAATCTGAAATCTGGATAAAAGTTCTGGATAATCTGGATAAAAGTTGACATTCGCTTCAAGAACGAATGTCAACTTCGTGGTTCCTATCTACATGAATCTCACCAGTTCGTAACGAACAATGCTGTTTTCACTTAATAGATTATGTTTTTAAACTCACAAATGCATCTATTGAAATTGCTAGCGAGGTCTCATTTACCTGTTTGGATGCTACTGAGTCCTTCCACAGTTTAAACTGTCCTGAAAGGGTGGCATGCTCATCGCTTGGCCCCCTTTCGGGGAAGCAATATTGCTACACAGCCAAGTCCAAATGTCAGCTTTCCGATCAGTGCCATTGTTAGGACATACTTGTATGTTGTCTATCATTTGTTAGACCGTTGGTATCCAATCTCATCAGAACGGCTTTTATCCTCGCTCAATAGTCCCAGATAGAGACCTCCAAGCTTCTCTACCCTCGTTTTGAAAAGTGTTAAACCTTTTCATGGTCCTGGAAGATCAGGATTTCATGCAAAACATATCCATACCTTAGTAGTACAGATGCTGAATACACATCGACTCCTCTGAAACTCACAACGGACATCTGCTGGTCAAGAATGGGAAGCTTGACGTACCTCATAGTATCTATTGCTTCGCTGCGTAGGGGTTGGGGGGCTCGAGTTGCCTTGTCTATTCGGTAATCTGGATCTCTCAGGTTTGCTGCCCTGATCAACTCGCAATTTCTGTGCCCTCTTTCGTTCGGGTGATGAATGATAGTCTTTCAGTTTTTTGTTATTTCTCTGTTTTTCTTCTATTCCCCTCTTTTCAGGTGAAGATGATCTGTGATGTCTCCGATCTTGGCTACCCGAAGTTGTAGAGGATAGCATGTCTTGATCATGAAGAAGTTTACCCTATCAATTGCACATACTTATTAAATAGACATAGTTTCGTCTCAAGAACAACGGTAATCCAGATCGCAGAGAATTCCTGCTTACGAAATAAGAGGAGAACACAAAATTGAAAACCTTATGTGGTTGTGGGGAGTAGTGGCCCTTGCTCTGAGCCTGCAACTCTCCTTCACCATTGTATATTGATTAATGGAACGTAGTACTCAAATTCCTCTTACATTCTCACACCCAAATAAACAGTGAGGTGTATCACTCTACTCAAGTTGAGATGATGAAGTGTCTGCAAGACCCACGGGATTACGGCAAATGACTCTACGTAACTACACTACGGGCTTCTTCTTTATTTGAGCTCTGCATGTTTGCAATGTAGTTACTCTCTAAACGTACGGGATTGAAATGAACGTATTTAGAGAGTAACTACATTGCGAACATGCAGAATTCAAATCCTGCCATAAGGAAGAACCCCCCAGTGGCCTGTGAATGGCTATGAGATTGAGCACGTAAGGACACGAAACATTTATATCCTTCATGCATGAATCATTGTGAATCTTCGTCCAATGACAATCATCAGAATATCTTAACCATCGCAAGGATCAAATAATATGCGGAAACAACGTGACTACATCACGGTGTCCAAGTACCTGGTTTGAAGAGCCAGTACTCTGTGTCAGGATTTTCTATATTTCTCAAAAGCAGTTTCTGTATTCACCACTATTCATGTCGGTGGAGAGATAGGGCGTGGTAAGAATCTGTGCATACTTGTTTTCGCAAAAGATAAGACAATCACCTCTTTCCCGTACGTTCTTCCTTGGTGGTACTCCCCTGACTAGCACAATAACGTAGTTTGAACAAAAAAATTTAACCGGAAAGTACAATTGTGCGACAGAGCTGCCACGGAACAATAGTTGAGTAGATTCCAGACAATATACACCGGATGAGGAAGGAAAATATATCTTTGGGAACACAGAATAAAGAAGATAATACATATGCTGAACACCATCGACGATCTGAACATCTTACTGACTCGACTCACGTTTCTCTGCTTTGTTAACTTCAACTACATTTCAAACTATTTGCCCCTGCCAACGAAGCAAGAACGAACTTTGAGGCCAAAAGTCTTTGATAACATATAAGTTCTGCTGAAACACATGGATTACCTTAATATTTTTACTACTTACTGTCACTTTTCTTTGCTTCTTTGCCTTTAGCAGAGAGACCTGCAGTAACACACAATGTCTGTTGACTCCTTATAGCACAAAGAGAACAACCTTGATTCGAAAAGAACCATAGACTTCTCTCAGACCTACTATTTCACTATTGGGACTAATTTCGCATAATGCATATAGATAAAGGTCAGGGCTCTATTCGTTTCAACAGATTGAAGCTGCTTCAGCTCTTCTGACTCAGTAAACAAAAGAAATGCATCCGGAATTATTGACGCTTTCAAACTGGCATATGTCAAGGTTAGCAAAATGTACAGAATTTATTTGTGACGCTTATTCCTAAGATATAGTAGCTGTCTTCAAGGTGTATCTCAAGCCAAAATAGTGCTATGGCTTCGTATATCAAGAATGTGGTTTCTCCGTCAGAACAGACAAGCTTCGTTCCTCTAAGCATCTTTCCTTCGACAACAAGATTTCCCAAGAACCTTAAATATAAGACGCAATAGAACATCCAAGCCGAGCATGCTGTTTTGAATTACGAAGGAATTTGAAAATAGGAAAATACCTCAGATTTAGTCGACTCAAGCTCCTTCGTCAAATTTGATTTTTCCTGCAAGGTAAGCATGTGCACTGGGTTTCAGGATTGACTGAAGAGTGAGTACATCCCGCATTATATTGCTACTCCTCAATTATAGATGAAGCCTCGAAGAGAAGCACGCTCTACGTAAAGCAAGACCGGAATTACCTCAGTAATGTCTTTGACCTCTCTTTGTACTCTTTGGAGCTGATCCTCCAACTCGGTTAACTTCTGCGCAATACACTGACAACTGACAAGTTACAACTTAGTAATAGCGACTGACTACGAGTAAAAAATTTGCAAGAACTAATGGTAGATACTGTTCCGACCTCCTGCACATGTCCACAACGAAGAATCTGTTCTGAACTGACGTGCACCTTTCACCTACTTATATTACTGCTGTGGTACTAGCGTTTAGCTGACGCAATAAGTAGTTCATAATAGTGGTGAACCAAGGGATTTTTGTACCTCCTGTGTCTTGGTCTCTTTCACCTTCTGTTGGATTGAAACCCCATTTTGTCTGGCAGACTAACGAAGCCTCCGACACAATCAAAACTCAGGTCAGTAGTAGATCTCAAGGTTCCTGGGGATAAATTACATCAAGATTAGTCACCAGCATGGGGTAGAGTTACTGGTTTCATTTTCAATTTCGATATCTCCATTGGAATGTTCCCAGTGACTAAAGCTCTTGCGTAGATAGTCTCTAGCTAGGTGGAAGGACACAAGTACGTTCTTACGATCGTTCTTTCACGTAAGCAGTGCTCTACCCCCTACTGAAGCTGAGCATTGTGTTTACGACAATAATATCCTGAAAATCTCCTCGGAGAATGGATATGACAAGCATCTCATATAGCAGACCTGGACAGGAATGAGTTATTGAGAAAGCAAATTCAGAGAATCTCTTTCAACAAGCCGAAAGTGAGAAAGTCTGAAGGATGAAAACTCACCGTCAGAGGGGAACTGTGGACTCGTGTTTGAAGTAATTCTAGTTTGTTCTGTATCTCCTGAACTTTGGAATCGCTTTCTTTTAGACTTGCCTGCAGAGTAGCAATCTACACCAAGAGGCGAGGATTAAGATAATGTCTTTTGAACTGTCTCAAACCATACCATATTCGCTAGTGCGAGTTGAAGTAGTCTTTATAAACGCGGGTAAATGAATTCGGCCTGACGGCGCGTATATACAATGTATTTTGTCATATAAGTTTCCTGCGAATTCAGATTAGAATATATGGTGCACCTGAAACTGGGCTGCTGCTTCATTCCTCTGTATTTCAGCCTGCAAAAGAAGACAAGTTCTTTTAGTTAGAATAACTCTCCTCAGTTCCTATCCAAAGCTGAGCACCAAACTTGACGCATTATGGACGCGTTTGTTAGTAAATAGAGAAGGATCGAAGAGCAAATGTTGATTGCAACTTCGACCAACGTTAAAATGACCAATTAGTGCTTAAAGAGTCAACTATGTTCAAACCAGATGAATACTGATTTATACAAGCAACTTGCCAAAGAGGTGAGCTGCAATGCGAAGATCTTATCCTACTTTCTCTATTTCAAGTATGGATCTGTAACAACTTACAAAGGCGAGAATGGTTACAGCTTTGAGAGGTTGCACATGCTGCCACTAAACTAACAATCGAAATGCTCCAGGATTTGTGGAAAATGATGGACCGAGAAATCTAAACGCCTACATTAAACCTTCTCACACGGTGATGAGAGATTTCTGAAGATAATCTTTCTTTCCACCTAATTGAGATACATTCAGTTTCACGTAGATTGCCTCAACCGGCGGTACCAGTTCCAAGCGTAGTATTTCCAAATTCATGACGCAGTCTTATCAACAGAATTTTCTTTACCTTGTATGAATAATATACGCTACTATATCAAGTAAGTCTGCTTCACATGTCTGAATTCCATTGGTATCTACTCTTCTCATTTGAACGGCCGATAAAGTGCAAGTAAAGCATGAAGGACAATATGGTACCTGGGACAAGGAGCGCAAATGCTGAATCTCGATTTGAAGAGCTGCTGTAGTTTCAGCCTTCACCTGCTCCACAACATAACGAAGCTTAAAAATTCTATTGGAATACTGTTCTGAATACTGATGCCATTGCTGCTAGTCAGGTATGACTGATATCAGCGAGGAGATCTCAGTGACCCTTTTATACTTTCTCAAGCTATCTTACGAGTAAGCTGACGTACCCTCAAGTATCATCAATGATCTACAAATCATACCTGTTCAGTTTTAAGACCTCACAATCTCTAACTTTCGACAGGACATTTTATCTCTACGTAGTAAGGCACACGTCTAAGCACAGATACCTTTGTTGATCACAACTCTGTCTAAAACTTGTTACTTCTGTTGAAAGTACTATCAAAGGTAAATTCTTTGACATGCAAGTCCAGAGATACCGTGCACAACTAGGCAAATTGAACTCACACGAGCAGCAGTTGCTTCCTCTGCCTTTGATACAACAGCTAGGATTTTGTCTTCAGGGATATCATTTGGTTTCGGATGCCGTCTGGCAACGTGAAGATCCTGAAACAAATTACAGAGCCAAATGGAATATTGTCAACAAAATTTGAAATATTCAAAGGAACCTGGTTATTTTAAGTGAAAAATGTGTGGCAACTTTGGAGTTCAAGGGGACAATCGCATGGAGCCTCTTCAAACCAGAGCTCTTCCTTTGCACTTCTTATAGCTACGAGTACAATGGCGACAGTATCCTATATCCGACGTGCTCTTGTTAAGATACGACAAGTGATATCACACATCACAAAAATTAGCAGGAATTCCCCTGCCACTGGAAACACCACCAGAAGTTCTTCTGTCTTGTCTCCAGTAAAAGTAGTTTCTTTGTAGCTACCTAAATGAGAACACATATTGGCATTCCAAGAAAAGCTACCAAGCCCTTTAGTGAATCATTCAGACTGCTTTTGTCTCAAAGTCAGTAACACACCATAGGAACAGGCCATGAAGGGACAAGAAACGATAAAATACAGAAAATAAGGCTAAGAAAACCTGCTTGGAAGGCACAAAGTGAAAAGTCGAAAACTCCTATAGATTAATAGCGGCCAAGAAAGGATTCTAGGATTTCATCTTACCAGATAATAAGACGACTCGAACAATTTATCACACAAGGGACAGCAGCGAACCTGCAACACTTCATTCAATTTGGATTGATCAACGTCAACAATGAGAACAGATGGAGTTTGCATTGTGGGATGAATAGAATAGAGAAGGTGAGACAGTTAGTAAGAAAGTTTTGAGAGGCTAGGAAGTTTCTGAAGATTACCATTTGTTGTGTTACTGACTGCTGTTGTTGCTGTTGTATTTGTAGCTGTTGCTGGTTTTCTCCCTGTACTTTCAATATTGCTTCGTAGATGCGCAAAGTCTGACGAAATCAGAAATATATCGTGTGAACGCTGCCTTCAGAGTTAACAATTCACCGTACACAACAAGGACTCCGCAATTTGCAGACTCTTGGAAACTACATCCCGTTACAGGAAGCTAGTGTTCACACACTGACTAGTTCACTTCTGTGATAGTCAGACTTCAAAGTTAGCAAACATTAACTTTTATGACAGTAAGGGTTACTTGGCAGAACTAAATATCGTTCTATGTTCGACACTGTGCGGTGCTTCCAATCAGCAGTGAGTCAAGATGTTTTAAAAAGTTACCTTTTTTGCTTGTTTCAGATCGTGACGGCATTGAGTTAGATCACTGAGAAGCTTGGCAAATCTTTCTCGGTGCTTCTCCATTCGACGTTGAATGGTTGTCCCGTCTGCTAACAACTGGGATTTGTGTGCAGCTAATAATTCCTGGACATGGAGTAAATACTCCACCTGCAACACAGGCCCCACACGTGAACATAAAGTTTGAAAGGAACTAGGAAGTGACCTGCGGTGAATGATTAACACTGTGCTCATGATACTGCGCAAGATACCTTATAGCTCGGAAACCATTTCCGAACCCTAAACAATGCCTGGATGTCGTAAAATCCACATCATTTGCAAGAAAACACGAGAAAACGGATATCTCGAGATACTGTTTGAGAAATGTTAGGGGTAAGGGTAATGCTTTGTTCTCCTTTTCTTTGAACTGCCTAATCACTGATGAAGATGATGTAGAGACCAATTACCATCAGCTGCGCAACTCGAAATATTTTGACAAAATTAGCCTCTGTGAAGTTTCGGGTGTCTTCCCCTTGTATATCACCAAACGCTATTGTATCAACAACAGTTTCTAATGTGTCGAGGTCTGCAATAGCAAACGTTACAGATCTCATCCGTTTGTTGCTTCAGTATGGAGGGTGAAGTCAACCGGCAATAATGTGACAAACCCATGAAAACATACATCCAGTGCAGTACACGATTGATCAGCATAACCAATGTTTAAATTTCCATTTAAGGTGAGGCTGGAGACGTTTCCAGATGTGTAGAGTATAAACATTAGGACGATTATAAAACGGAGATGTGATTTTAAGCAATTGAGGTCGAGGATGCTTGAAATGCGTTCTGCTATGTGTTTTCTCTCCTTACTAACCATATCCAACTTCTGTCTTCTCTCGAATGCTGCTACAGGGACATCACAGTCAGAAATCAGTGAGTTTTAAGCGGGTTCCTTGGAATTCTGTCGCAAAGAAGTAAAGGCTTTCCAGTCTACTTCTGGCTCTGTGCCATTTGATATTCCAAAGACACTTATAGAGTTCTCTGGCAAATAAAGCACTTTTCAGAACAGTAACGTACTTGGGACAAAAATTTTAGAGTTACGAGTTGTGGCAAAAAGTCTGAAAACTCTCAATGTACCTACTTCCCGAATGATCTTGTCAACGTCAATCGTGTGCAACTTGCGCCAGTCAATCCTAGATAGTCTTTTTTGGAAAACAAAAGCAGGAGACCTTAACGAGTCTTCCATTTTGGTAAAATTAGGAGTAAATTTCCCTTTCTTCTTCCCAACTGTAAGCTTCTCCTTATAGCCTTCAGCCACGCTTTCCGTGGCAGATGTTGAGGAAAGTAGACCAGGCCAGTCATGTGTCCCTCCATTGTCCACAACAACAGTGTTAGCTGCACCAGGTTTTCCTGATGCCTCTTTGTTAAGCTTCTTCTTTCGTAATTGTCCAAGCACCGCCTTCTTCTTACGAGTACGCGTGGCAGCAGGTTTCGAATTTTCAAATGGCTTTAAAAATGGATGCTCAGCTTCGTCAAAACTTCCTACAGTTGTGCCAGTTCCCCCTGAGTATACTTCCTCCATGATTCTCTTCTAGCAGATATGTCACATTCGAGAAAGGACCTCAACCGAGCATCAACGAATATTTGCTACAACAAAGTAACCCAGAATGAACGCAGGTCGTCACATGCTCTTCCGACGTGCTCATTATTCGAATTACTAGCTGCGCAGATGTAATGCGCAATCATAGTCTTCTCGATTCCGAATTTCATCGTCCGATAACAACGTCGTTCTCTCTTCACAAATTTCTAGCTCTTCCGCGGGAGAGAAAGAGCGCTATCCAAACTTCTCCGAAATCTTCGAAATTTAAGGACACCGAAAATACGATGATTTTTTCTGACAACAATCGAGTAACTCACCATTCAATCACATAAACCGCAAATTCTAAAGCGGCACATTACCAGGATAGCACATGTGGACGAAAAGCTCGGCAAAAGGCTGCAAACGTGATCTGCTCAAGCTAAGAAATGTGCCCTTGGCAAAAAAAATAAAATTAGAGTGAGTTTATACATCACTCATACTCGTTTCGAATGAACATATAGGAGGTTATGCACATTACGCATTCCCCGTTAAGCGACACTACCAGTTTGTTGTGTTCGATACCGGCAACCGGCAACCGGCAACCACATTTAAAACACAACGTCCCTCACAATTATGCTCCGGAGGCCGTTCCTGCCCTGCCCTACAGAGCATTAAGCCTCACTGTAACCCGCAAGTCCAATCCTCAAGATTTCTTACAATATTGAAAATCATGAACACCGTGTCGAAAGGAGCATCGTCTGGCCTCTGGCATCCAAGGACCTTGACGGGTTACACAGTAAACCATCGGCATCAGAACTAAGAGTTTCAGACTACGAGAACGGACTCAAGACTGCCACAGGAGACAGAGAATGTGCACAATTAGAACGAAATGCTCGTCTTCATTAGGCTACGCAAGCCACGCAGCGTTCTTATTAATAGATCTTGTCGTGAATTGGTGCATGACCGCGCCAATTTTGGACCGTCGAGATGACGTCTACGGTTCATCTGACCGTCCACAGTAGGTTGGAGGTGCGTGATTAGCGCGGTAGATGGATTAGTCCGTGCGCGGTAACAATGATCAGCATAAACAAGTATTTGCCGAGCACACATGGCTTGCCAGTTTATCGCGTGGACGGTGGAGAGGGTCATGCGTCGGGAGGAGTTGAGGGGAGGCCTTTGTGATTGGTGTCAGAGAGAGGCGGAGAGAGAAAGGAGGACTGAGACAGAGGAAGGATGGCGGGGCCTGCACCAGCATGGAGTTCGCGGCTCGCGATTCAATTGGTACGAGGGCTTCCGGGCACCTTGCACCTGCATCGTCGCACGGTTCGCGCTCTAGGTCTGCGCAAGGTGAATAAAATTGTGTTTCGCGAGAATACCCCTACGATTCGGGGCATGATCAATCAGGTATTGCTGCTCTCCCTTCTATGCTCTTCTCGGTTCTCTGCATCGTACTTTCGTGCCTGTTCCCAGGCTGTTTGAAAGCTTACGAATGACCGTCACACATGGCGTCGATTGTTGTGATCCGAGAATCTTGTCTTATTTTTAAATCTTGCAAGATGATTTGAGGTGATGAAGGTCGGGAATGTTAATTCTGTGCTTTTAGTGTGTACAAACTCTGTAGAAACTCTCAATCAGCTCAATTTGTCGTTTGAGCTGTGAGCATTGCTTGGTGTTTGAGGTGAGAAGGAAATGCTGTGAGTTGACCTCGGTCTTCAGACAGGTTTTGTACTTTGGAAGTAGCTTTTAATTTCACTTTGGAGGTGAGGATCAGCTGCGTGGATTCAAAGAGAAGGATGGATCTTTTGAAGGCGTAAAACGCGAAGTGGTCCGGTGGATTTCATGGAGGAAGTAGATTCGTAAGAGCTTGTGAATAGAATCTCTCTTGGATCATGGTAGTACATGATCTGAATTAGGGTTGCAAGATCGGAGCTGAAAGCCACGAATGGACCCTCTTCTTGGGGTAATAATAGTGGTGACTCGGAGGGAAGATCACGGTCACGGATTCGCTGGTTTTGTGAAGGTTGCTCTTGCCCGCCAATTCATTTCGAAGAATGTCTTAAGATCTGACCGCATTACACTCAAGGAGTTGCATTAGCCTACTTGTGAGGAGGAAACGAGAACTAACCGACCCTTCATTGTGCCTCTGTGGGTAAGATACACCAAAGTTTTTAATGGCTGGTGATATTCTAGAACCTGAGTCTGACACTTCGTTATTTCCTCGATGTGTTTTGTAAGGTCAAGCGCCTGCTTTCAGTGGAAACACAGGAAATGTATATAGCGAGAGTACAAACAGAGGCACAACATCGGGCTCTACGACCTCCCCTCGTCGTCAATCACTCTCCACCTCCTCCGTCTTCTAGTTGATACGGCTGAATTCACCGGTGGACAGACCACTTATCAAGATTGACAGTCCGATCCAAGCAGGGTCATCCAGACTGGAGCTGTAGGAACACAGAGTAGGCGGTTGAGGCTAGCTCATTCATAGCCCTTTTTTTTGGTTGAAGATCACCCTTATCAGCGATCAGTCAACTTGGAAAGAAGAAAGTTCGTACATTTCGCATACAAGTATGAGTAGTCAGGAGAATTATCTTGAGCACGGCACGGTAGCCAAAACGATTGTGCGGGAAGGAGGCTGTACCAGTAGCTTGTATTGCTGTGGTTATCGGTGAAGAACGGTCGTTTGTATGCGCGACTACAGCGTAGATCGAAATTCTTACTTCTGTCACCCACCCTGTAGTGGGGCTCTATTTGCATCATAATCGGAGAGTTTGGGGCACCTCGTCGTAAATTTGCATTGTTTTATGTCTCGATGTTTGCAATGCCTCGATGTGTCTCACGCACACGCATCGTCATATACGCATATGCATCTTCTCCTTGAGCTGGAACTATCATATATTTAAGGTTACGACTCTCAGAAAACACAACATGGTCAATACAGAAATGAATCGCGAATACCCCCTATGCAAACTCGTGTTCATACTCACTGCTCCAGGAGTATGTACGATGCATTTCACTAACATCATGTTGCACACGAACACGTTTTGTGGCGCTTTTTGACATAACAACACACAGGAAATGCAATGAACTGTACATATTTTCTCAGTAAGAACAATTCGTGTTGTCTGGTATCGACGCATAAGATAATTGAAGCCATTCATGCACGTAATCTTGCGAATCTTACATGTACAGACTCATCTGAACGCTATTCAACATACCTGCCCTTAAGGTTGTAGTCAAAGAAATGTATCGAGCAAAATTCTGAATTGCCGTGCGGCATTAGTTTTTAATCATCAGAATTTTGGCACTATGTTTGATCCAACCACAAAGTAAGTGGCCACTCACATTAGACACACTTGTGTTACTCGAAGTTCGTAATGTCGCAAGGGACAAGACCATTTATCTCGTGACCTACTTGGTAAACAGAATGTTTAATGTAAACCCGTGCCATCGCTAAAGACGCAAGAGTGTGTCAACGGCTGCTGTCCACCAAATCAACAGGTTCGGTAACGACAAGCATATGTTGGACGCACTGGTCGGTGAAACGAAGGCCTATTGTTCGCCAATCTACTATCAGACCTTAAACAAGGAAGTTAAAAGACTATATTCAATATACTATCTGGTTTAGCAGCAATGTCCTTGGTAGTATGAAGTCAAAGTCAGCGAGGCCAGTAGAGAGGACCACTTCCTAATCACAACCGTTCCAGTGTGAGCCTGAAAAAACTTCACTTCTTATATTGTGCCATGATGGAATCAACGCTTCTGGAGGTACAATCTGCGGGTCAATCGTATGTATCTGATGAGCACAGTGAGTTAATGAAGACGAAACTGCACCCATGACAAAAGTTGACAGTGGTCAAGACAACCAACACACGCTGGGCACGGTCATCACCTGAGCAAACTGCGGATACAAAGTTTCGGCAACAGTAGAGGTGTGAAGACGAGGCTTTTGACAGCCCCTGAATGAGAATCCATTTTGTCCAGAGCATTACATTCTCATGACTCATAAGAACTCCAGAGTGAGAAAAATCAGAAGAAAAAAAATCTGTGTCACATATTAGCAGAGAGAAGTCCTGGCCCTAGACAAGCATCCAGTGATGAAACAGATTCTCAAGTCTGTACACGCATTGAGAGAGCTCAAAGTACGCGATCATTTATTCACCCATGCTTCAAGTTTGAACCTGCATGTCGCATTGGACCGTAAGGTTGTTTTCACAAGCTATAAAAAATTGGTCCAGGATAAGCATCCTAGCAAACTTGTTCACATGACTGTCAATGATGTCTAAGAGGGTAGAGAACAAGGTGTCTGAGACCCTTAACCCAGCAGCATCGCAACAGGCATTGGGCTGTAACAGAAGTTCCTCATTGTATGTGGGACGCAAACAGAAAGAAAAAGAGTGTGGAAATAGAACAATGACCGTGGCCCACACTATTTACCAATCGTTCTGATGCAGCTGCGCAGCAGCGTGGGAGTATTTACAAAAGTTCTACAGCGTTCACAAGGAAACTTCAGAGAAAGAGATCGACAAGCCTCTGAAGAATCGCCTTTGAGGGCAAAAAATGTTTGGTCTCTTCACGAATGGAGAGGAGAGGAGGAGGAGAGCAGAGCAAAGCACCCAGTGGGGTCCGGTTCTTGGAGATCAGAGAGCAGACTTGTAGTTGTAGACTCCACGCCCAGTCTTCCGTCCAAGCCAACCTGCATCGACGTACTGGACTAGTAGAGGAGACGGCCTGTACTTGGAGTCTCCAAGGCCATGGTGCAGCACTCGCATTATTGCCAAGCACGTGTCCAAGCCTATAAAATCGGCCAAAGTCAACGGACCCATGGCTTGATTTGTGCCCAATTTCATGCCCATATCTATATCTTCAGCGGTAGCAACACCTTCCTGAAGAGCTATGAAGGCCTCGTTAATCATCGGCATCAAAATTCGGTTGACCACAAATCCTGGATAGTCCCGCGAACAACTCACAGTCTTTCCAAGTCTGCACAAAATCGTCATTTGAAGTCAAGCTAGTGCCAACAGGTCTGATGTAGCACCTCACAAACATTTTCTATATCCAAGCACCGGGAAAATATAATTGAGGTCCGAATTCGGGACTGACATCTGTATGTCCTCAATCAGCTTTTCTAACAATTTACGACTAGACAAATAGATTAAAAATATCCATTCAGCAAGTAAGACTCCTCTTCTTATATAATATTGGGTCTATGGTCTTCAGGCTATGACAGGCACATACTAAAGGGTACGGTCTTATAAAAAATAGGCAGAAAATAATTTCCATCGCGTTGTGTTGCATAAGCTCCCGAAATACTTTCGGCATTTGAAACACAACGTCCAATCCAGGACCCTGGCTTGGCACTAAAGCAACGACAATTCCCTACATACATTCTGGAGCATGTCTGACGTGAGACATCAGAGAACGACACAGGTTGCATCCGTTTCTGCATCGGTGAAACAAGCTAGGACTTTGCTCGAGTCTTTGATTCTATCGGATATTCAAAACTAGAGACGAAGTGGGATACAAAAAGAGCCGCAAGTTTGCCAGGAAAGAGCGACCAATAGCTTGATCTGCCAGGAGATGAATTACCTTTGGGCAAGCTCACAAACTGTGTTGAAAACAGCTTCGTCTGTTTGCAAACCCCGGATAAGCTCGACAAGTTTCATAAGAGGAGGAGGATTCATAAAATGCATGCCCATCACCTGCGTGCAACACAGGAGGTGACATTCAGAAGACCGATTGAATGACTGGGACTGAGACGCGTGTCCTCGGTGAACACTAATAAATAAATCGTGCAAATACTATGCACACGGTGGTTCTGTGCTGCATGCACAAAATTCAGTCTTTCAGGACTGTAAACGATTCACGATGGTCTAGACTCGGAGCTGACTAGCTGCTTGTTAGAAGCTAGAAACCTGCTGAGGCCTCTGTGTAAAAGAGGCGATGCGTGTGATAGAGATGGAGCTAGTGTTGGAAGCAAGGATGGCCGAGGGCTTCACGACTCGATCCAACTCAGAGAAGATTCGTTTCTTCAAATCTTCGCTCTCTGACACAGCCTCAATGACCAAGTCTGCATCTCGCAATTCACTCAAAGACACAGTGGTCTTGATACGGCCCAGAGTCGCATCTGACTTTTCCTGCACAGGCAAACAGCAGGAATGTTGATAAGTCAAGGCAGAGGCAGAGCATCTTCCGAGAGCAGCGCCGGTTCCTCATCTGTGGGCTTAGCAGAGAACTGATTCGGCAACAGCTTATTAGAACCAGCCCGAACAGCAGCTGACAGAGAGAGCGAGAGCGAGCGATCCTACGTCAAAAGTGCAACCGAAAACTGCGTGTGAGCGCAACACAAGCCAGGAGCTGAGTTTAATCAAATACATCGGAGGCTGGTTGCACAGTGGGCCTAACAGCAGCAAGGGGAGCTAGCCATAGCTTCGAGAGAGTTCGGAAGAGGCCACAGGATGGTGAAGAAGAGAGGAGTGCCATGGGCTGAACTTTTGAGAAGTCGATAGCACCTGAAAGCACCATCATAAGTGCTAGGCAACGGGTGTCCGAGGGCAGAAGAGAAGAGGGCGTAGGTTGGAATGCACGGTGTGAGCATACGTGCACTTTTGTTTTGGCTGTACGAGTCAAAATTGTGAGATACCTTTAACAATGAGAAGGGAGTACGGGAGAACATGGGCGCTCACCTGTTCAGGCTTGGGCTCTAGGCTTCAGAATGATGAGCACGGACGATTTAAAAGCAAAAGGAGTACCAAATTGACCTGAGAGAGAGAACCTTTGGAGACGAATCGAGCAAGGGACGAAGATATAGACTTCATGCCCCGGCTCACGGCTGAATTGTCCACATCCGCCAGCACCGTCTGAAGTTTAGCCGCTGCTACTACTTGAGCTATACCAGCCCCCATCTGTCCGGCTCCCACAACTCCTATGATTCTGATACTCGCCATGTTTGTCATCTTGCGTTGTGCGGCCCGCCACCCACTCAATTCTTCACTGTACTATTTTCCACATGTCATGCGTATCATCCCAACTAATAGCACCGACAAATTCAGTACCTCTCGCAAGGCAGGCAGGCATGCACGCTGCTTCACAATCTCTTCCTGCAGAAACGATTCCACTCACAGACAAAGTCCGTCAGGCCTGCATCGATCGCCTGCTGCTCGTCCTGCCCCTCCGAAACTTTTGTTTTTTCGTGATTTGAGCCCCCAGACGCAGTTTGCAGCCTTGAATTCGAGCAAAGTCCTCTAGGTCATAACGCAGGGGGCTCGTCTACAGGATTTCTCAAATGCACCAAGCATAAAATCCATGCCAATCTCATCCGGTGGTAAAAGCACAGTACCGTGGCGACTGATCGCAGCAGATTCTCCGGCGATCAAATCTGTATTATAATTGTGTGAAAGCTCGCTGAGGCTCCCGTTCGCTGCCTAAATCGAATGACTGCAGCCCAGAAATGGGGAGGCAGAGGATGAGAGAACATTCTTCACATGGGGTTGGAATCTTTGCTTCAGTTTGGATTTTCTGGCTCGGTGCTGACGGTGCTGCCATATCATCAGCCAAAGAAACCGGCCTTCATATTGCGGCGACCAAATCTTATTGAAAATTCGGCATGAACTTCAAGATTTTGACTTTGCAGCTGATCTGAACCCCTAGAAAAACAGCAAATGGAAGCTGGAGCATCGTGGTACAAGATCCACCTTCCTGTACATTATTATTGTATTATGGGAAATTTCTAAAAGACGTCAAAGGGCAAGCATTTCGAGGTACTTCAAACATGTACAGGGCCTCCGCCCCGGCCACCGAAAAGCTGATCAAACCCCTGTCCACATCTGCCGAGAAAAACCAAAAAACAAATCCACTTCCGTCTGCATGCGACTAGATTCTGCTTACCGTCATCTCCCACTAGTCGCCCTAATTAATCATATTTTGACACACACACCCCCGTTCTCGAGAATCGTACAATGCTCGAAAAATATTGGTTTCAAAACTTGGGTTCTGTACCTCTTCTTAGCAACGAGAATCTTCAACCCCAAGCCATCTCCACATAGCCTTCAAGAAACAAGGTGGCCCAGCAGCCGGGAGGGAACTCGGCCAGTGGCCATGGATTTCTTGAGGAGAAACTGAAGTCCTCGCCACTCCCATCTAGCCCCGCAAAACATGCTCGCTCGCTGGGCGTTTTTTTAAAGTTTTAAATTTTGTTTACTTAAGGCAAAGTTTCGGTCTGGAGCTATTTGCATCGCTGGGCACACATCACCCCATAACCTCAGCGTGATGACACCTGACTGTTGTCGAAGGCCATTGGGACTCCTTCCTTAATTTCATTTCATTTCCATTTCCTTTCATTTCCTTATCTTTCGCAGATAGTGACATGCGCTTAAAATAAGAATAAGGTACGCCCGAAATTGAATAAGGCCGAAAAGGGCCGAAAGCCGAAAGCCGAATACTCTGAGGTCGGGGCGATAAAGAACAAGCAAGCACTCGAGTGTTTTTCCCCCCACTCGAGTGGAGGGTTGTAGTGGCAGCGTCGGGTTTGTAGAGCAGTCCCCGATGACATTCAGCGTACATGTCTGTGCGTTGGTTTCAAAGCAGTTTCCATGTTTCTTGTGTGTGGCGTCTAGATAACACACAAGAATTCATGAAACGATCAGTGCGGAGAAATTTACACATATGCCACCAGATAAGCCAAACTGTTTGCCAAATCGTTGATGGTTGCACAAATGCCATAAAAAATGTCAGATTTTCTGTTTGACTCAGAATCAGCGCCGTCTGGAACTTTTTGTACGCTTCCTGGAGAAGAGGTAGAAGTGAACAATGGCGAGACAGGTCTATTCCAGGTCCTCTGTGAAATGCTCTCCATTATAATATTCCTCCTCCTGAAATTCCTACAATTTTGTGTGCAACGTGAAGATTCAACTGCACGTGAAAGGGCTACTGTTTCTCGTAACTCATAATGAAATGAACTATTAAAATGAACGATGCACGGGTGTTTGCTCACCTATATTCCGCAATGCAATGCCACGTGGGAATATTTTAACGATGACTAACACAGACTTGTTTGAGTTGATTAATGTATCTCGCCTCCAGCTCCACTCTGGCATTTGTTTCCATGCTTGAAGTCGCTTCAATCCAGCGGTGTAACGTATCAGAATCATTTCGCTGCACGTGTCGAGTTTACGTTCCCCAAATCTAGCCACGAAAGATCAACTTCTTCTAAAATCGCATAAAGCGACGTATATCAGGTCCAAACACTCCATTGCCTCTGATCCCTTGGTTCGTATAAATTGGTCGCGTCCGAAACTCTTGAACATTCTCACCATGTTTGTCTACATCCGGAGAACTGTTTTTCCACGACTTTGAAGGACGAATATAGAGACGGAACAGAAAGAAGCCTGTCGACGCACATGGTGATTCCTGTTACTCGTGTACAGGCTTTTCCGATCTTCTGTGCGTAATATACCACGCCCGCCTTCGCGGGCGAGATGAGACTTTCACATCCGAAACAGTCAAGAGGTTAGTCCCAGAATACTACCATACTAGATTTCAACAACTCGTATACTCATTCCGGTGCACCATGATGAGAAAGAGATCATTGCCAATTTTTATGCACCTGAAGAGATTCCAGGACCATTTCTGATCACACTTAATCAACACTATCATCCGGAACTTGGGGACTGCAACCAGCTGCGTACATGCACGTAAAAGAAGAACCGTTTTTCCAAAGCGAGTGTAGAGGTTACAGCCTTCAAGTTCACATGATAAGTCGAATTATATACTTATGACACACAAGACAAGTATATGGCAAAAGACTGGCATAAATCAACCCAACATTTAGGCACTTGATAATTTCAACTTAATTAAGCAGTTTGTGTCGTGAACTGCGGGTGAACATAAAATGTCCCTGTATAAGAATTGTTGTCATCCCTTAATCAAGGGACAGGCTGCTCTCAAACGTAATTGATCTCATAGCTGGCACTGTTCGACACAGCTAATTACAGTTTGTCCGAACCAACCAAGAAACAATAACCTACGAAATTGGAAAATGGCCTCCGAGGCCCGGTGGGAACTTACATTCTGTCAAATGTACAGTCGTCAAAAATCACGAAAATGCCCGAGTCCAGGACTAAACTCAAAAGTACAAGCAGCTGGCAACAATGTCGTTCTTAGGCGTCAAAAATTTTCTTCACTTCACCGATTGATTGCCGACAGATGGGACATGTCGCTGGGTCTGATTTAGATATTCTGTAAAACATTTGATCTCATTAAGTATCTCATTCCCGAAACTGTAACATTACAATCGATACTCCACTTGTTCCGACATACAACACAATAAACACAACAAAAACATATAGGGGATTGAAGGTTAGGGCAAATACCTAAGCCCACATGCAAAGCAAGTGGCGCGGTGTCCACATGGTACAAAAAAGCTATCCTTCGGTGCATCTAAGCACACGGAGCATAGCTGATCCTCTGAGACCTCTTTGTCTTTCCGGTAAGGATACTCTTCCCCTTCAGGAATGGAATCTGGTATTGCAGGGGCCGTCGGCGCCATATGATCCGATGAATCATCCTCACGAGGTGCAAACAGAGGTGAGCGCTCGGAATTCGCATCCTCGATATCATGGATGGATTTCATAATCATCGATTTTCTAACCAAGTACAATAAGACCACCAAGCCTGTAAAAGCGCACACGAACAATCAGCTTCTTTAACAACAGAAGCAGTTCGGGTAGACGAGACTTGGAACATCGAGACGAGAAAGAGCATCAGACGTACTGTATATGACGATTATCGACATCCAACGAGTTCCATAACCAACTTCTATCTCCCAGTTGTCAACTTGGCTCTGTAATGACACAATTTCAGACTTCAGGATCTGAATACGAATGAAAAAATTTGAAACAAACTCTAGTGACCGGGCAACACAACAGAAATCAGGTCGTATTTGGCGGAGATTGCGGAAGTCATGACACACTACTTCCACAACCTGCTCCAAATACGAACTATGAAAATGCAATACGCGGCACACATACACAATTTTTAGGTGAAAGACATACTTCAAATCGCAAGGAGAAAAAAAGATTACCTCGCCAACACCTGGCGTCACTAGCACACCATATCTAGTACCGAAAAGCGAAAGCGTAAGTTCGCAGTGAGAAGTCAAATCGCACTTTTCGTTGGCGTGATGTACATCGTACTGCTGACTATGAATGTCCAGCTCAAACTCTACCTACAACACTACCAGCTTAGAATTAGTGTCACGATAATACAAAATATCTTCACCATGAAATTTCGTTTGACGAATATTTTCCCAAAACCTTGTCAACTCTCCTCTAACTTCTGCACCCTAACTTATATCCGTCGTGTCGTATACGGATATAATGCATCTCGACTTTCGTTGATCCGTAACGAGCGCATGTTCAAAAAAAAGCGGATCGGGTCGACCTCGCTGAAGCTGCAGCACAGGCGATCCAGACGAAATTAAAATATCATGCATGCAAACGATATACCAAAGTGTGTAACGACACCCCGGCTAACTCCGTGCCAGCAGCCGCGGTAAGACGTGGGGCAAGTGTTATTCGGAATGACAAGGCTTAAAGGGCACGTAGGCGGTGAATCCAGTTGAAAGTGAAAGTCGCCAGCTTAACTGGCGGAATGCTGGAGAATTAGTTACAGCATTTCCGAGACCTGCATGAAGCTCAACACTCAAAGTAGTTGTGACAAGCTAAAAACAGCTACATATATTTATTTAGCAAGATCAAGTACTAGTACTCAATAAGAGCGGTGGGGCAATGATTCAAATTAAAAGGTGTGCCAGTACAGTAAAGTTCCGTGGAGATCTGCAGGTTAGAAAGATGATAAAAACAAAGAACTTTTCGCACATGTGGAATAAGTACACTATAACCTACTTGAATGACGTTTGAAGGACAGATTATCCTGCAGTGCAAACCAATACTGCTTGAAAGTAGTGGGATCAAGCGAACTATCGAGTGCTGATAGCGTTCAAGCAAATAAGAAACTGAAGAGAAAAGACCTAAACATATACAGATACATTCAACAATGTGGTCATTTCACTCCGAACTGTAATTGCGACATTCAGCGAGTGTTCAGAGAAAAAACTCTCCACATTTAAAGCAGGACGTTTACTAGAAAAAAAAAAGAAACAGGCTCTCAGATTTCACAAATGTAAATGTACAGAAGTGCACGTGAGTTATTACAGACAAGCTTCATAACTCAGACACCATGCTCATGGATAACAACGTTCGAACATTCACAACAGATGAGGAAGCATGACTTTCCTTACCACTGCATCAACATGGTGGGTATTGGCGAAGGCAAAGATGTGATCGTCATCACCGGTTGCCTCGTATTTGTACTCAATGTAGTCTGCAGTAATTTCCAGCGATAATAAACTTCAATCAGAGACGGTGATACATAGGAAACTACGTATCACCGTTATACCAAGGCGACGAGTTAAGGATCACTCTAGGAGCAAAGGAACGGCATAACTAAAAAGCACCAGTCAACATTAGGGAAGTGACATCTCAGAACCAGTTAGCATACTGAAATTGGTTCTCTTCCTCGAGGCTGGACTTCCTTTGGAAAACAATCCCAGTGAAAGGACATCTGTCATGAAAGTCATGACAGATGTCTTCCGTTCTTATTTTCAAAAATAAAACAACCAAGAAGCTACATGCCCAAGAAGAAGATATGATTATACACGAGATAGAATGCTCATTCGGTGAATATTACTAGGCATGAACTGGCAGCTAATCAATAGATTAACCCACCACTTGAGAAAGTCAGTTGAACAAAACCGGGTACGGCATGTGAAGAAACACAACGATTATAACAAGAAAGCTTATAGTATAGATATGTACCACGTAGACGAATTGAAGCCTCGTCAGGCCGCTCAATAAATGCTTCTAGATCCTCCTTTCCTGCATATAACAAAATTGGATACATAAACATGCATTAAAACCTCCTCTAGACTGTTTGTCCATGAAGCACAAGAGGTAGAAATGAGAGAAGTGGGATGGAGAATCAATAATTCGGCACATCATCCCAAACAGAGCCACTAAGACACTGAGTACAAAAAAACATGCATAAAGAGAATCCAGGTGATTTAACTTCTGATGAATGTCGAAAGTTAAAGTGAACAAAGTGCACCTCGAATAACCTTGAAGTAGACAACATTTCTGTCCGGTATTTTCACATTGGACTTCATTCTGACAGTGGACCCTCTGTTCAAATAGTAGTAGAATTCCTGCCAGGAACACGCCAGAAAAGTCAGAAACAATATCAACACATGTGGTTACTACGGGGAATTACATGTTGTAAACTGGGACTCGTTACTGTACGATCATTTCTTGTAATCCGTCCGCATCAAATATCCTTATCTCATCTTCAACGTCTTCAACTTAGATACCTCCGTTCAGAATCTCATTTTCCAGAAAGGCTAACCCTCGTAGACAAGAAGTTTCAGACAAGCTACTCAGCTTCACTCCTAAAATTAGACAAACCTGATGCTTCCTCATCTTGAGAAACAGCCTTCGCAAGGTTACACGATACTGCTAAACCGTACCATCAGATGAATAATTAGAATCATGTGCGTAAATTTCGCAACTTCATACATTAGCTCACCTGATGCCAGAAATTCATTGTCATGTTTTGATAATCGCTCCATCTGACTTCTGAGTCCAGAACTGGTTTACTGTGCATACCATAAAGAACAGGGCCCCGAAATTCACCTTTATTTGAAAACTGCAACGACCGAGAGAACATAGAGTTTGTTAGCATCTAAGCTCGACCTTGCATGTAGCGGCTCAGCATTGTAATTTGGACAATTTCAGTAGGATGGGCAGACCCCTTCAGTGTAGACGGAATAACCACTAGACCTGCAAGAAGGTCGACGGATGACGGAGATATAGAACGTGCATACCAACACCATTACTCAAATGAGGGTGCTGCCATAGCCTGACAATCCTAGATCCCATGCCCTGGCTGGGCGGTGCGGGTAACTGAGATCGAGGGAGACGAGAAAGACTAAGGAGGACGAGAAAAAGAGGAGAAAACTGTATGTAAGGAGAGAGGCTCTCTAAAGTACAAGAATGAAATCGTAGGTTCTTCTCGAGCAAACTTTCCAACTGTCGACCAAAAACTATTCACCACATAAACTATAAATGATCGTTGCGGCGCTTCGGGCTCTAGATCTAGTCTCCTGAAGCTAGAGAACAGATCCACTCCCAACAGTTCATCAATGGACTCAGAACGAGCAAAAAATCAAGAACAAACATTTGAGCTGAATAAAGACAGACATTCACATCGAACGGTTTTTGTATCTGCAAACAAGCTTACATCGTATGAACTCAAAATTATGATCAGGAAACCCTATTACTACGAGCTATGCGAAAAGGTAAAAAAAGTTATTTCTGGTCAAAGCGACTTCCAAAAAGCTTTATCTCAGGGTTCGAGAAATGGAAACCAAGAAGGTAGATACAAGAGCGGACTCCGAAAGCTCAAATCCAGAAGAGTTGAGTACAGGACAAGCGGGAAATGTAGTGATTGATGGGGGAAAGTGCTCAAACTGGTAGATTGTATAATACTTTTTTCAAACAGAATATGTCCAAAAAATCGAAGTTATACCTTTATACTTTTGGCAAAGAAGGAATGGGCTGTCAGTAGTCGAGAAGTATTCACGTCCAAAGCCATAGTAGTTGTGCCATAAGGTCCAACTAAAAGCCAAAATGTTCCTGAAAATGCCATATAACATGGTCAGTAAACTCGTGAGACATAATAATATTGAGAACCCCGATAACTCTTCAGGGAATCAAGTGAAGTGGATGATAAAGCAGAGTATCTACTTCGTTCTCACACGGCGACAGTTGACAATTGGCAATGTTAGAAGAACCCTAAAGTGAGCTGTGTGAAACTCGTACAAGACTCAAACTCATTCTCTTTCCCCTTTACATTCCACGATTGAACATACTTCATCTCCGGCAAACGTCCATTTGACAAAAACTAGTCTTCTTGAGAGAGCAGTCCATGTTGATCATATTTCATAATAAGATCAACTACGCTTACTCTGAAAATTCTGTTCAATCTAACCTGACAGATCGAACACACCCTAAACTTGAAAACGAAGGGGGGGAGGGCTGCCCGTACAGCGCTTTGTGTAAAGATACGGAATTAGATATGGATGTTGCTTATATCTGTCCATAATATTCTTATTGCTAGGAAGTTGGACGGGCTCCTCCAAAGGTCCTGCCCAGGTAGGCCGAGATGCTATCCCGTTCCAGTTAATGATGATTCTATAAAGTTTGTATATTTATTTAGCTAATTATAAAGCCGATGATGAATTACAAGAGAAAATTGATAACTATCAAGATAATAGGGATAAACCGGTTAAGCTTCCGCAGGATGATGCCCGGATGCACCACTCATGGGTTATTTAAGGGGATTATGTAACTGCTTCGACAAGATACCACACTCCACCATCATTAAAAGGCAACGCGACCAATACGCCCCACCAGAACTAAAGACGAAAAATTCAGCTGAGAATGCATTCTCCAATAACAAAGCCAGGAGTGTGCTACTACTTTGACCTATGGAAACTAAAGACTGACTTATAAAACTAATGCGAGGATATTAAACCAGGTCTTGAATTCAGTTGCTCATCGAGAATTCTACACCCTGGTGACACACGTGGTGAACTTCTTCGTCGTCGAGAAAATATACTATCTTAAACACCACCAAAACCACGAGAAGAAGAGCGACAGAAAACAAATGGGAACGATCGGCCATCCGCATGCGAAAAGTTAGAACCCGCCCTCTGCTCCTTACAACATCTTTATTGACAAAATCGAAAAGTATAAAGTAAATGGCAAAAAGGATGGGAAGACCCCATCGAGTCGTACATGGATGAAACCAAACGGTTAACATGGAGCAGGGTTGATAAAATTGACAAAATTAATGTGATCGCAACTGGCATAAAGAGGATCTGCCGAGTTCCCAACCAAAAAAGAACATGATGATAGGGGCGATTTAGAGAATTTAGCCCTTACCAATGAACATGGACAGCATAAGGAAGGTGAAACATGCTTTGTTTTGATTGAGAGCCTCCGTCTTCCTGTCAAATTGCGTGACCACGCCTGCTGGGGGCCTCTGCATTTGATTACCATACATAGGACCCGATGAGTAGTATCCTGGACGATCATAATATCCTGGACCATAACTTGGACCCCAACCTGAATCATGGCGGCTACCACCGCCGCTAGGGGCATCGTTGTAGCTACCCCCGCTAGATCGTCCATGTTCGAATGATGAACTGAACCCACTCCCACCATCCCCACCTCCTCCAAAGCCGCCCCCACTACCTATCGTCATCCTTCTCCGGTTACCCGATGGAGCAATTTTACAAACTGATGAAACCCGACAAAATCTCCAAAGACAGTAATTTCGATAACCTCAGAGTCGTATGCACCCGCTATCAACAACAGCAATCAACTCCTACAGCTACAAAGACCAAAGTTCCTCCCGTTGCCAAATGCCCAAGACGAATTCCGCCACCACCTGACGACGCCACAAAGGAATCTACGAGTTACAAACGAAAGTCTGGGACTGAAAAGTCTACGGATTCTTGTTCTTGGAAAACCTGCAACCCTCACTACATACCACACGGTTCAGATCACAACACCAACGGCGAATCCTCACAACCTCAAGCCTCACAAATCCAGGCGCTCCGAAACTTCTCGGAATTCAGTCCACTGACCCCTTACTTCGAACGAAAGTCTGCTCTGGATCGACACTGCTGCTACTAGCGCTGAATCTTTATCAGATCGGAATCAAAATGACGACAACAATCAGTCACCCACAACGACAAAGAAATGACACGAAAAAATGACCCTGTCATCCAAAGACGAAAATTTACACAGGCAATTCCAATCCCGGCCTGGTGGATATGAAAGACGGAGAAGAAGTAGCAAAGGAAGCAATGTCAAGGGAACTGATGCGTTAGCGCACCGTCGGAAGCAGGGTAGATTCCATCCGAACATGCGTCAATTCTCCAGGCTCCCGAAAATTCGACCACTTTGTCAGTATTCGGCCAGCGCCTTCACGAATTTCTTACTTACCCTCCGATTTCCGGGCGACGCTGCTGTCTGCCTGTCTCAGTATCTATCCATCCACCCAAATTTGCCAGCACTGTGATGGATGCGCTGTTGATGTCGCTCCATTGGCGCACAGGCCCTTGATGACACCCAGCCGGATGCACTGGGGGAGGTTCTTTGCTCCCGCCGTGAAGGTCTCTACTCTACGCACTGTATTACACTCTCTCCTCGGAAATCGTAGATACTAGGCTCTCCTGTACGGTACAGTGCCAGTCAACCGGTCATGTTCAATTCTGTTCTAAAGCGTGTCCCGTGTCCGTGTCCCCTCTCACTCTTGTTCTAATTTGAAGGTCTATGAGCTCGCTGAGGAGATGGCATTTTGGGCCTTGCTCGGTACGCTACCTGTACAGGACCGTAATCTACAGTACTGCTCCAGCCCAGCCCTTCCAGTCTCGCCTCCCTTCCAATGCCGGGTCGCTCGTTAAAGACGAGGACGTTACCCAGGAAATCTGTAATACTGTGCGATTGCTTTGTAGCACCAGTTTTCCTACATACGCTGTCTTCCTTCAAAAGGTAATGATGGGATGCTGCTGTAGAGGGAAGGCGACCCACTTTCGTCGTCCATTCTTTCCTCCATTACCATTTCCACATCAGCGGTCTCCAGTACCTACTCCTCTTCTACAGTCACGACTCATCTACTGACGTTTGGAGAGGAGTAGTGAGATGCTTTGTAGTGTAGTAGTATAAGTAAAGTGAGATTACTGTGGTAGGTATTCTAGGGACTTCGCCCCCGAAATCTTGCTATGGCAGACAATGAGTCAGATTAGCAAAATCAGGGTCAAATTTGATCCAAGGCCTCCTCGAATTCGCCACATTTGAGGTCGAGGAGGGGAGCTAAAACTTGCCCTCTGGTTTACCGTAACTTCTAGAAGTGTGAAATACAACGTATGCTAATTTCAGAGTCAAATTTGGAGGAGAATGCAAGGACTGAGATATTCATCAATATAATATCATTAGCAAATGTATCAAACACCTGCTACCTAGCTACAAATATAAATTTTGTGTTCAGAAGTGAGGGAGCAACCCTGTCGTCAAATCAGATTGCCAAAAACAACTATGAGTGGGGTAAAATGCCTGGTACTCCTTGATCACTTGGTTACGTTTACATGTGTAAGAGATATATCGATCAATTTCTTGCTGCCGCTTTCATTACTAGAATGAAGGGAGTTTGCCTTGATCACAAATATTACAAAATTGTAAGATCTATAAGATAATCGAGTGATCAAAATCATGGTGTTCAAAGTAGATGGGTACCATTAAACCTTTTGTATCTTATGTTTGAAAAGATCAACATTACATTCTAGAATAATGTAAAATTGTTAAACTTTGTCCCATCCCTTATATTGGTCCGACTAGACACTTGTATTTTGAAGTAAAATCACTAAGGTTCATTTTAAATACACTACTGGTGACAACAATTTTTTTTTAATAGACCTATTGATCACATTATTCAACTCCCAAAACTTCATATGAATTATATTTTTTGGAAGGTCTTGGAATTTTGGGGATGTCATTGGATACTCATGATTTTTTGACACACTACCTAGATGAGACTATATGGCAAAATCTTTTGCACGCTGACGACCTATCACAATTGGAAAACATTCAAATGGCATTGGACAGCTTCTCCATAATCTTCTTACGGCGCCCATATATAACATTGAAGGTAATGATTCCGTAATGGCTTTCAAAGATGAGATGACTTCTTAAGAATTCCCCTTGCTTTATGTATTATGAGACTAAAAAGAGTCCACAATCAAAAATATGTCACATGGCTAACATAAGTAGGTCGTATACTTCATTATTTTATCTTAATCAATTCCTAAACGACATCTAGCACCTAACATATTCCACCAATACATGGTAATCATGTATCATGCAAGCCAAAGTTTACCTTTTATTTTTTGGATAATGCGTATCATTATTTTATTTTTTAGTGATTTAGTGATAAATTTATGATTTGGCTAAACTAACTATCACTAACCAAGATTGGTTACAAATCTCTCCCCATTTAAGATGTAAAGTACTCCTTGCGAGAAGATTTAGAAGTCTCCACAAGTACTTTGGCATTTGCAAGAGTTGTCAAAGGTTCCCAAGTAGATTCATAAAGTGGATTGCCCTTCCATTGAACTATATACTCCACTTTTGGATTCCCTTGACCCGTAGTACGTTTCTTAGGCATTCTTTCCATCTCATATTACTCTATTTCATCAATCATCTCTAATAAAGAAGGTGGTTGATGTGGGTTGCCAAAGGATAAAGATTGTGGAATACACTTTCGAATTAGAAAGACACCTGAAAAAAATATGATGTATTTTTGTGTCAACAACTCTAACTAGTATGCAACTGCTCAAATTTGTTGAACTATTGAAAAGATTTCAATAAATCATGAACTTAGATCTTTCTTGCATTTTTAACGTAAGATTGATAGTAGATAATCAAACATGATGTCTTTTGTCAAATTCCACATGTTGTTAATGAACATATGCATATGGTTTTTACTAATTCTAAGCAATGGCTCATTTTTGCTTTACATGATGCACTCCTCGTTGAAGTTGTATTTTTGCCAATTTTAAGCAATGGCCCATTTTTGCTTTGACTGATGCACTCCTTGTTGAATTCATATCTTCAATTGGAGTTGTTGGTTCTTGCATGTGATCCACACTAGCTAACTAGATGGTGTGAAAGTATATTCTCTATACATAAGAAAGAAAGGGCTAACTTTTGTGGATGCATTGATTGAGTTATTATAAGTAAATTCAATCAAGGTTAAAAGTGCATGTCACCTTTCTGTCTCTTTCAGAGTAAAAACTCTAAGCATATAGTCAATAATTCTTTTCTGTATCAATGATAAGAACTATAGCTAAACCATGTTGAGCAAAAACTGCATCAATATAAATACGTTGTAATTATTAGTTTATTTACAAAAACTACTATCAAATCATATCCAATATATGTCATCTGCCACTCACATATCATGTCCATACTTACATGCTCCTTTCTTCCACTCGATGTTGGTAGAGGTTGTACTAGACCTGTTGATTTCTAATTGTTAGCCTTGTGCTAGACATGCTAGTCAACTGCATACATAGTTGGTGATGTCATCACTTAGTTTTAGCTAAAAATATACCCTCTTGATATCTTCAATGATCTTCTTCCCTCCTACATGACCAACAATAGTTGAATCATGTGACTCTGTTAATATTATTCTACGTAAAACAACATCTAATGGTATCCAAATCTTTACCTTATGGAAACCAAATTCATATTTTAATTTTTTTTACCCTTTCGAAGGGCTTGTATATTCTCTCATCCTCCTTTGTTGCTCAGTTAAGATTTTTCCATCATTTTGAGTGGATTTTCATCTTTGTCATGTTTTTAATGCATGACATGCATATCAAAGCAACGTCAAGATGCTTCTTCCCCTCCACATACATAATCTTCATATTGAAACTTTGTTTTTGTTCAATTTTGGACCGAATAAAGATAACATGTAACGAATATGTCATTTTGGGAGATCCTTCTAAGTTTCTAAATAAACTAAAGGTTTGTGATCTGTCTCAATAACAAACTCCTTACCTCCAAGATAGTGCTTCCAATGTTTGTTAGCGAATATAACGGCTACCTCCTCTCCTTTTGTGATATGATCATTTTACTCCGTCGGTAAGAGCTTCCTTGAGAAAAAAAAACAACAAGGTTTCATCCATCTTCCCATTCTTGTTGTAAAAATCTTCCAACCATCACACATGATGCATCCATAACAAATTTTGTTAGTCTATATGGGTCATATCATTTAAGAATAGATGAATGTAAGACCTCATCCTTCAAAGTTTAAAATGAGATCTCTTGAGTTGTACCTCATTTATGCTATTGGCCTAAGAGATTTGTTAAAACTTGAGCAAAACAAGCAAAAGATTCCAAAAAAATATTTAAAAAGCTGATTAAATCTAGTAAACTCTGTAATTGAGTTTGACTTTCTTGAGCATTCCAATTTTGAATGGCTTCCACTTTGTCACTCATGATTTGGATATCTTCTGCACTAATTGTATGGTCTAAATAATCTACTTCACTTTTGCCAAACTCATATTTTGATATTTTAGCTTACAACTTATTTTCTTTCAACACTTTGAGAACCTCTCATAGATGTTTTTGTTGATCTTGTAACGACTTGTTATATATCAAGATATCATCTAAAAATAGAATCATTGATTTATCTAGATACTTACGAAAAAAATCATTCATAAGTCCCATGAATGTAGTAGGGGTATTTGTTAAACCAAATGTCATAACTATATATTCAAAGTTTCCATATCTAATTCTAAAAGTTATCTTTTATACATCTTCATCAACTATTCTAATTTGATTGTATCCGCTTCTAAAATCAAGTTTGGTGAAATAGTTAGCTTCATTAAGTTGATCAAAGAAGTCATCAATTTGAGGTAATGTATAATTTTTTTCACCATTTGTTGATTTAGAACACAATAGTCAATGCACATCCACATAACCCTATCCTTCTTCTTCACAAACAACATTGGAGCTCCATATCATGACACACACAAGGTTGAATAAACACTTTCTCCAACAACTCCTCCAATTGTGTGTTGCATTTCTTCAACTCATTTGGTGCAAGTTGATAGTGACTTTTACAAAGAGGAAAACTTCTATCTTGTGATACACTCTTCTTCTTGATGATAAACCTAGGGCTAGATCATAAGTAAATATATCTTGAAATTCATTCAAAGCACAAGTTGTCATGACTTATGTAGTGGCATCTCTAGTTAGGTAGGTGTGTGTTTTTGGGAGCGAGATACAATGATTAGAGCCGGTTGTGCAATTAGTGCCGTTCGCCTTTGGGACTGCCGTTAGAGGCCATGGCCGGGGTCCTAGAGCTCAAAGGGTAGAGTTGAATTAGGGCTCCTTGGAGGCCGAGTTTTTGAGATTGAGCCTTTGAGAGTGTGGCTATGGTGGATAGTAGCTAGTGCGGGGAACACAGGTCTTTAAGCACAAAGTGGGTTTGGCTTGACTGTAATCTCTCTTTTTTATGCTATGGTTATGAGGCGGAGTGTCCTTGTGGACGTTTTGAGAGTAGAAAAGATTACTTCGAAAACTCAAATTGGATTCTGTGGTGAGAAGTGGGAGTTCTTGGAGCGTTGAAAGTGTTTTGGCGAGTTTGGATCGATGGTAGCTTCGATCCGTTGGATGTTGAGCATGCAGGGCGTTGCTGGAGTGCTGCTTGTGTGGGTGATCTAGAAGTAGAGTCGATTTGAGGTGGATCTTATCGATTTCGAATTTCTGTATTTTCTATTTTAGTGTAAATCCGAATCGGGAATTTTCGAGGGCGGATTGGCGAGTTTGGATCGATGGTAGCTTCGATCCGTTGGCTATTGAGCATGCAAGGCGTTGCTGGAGTGCAGCCCGTGGTGGTGATCTAGAAGTAGAGTCGATTTGAGGTGGATCTTATCGATTTTGAATTTATGTATTTTCTGTTTTAGTGTAAATCCGAATCGAGAATTTTCGAGGGCGAAAGCGCTACTGGAAATTGAAAAAATGGATCGATGCTTATAGTTGTCTTGGAGCATTAATTTAAGATTGGCCGAAAAATATTTCGGACAAAAGTGCTAGAAGTCCAAGATTTGGTTTTTCGAAGTTTTTGGGTCGAAAATAGGAGCAATAGCCTATCAGATTATCATACAATGTCCGTTTGATCTGAAATATGGTGGGGTGATAGATTATGTAAAGCTTATCGCGCGTGGGTAGAGACACCAAGCCCAAGGCTGGTGGTGTCAGAATTGCGAAATTTTGAGGTTTAGGGGTCTGAAATTGAAGTTAAAGATTTTCAGAGTCCTGCAAAAGTTTCAAATGGTGTCCGTTTGCGAACAAAAAAAAATTGCGTTAGGTAGCAAATTGAAAAAGGCTAGTTTAAGGCAACGTCATACACAACTAGATTACCAGTCTCAGTTTATCGATCTCGAGAGCAGAAGATCTCCGAAATCGAGTTTTTGTGTTTTTAAATGCCCTTCTGAGGCTATGTCAGTCCCGGTTGGGTTGGTTTGACCCCTTTGATGGATGGTTTTGAGATGGAGTATTGTGCTTTATGTTTCTTGTGATTGATATACCTCCATCTCTACTTCCTGTTTGTGCACCATGTTTGTTTGTGTTGGTCTTTTTGTTGTTTGGAGTGTTGGAGCTCCGTGTGTCTTTGCCGATAGTGTGATTTGGATTTTGCGGACCCGGTCGGACTATCCATGTTTCTCCCAAGTGAGGCGGGATTTGCGGACCTGTAGGCGGGTGAGTGCGTGGTGATGGCGGGTTTCATGTTGCACTTTGTGTTAGCACCTTGTGGTGCCTCGTATATACATTTGCGGTTTTACAGTTACGATTCTTGATCCCGGTTCCAGTTGGGGACCTTTTTTTGTCTGGTTGTGGAGGTGATACATTGGTGTCACGGTGGAGTTCTCTGGAGGTTCGGAGGAGAGACCCTTTCGGTTTAGCATTGGGTGCACCCGTGGCGGAGTGCGGTACCAACCTTGACCTTTGAGGTTCACAGAAGATTTTGATTTCGTTTTAGAGAGTGACGGAGCTGAGCTTGGTGATATCTTGGAGTGTGTATCCACACCGTTGTTGTGGGACATGGACGATATCTATGGGGCCACCAAAGGGTCCTAGACGATATTCGGATGCGATTGACACTATTGAGTTGGATGACTTCATCACGGAGTTTGACTCATGGTGTGATTTCTGGCGGATGCGCAACTCCACGTTGTTCGATCCGTTTATGGCTTGGAAGGGATTATTCAAAGCATTTGGAGGGTCCACCGATGGATGATTATCATGAGTTTTGGCGTGAACACCTTGAGGAGATAGAGTTTTGGAGACAATCTTGGTCTCCAAACTACATCTCTATTACTTACATACGGTGTTTGGAGGTGCGAGTTCATCCTCTGTACTGCACCGATGATACGGTTGGAGCTAGTAGAGTTGGGAAGAGTTCGAGGTTCCAACCTTCAACCCTATTATGGAGTTCTTTGCACGGGTGAGGAGAGACTACCAAGGGGTGAGAACCCGACAAGCTACGAGGCTTGCGCGGGAGTTTCAACGGAAGGCGGGGGAGAGTCTTCGAGGCGTATACCGAATGCGTCGGTTGATGAGTGTTACCCATGGGGTAACAGAGGCACAAGTCGTCCAATATTGGTATGGGATATTGGATAGGGAGTTGAGGCGTAGAGTGAGAGATGCTACCTACTACGGGGAGACATCACCTATGTTGGCCATTGTGTTTTGTCTTCTTTGGCGTATTGAGCTCAACATGCAACAAGAGAGGGTAGTGGATTGGGTTCGGCAAGGATTCACCATCTTCATCAACGTCTTCACGTTACCGGTCTACAACACAAACCCGGGTGGTTATGGTAGACATGTGAGGAGTCTCGACCATCCAGACCCAGTGGTGAAGGTGCATCATCCATACCATTACCATCCTTTTCAGGTCAACAATCAGTTGTTGGGATGGTATGTTGGACATGTGGTGGACCTCATCACAAGAAGGATTTCCTTCAAGGTCAGGCATGTAGTCATGAGGCACGGATCGACCTATATCAACTCGATGAGCTTGGGATATTAACACTTCCTTCCACGCCTCCAAAAAGCTCAAAATCTTGATTCTCAGCCCTTGCAATTGAACTTCCTTCCTCACACCAAATCCTCAGACCCTGAACGTCCGCATTTCCGTAACAACTCGGGCTTCCATATCTACATCCGTACACTCCCAAACTCCAAAACAACACTTGTGCGATCCATCCAAAATATGCTATGCTGCGTCGGGAGCTCCTCCAGCGTCTACAAATATCTCTCGTGGCTTCCTTTGAATGAGCTCCTCGTGCGTAAAACGCCCTCCGCCCGAGTTATCTTCACAAACAGCGACACTCCGCCACTGCTCCAATTCTCTGCTCTGATATCAATTGTTGGTCCGAAACAGGAATACATGAAGAAAATACATGCAATCAAGAGATGACACAAGAGATACGTGGTTCACCTCACTGAGGCTACATCCACTGAACACACAGAGTCACTTTACTAAATGACCCTAATTTGTGTCAAAGAGAGCTTTGCCAGCCCTCTTATATAGTAGTACCATCCCTAGCCCTAGTCTAACTAAATATAGTCAAACTAACCAGAGTTACTCAAGACCTGAGTTAACTCCTAATAGATTTAACATGAAGAACTGCAAGGCAATGAGTACTCCTTCAGCTCCTCACTTCAAGGTCTCATCAGCCTTGTGTCCAAAAAATGCCGTGGAGAAAAGTTTGATGTCCAAGGTCCCCTACGACAAGGCAGTGGAAAGTCCCATGTTTTTTGATGATTTACACTATATTGCTCTAGATATGGGCAAGACTAGCATATACATGTCAAATCTAGGAAAGATACATTGGGAAGTTGTGAAGTGGATTCTCAAATATCTCAAGGGTACATTGGATTTTGGTCTTGTGTTCGATGCTAAATCGTACAATGCCAAATCACTAATTGGCTATGTAGATGCTGACTATGAACAAGATCTGGATGGGAAAAAATGTACGACTGGGTATGTGTTCACACTTGGAGGTGGATGCATAAGTTGGAGATCTATATTGCATAAGTGCAAAGCTCAGTCTACCATAGAAGCTGAGTATGTAGCGGTAACGGAAGCATCAAAGAAAGCAATTTGGTTGGAAAGGTTTGCCATAGAGATGGGATTGACACATGACATTGTGAATCTTCAATGTGACATTCAGAGTGCTTTACATCTAGCTGTAAATGAGGTGATGGACAATAGAGTGAAACACATCGACATTAGGTACCATTTTCTCAGATATGATATATCTAACAAAATGATTGAGCTAGTCAAGATTGATTGTAAACTCAATCTTGCTGATGACTTTACCAAAGTGATTCCTTTTGTGAGTTTTTCGAGACATTGTGCCAAATTGCAGGTATTGCATATGGGCACAAGTGGAGTGGACTAGCGATTATGTTATCTCTATATATGATTTTACTCTATCATGTTTAGGCTATGGCTTAGTTCTAATTAACTCTAATTTACATAGAGATCTATGTTAGAATTCCTTCTAGGAATTGCCACAGAGTAATCATATAGGCAATAGAGGTTAAGGATACCAAGACTAGAGTCAAGGGGGAGATTGTTAGGTTTACTCTTAGAACTTGATTAACTCTAGTTATGTTGCTACTCTAGTTAGATACTGACTAGAATTAGTTGGCTCTACTATATAAGAGGGTTTGTGGAAGCTCTATGTGACACACTAGAGCTCATTCTTATGGAGCAATTTGAGAGAAAGAGAGAGAAAGAGAGCTTAACATCAGTAAAACGATTTGTGTTTTCTCGTGGACATAGCCTCAAGGAGGTGAACCACGTACCGCTTGTGTCGACTACTTTGGTGCATGTGTGACTCATTATTTACCATCTCGGACCAACAACCTCACATGGAGAGAGTGTTGGTATGCCTTACAGTTAACTCGGGTTCGAATAGACCTATACTTGATTTGGGAGGCCAAGTTACTGTTGTTGACGTTGTGGTTATAGATCTTACACGTGCCACAATTTTGAAGAGGATGATTATCCATCCTCCTAGATGGACGGAGAGTGGAACCACAGCTGTCAAGGTATCCAAATAGAGGGATATGTAGAGAGTTCACTTCTTTGTTCATTTAGCCTTGGAGGTATATGGAACTATGGCCACCCAATTTTTAGACCCTACCATATTAGGTGACATAGGGTGTCACCCTCTCTAGAATATTGAATAACCTATTTTAGATAGGAAAAAATGATAATGATATTAGGTGATGCTCCTTCAATACTTAGACCTTCGACCTAGACAGATATCTAGGTAGAAGTGTAGTGAGAAATATTTCCCATTGTGATACTATTGGTGCCAAGCACCCTACCCTTTACGTCCTTATGGCATAGACCCAGGTGAATTATCAAAGTTACCTACCGCTGCACGTACTGCAGTTACTGCAGATGCGTGTTGATGCCTGCAGGCTCCATACTGTTCACTGCATGACACAAAATATTATTCTTATCTACCGTCAGACTGTCATTGTCATCCTCGAGAGAGGTGGCGGCACAATACATTTGGGGTTTGACAAGAGGCTTATTTTGCCATTCCGTACGGGTGAAAAGCCCTTGGGCCTTGGCTAAGATCTAATCATCAAACACGATGTGATTAGTGAGCCAATCACAAATTAGGGTTTGAAGAATCTTAATTATCCAACACGTTGCATGCAGGCCATGTTTGACACGCCAGGTGTAGGGTACACGTATGCAAAGAGATTCATTCGTTGATTCTTGTTTGAAGAATTCCGTTTGCGGGTTTTTACTTCCTTGTGCCCCAAACACTGCAAAGTTACTCCCTCGTACCCCAAACCGTAAAGTTAACTTCCTAATCTCCCGGGAGACCGGCCCTTCATAACGACCTTGGTAGTTGGTCATGTTCTTGCGCTTCAAGGGTGCAATGTTCCACTGAACGACGAACATGTTGTAGTGCAGCGTGTGGCACGGCATGTCCTCTTTAGTTTTACGGGTAAAATCTTGTTCATTGCTTAAGCTCCTACTCGAGCTTTCACCTGTGCGAAACTCCTAGGACGATTCGAGTTGCAGTCTCTTACATCTCAACCAGATACTAGTCAGATTCAAGATTCACCTTCACTCTTAGATATCGCCCTATCGAGATGTGCATATTGTCATGACCCGACGAACAACCTTTCTCGGGACGGAGGTTATGCTCTCTGAATAAGTTCATATGTGCAGATTCGAGTACTGCATTTTCTTGGAATCTCATATCTACTTTGAATTGTGGTCAGACGTATATTCCTAGCTAGGGTGGCTAATTCCGACTCTCGTTCACTACATCTTTGTTTCGAATCACGAACGTTCTTACACATGTTGATGGTCGACGCAGCAACTTCGTATTTATCAAAGCAAGAAGATGTTTCAATCTTGCTGTATTGGAAGATTTGGATAAATGAATAGATGACATACATTCAGAGCCACGATTCAAGAGCCTAAGGTCCAGATGAGATTTTTAAAGATATCAAACACCCAGACGAATTTCCACCGTACGAGCTTCTTTCTCCTTCTTTCATTCCGAACACAATTGAACCACATCGTCGACCACCTGCAGGCGCCAGTAGGTAGAGTCTCCCTCTCACTTTTGTCAATACTTTACTTCCTCATACCCCAAAATAATTGTAGAAGCAATTCCAGTTTGCTGGAACACAGTCGAACGTTCAACCTATGTTTTTGTGATGTTCTAGTGAGGACTTTTTTCCCAAACAAAAATTCCCTGTTCAGTGGGACCTTCTGTGAGATCGGGGTATGAGAAAGTAATTGTTACAGTTTGAGGTACGAGGGAATTTAAATTTAAAATTTTGGGGTATGAGTAAGTAAATTTCTGACTCCGTATGTTTGCTGGGGAGATATTTCAACACAAGATCTGGTCCTTCCCTGCTCGGTAGAGGTTACATTGCGTGGTTGTACGTCCATGCCCCTCACCGAGGGATAACAATTTTCTTTTGTCTCCGTGACATGGAGTATGCTTTTCTTTATTTCAGGGCATGCAAATACATTTCTGTAAAGAAGGAAAAAATATAAAAAAATGTAGATAGATTGTGTGAAGCATGGCATGAGAAGAAAAAGGGACACGCATGGTATAGGAACCTGAATCTGATTCTTTTGGGCTAGGTTTCTCGCGCCTTCTTAGCGAAGGGGAAAAATGTACTCATTGTATTTACACATCCCTGAACATGAAGTAACTCGAGAGAGTATAATAACAAAAGGGATGGGAAGATCCCATCAAATCGTACAAGGATGGAACCAAACCGGTAACATGGGGCTAGGCCTCAATAGTATCACACTGGGAAATATGTCTTACAGCAACTAAGATATCTCAACTATCCAAGTCGAAAGGTCTACAAAGCTTCGGAAGAAGCATCAACTAACGTGATTGCTCTCCCTCAACATGAAGTTATCACCTTCAATATGAACATATTTAGGGTTAGGGCAGACCTTTACTTGGTTCGGGAGGACCAGGTCACTGTGGCTGATGTGGTGGTTACCGATCCTACTAGAGACACAGTTTCAGAGGGGGTGATCACCCATCCTCCAGGATGGGCAGCGAGTGGAGCGGCAGTAGCTAAGGTCTCCAAGTATAGAGGTATGCAGAGAGGTCACCTCTTTGTTCATCTAGCTTTGGAGTTATATGGAGCTATGGACACCGACTTCGACATGTTTGTGAGGGAGTGCGCGAGAGCCTACCATACTAGGCGACATGGGGTATCACTCTCTTTAGTTTACTGTATAGCCTATTTTAGGTAACGTGTTTCCATTGCTCTACAGAGAGCACTAGCTGGTGCAATCCATAGGAGAGCAATCACGTGAGGTGATGCTTCTTCGGATGCTATGTTGTTTGTAGACCTTTTGACTTGGATAGTTCAGATATCCTAGGTGCTGTAGGACATATTTCCGAGCGTGATACTATTGGGGCCTAGCCCCATGTTACCGGTTTGGTTCCTTCCTTGTACGATTTGATGGGGTCTTCCCATCCCTTTTGATATTTTACTTCGTCTTTCCTGAACATACTTTATAAATCTATTTCCCAGTACTATTATTGCAATGGGCACTTTCAGAGGAAGGACCCACAGTATAAGAGCAGCCTACGGAAGGACAGAAAGACCCCCGAGAAACGAAGGAGTTGCTCTGTGAGAAACCAGGAACAGTAGCAGTGGTTTTGGTTTATGACGAAAAAGATCAGAAATACTGTTTTGGAAGCCTGATCATGATTTTCGGTGACAGAAACCTGCATGAAGTTAGTGCATGCGCACAATTAAGTAAAGGAAGTGCTGTATCGTAGGATCTATCTGATCTGCATTTTCGGCTGTGGACAACACTAGACTAGTCCGAAGCATTTTCAAACAATTCTTCTCATCCGCTCACATGGACAAGCATAATTTTACTGATTACGACACCGTGTACTGTAATTATAAATACCTGGGATTCGGAAAAATGTCGACTCTATTTTGGCAGTGATAGATTTCTTGCGAAGGCATTGAAACTTGATAAGCTTCATTAGTTCACAAAGCGAACCAAGTTATTCCAGGTCGCTTGGTATTACACTTGTGGCAGTGGTCAGGCTAGGCACAGCTCGGGGCAGCCCCTGGTGTGTACAGGACCCGGTTACTTCTAACCAGGCAGTGAGGGGATGGAATGGAAGAGCTAATGTCGCCAGGCTGAAAAAATGCTCTGAAACATCGAAAAATTATAGTTCACAAGCAGTACGCCGAGCTTGCATCCAGGTCTCATTTGAGAAGGCAACGATCTTTAGACTGTGGGCTTTACTACCTTCGGGCAACAAAAAAGAGGATTTAAAAAATAAGAGACCGGATATGTGGGATTCGGTCTCAGAGAGTAATTTTTATTTCTGACGTGAAGCAAGTGAGAAGGCAACGACTTTGAATCTGAGCAAGTCAGGGGCCCTCCTGATCACTTTTGAAAGTGACTCATCGGCATAAACGTCGCCAACAGGGCTGCTTGTTGAATGAGTGGCAAGCATGCAGACTGTTAGCCCACCATAACAACTATCAAGCCCTGGTATGACAGTGTCCTTACGACAGTAAAGTAACTGCAGCAAAGATCTTCAAGTCCTATCCAGGGCATCCTCCTGAAGCAATATGCACTCGTCACATGGCTGTGGAAACCAGCGCTCATTATATGATGGTACTGCCTCTTGGCTATATCCTGTCAGAGTCTGAAAGCCTAAAGAACATCAACCGAGCTCGGCATTCTCCGGCCTCTTTCAGGAATCTCGAGAGAGATCGAGTTTGGAGACCAGGGCTTGTTAGAGCATTCCATCGAGGCACGGACCCACTGCAGACACAGTCGAATTGCAGTCATGGAGAAAACTCTATTCCTGGCAGCTTTCTGTCTAACTGTACTACCCTTGACTCAGGCTCTCTACTTCAACACCACCCCAACGGTATGATTATTGCTTGTGACATCACTGTCGATTCGAGTTAACACAACGCATGCTTGTGAGTTCAGTATGTTACTGGGAAAAATTAGTTGCACTTAACCGATTATATATCGGTTTGTAAGAGCCCAATACGCTTTTCCTGCCATATTCTGCTTTCAGTGTGAAAATTTTGAAGGTGAGGAGCAATTGAGTACAATTTTTTAAGTACCTTCTTCGATAATGATTCAACTTTACAAATATATCACGGTTATGTCGAAAGTTGACTCCACTCTCTGTCTGTTCCAAGTGCTCATGATCGAATTGTGTTGGTAATACACTCATTGCAGACATGCAAAACGGTGTGCGAGTCCGAAAATTGCAAAGGTTGGTATCTGACTTACATTCTGATTTTTACAGAGAATGTGTTCATAGATGTGTCTGTATTCATGGTCGATATCACGTCGTTTTGAACTCGAAGTGGATACTTCAGACCACTAATTAGAAAGATGTTAAACATGATGGCAAACCCAAATGATTTGATGCTAGAAATTCTTCATCTGAAAACACTTAACTTCTCTCACTGTAACAACATTATGTGCAACGCTGACTTGCAACCGCCTGATATTTTACAGAGCCAGTTACGCTGAAATATGGAAAGTACTGTGGAGTCGGATACACAGGGTGCAGTGGACAAACTCCTTGTGATGGCCTCGATGCTTGCTGCCAAACGCATGACAATTGCGTCGGATCTAATAATCTCAGTATGACAGCCAACTACTTAAGCTTGCCACACTTTAGACGATCGATTCTCGTCCAGAACTTGTCAGATCTTTCGTCTTCAAAGCCATCTCACTGGCGGGACTTGAAGCTCCTTGTTTCCTTTTTATTTACTTTCCTTTCTTTTCTACAAACTTGCAGTGAAGTTCATGTGCCTTATAGAGTGCAAAGCATACTAGACTCAGATTTAGGCCAATACAACTGGTGACACCTTTGATCTGAAACTTTGCTAATTTACCACCACAAGAGCTACTGTTCTCTTCATGTCATGTGTGACACAGAATGGCATACCCTAAAATGCGACTCTGAGGTTCATTCCTACATGCAAATTGAACCTGTGTTCGAGGACTCAGCGCGTTACCGATGAGACCTGGAATGTGTACTGAAGCTTTGAGGGGAAATCGTGGTTGTTGTGGTGCTGTGCAGAGAACTATGTGGATACGGGCTGCAGCAACGCTCTACTGGATTGTGTCGAAACTTGGGATGCTTCAAACAGTGCCCAGTTCGCAGGTAATACTTGCCTCAGAGAAGACGTGGTGAACACCATAGCTGGCGTCATGAAGCTGATTACAATCGACGGGCACCTGGGAAATGCCGCAACCACTGCAACGGCCATCCTCTCCCCCATCTCCATGCTGGGGGCTGTTCTCTTAATTCACTTTTTCGTGTACCAATAATCGAAAAACTCTTGGCCTTCGAATCGGCAGGAAGATGCTCAAATCACCAAATCCTTCTTACTCCTCCTTCACAGATGATAGGAAATCATGGAAAAAAATCAAAGGCATACACAAATGGAATGTGTTTGGATGTGTTTCAAGTGCACGAAAATAACACCAGAACAATTTTAAGGTTAGATCCTGCACGTGCATTGAATCCAGCTAGGAGGGATGGGCGAGTACGAGCACAATTTTAAGTAGACTGCCCTCTACCGGGTCGACAGCATACTCTAGAGGAAATGGATCTGTTCAGTGCAGAAATTCCACTTTTATACGGAGCATGTTGCATCCACAAGACTGTAGAGCTCACCATCATTAGTTTTATGCTTTCTTTTAATGTTTTGTTGGAACCTATAGGCAAGGCTGGGACTGTAAATATGTGACTAACTATATGTTGTATGCCACTCATACGATAGGTTGTTTCAGAATAGAAATACTGAAAGATTTATGGCTTTTCATCAAAAGCAATTAAATAACTCGAGTTAACCATGAAAAGCACTTTCACTTTTCGGTATCTGCATTCAATTTATACTCAAAGCCCTCCACTAGTGACTCCAACAGAGCTTTCACATCACTACACTCGTGTCCTAAGGGAATTCGTGTCATACCACAATTTTTACAATAGGTTCCACTCTTGGATTCATGGGGAGATGATGGTCCAAAATGAAGGTTTAGCTCTCCCACGTTTCTTCTCTATCTCAACCTCCGATCTTTGGTTCTGAAACTCACAAGCTTATGTCCCTCCTCTCCACAATAGAAGCAACTCTCACGTTTCACTCTCGGGGAACTTTTTAGTGTCCTCTCTTCAAGCTCCACTCTCAACTACCTCATGTTCGAATCCGCTGAAACAATCACGTCCAGCCCTTGAGGTATCTTAGACAACCAGATCTTCCAAAGAGGTTGATGAGTAAGACCCAGGGTTGTACATATAGGATAAAATGTAAGTATATCTAAATTGTGCCTAAGTTTATCTTAGTCATGACTATGTTTAGCTAGTTATGGTTAAGTTGGAGGAAAATATAGAGTAACTTTTGGTGTGGTAGATGAGAACTACTATTTTGTTGTTTAGTAAGAATCAAGGAATAGATTCTATCACATGGGTATCTTGACTTTCCTTGACTTGGACTAGTTTTCATTGGTTGGACTTGGTGAAGACCCTTAAATCTAGGGGCGAGATTGACTTGGCACACTAGAAGTCAATTAGGGAGTAGTTGGGCTTCTAAAAGATCCAAGTGGACCAATTGCATGTTGCCATGTACCCTTTTCATTGGGGTTTGTGATCTCTACCTCGTTTAAACTTGGTAAGAGGAAGTTACATGGTGATTACTTGTAGTTACTAGAGTAAGATTCTAAGTAGTATAAATAAAGAGGTTGAGAAGCACGTCTCAAGTAGTTTTTCAATGGAAGTTAGTTTTGGGAGAAGATAGTGTGGTGATCTTAGTTTTGGGGAGCTTGGTTCTTCGAGACGTCATGTTCGGAGTGGAGCCTTGATTCAATGAAGACTTTGATTACCAAAGTATCCCTTTCCTTTTGAGTGATATCTTACTCATGGTGATAATGTGCATAATGGAGCTTGGACATTGAGAGTTTGTGTAAGAGTGAGCAATAGGGTCATAGTCATAGGGTGGGACTAAGTTCTTCTAGATTCATGATGAGCTTCCAAAAAGCCATCGGAGGTAAACCTGAGTGAGAGTCAGCCCGGAGGTCACAGATCTCCCATTTTCCAATGAGTTTCAAGTCATATTCACTATGCAAAACACTCATGCACTAACTCTCTCGGAATGACCATTAACAAGGAAAAAGCAAATCTGAAAAGTAAAGCGGTTTTGCTCATTTTAATACCTCCCTATACTTCAAATATCATAACTTTCTCCCTAAAATGATCTCTCAACGAAACTTGAACCTACATGTAGCTTAGCTCCTGATTAACACTTGTGCAAAGTTTCAAATCCTAATTTTACTTTTGCACGAACAGATGAGCTTTGTACACTTTGTTCCCAGAGCTATCTTTCAAAACCCGTTAGGACCCTGGCAGATTCTAAACATCATAACTTTTGATGTGGATGTGATATGACTGTAAATTCAAGTGCAAAACGTATCTCATCTACTAATATAAAATCAATAAAATTATTGGAAAATCTTTGGAAAATAAAGTTTTCATCTTAAATATGCACTATAGCACTCTCGTCTCATCCCAAACAAGAATTAAATATATCATATAACACTACCGGATACACAAATGGTACATTACTATGCATCATGATCTCGGCTCGCTCTTCCCCGACGGTCCTCTCCATATGAGTTCTCATCGTTGCACTCTCACGGGCAATAAACTGGATTCGAAACATCTCTGCTCCTTCTAGATTGAGGTCCCGACAACAGAACCAAAAATGTGACATCCGGGCTGATTCTCACTCAGGTTTACCTCCGATGGTTTTTTAGAAGCTCATCACGAATCTAAAAGGACTTGTTCCCATTCTATGACCATGACCCTAATGCACATTCTTGCACAAACTCTCAAATTCTAAACTCCATGATGCAAATTCTCACAAAGGAGAAGATATCACTCAAAAGTAATGAATACTTTGATGATCAAAGTCTTCATTGATTCAAGGCTCCAACTTGAACATGACTTCTCCAAAAACCAAGCTTCCCAAAACAAGGGCTATCCAAAACTAATATCACAAAACTAACTTTTTCCAAAACTAACTTGAGAGTTGCTTCTCAACCTCTCTATTTATACTACTTAGAATCTTACCTTAGTAATTATGAGTAATCACCATGTAACTTTCTCTTACCAAGTTGAAACGAGGTAGAGATCACAAACCCCAATGAAAAGTGTACATGGCAACATGCAATTGGTTCATTTGGATCTTCTAGAAATCCAACTACTTTCTAATTGACTTTAGTGTACCAAGTCAATCTCGCCCCTAGATTTAAGGATCTTCACCAAGTACAACCAATGAAAACTAGTCCAAGTCAAGGAAAGTCAAGATACCCATATGATGAAATCTATTTCTTGATTCCTACTAAACAACAAAATAGTTGTTTTCATTTACTACACCAAAAGTTACTCTATATTTTTCTCCAATTTAACCATAACTAGCTAAACATAGTCATGACTAAGATAAACTTAAGCACAATTTATATATACTTACATTTCATCCTATATGTACAACCCTAGGTCTTACAGACCGCACTTTATATCTCATAAGGTCCAAGATAATATCTCTTGGAGCCTTATCAACATCTTGGTCCTATAAAGTCGATCCAACCATGGGCTCTTAACAATCTTACAATGAGCAGTCGATCATCCTGATCTAAAGGTACGTCGTCATAACAATAGCTTTGAAGATGACTCATGTCATCATCTTCTCATAGTAGCCACGTCACAAGAGTGGTAATAGGATTTGATAACTTTGTCTCATGCTACCTAGATATTACACTTGCCAAGGATGTATTGCATGTAGATGACCCTACTCTACTAGAGGTATCTGCATGTGGTGTTTGGTATATTCTCCTCTAGTATTGTTCATCGACCCTCCTATCTACTTTGTATGGTTCTTCTTTCACATGAGACTTGGCATGGAGACATACATCTTTGCTGATTTTGTGTGGAAGGGAACACTTATTATCTATGGAGGAGATGAAATCTATAACGTTTTTGGCTGATTAAGCATTCTTGACACCTTTGTTAACTTTCAGATTTATGATTGCAAATAAGCCCATCCTTGAGATGTATGGGAGGAACATGGATGGCGGTGATTTCCTTTACAGGTACTATTTCGACAGACAACATAGACTTTACCTCCGGAGGTACAACAACCCTCAAACCTCTAAAAAATCTCGTTTAGACCTCCAAACAACTCTTCAAAGATTTTGGAAAAGGCGATAACTACCACCAACAACTCCAAATCGCACGAAAACTTCATGGCTACCCAATTCAACCATTCTGCGCAAGACAACTTCCTTTAGGGAATTGGGCAATCAGAAATAGGTCGAAAATGATCATCTTGACCTCCGAAAACACGATTGAAGATTCTGAGAAAACACGAAACGGTTCCCCAACAATCTAATCGCTTCAGCGGGACAGCCTCCAACTTTGAGGCACACTCCTCAGTGATCTCCAACACTCCTCTATGTCTAATCTACATAACTAATGCTCCCACCATGCTCTGAAACCATGTTGAGAAATCGACTCTTCAGGAATCACTCCAAGAAGAGGAGAGCACACCAATAGACAATAGAGAGAGTGTACAGGAATGAGATGAGGAAGGCTTTACCTTCCCTTGTGTATATATAGGGTGAGTACAAGGAAACCCTAATTTCGGATTAGCCCTAAACAGATCTGTACCAACGGTACATAACAACCCTAGATCAACTCGATGAGCTTGGGATATTAACATCACTCCGTACTCAAAACTCATCCAATTAAGTCGAATTTTCAATCCAAACACAAGTCTAAGCGTAAACTATATCTCAGTTGAATCAGATTTCTCAAAACCCTCATAGGATTCTCAAAAATATCTCAAATACACTCAAAGGTCTAAATTTCCCTTTCTATCTTTGAATAACCATATCAGAGTGCCAAACCCCTCCAATGCATCCATTCTTGAGCCCACGTCATAGTTCTTCCCGTCAGCTCCAATCTTGTCCCCAAATCTCCAAAGGCTTCCAAAACTCCTCAAAACCTCAAAGAACTTACCCAAGTGCCCTCATTGGCCCAAACTCCAAGACCAATAAGAATGAAGAGTGTCATTTTGACCTCTAGTGTGGCCAAATTAGCTCTATATTAACTTAGAGCTTTGCAACTATCCTAAACACACTACTTAGCCATCATATATACAATATGAGTTGTCATTAATAAAGAGTCAAAATAACAACTCGAAACTGACTAAGTATGAACGGAATTACAAACGGAACTGGGGAGTTTATAACTTGAGAATAATACTCCTCGCCAAAATTCCTAACAATCAACTCCCTATGGCTTATTTTTGATAAACAATAGTGATGGATTGGAACCCATGTGTTGAAAGTCACCACTACTAGTAATTTCATATCTATAGCGCCCAAACTAAATCAAAACGTATACTGTGAGGCCCCAAATCGGGTCGTAGGAATCAACTGGAAGAATAATCAGGTCTGGAGAGTTTATCACTTGTTGCATAAAGTTATCTCCAAAGTGATATACTAACCACGCTCGAAAGTGATCACGATGAAGATATCGGATGTTGATCACAAATGGATTGGGCATCGGTACATCTGGAGGATCATGATATGATCAATTCATATCCTACGTCAGCTCCACTTCCATCAGATAAGCTCCTTAGTCATCAAAGTGATGTGTCTAGATCTCTCCCATACCCTCTTCACCCTCACTAGGCTTTATATTTGATAAGGTCCAAGATAATATCTCTTGGAGCCTTTTGAACATCCTTGACCTACAAAGTTGATCCAACCGTGGGTTCTTAGCAGCCTTACAATGCGCCGTCGGTTATCCTGACTTAAAGTATCACCGTCATGACAACAGCTCTGAAGATGATACATGTCATCATCTTCTCATAGTAACCGCATCACAACACGACAGCGTCCACAAGGACACTCCGCTAATAATTATAGCATAAAAGACAAATTATAGTCAAGCCAAAACCATTTTGTGATTCAAAGACTTCAAGTTCATGCACTAGCTACTCTCCACCATAATCACACTCTCAAAGGCTCAACTTCAAAAATTGCACCCCAAAGAGCCCGAATTCGAACTCTACCCCTTGAGCTCTATGACTCCTAATGGTGATGTTAGGGATAGTTCCAGTGCGAATGGCAGTATCTACATAATCTGCACTAACTGCTATATATGCTCTTGCATGCATGCACCTACATAACTAAGGATGTCGCTACATAAGTCGTGACATATCTTTATGAAGCATATGTGAATTAATTTTCTGAATATAATGTTTTATTTAAATAGAATTAAATATCAAAATTTTATTTTCATAATTTTTGATTATATCATACAACAAAATAAAAAATATAAAAAAAATTCATTAAATTATTTTTCTTTGAAATATATATGAATTAAGAAATTATTCATAATATTAAAATCATAGCCTATATAAATAATTATAAATGGATCTTGACTTATTTTTAAATTTTTAAACTTAATTTTAGTTTTAATAGCAAATAATATTTCAGTTTATCAACATTTCCATAACTTGAAATTTTTTTCCCAAAGATGTAAAATTTTTGTAGAAAAAAATTGATTCAGAATATTATTCAATCTATGATCTAAATCAAATACTGAAAATTAAAATTTACCATTAAGATTTTAAAAAATTACAATAAAAAAATTACATGAAAAAAAATTATATAATAATTTTTATGTTTGATTTGTACATAATTTATTTTTCATTACTAAAATCCTGATTGTATGTATATATCATTTTATTTTTTCCATCTTAATACATAAATTAATATATTAGTATTGACTTGCTAACTTTAAAAATTCCTTACAATTTTTTTTGGCTTAAAGTAAATAAAAAAATTCTTTTAAGGTATCATTGTAATCTTAACTTTGGAATGATGCAATCACTCAAACAACTTCTTGTTTTTTTACTTTGTACTTATTTTTGAATTTTGTGAGTTGTCCCATTGATTTTAATATGAGATAATTTTGATTTTAGTGTATTGAGTATCAGCTTTAGGTTTAGAGCTGTCCGTATCTTACGCCAATAACACTCTTAGGGTTTTTAATTCTTACGAAAGACTGAACTACTTATTTGTGATGAAACTAGCTTGTATCATATTTCCTATCGAGTTTTGTTTTGCTAGTTCTTGACCTTGTTGCGTCTATTGCTGTAGTGTTTTAAATCGTCTCTTTTACCTCGTATCATCTCAATATCTTCTGGACATGGATCGCTTGAACTTGTTCGTTGGGCTACTAGGAGTTTGGTACAATGCCTATATTTTGTTGACGATTGACATGTCAATGCTTTCGCTGTTTCAGTATGTTCTGACATGTATCATTATGGTCATTTTTATGACTCGATTGGATGTATATCGCATTTGGTTTTGATTTGTATAATATGTACTAAATTCTTGAGTTATGTGTATACACGACTTCTCTCTTCCTACTAACTATCTTGCTGGGTTTTTCTAGGTGGCTAAGACGGATCTTGTCTGGGGTTCAACTCCCCGATTAGCCAAATAACTTAATCGATGGTTTGAGTCCATAGGATTTCACATTATAGATTGTCAGAACCAGTATATCCGTACCCAAAATTCGGACTATCTCTTAAAAGGTCCTGGCAAACATCTTGAACAGATTCGAAACTAGAGGAAGTGCTTGAATGGCACTGTAAAATGCGCAGGAAAAAGCAAAATGATCCAAGATATTAATAAAGAGATAATAGTGCGAACAGTAAAGATCTTCACGAAGGCAGCGAAAAACCCGTGAATTTGACGGTGTGATCAAGGACGTTTTAGTCAATGGAGCGACATTAAAAGGCATCCTAGTCATACACAGTAGAGCGACATCAACATCACATCCAAGCCATACACTGTAGGTTCGAATGTATTATTAAAAAATAGCATAAAATGTGCGTAATAATAATAATATAACAGTCTCTCGGAACTTCAAAGCAAGTGTGAGATTCTAAATGGGTGACCGTTGAGTTGCGTACATAATAAATTTGCCAAAAATTTGAAAAAAGAAGAAGAACGAGAATGTATCTTACCTCTGACTCACCAACTACGTCGAGTTCATACGTAGAGATATTATCCGTTTCTTTATTAAATTTGATACCTTAGTCTTTTTCTAAATACTGCATAATGCGAATGTTATAGAATTCTAGACTTTAGTTGCTCGGGCTTTGTAATGAAGAGGAGTAGATGAAGTAGATCATGATGACTCAGAAGTGGAGGAACAAGAAAGACAAAGGAAAAATATACTCACATACTGACACCATAGCAAATGACAAACTTCCACGACAGAGTTCATGGGAATTACATCTCAAAGAGTAGAAGACATATGAAATTATAATTACAAAATCCATAGGAATGTTTTGAAAGTACAATAATGTGATCTATATTTTTATTAATAAAATTTTGATTCCCTAAGTAGTGTATATGGGTTCACAATCAATGTTTAAGCCACATTTAAGTGTCTGGGCCCGGGCAACCTCAAGTAAACTTTACCACTTACATCATTCTAAAAGGCAATGTTGATCTATTAAAGCATAAAAAAACTTATTGCTACCTCACAACTTTGAGAACCATGAGATCAAACTTTACTCTTTCATCTTTTATCTCTTACTATTATGCAAAATTCGTTCTCAAGGAATACCAACATGAGAGATCATGATTTCACTTTACTTTAAAAGCTAAACACACGTTCTGCAAACAATGGCCGATATTGACCATTTAAATATATATATTGTTTGATTTTGGGTTGAAAAACTTAAGCTGATAGAAAATAGCAATATATTTTTCTTACAATCTACTATAAAAAAAAATTAAATGTCATCTCAATTTCAATAAGGAAAAACTTAAAACACATTCAAAAAAATTGAATTGAAGATCATAACATATAAAATGATGAAAGCTTTTGGTATTTTCAAGAGATCATATAAAATGCATGAAATAAATAAAAAATCACTAAAATTATTGTATTATTAAATAAATCGAAATTTTTCTGAAAAAATATTTGAAGCAATTGTATCAACAATTTTTTTCAAATTTTTTGGAAAAAAAGTGCAGAATTTTGAGTTTTGAAATCCTGCATACATAATTTATTTTTGGTAATTTTCCTTCCCAGAAATCTAACAAACAGTCCAATTTTAAAGCTAAATATTTTGTAAATATCTGTATACTTAACTGAAAAAAGTTTTGAACAAATAAATCAAATTTTGAATTGCTATTTATTCTACAACTTATGACAAATGCAATCACTTTTTTTTACCAAAGTGCTTCAGATAATAAAATAGAAAAAAACTACATATATATGAGCTTGAAAAAATATATATATATATATATATATATATATATATATACTACTGAAAACTTATTTTTTTATTTTTATGTTTTGTAGATTTTGAAATTTTTTTTGCAAATATTTATTGTATGAATCTTATAATTAATGTGCTTGTTTAATAACTAAGATGATTCACATGAAAAAATAATCTCAAGATGATCAAAAATTCATAGAATAAATTTATATATGAAAGCCTCAAGTCTATCCTTTAATCTTAAAACTCAAATGCAATCTTTAATATCCATTGTTGTGATATTTGATTTATTTAGCTATTTAAAGTTTATCACCTATCTTGATAGTCTCACAAATAGATAATTTACATTGTTTAGCACCTTTTGGATTGCTTTAAGCTTATAAAATTAATATGTTTGATTTGGAGTTTTCATTACAATACTCACAAATAGCTCTTCATGTTTCTCTAGTATGAATGATTCATGATTGCATTCCAAATTGTAAACAAAGTAAGTATTGATACATTGATATATAACCAATTAAAATACTTTTAATTCTTGCTTTATCATCAATATTTTTCTTTATAATTTTAAAAATAGAGCTGTATTTATTTAACATAGAAACTAATTACTCAAAATCAAAGATTTTTATTTGATTTTTGAATTTTAAAATCATAAAATCTATAATATCACATGTTTATTTTTCAAAATTCAAACTTCAATAAGCAATAACAGTATATGGATGTAACTTTTTTATCACAATAAGTTCTAACGTTATTTTATGAAACAATTCACAATTATAAAGTATTTTATAAAAATTATGTGTAAAATTAAAAATGAATTAATATAAATAATGACAACTTAAATTGTTGATCCGAGACGGCAAAGAATGAGTCACACTTGTACCAAAGTAGTCGACATAAGAGATACGTGGTTCATCATCTTGAGGCTACATCCACGGGAACGAACAAATCACTATATTGATCTTAAATTCTCTCTCTCTCTCTCTCTCTTTTTTTCTCTCAAATTGCTCCGTAAGAATGAGCTTTTGTGTGTCACTATATAAGAAAGCTTCCACAAGCCCTCTTATATAGTAGTGCCAACTAATCCTAGTTAACATCTAACTAGAGTAACAGCCTAACTTGAGTTAACCAAGACCTAAGAGTAAACCCAACAATCTACCTCTTGACTCTAGTCTTGGGGTCCTTAACCTGTATTTCATATATGTTTACTCTGCATGAAGTCCTAGAAGGAAATCTAACATAGGTCTCTATGTAAACTAGAGTTAATTAGAACTAAGCCGGAACCTAAACATGATAGAGTAAAATCATATGTAGAGATAATATAATCACTAGTCCATTCTACTTGTGCCCATATGCAACATCTACAATTTGGCCTGATGTCTCGAAAAACTCTCCAAAGTAATCACTTTGGTAAAGGCAACAGCAGGATTGAGTTTATCGTCAATCTTGACTAACTCAATGATTTTGTCAAACACATCATATATGAGAAAATGATACCTAATATTGATGTGCTTCACTCTACTGTCCATCACCTCATATTTACAGCTAGATGTAAAGCACTCTGATTGTCACATTGAAGATTCACAATGTCATGTGTCAATCCCATCTCTTTGACAAGCCTATCCAATCAAATTACTTCCTTCGCTGCTTCCGCTACCGCTACATACTCAGTTTATGTAGTGGAGTGAGCTATGCACTTCTGCAATGTAGATCTCCAATTTATGCATCCACCTCCAAGTGTTAACACACACCCAATTTTAGATTCCCTCTCATCCAGATATTGTCCATAGTCAGCATCTACATAGCCAATTAGTTATTTGGTATTGTACGATTTAGCATTGAATACAAAATCAAAATCCAACGTACCCTTGAGATATATGAGAATCCATTTCACAGCTTCCTAATGTATCTTCCTTGGATTTGATATATATATGCTAGTCTTGCCCATAGGTAGAGCAATGTGTAACACTGAAGGCAATGACTCCGGAATGACTTCCAAGATGAGATCTTCTCAAGACCTCTCCTTGTTTTATATACTGTAGGACTAGAAAAGTCCGAAATCCAAACTATGTCACATGGCTAACATTCATAGGTTGCATGTTTCGTTATCTTATCGTAATCAATTCCTAAAAGACGTCTTGCACACAATCCGATTCACCAATGCATGGTAGCCATCTCATCATTTACCTTTTGCTTTTTGGATAGTGCATACTTGTGATCTAGTGACCAATCTACGCTTTGGCTAAACTAACTATAGCTAACCAAGATTGGTTACAAATGGCATATCTAGTGCAAATCATCAAAAAATATGAGACTTTCCATTGTCAGTTCGGCAAGCAAGCTAGACAACCCTTTAAGGGATCAGGTAGTAGAGCGACCAAGCTTCTAGAAGCTGGTGCACACTGTAGGGGCATGGTTAGAGGTTTCATACTGTTTTTTTTTTATTTTGGAACATAAATAAACGATATTCGGGGGAAGGACAGTTTGCCGAATACGAATAGGAGAAATAAGCGCGAAGATGGCCAAGACGAATAAGTTGTTGGGAGGTGCAAGCGTCAAACGGATTAGGCGATTAGTAACAACATCGGCCAGTAACGAGCCGCGGAGAAGCGAGAACGAGCGTCGAGTCAAGTAGCCAAAATGAAGAGGAAATCGGTCACTCGATCGGGGGCTCGTGAGGTGATTCAATTGCTTGTGAAGAAGATGCCGATGTGAGTATATCGACCCTTGGTGCCGAAGCCAGAATGGTTGACTGAAGAATTAGCACGATTGAAGACCTTGGGAGGAGAGTTCTTGGCATGGCGTTGGGACTATGTGTGCCCGAGTTGTGTGAAGAAGTTCGAACAAAAGAAGACACCAAATCCGATAGGTTGGAGAGGACATCAGGCATCGTGGATGCGTTGCTGCTGGCTGAAGCCCAGGGGAAGAGATTACTCGAAGCAAAAGGACTGAGTCGATCGGAAGGGTCAAGAATGCACTTTGCCTTCATTTTCGACGGCGAAAGTGGTTTGATCCTAGAGAGGAAGGGTACAAAATGGCTTCAAGATCGATCTTATTCGGGACTGATTGGAAGGAAGATAATGTATACATTGAATCAACTCTTCTCACCACAAACGAACTACTTACGTAAGTATGCATAAGGTGAGGATAGTGGAGGGATTCGTCGGCGGAGCAATCAAGGTCAATTGGGGAGAAATCTTCGCTCAAAATGTGCAAGCGATGGGACAGAGGCTAAGAGCAGGAGAGAAGGGAGTAATCTATATCTCCTCGTTTTTGATACACATGTATTCGCGTATGGGGTGGTTGACACCACAAGAGAGAAGAAGATATCAAGTGAGCGTGGTCAGCACTTTGGGTGGGCCAATGCGAACAATGGCAAAGATGGTACGACGAGAAGTGTGGGACCCCACCAAGACGGCGGTGCGGTCGCCCGATGAGACCGAATCAGCAGGAGATGACTTCGAAGGCGAGGGCCAAGGCAATGAGAGATGAGGAAGAGGCCATATTCGGCAGGGAGGACTCTATGGGGACAACAGAGAAGAGAAGTCCTAGTGTGGAGATAATTGCGAAGCCCAGTAGTAAGAAGAGAAAGTCAAGGAAATAGCAATCGGGAAGTCAAAGACCGAAGGCATCGCGGCCTAAGGTGAAAGCGACCAAGGTAGCAGTAGAAGAGCCATTTTTTTCGATGTTACAGTTGGCGCAGAAGCTGGAGAATGTGGTGGTGCTAGTTCTGATGGAGTTGAATGAGATGGGAAGCAGTTACATTCAGGGGTGGAACCCGCAAAGAACGATTTACATGGAGGTGATTCGATTCTTTGAACCGCACTGCTCGTGGGAAGAAGGATCAGGCGGACACTATAAAGTAGTTGACAAAATCTGTGGAGTGTCTGGAGAAGCAGAAGGTGGAGGTGACAAAGGAAGCAGCCGCAGCAAAGCAAGCCTACGGACGGAGAAATCAGAGAATTCGAGCCGGGAAGTGAAATTTGTCGAGAGAGAGAATGAGAAGCTTCACTAGCAATTGAAGAGGGCAAAGCAGTAGTTACATGAAGTCGATGTTGAGAGGCCGGCTAGATTAGAAGATTTGACGAGTAGGTGCTGGCAATACCTTTTTGCTCGATGTGACGATGTGGAGGCTGAAAGGTTGGAGTGTTTGACAGTGGCGATGAATACCCCTTGCGATTCGAAGGATCGCAGGAAAGAGATGTACAAGGCCATGGGACGCGAATGCCAGGAAGCGATGCGAGTCCATCGAAAGGAGATAGCAGAGGACATCAGGGAATTGCAGATGAGCGTCGATGTCTTTTCGTTGAAGGAAGAGACGTCATCGAAGGAACCTGAGGTGCCCCGTAATTGTAGTCGGATGTGATCCGTGTAGGCGACGATTAGGAATAGGTGCGAATAGATTGTATAAATAGGAGTAGTATTAGAGTGGAAGGATCGCTTTCTTTACAAGTGTTCATTGAGAACCGTAATTATAGTCAGGATAGAACGAAGTGCTCGAGAAGCTGTTGAATGTTGCATTCGATTGGCCTTGACTGGGCGTGATACCTGTGAAGATACTCGGGTATTCGTTCATGAGCCATAGTCGGATTCACTTCGCAGTAGAACTTCATCGAGAACATCGCCTCGTTGACAGCTTGTAAAGGAGTGATCAACTCCCATCAGTAAATATGGAGTGTAATTTCAATTACATGCGTAATTCTGTGCAATGTAATGGATGGGTAATGATTTGTTAACTTGACTTAGTGGTCTTGGACTACTTTGTCACAACACTCTTCGGACTATGCATGTCCAGAGTCTTCAAAAGAAGCATAAACAACCATATTCGTCGCTGACAGAAAGATAACACCTCATTCCCTTGGGAACAAACTGTAAATATGTGCAAATGACAAAACCTTTGTGTAACCTGTCTGTAACATAAAGAAGGAAGTTTAGACCAACTTTTTCTTGGCGCCGCTGCCGGGGAATGAAGTTGCTATTCATCTGCCAGCGGGGAGTTATACAACATATCTAGTTTTTCTCTAGGAAGCGTGTTGACAGGTGGTGACCAAGCACCTAGTAAGCGTCGATATTGTGAGAAAGGTGACTCTAAAATCTTCGAGCTTCGAGGGTTGGAAGCCTCATCCTCAGGAAAGGCGGTGCCGAATGAATGACAAACAGAGATCGAGGCAGGACCCATCTTCCGGTCTGCTTTGAACCTTAACACTGGCGAGACGAGCCGCGGCTCGAGAAGAAACCGGCGAAAAAGAACAAGAGCGTGGTGGATTAGAAGCCTCTAGGCAAGACGAAGAAAGCTTCGTTGAACCTGCAGACGCTTTAGGCGGGTTGTGGGTCACGAGCATTCCATCTCCCCCCATCGGCAAGAAGTCCCCAAGCTGGCCCGGCCTAAGCGTTCGAGTAGTCGGGAAGATTGGAGATCCAAGTTGACCAGGGAACCGGCCACGTCATGGAACTCCTCGGGAAGAAAATGGTAGTTCAAATACCGACACCTGATTTAAGCCGTGACACCCTCGGGTGTGGCTGACGGTGACGAAGAAGAGAGGTGGTCGGCGTTTTCAAGAAGGTCCAAGATCGTCCTTTGCTCGACAAAGTGAGGATTTGAAGATCCTGAAAATCAACCTTGAACCTACGTTTCGAGTTCTGACTACGCGGAACCAAGACAACATGGAAGACCGATCACCAAACAGCTAGCACTACCCAAGTTTAAGGGTACTTCAGATAAAGATGACGCTGACTCGTATATCCGTACCTTTGAAGCCATCTCTACGGCTAACAAGGAGAATGATCCCATGGATCGGAGAAGGATCTTCACGGGCTTGCTACGCAAAGGAGCCCGGGTTTGGATGAACAACCAAGAAGGAGGCCATGCGGCTGAAATCTCTTCTTGGGATGGGCTCAAAGGCCGATTTCTGGCAAGATTTCGGGAGATAGGATACGATAAGGTATTGTTAAGAAGACTGGGTGCCATTCGGAGGGAGAAACGTCAGAAGCTCCGAGAATACACGGAGCAGTTTCTCAGCTTACTAGATAGGATGCTGGCAACCACGGCTAACACAAAACCATATTCGGCGGCCATGGCCATCGAATGGTATGTTTCGGATTTGGGGAAATTTGACCCTGACCAGGAAACCTTATGTAGGAGGGCAGACCCAGCTACGATGGATGCTTTCATACAGGCAGTTGAAGCTTATGAGCTATCTAACATCCATCGGAACCGCCTAAAGGAGAAGCGGTCGTCGCATAAGGGACGACGGGCTAAACACCCGAAGATCGGAAGACGCCGAAGTCCCTCCAGAAATGAAGCATCCACCTCCTCTGACGAAGACGAATCCAGCTCCTCTGACGAGGACTGGAAACACACCCCGAAGAGGAAGGAGGGGCGCCGGATGAAGCAAGGAGGCGGCCCGAAAGGCATCGAAACTAAAGTAGAGGAGCTCACCAAGAGTTTGGAAGAGCTCAAGGTACATTTGGTAAATAATAAAGATAGGGTAAATCTCCCATGCAGGGGAGGGCTAATGTATGGTGTACCATCTGCAGGAAGCCGGGCCACTCTAACTCTGAGCATCAGCCCAGAGAAGGGTATTCGGCGTAGCAGGTGGAATGGGTACCAATGTGGGACTACGGCCCATACGAAGGCCCCCCGGATGACCAAGTTTATGGCATCCAGGAGGGGGGAACTTCATCTAACATACCCCCGGTGCACATACCTCGCTACGCTCCAGTAGAAATGGCGACCACAACGCCACAAAGGAAAATGGGAGGATTGGCTCCAATCCCTCCTCCAACTAAACCGAATGCATGTTACAATTATACAATAGGCCACCTGGTCACCCCAGTGTCCTCAGCCTCGGCGACGAATGACATACCAGCCAATGTGTAGCAACTGCAGACGGCCAGGACACACGAATGTAGAGTGTGAACTGTAAGACCCAGGGTTGTACATATAGGATAAAATGTAAGTATATCTAAATTGTGCCTAAGTTTATCTTAGTCATGACTATGTTTAGCTAGTTATGGTTAAGTTGGAGGAAAATATAGAGTAATTTTTGGTGTGGTAGATGAGAACAACTATTTTGTTGTTTAGTAGGAATCAAGGAATAGATTCCATCGCATGGGTATCTTGACTTTTCTTGACTTGGACTAGTTTTCATTGGTTGGACTTGGTGAAGACCCTTAAATCTAGAGGCTTAGATTGACTTGGCACACTAGAAGTCAATTAGGGAGTAGTTGGGCTTCTAAAAGATCCAAGTGGACCAATTGCATGTTGCCATGTACCCTTTTCATTGGGGTTTGTGATCTCTACCTCGTTTAAACTTGGTAAGAGGAAGTTACATGGTGATTACTTGTAGTTACTAGAGTAAGATTCTAAGTAGTATAAATAGAGAGGTTGAGAAGCACGTCTCAAGTAGTTTTTCAATGGAAGTTAGTTTTGGGAGAAGATAGTGTGGTGATCTTAGTTTTGGGGGAGCTTGGTTCTTGGAGGCGTCATGTTCTGATTGGGCCTTGATTCAATGAAGACTTTGATTACCAAAGTATATCCCTTTCCTTTTGAGTGATATCTTACTCATGGTGATAATGTGCATAATGGAGCTTGGACATTGAGAGTTTGTGTAAGAGTGAGCAATAGGGTCATGGTCATAGGGTGGGACTAAGTTCTTCTAGATTCATGATGAGCTTCCAAAAAGCCATCGGAGGTAAACCAACCATCTTTGGTGCACCAGCAGAAGTGTTGACTGATCAGGAACTGAGTTTTGGGTGACTTTCAAGCTTTGTGTGATCGAGCGTTAATCGATCATCATACCACCTCAAGAGATCATCCTGAGGCTGATGGTCTAGCAGAGAGAGAGTTGTTCAGACGGTGAAGAGAGGACTAAGAAAGTTTGGCTTGGAGAAAGGTCATGTCGGGAGATTGGGACTTCCGGCTACCATGGCCCATGGGTTATCGATTTAGCCGGCAAGCATCTCTAGCGTCATTCTCACCGTACTTTTTAATATATAGTAGAGATCCAGACTTACCTGCAGCTATCCGTAGAGAGTCAGGTGAAGTCTTGGACTTGGATAACCGTGATGTTTGGGTTAGGGTGTGTTCTCAAAGGGCAGAACTCTTCCGTAGAGTCATGCCCATGGCATTTGAGAACCTGGCTATTGCTCAACATAGAGATACTTTGCGTTATGCTACCATCCGAGGAGGTGGATATCGACCTTCAATTCGCAGATTTCATGTTGGTGATTACATTTACTTGCAGCAGAGTGTCAGCCTGGTCATCTTTCCCCAACGCAAGCCTGTTCTGTAAGACCCAGGGTTGTACATATAGGATAAAATGTAAGTATATCTAAATTGTGCCTAAGTTTATCTTAGTCATGACTATGTTTAGCTAGTTATGGTTAAGTTGGAGGAAAATATAGAGTAACTTTTGGTGTGGTAGATGAGAACTACTATTTTGTTGTTTAGTATGAGTCAAGGAATAGATTCCATCACATGGGTATCTTGACTTCCCTTGACTTGGACTAGTTTTCATTGGTTGGACTTGGTGAAGACCCTTAAATCTAGGGGCGAGATTGACTTGGTACACTAGAAGTCAATTAGGGAGTAGTTGGACTTCTAGAAGATCCAAGTGGACCAATTGCATGTTGCCATGTACCCTTTTCATTGGGGTTTTGTGATCTCTACCTCGTTTAAACTTGGTAAGAGGAAGTTACATGGTGATTACTTGTAGTTACTAGGGTAAGATTCTAAGTAGTATAAATAGAGAGGTTGAGAAGCACCTCTCAAGTAGTTTTCAATGGAAGTTAGTTTTGGGAGAAGATAGTGTGGTGATCTTAGTTTTGGGGAGCTTGGTTCTTGGAGATGTCATGTTCGGAGTGGAGCCTTGATTCAATGAAGACTTTGATTACCAAAGTATCCCTTTCCTTTTGAGTGATATCTTACTCTTGGTGATAATGTGCATAATAGAGCTTGGACTTTGAGAGTTTGTGTAAGAGTGAGCAATAGGATCATGATCATAGGGTGGGACTAAGTTCTTCTAGATTCATGATGAGCTTCCAAAAGCCATCGGAGGTAAACCTGAGTGAGAGTCAGCCCGGAGGTCACATTTTTGGTTCCGTTGCCGGGACCTCGGTCTAGAAGGAGAAGAGATGTTCGAATCGGTTTATTGCCCGTGAGGCGCAACGATGAGAACTCATATGGAGAGGGACTGTGGGGGAAGAGCGAACCGAGATCATGATGCATAGTAATGTACCATTTGTGTATCGGTAGTGTTATATGATAGCCTGGAAGTTATTTTGTACATTTTGTTTACTTAAGTGTTGTTTGGGATGAGGCGAGAGTGCTATAGTATGTATTTGGGAGGAAAACTTTATTTTCCAAAGTTTTTCCGATAATTTTATTGGTTTTAGATTAGTAGATGGGATACGTTTTGCACTTGAAATAACAGTCATATCATGTCTAGATCAAAAGTTATGATGTTTAGAATTTGCTAGGGTCTTGACGGGTTTTGAAAGATAGCTCTCGGGAAAAAGTGTACAGAGCTTATCAATTCGTGCAAGAATTGAATCAGGATTTGAAACTTTGCACGATTGTATATCAAGAGCTAAGCTACATGTGGGTTTAAATTTCGTTGAGAGATCATTTTTATAGAAAGTTATGATACCTGAAGTATAGGGGGTATAAAAGTGAGCAAAACTGCTTTACTTTTCAGATTTACTTTTTCCTTGTTTATGGTCATTCCGAGAGTGAGTGCATGAGTGTTTTGCATAGTGAGGATGACTTGACACTCATTGGAAAATGGGAGATCAACCTCTTTGGAAGATCCGGTTATCTAAGATACCTCAAAAGGGCTGGGCGTGATTGTTTCAGCGGATTCGAACACGAGGGAGTTGAGAGTGGAGTTTGAAGAGAGGACACTAAAAGTTCCCGAGAAGCGAAACGTGAGAGTTGCTTCTATTGTGGAGAGGAGGGACATAAGCTTGTGAGTTGTCCTTTGAGGACCAAAGATCGGAGGTTGAGAGAGAGACGAAGCGTGGGAGAGCTAAACCTTCATGGGACCATCATCTCCCCATGAATCCAAGAGTGGAAACTATTGTGAAAATTGTGGAGTGACCGGACTTCCCTTAGGACATGAGTGTAGTGGCGTGAGCTCTGTTGGAGTCACTAGTGGAGGGCTTTGAAGATAAATTGAGTGCGGAATACCGAAAAGTTGAAATCTCCATGTGGCTCAAGTTCTAACTGAAGATGGAGATCATTTTCAGAATGATCGAGAAGATGTCGATGAGGGTAAGGCTCATAGTGTGTTTAGGAGAGGGAGAGAGCCATGGCAATCTTGGACCAACCAATTCCGTTCATTTTGCCATTGATGAATTACTCTAGAATGGAGCTAGTTTTGTTTGTGTTGTATTAGGGAGTCCCGTATAAATTTCCAACAACAACGACAAAAGGAGTTGGAAATGGGGAAGCTTCCGATTGTTCTATGGGAGAGAAAGAAGATGTAGAATCTTTTTGTGAGAGACTTCAAGAGGGCATGCATAGGAAACAATGAGAGAAGGAAACCGAATGGGCTATCCTTTTGCCCGACTTCTTGGAGGATGCATTGAAGTGGTACAATGAGTACAAGAAGGAGCATGTGGAGGAAGACACTTGGGAGAGTTTGACGGAGAATCTTGTTGAAAACTTTCTTCGGATGAAAGTTACGAGAAGGCGATGTGTGAAGTCACCTTTTTGAAGCAAGGAGAGAGTGAGAAGGTGAGATCATACGTAGAGAGAGACGGAGAAGGCTGGAGTCACGCTTTTCGTGTGGTGTTGAGAAAGAGTGGAGGCGAGGTCGAGCCAACCATGGTGGGGATTGTGGCGATGTTGACAAAGAACTTCATTGGAGGTTTGAAGCCTCAGATTCGAAGCAAGGTGAGATATGAAAAGCCCTCTTCTAAGGTTGAGGCTATTCGCATTGCTATTCGAATGGAGGAGAGCCTAGAAGAGCGATGATTCTAGCTTGGTGGCTAGAGAAGCATCACCACTGTTGTGGTTAGAATGGCAACTCCCTACTGTTGTTGTTCTTCTTTGCGCCCGGTAGTAAATTCTCGATGGTAGACTTGCACCATGAGTTGAAATCTATCACGAAACACTCGCCTGATCTCAAGATTAACGTAGTACAACTATGGGAGAGGAGGAATCGGAGAATGTAGGGGAGGATCTAGAGGGTATGGGAATTATCCTCCAAAAAGGAAATCCACCACAAGGGAACTTCACGGTTTCATGCTTTAGTTGTGGAGGCCCTCATTTCCAACGAAATTGTCCTAATCCTCGACAACATGATGGAGTTAGACACAACAATTCTACTCTGCTCCAAGTCAATCGAAGGATAAAGGGAGTAGCGTCTATTGATGTGTTTCCTCATCGGTGCACGTTTGAGAAGGGAGAGAGCTCTATAAGTTCGAGTTGATATTCTTGCACACGAGAAGAAGAGAGCAAGATTTGCGAGAGAGGAGTCCATCTCAATGGAAGATCAACCAAGCCGAACACTCGATCCGGTGGTGTGAGTCAACCGAGAGCACCGAGAAAAAAGTTGGGAATGGATGATTTCTCCATTTCATCTACCCAGCTCAAATACGACGTGGTGGAGGATGTGGGGGAATCAAAAGCCAATATAGCGTTGGCCAATTGATTGCTCTAAATCCTACGATAAGAAAGGAGTTGAGGGGAGGCCTAAGCTCCAAAAGGACCAAGCGGCGATCAAGGGGAAAGCTTCCATGGCGAATGTTGGAGTAGGAGTGGTGGATGCCGCTGCCTCGGAGGTATGCACTCGAGCCGAAGATTGAAATGCGCATTAATGGGCGTGATGTTTCGGATGTACTAGTGGATGGTGGATCTGCGGTGAATGCCATGTCGAGCGTTTGTTGAAGAAGTTGGGGATGAAGCTTTCAAGACCTTCCAACATCATTGTTGGGATGGCCAACAAGCAAAAGGTGCGACCCATTGGAGTGGTGGACAAGGTGGTGGTAAGTGTGATGGGAGTTCAAACCTTGTTGTCCTTTCAAGTGCTTGAGGAGGCTAGCTACGACTTGTTGTTAGGAAGACCTTGGTTGAGAATTTTGTGAGGACAACTGATCGGTGGCATAAGGGTTACCCGTATAGGGCCGAAAAACCATCAGTGAAGGTCCCTCTCACAAGTGGCGGAGGAGGCGGTCTCGGGACTCGGATAGACCTACAGTGATTACTCAGTCCGAGAGTGAAGAAAGTGGTAGTTTTTCGGAGGTTGACACCAACATGTCGACCGATGAGGAGACATCATCTGAAGATACCTCGGACGATGATGTTCAAGTTCAAGTTCTTTGCTGCAATGGATTTACTTCCTAGGCCGGGGGGTGGTGAAAGATCCCGACAAGATGAAGATGAGTAAAGATGAGATAACTTCGGCGGCTCTCCACTCTCAAGTTTGGTCCCAAGGTTACTATGGAGGAGAAGTCAAGGTTCTTGGATATATTTCGAAAATATATCCATGTCTTTGCCTTTTTAGCTACAAGGATTTGAAGGAAGTAACCTTAGAAACTCATCGCATTGAGTTAGAGGAGAAGGCTCGTCGATGCGTCGGAAACAACGTCGGATAAATCCACCAACGGCTGTGGTGGTCAAGGAGGAGATCGACAAGCTAAAGGATGCGGGTTTCATCTATGAGGTAGAGAATTCTGAATGGGTTTCTCCTATTGTGATAGTCAAGAAGAAGAATGGTAAGCTACGTGTATGCGTAGATTACAAGAAGTTGAATCTTTGTCACAAAGAAGGATTACTATCCTTTACCTTTCATAGATGAGATTCTAGAGGAGGTGGCAGGTCATGAGTGGTATAGTTTTGGAGATGGTTATAGTGGTTATAACCAAATTCAAATTGCTCTGAAAGATCACTCAAAACCACTTTTACCACGCCATGGGGAACTTTTGCCTTTAGGGTAATGCCCTTTGGTCTATGTAATGCTCCAAGCAACTTTTCAGAGGTTCATGAACAAGGTGTTTGAACCTTTTATTGGGAAATTTGTGCGAGATTTCATAGATGATTTTTTGTGTATACGGGAAGAAGGAGGATCATTTTGATCATTTGATCAAAATTCTACAACGATTGGAGAAAGCCAAGGCCTCGCTCAATCGAGAAAAATGCATTTTTGGATGTGAGGAAGGTTTGTTGTTAGGGCACATCATCTCCAAAGATGGTATAGCGGTGGATCGAGAAAAGGTGAAAACGCATCCTCGACTTACCTTTTCGGTGGCGTTGACCAAGTTGAGGCGGTTCCTTGGAATGGTGGGATACTATCGGCGGTTCATCTTTTCCTTCTCCAACAAAGCTTATGCCTTGACGGTTTACATGAAGAAGGGGACGGATTACGATTTAATCCTCAAGGATGGAGAGAGGCATTTTGTGGCGTTCGAACTTCTTAAGAAGGCGTTGGTAACGGCTCCTATTTTAGCCAAACCAAATTGGGGTAAACCTTTCATTCTCTCTACGGATGCATCAAACATTGCTATAGGATGCACTCTAAGCCGATTAGATGAAGATAGCCATGATCATCCAATTGCTTATGCTAGTAGGCGGATGGTGCGGGCCGAGAGAAATTATTGGTGGATTGAAAGGGAGGCTTTATTTTGTGATCTTCTCACTCAAGAAGTTTCGACACTATCTATTGGGAGGGAAGTTTACTATCGTTACTGACCACAAGGCTTTGAAGTACATTTTCAACAAGCCTAATCTTTGAGGGGTAGGATAGCGGATGGAAGTTGTTCTTGGCGGAGTTTGATTACATCATTGAGGATCGACCCGGTAAGAAACATGCCAATCTTTGATTTGATGTCTCGAGCATACGATGAGGAAGGAGATCAACCGATGGATGATACATTTCGGATGAGGATTTGCTGATGATGGACACCATAACAAAGGTACCGGTGAATACAAGGGGATATGGGATTTCATCTCGGAGGAGAGTTTCCCCAAGGCATGCATTCACGGGAGAGGAATGCATTGGTGAAGCGATGTGAACCTTATACCATCATAGAGGGCGTGTTGTTTCATCAAGGAAGCGGATGGACTACTCGGAAGGGTTGTTGGAAGGGAGGAGTCAATTCAACTTATGAAGGAGTTTCATGAAGGCTCGGTATGTGGAGGACACTTTGCGGGGAAAGGTAAGCTGCATTTAAGATCCTAGATGCGGGCTATCATTGGAAGGGCATTTTCAAAGATTGTGTGGAATTTTGCAAGAGTTGTGATGTGTGTCAAGCTTTTGCTAAAAAGTCCATGAAAACCCCTCCTTTGACATCGGTTCCTATTTTAGGTCCTTTTGAAAAGTGGGGAATAGATTTTGTAGGACCCTTGAATCTTACTCCTCGGGGTAACAAGTTCATTGTGGTAGCTCTGATTATCTAACCAAGTGGGTAGAAGCTAGACCTCTAAAAACTACTAGTGAGGAAGAAGTGGGTAGATTTCTATATGAGAGGATAATAACTAGATTCGGATGCCCTCTAGAAATTGTATCTGATAGAGGTGGTGAGTTTGTTGGAAGCATTATACAAGCCATGCTAGGTCATTTCTCCATCAAGGCACGGGTGACTACTTCCTACAAACCAAATGCTAATGGGTTGGCGGAAAGCCCGAACCAACTATACGCTTTTGCATGATGTTGGCCAAGGATGCTGGAGACATGGGCGGGAGCAAGCAAAATTGGGACAAAAGGCTGCATGCTATCTTGTGGGAGTATCGGACGACTTGGAAGACATCAACGGGGTACTCACCTTTCCGTATGGTATATGGTGTCGAGTCAAAGCTTCCAATTCAATTTGATTTTGACGACCTTCTTAACTATCAACGGAAGTTAAAGAGGAAGAATGGAGTAGAAGCTATCAAATCAAGATGTCAACAACTGTTGATTTGGAGGAGGCTCGAGCTATGGCCATGGTACGTGTGGGCGGGCTCAACAATTGCAGAAGAAGTATCATGATAATCGATTTGGGACGAAGAAGATGAAGATTTTCAAAAAGGTGATTGGGTAATGCTTTACGATTCCATTAGATATAAGAGAGCAAGAAAGAAATTTCTTCCAAAGTACTTTGGTCCTTTCATAGTTCACAAGGTGTGGGAAACTTTACTTACGATTTGAAGGAGTTGGGAGGGCGACATTTTGACCGGGTGAATCACGACAAGTTGAAGCCGTTTCATCGACGATCAGATTCTTTCACTCCGAGGGACGGAGTGAAATCTTGGTCGGGGGTAAATGTAAGACCCTGGGGTTGTACATATAGGATAAAATGAAAGTATATCTAAATTGTGCCTAAGTTTATCTTAGTCATGACTATGTTTAGCTAGTTATGGTTAAGTTGGAGGAAAATATAGAGTAACTTTTGGTGTGGTAGATGAGAACTACTATTTTGTTGTTTAGTATGAGTCAAGGAATAGATTCCATCACATGGGTATCTTGACTTCCCTTGACTTGGACTAGTTTTCATTGGTTGGACTTGGTGAAGACCCTTAAATCTAGGGCGAGATTGACTTGGTACACTAGAAGTCAATTAGGGAGTAGTTGGGCTTCTAGAAGATCCAAGTGGACCAATTGCATGTTGTCATGTACCCTTTTCATTGGGGTTTGTGATCTCTACCTCGTTTAAACTTGGTAAGAGGAAGTTACATGGTGATTACTTGTAGTTACTAGGGTAAGATTCTAAGTAGTATAAATAGAGAGGTTGAGAAGCACCTCTCAAGTAGTTTTTCAATGGAAGTTAGTTTTGGGAGAAGATAGTGTGGTGATCTTAGTTTTGGGGAGCTTGGTTCTTGGAGACGTCATGTTCGGAGTGGAGCCTTGATTCAATGAAGACTTTGATTACCAAAGTATCCCTTTCCTTTTGAGTGATATCTTACTCTTGGTGATAATGTGCATAATAGAGCTTGGACTTTGAGAGTTTGTGTAAGAGTGAGCAATAGGGTCATGATCATAGGGTGGGACTAAGTTCTTCTAGATTCATGATGAGCTTCCAAAAAGCCATCGGAGGTAAACCTGAGTGAGAGTCAGCCCGGAGGTCACAGTTCATCATCAGTTATGATTAGGTCCATATATCCGTTGGCTTGAGGGTCCCAACCTGGCATATACATGGGTCCCATCTCGTTCAACTCAAACAACACAAGTACCACTACAGCTTCCAGTTTCTGAGATAATTGGAGAACCAAAGCCATGGGTTCCGCTATTTCTTTCGACGCTTTCGGTCCTGACTTCATCGCCATCATCTTCGGTCGAGATGCCTTGGGTGGAACCACTTCGGCCACTCATTTCCCCATATCTAATTTCTTCTTTGGAGGACTAGCCTCTCTGGTGCAGGTGTAGCCAAACCTCATGTACTTCTCGTAGACCCACTACTGTCATCGTCACTTCCTGCGGCAATGTCTGATAAACTGGATTCCAAGCGATATAGATGTCTTTCCTTCGGAGTTAACCACTCCTATCGGCCATATAAATTCACCAGAAAAGAAGAGATGTACACTACACCCTTCTCATCCTCCTTTACCTTGGCAGCCATCACTTGAACATTCCGTGCAAAAATCTCTCCCCAGTTAACTCGAATAGACCCGCCCACGAATCCTTCCACGATCCTCACTTTATGCATACTTACATACGTGGTTCACTGGGCTGAACACAACTAATTCAAGGTGAATACAACTTGCCTCCAAAATCCATCTTTGATGAGATCAAGTTTGTAGCCGTTTGTCCCCTTTCGCTCTCTAGGATTAAACCACTTACGCTCATCAAAGTTAAATCCTGTATGCATCGTAGATCCTTCCCAGTCCACGCCATTCTTCTCTTTGTCATAGTTGCATCCAAGTGCCTTGGCCCACAATCTGGCATCCTAGTGTTCCGGCTGTGCGCGTTTCCTGATTGAAGCAATTGGTTTTTCCCCGTCGAAGCTCCTCACACAACTCAAGGCACACATAATCCCAACGCCATGACAGGAAAGCTCAGTCCAATTCCCTCAACCATAATAATTCTGCCGGTGTCCAATCCGCCATTGGAATGAGAGGGCGAATTCTCCCCATCGCTGGTTTACGCATCATAGGCACTCGCATCCTTTGTTGCCTTGACATCATATTCTTGCTCAATTCCTTGCTCTCTTTCTGGGTCTGCAGGTTCTTGGCACATACCTATATGAGCTCTTGATCTTTACGACAAACCGTTCGCCACCTTAATAACCCTAACGCCCGCTGTACCGTGCATCTCTCCCATTGTGACTTCAACTCATACTCGTACACTCTGAATACTACATATTCGGCAGAATACACTCCTCATCCCCCCGAATATACCACTTTATTCATAAAACACAAAAAAATCCTATCAACTCATCTAATTACTCCCCTACAATCTGGATATCTCTGCACCAACTATGCCACATGGCGTAATGAGACGCGCCTTGCAATCTCATCTCGCTCCACATACAAGTATCAATATACTCGTATGGCAGACTCCAAAGCAGCAGCCAAACCTGTGCTAATCCCTCCAAACAGATCCAGCACACATATACCTTCCTCTGGATACTGCCAAGCAATAGGCATTGTATCTTAAGGGGACAACATAGTGGAAGTGGGAATAACTTCCTTCGTCTCCTCCCTCTCTCGGAGCAAAAAGACTCACTCCAAGCGATGTATGAGCCGATCGGCCATCCATTTGTAGCTGCATACATGAAATACCTAGTGTTTCATCCAACGTGGATGATACTACTCCACTAAGACTTGGCATGATAGTCACATCCTCTTGACCATGACTATCATGAGCATCCATGTTACCCTCCAACAAATCACCAAGCCAAGTAACACAAGTACTAAAGGCTACAACATACGCCAAACCTCCATTTGGTAAAGGCCTAGAACCGGTTTTGAATCGTACAAGTAATCGACTCACTCGGCCCTCGCGGTGCCATGCCAACTGGCCGATAAGAGGCTGTCTCCTCCCAATAATCAATGCTAAACCCCATCGGATATAACATTGCCGCATCCACCAATACATCATAGGACTCTGCAAGTGTAACCACAACACATGCTCGTGTTGTAGAGCTATCCGTGATATGATCCAGTTGCACTTGCACAGTCAACGCCACCCGAGTGATGTATGGTGCCAGGGAATCACTAGAACCTCCAAGAGATGTCTGAATCAGGAATGAATATCTCTCCACATCGGTCTTTCGCAAACCAAGACCAAGTAGTGCATCCTTACCCAACATAAGGGATTGTGCACCAGAATCCAACAACACGCGTTGAGGTCGATAAACCTTTCCAGTAGGTCCAACCAAACGTAAGACACCATACGTTATCCAACATCACTGCACTTGGTGACACCTTGGTACGCTCGTATGCCGGCCTCGCTGATAACTCCATCATTCGAGCGGCAACAGCTTGCCAAGTTCCACTAGTAGCTGTCATGATCCCAGGATCACTAGTGCTCACACAAGTAGAAGCAACCAACACATCCTCTTTGCTTTCGCAAATTGTGGCTGCCAATCGTAGTATATGGGATGATGACACCCTCAACGCCAATAAATCCTTGGTTGAGAAAACAAGAGAATGAACAAGAGTCCTTGCCACCCCCAACATTGCGCTGGATGCTACTTCAGACAATGTTGATGGCTGGTCCCTACTTGCTCCATCTCCAAGCACATCCACATTGGCTTGCACCCTCATCTCTCCAATAGATCGTCTAGGAGCCATGGATGAGGTATTCAATGCCTCAGACAATGTGAAAAACTGAGGAAGTCTAACCTGTCTTTATATCTGATAACGTGCAAGATAATATATCTTGGAACCTTTTCAACATCCTAGCCCTACAAAGTTGATCCATCGATGGGCTCTTAACAGCCTTACAATGTGCCGTCGGTTATCCTAACCTAAAGTATCGCCGTCATGACAACAGCTCTGAAGATGACACATGTTATCATCTTCTCATAGTAGCCGCGTCACAACATGACAGCGGACGAGGAGTATATTGACCCAAAAGAAGGTACTTGCGAGATTTAACATGGAGAACTGCAAGGCAATGAGTTCTCCTTTAGCTCCTCACTTCAAGCTCTCATTAGCCCTCTGTCCAACAAATACCGTGGAGAAAGTTTTGATGTCTAAGATCCCCTACAACAAGCGGGACACACTGCAGTGGGCTCAGCAGAAATGAAGTTGGGCAAACCTATGACTAGATCTGAACTCTGAAGAGTCTTCGGTTTCTGAAAGTTCATATGTCCAATTAAACTTGTGCCAAATATCTATGTCGAGATACTACAAAGCCACTGCGTAATAATGGGAGTTTGTTTATTGACATTAGCTCAGAAGCATCTAGCTTGAGCAGTCTACCCTCCCTTTACCTCGAGCTACAACAATACCTATGGAGTCTTCAACAAAACATCCATCTTTGTTGAAACACACTTGGAAATTTTCTTCTACCATCTGGCCCTATCGATATGATTTCGAAGTCGAGTAGGAACATGTAAAACATTTCCGATTCCATAAAGATTAGACCCTGGAATATCAAGCGGAATTTTACCCTTATGCTTGATCTCGTGCTTCGTATCATCTCCTGTCACCATGAACTGAGGAGTCTCCACAATGTTGAGCAACGCAAACCATTTTTGATGCGGCGTCATGTGGCTAGTAGCTCCGGAATCGATCACCCAATGTCAGTGCGGTCTTGGCGGCATAACTACGGTGTGTCACAATGAGTAATGTTCTTCGGCCAGCCTACATGGCCATGTTGGCCCGAAGCACGCAGATCGTTCTGACGCTTGTAACAATTTTTGGCATAGTGGCCATTCTTGTGACAGTAGTTGCAGGTGTTAACACTGCAAAAGCGGTGGCGGTGGCGCCTGGCGGGTTGGATGCCTTGTTACGCACACCGACCTCTACCACCACCATATCCGGCTCCTCCGCCCACGACCTCTATCTCGACCTCCAAAACCTGCAAAAAAACACACATTCTTCTTGAAATTTGGACGAAGCACTAATACTTGCGGAGAATTCACACTTCTTCTCCCAACATCATTGGGACCGATTAAATCAAACCGGAAGAGGTTGTCTTGTCGAAATTGACATAATGAACTGCTTGTACTCGGCAGGCAGTCCTTGCAATGTCGCACCAATAATCACAGTCGGATCAAGTTGAACATTGCCAGATGCTAAGCTGTGCCGGTTGCTTGATGTGATTGACATAGTCACTAGCACACATCGAGCCTTTCTTGACTGTATTGAATTGCTGCAACAACTGCAGCTTCCGAGCTTCTATACCCGAATGGAACATCTGTGACAATGCGTCCCAAGCTTCCTTGGGTGTGTCACAGTCTTGAATGTGACCGATCATCGAGCCTGAGATCGTGAGTGCAATGTAGTGGATGGCTTGATACGACCGCTTTCTCCACTCACGCAATGTCGCTCCTTTGCGAAGATCACCAACAACCACGATTGGTGCTTTCTCCTCCCGGTCAAGCTCCCATAGCCCCGGCCTTGAAGGAAGGTCTTCATTCGAAATTTCCACATTTGGAAATTTTTTCTTATCAGTTTCTCTCCGGTGATCATGCTCACGGATTACGCCATGGTTGTGGTTTACAGTGGAAATCGGAGGACTCCAACACGGCAGAAATACGCGCCGCAGACACAAAAGCGAGCAGAAAGAACACCTCCGCGACTACGGCGGAAAAACAGCTCCTCTGCACCTCGATCAAGAAACATGTAAAACTCCAGAAGTTGGCGAAATGTGCATGTCTTGACCCGTAGACAAAGAATGAAATGTTTTCACGATTACTGCGCATAGCATCTTAAACTTAAAAAAAAAGAAAGCTCGGATTGAGCTGAAATTTTTCATGGTAGGTGCTTTGACAGAGGCGAGTGTTGTTCCGCCAAAGCCTTTGCTCCGGTAGAAACCCTCAAACCTCTAAAGAACCTCGTTTAGGCCTCTAACCAGCTCCTCAAAGATTTTGGAAAAGGTGATAACTACCACCAACAACTCTAAATCGCATGAAATCTTCATGGCTACCAAATTCAACCATTCTACGCAATATAACTCTCTTTAGGGAGTTGTGCAATCAGAAATAGGTCAAAAACGATCATCTTGACCTCCGAAAATACGATTGAAGATTCTGCGAAAACACGAAACGGTTCCCCAACAATCTAATCGCAAATTTTGACCTCCAACTTTGAGGCACACTTCTCACTGATCTCCAGCACTCCTCTATGTCTAATCTACATAACTAATGCTCCCACTATGCTCTAATACCATGTTGAGAAATCGACCCTACAAGGAAACACTCCAAGAAGGAGAGAGCACACCAAAGGGACAAGAGAGAGTGTAGGGAATGAGATGAGAAAGGCTTTGCCTTCCCTTGTATATATATAGGGTGAGTACAAGGAAACCCTAATTTCGGATTAGCCCTAAACAGATATGTACCATCGGTACATAACAACCCTAGATCAACTCGATGAGCTTGGGATATTAACAATATCATGTCTAGATCAAAAGTTATGATGTTTAGAATTTGCTAGGGTCTTGACGGGTTTTGAAAGATAGCTCTCGGGAAAAAGTGTACAGAGCTTATCAATTCGTGCAAGAATTGAATCAGGATTTGAAACTTTGCAAGATTGTTTATCAGAAGCTAAGCTACATGTGGGTTTAAATTTCGTTGAGAGATCCTTTTTATAGAGAAAGTTATGATATCTGAAGTATAGGGGGGTATAAAAGTGAGCAAAACCGCTTTACTTTTCAGATTTGATTTTTCCTTGTTTATGGTCATTTCGAGAGAGTTAGTGCATGGGTGTTTTGCATAGTGAGGATGACTTGACACTCATTGGAAAATGGGAGATCAACCTCTTTGGAAGATCCGGTTGTCTAAGATACCTCAAAAAATTCGGACGTGATTGTTTCAGCGGATTCGAACACGAGGGAGTTGAGAGTGGAGTTTGAAGAAAGGACACTAAAAAGTTCCCCGAGAGCGAAACGTGAGAGTTGCTTCTATTGTGGAGAGGAGAGACATAAGTTTGTGAGTTGTCCTTTGAGGACCAAAGATCGGAGGTTGAGAGAGAGCGAAACGTGGGAGAGCTAAACCTTCATCAGGGGATATCATCTCCCCATGAATCCAAGAGTGGAACCTATTGTGAAAATTGTGGAGTGACCGGACTTCCCTTAGGACACGAGTGTAGTGGCGTGAAAGCTTTGTTGGAGTCACTAGTGGAGGGCTTTGAAGATAAATTGAGTGCGAGATCTTGAAAAGTTGAAATCTCGGTGGCTCAAGTTCTAATCGAAGATGGAGATCATTTTCAGAATGATCGAGAAGATGTCGATGAAGGTAAGGCTCATAGTGTGTTTAGGAGAGGAGAGAGCCATGGCAATCTTGGACCAACCAATTCCGTTCATTTTGCCATTGATGAATTACTCTAGAATGGAGCTAGTTTTGTTTGTGTTGTATTAGGGAGTCCCGTATAAATTTCCAACAACAACGACAAAAGGAGTTGGAAATGAGGAAGCTTCCGGTGTTCTATGGGAGAGAGAAAGAAGATGTAGAATCTTTTGTGAGAGACTTCAAGAGGGCATGTATAGGGAACAATGAGAGAAGGAAACCCGAATGGGCTATTCTTTTGCCCGACTTCTTGGAGGATTCTGCATTGAAGTGGTACAATGAGTACAAGAAGCAGCATGTGGAGGAAGACACTTGGAAAAGTTTGATGGAAAATCTTGTTGAAAACTTTCTTCCGGATGAAAGTTACGAGAAGCTGATGTGTGAAGTCACCTTTCTGAAGCAAGGAGAGAGTGAGATGGTGAGATCATAAGTGGAGAGAATGGAGAAGTTGGAGTCACATTTTCGTGTGGTGTTGAGAAAGAGTGGAGACGAGGTCGAGCCAACCATGGTGGGGATTGTGGCGATGTTGACAAAGAACTTCATTGGAGGTTTGAAGCCTCAGATTCGAAGCAAGGTGAGATATGAAAAGCCCTCTTCTAAGGTTGAGGCTATTTGGATTGCTATTCGAATGGAGGAGAGCCTAGAAGACGATGATTCTAGCTTGGTGGCTAGAGAAGCATCACCACCTGTTGTGGTTAGAATGGCAACTCCTGAGGAAGGAGATCAACCAGTGGATGATACATTTCCAGATGAGGATTTGCTGATGATGGACACCATAACAAAGGTACCGGCTGAATACAAGGGGATATGGGATTTCATCTCGGAGGGAGAGTTTCCCCAAGGCATGCATTCACGGGAGAGGAATGCATTGGTGAAGCGATGTGAACCTTATACCATTATAGAGTAGTTGTTGTTTCATCAAGGAGCATATGGACTACTTAGAAGGGTTGTTGGAAGGGAGGAGTCAATTCAACTTATGAAGGAGTTTCATGAAGGCTCGGTATGTGGAGGACATTTTGCAGGAAAGGTAACTGCATTTAAGGTCCTAGATGCAGGCTATCATTGGAAGGGCATTTTAAAAGATTGTGTGGAATTTTGCAAGAGTTGTGATGTGTGTCAAGCTTTTGCTAAAAAGTCCATGAAAACTCCTCCTTTGACATCATTTCCTATTTTAGGTCCTTTTGAGAAATGGGGAATAGATTTTGTAGGACCCTTGAATCTTACTCCTCATGGTTACAAGTTCATTGTGGTAGCTATAGATTATCTAACCAAGTGGGTAGAAGCTAGACCTCTAAAATCTACTAGTGAGGAAGAAGTGAGTAGATTTCTGTATGAAAGGATAATAACTAGATTCGGATGCCCTCTAGAAATTGTATCTAATAGAGGTGGTGAGTTTGTTGGAAGCATTATACAAGCCATGCTAGGTCATTTCTCCATCAAGACACGGGTGACTACTTCCTACAAACCAAATGCTAATGGGTTGGCAGAGCGAACTAACTATACGCTTTGCATGATGTTGGCCAAGGATGTAGACATGGACGGGAGCAAGCAAAATTGGGACAAGAGGATGCATGTTATCTTGTGGGAGTATCGGACGACTTGGAAGACATCAACAAGGTACTCACCTTTCCGTATGGTATGTGGTGTCGAGTCAAAGCTTCCAATTCAATTTGATTTGACGACCTTCTTAACTATCCAATGGAAGTTAAAGAGGACCAATGGAGTAGAAGCTATGAAATCAAGACGTCAACAACTGTTGGAGTTGGAGGAGGCTTGAGATGTGGCCATGGTACGTGTGGAGCGGGCTCAACAATTGCAGAAGAAGTATCATGATAATCAACTTGGGACAAAGAAGATGAAGATTTTCAAAGAAGGTGATTGGGTAATGCTTTACGACTCCATTAGATATAAGAGAGCAAGAAAGAAATTTCTTCCAAAGTACTTTGGTCCTTTCATAGTTCACAAGGTGTGGGAAAACTTTACTTACGATTTGAAGGAGTTAGGAGGACGACATTTTGACCGGGTGAATCACGACAAGTTGAAGCCGTTTCATCGATGATCAGATTCTTTCACTCCAAGGACGGAGTGAAATCTTGGTCCGGGGGTAAATGTAAGACCCAGGGTTTTACATATAGGATAAAATGTAAGTATATCTAAATTGTGCCTAAGTTTATCTTAGTCATGACTATGTTTAGCTAGTTATGGTTAAGTTGGTGGAAAATATAGAGTAACTTTTGGTGTGGTAGATGAGAACAACTATTTTGTTGTTTAGTAGGAATCAAGGAATAGATTCCATCACATGGGTATCTTGACTTCCCTTGACTTGGACTAATTTTCATTGGTTGGATTTGGTGAAGACCCTTAAATCTAGGGGCGAGATTGACTTGGTACACTAGAAGTCAATTAGGGAGTAATTGGGCTTCTAGAAGATCCAAGTGGACCAATTGCATGTTGCCATGTACCCTTTTCATTGGGGTTTGTGATCTCTATCTCGTTTAAACTTGGTAAGAGGAAGTTACATGGTGATTACTTGTAGTTACTAGGGTAAGATTATAAGTAGTATAAATAGAGAGGTTGAGAAGCAACTCTCAAGTAGTTTTTCAATGGAAGTTAATTTTGGGAGAAGATAGTGTGGGGATCTTAGTTTTGGCGAGCTTCGTTCTTGGAGACATCATGTTCGGAGTGGAGCCTTGATTCAATGAAGACTTTGATTACCAAAGTATCCCTTTCCTTTTGAGTGATATCTTACTCTTGGTGATAATGTGCATAATGGAGCTTGGACTTTGAGAGTTTGTGTAAGAGTGAGCAATAGAGTCATGGTCATAGGGTGGGACTAAGTCCTTCTAGATTCATGATGAGCTTCCAAAAAGCCATCGGAGGTAAACCTGAGTGAGAGTCAGCCCGGAGGTCTCAAGGCGGTGGCACATTTCAGATGTTATTTGTTTGAAAACTCCTTCACTCTCATCACTGATCATCAACCATTGAAATGGTTGATGGAATCGACAAACTGAGAAAAGCTTGCACGATGGGCTCTTATCCTACAGGAGTATGATTTCACGGTTGTTCATAGACCTTGAGTGGTGAACTGTGATGCAGATGAGTTAAGTCAAAATCCATGTATAAGTCAAGTTGACGAAACCGGTGCTGGATGGCACGGTGATACTGATGAGGAGATGGTGCCGGGTTGGCATGCATCTGCCTTTTTGAGTTTGTTGGCGCTTGAGAGCTATATGATATCTCTCTTGGGTTAGAGAGCAGATATGTTAGCCTTGGACACTGAGATTGAGGATGGTTTGATGGTAAACCGACACATCCATGATGACATGCTGGTGTTGGAGTATCTTCGTACAGGTGCTTTGTTGGGCACCTTGAGTGCAAAGGAGCGGGATCGAGTTTTGTAGGAGCATAGTTCTTAAGATAAATAGGATTTTTTTTGGTTTTTGTGAATAAAGAGTTATATTCGGGTTCTCTTGAAAGTATTCGTCCGAATATATGGTTGTTAGCTAGGAATACCATTGGGGAGTTCACACGAGTGAATTGAGAGGGAATTTAAAGCGTTTGGGCGGATTGAGGAATTGTCGAGAGAAAGTCGATGCCAAGAACTTGCCGAGCCGGCGGGGAGAGAAGGAAGCTAGTGCAATGTCGAATCGTCGAGGCAGGAGGAGTTCCAACAGAAGAAGTGCGACGATGGGGAGAATTAGACCGCTCATTTCGATGGCGGATTGGACTCCAAATGAGTTGCCGAGGTTGAAGAACCTCGGTGGAGCCTCTGTCATGACGATGGGATTATGTGTGCCCGGAGTCAGGCGATGAAGTCCGGAGAGGGAAGCCAAAGAATTGGGAGCAGAAAGCACATCCGAGAAGTGGGATGCGAGGCTATGTATTTAAGGCTTTAGGACGCAACCACGAAGAGGACAAAGGCGGAGTCGATTGGGAGGGATCGGCAGTGCATACGGCGTTCACCTTCGACGAGCGGAAGTGGTTCAACCCTAGGGAGAGGAAGGGGACGAATGGTTACAAGCTCGACTTGATCAAGGATGTATTCAGAAGAAAGGTGGCACTCACCTTGAATCAGCTTTTCTCGCCGTAGAGAACAACGTATGTGAGTATGCATAAGGTGAGGATCGTGGAAGGGTTCATCGGAGGTACTATCCGAGTGAACTGGGGAGAGATCTTTGCGAAGAATGTGCAAGCTATGGCAACGAAGCTAAGAGAAGATGATAAGTGTGTAGTCTATCTCTCATCTTTCTTAGTACACTTGTATGCAAAGTTGGAGTGACTGACGCCTAAGGAGAGGCAATTGTATCGGTTGGAGAGTGGGTTGTCGGACTTGGATGCGGACATCGACATCGCTAGCAGTGGGTCGACAAGGAGTCTAGGCACGAGTGCACCTCCTGAGCCGAAGAGAACGGGAGAAGTGAGACCGGTGGTACGCAGCAAGCCCCGATTCGCACTGCACAGGAGGTGATTGGGACATCGAGGAAGAGGAAGAGAGTAGTGGAAGACAATCCCCCTGCCACTCTAGCGGTACGAAGAGATGTAGGCAAGAAGAAGACGGAAGAAGTAGGACCCGGCCAAGTCCTCGGCCGAAGATGATGGCGGTGAAGCCGGGGCGAAAAGCCTCGAAGGAGATTGCGTAACCCATGGCATCGGGTGCTACCGTCACGAAGTTGGAAGTCGTGGGTGGTCCCAAATATTCTTCCGGAGTTGAACGAGATGGGACCGATGTATATATGCCAGCATGGGACCCTCAAGCGGGCGGGTATATGGAGTTGATTCAAATGATGAGCCGCCCGGGCGTTGGGAAAGGAGGATCGGTCCATCACGGTGAAGGAGTTGACAGAGAACGTGGACAAGGCGGCCAAGGAGAAACCGAGATGGAGAAGAAGGTTGAAGAGGCGAAGAAGGCCTATGAAGAGATCTGTCGTATTCGGGGTGCGGAGATCCATTTTGTGGAGAAGGAAAATGCTCATCTTCGGGAGACAGTGCAGGACTTAAAATGAAGATTGATTGGGTGGATGTGGAGGCACTGCGAAGCCGAGAACCTTGCTATGAGATGTGCGCAACATCTGTTCACACGGTGTGACCGAGTTGAAGTGCAGCGGTTAGAACAGTTGGTGGCAACGATGGAGAATCTTGGAGACTCAAAGATAGAAGGAAGGAGATGTACAAGGCATTGGGTCGGGATTTCAGGGAAGCCATGGCTCTACATCGACAGGAGATCACAGCAGATGTACAAGAGATGCAGTTAGGAATCGACGCATTCACGCAAGCAGCGGAAGTGCGATCGAGCGGCTTAGATCAGAGTAGAAGACTTAGGAGAGAGCGATCCGTGTAAGAGACGGTTAGCTTGACAGTTAGGAGTAGCAGTTAGAACATTCATTATAAATAGTCGTAGGAAATAAAGTGATGGATCTTTTATCTTTGCAAGTGTCCACATTGTTGGATTGCAAATTGTAGTCAGGGTAGAACGAGCACTCGAGGAGCTGGTGTCTGCAGGCTGACATTGTGACGACTGAAGCGTATATCCGTGAAGTTACCCGGATATTCGTCCACGAGCTGAGCCTGTCTGTAGCATCAGAAGTACTCTAGGAGGTGTTTCGCCGAGACGCAAACTTGTAAAGAGAGAGATCCCCATCCTCAAAAAAGCAAATTACTGCATTGTATTTGTTGTGTCTGTGGAATTGGTGATGTGATGGGTTTGTGAAGGAATTGAGTTTAAACCGATAACCTTCTTCGTGAATGCTCTTCGGACTCTGCAGTCCAGAGTTAGAAAGATGTCTAAATGCTTATTTCCCTTCTTCGCTAGTGTGGTTTGATCCCTCATTCCCTTGGGAACGAATCAATCTATACAAATTCGGACTGAATAATGCTTACTGTGCTATTACAAGTTTTACAGAGAGCTCGACGGTTCAGATGATCAGTTGAGTGATCAGGGTACTGAGTTTTTGGGTGAGTTTCAAGCTTTGTGTGATCGAGCGTTGATCGATCATCGTACCACCTCAAGAGATCATCCTGAGGCTGATGGTCTAGCAGAGCAAGTTATTCAGACGGTGAAGAGAGGACTAAGAAAGTTTGGCTTGGAGAAAGGTCATCTGGGAGACTGGGACATCCAGCTACCATGGTTGGCCATGGGTTATCAATTTAGCCGGCAAGCATCTCTAGCGTCATTCTCACTGTACTTTTTATTATATGGTAGAGATCCAGACTTACCTGGAGCTATCCGTAGAGAGTCAGGTGAAGTCTTGGACTTGGATAACCCTGATGTTTGGGTTAGGGTATGTTCTCAAAGGGCAGAACTCTTCCGTAGAGTCATGCTCATGGCATTTGAGAACCTGGCTATTTCTCAGCATAGAGATACTTTGCGTTATGCTACCATCCGAGGAGGTTGATATTGACCTTCAATTCACAGATTTCATGTTGGTGATTACGTTTACTTGCAGCATAGTGCACCGACCATATTGGATCTTACGGTTGGTCGCATAATTTTACGAGTACGTGAGGTTTTACCTTCTGGAGTTTTGGTATTGGAGGGTCGTGATGGTGTGATTTGGAAGGATCATGTGCGTAATTGTGTGCCATGTCCCCTTCCAAACATTGATGGTACTATGGATCCAAGCATAGCAGTTGTACGTGCAGGCTTGAGATGTATGTTATGTGGATGAGCTGGTGGAGCAGCCTGTATGTTGATTTGCGATTCTTGACGAGAGGATGGCATATGTCATGTTTGACATCTCCTCTCAATGCGGTGCCCAGTGGGCGGTGGAGATGTCCTCGATGCGTTTAGCAGGCAAGCAAGTCTAACCGTTACATGATATGGATTGCAGATAGACGACTAACGATGGGGCATTGTAGCACCCGGCCTCCTAATCTTAGCCCCACGAAGGGCATATCATGTTATGGACTAGATGGCTACCTGGTGTTAGAGGGACCTAACCGCCAGTTAGGGGGGCAACTATGGTACACTTGTGTTGGTGTATGATGATCTATGTGTTGTGATGTTTGATGTGATAGCGATGTATGTTGTGATGCGATATGTATGTGCACGACAGCTGTCATGACTTATGTAATAACATCTCTAGTTATGTAGGTACGGCGTATGCGGAGCGCATCTGACAGATTAGAGCCGGTTGTGCGATTAAGCGCCGTTCGCCTTTGGGGCCGTTAGGTCCGACAGCGCCGTTAGGGGTCCTAGGGCTCAAGGGGTAGAGTTCGAATTAGGGCTTCTTGGAGGCCAATTTTCGAAGTTGAGCCTTTGAGAGTGTGGCTATGGTGGATAGTAGCTAGTGCGGGAACCTTGAGTCTTTGAAGCACAAAGTGGATTTGGCTTGACTGTAATCTCTCTTTTATGCTATGGTTATGAGCAGAGTGTCCTTGTGGACGTTTTGAGAGTAGAAAAGATTGATTGTGGTACACTTGTGTTGGTGTATGACGATCTATGTATTGTGATGTTTGATGTGATAGCGATGTATGTTGTGATGCGATATGTATGTGCACGACAAGACTCATGGAATGAATGTAGTTTTAACCCGGCACTGGGGGCTGACGCCTGCCCAGTGCTGGCGTGAGCCCCCATACATGGTCTTACGACTTTGCGGAGACCTGTGTTTTTGGTAAAATCGCGCTTTGGCTTTGGTCACTGCGGCCTCCTTTTAGAGGAGGCACCTCTTCTCCCGAAGTTACGGGGCTATTTTGACTCGCTTTTGCTACGGCTCCGGTGGGCTCCCTTAACCAGGCCACTGCCTATAAGTCGCCGGCTCATTCTTCAACAGGCACGCGGTCGAGATTCAATTCTCCTCCCACTGCTTGGGAGCTTACGGTTTCATGTTCTATTTCACTCCCCGATGGGGGTTCTTTTCACCTTTCCCTCACGGTACTACTTCGCTATCGGTCACCCAGGAGTATTTAGGGTTACAAGGTCAATTAATTAGATCGTTTAATTTTCGTGATTAATTAAACACTTGCTAAGAGAATTAAACATAGAAACCTGACCGAGGAAGGAAATGAAGAAAAGAAAGTGAAAAAATGACAAATCAAAACATCAATATATCCCTAAATGATGACCAAATTTCAATATTTTTTTATCAATGTTTGTAGACCATTTTACCTAGATAGTTAAGATATTTAGTTGTTGTATGACATCTTTCCCAATGTGATGCTGTTGGGGCTAGCCCCATGTTGCCTGTTTGGTTCCATCCTTGTCCGATTTGATTTGATGGGGTCTTCCCATCCCTTTTGTTATTTTACTATGTCTCTTTGTTCTTTTTTAGGTCAAGTCAAGTTTCGGGTCTTTTCCTTGCTGTTTCTTTCATGTCCCGGATTTTCTTTTAGCTTCCTTTCATTCCAGGTTACTTAGTGTACTAAGTACTATTATTACCATTAATATGTTTCTCAAGTGTGGGAGCCTTAGCTAGGGTAGATATAACAGAAGTAACTTCAGGGCTAAAAAAGAAAAACAAAACAAAACAAAGCTTCAGGGCCCAAATTCGACCCCAATGCTGCTTTCAAGGTACAGGCTAGGGCAGTATTTGAAAGCGACTGTGACACAAAACGAACTCATCTGATGCATGTTTTAGGCATGTCATCGTCTGGTAACGGCAAATCCTTTCCCGATTTTGACTGGAAATTGGCGAGGTCTGAGAAGCTGGCTTAACGCTTTTCTGATACATACCGCCGAGGGCGTAAGTAATGCGACGTTTCAGAAGCTTTTCATGGACGCAGGGTCACGAATTTCTTGACGAGTTCATTTTCGTAAAGAAAGGACTTTCAAGGCAAGGTTGTTTGCAAGGCAATTCAAAGTCAACAAAAAGCTCGCAAAAATTCCGAATCTAGGTCTCAAGTTGTTAGTCTAGTGGTCTCCTTAGCTAGAGTAGATATAACATAAATAATTGTTCCTCTAGCTTTGGAATTATATGGAGCTATGGACATCTACTTCGACATGTTTGTGAGGGAGTGCGGGAGAGCCTATCATACTAGGCTACATGAGGTATCACTGTCTTTAGGTTATTATATATATTATTTTAGATAACGTGTTTCCATTGTTCTATAGAGTTTAGGAAACTTCTTTTGGATGCTCTGTTGTTTGTAGACCTTTTGACTTGGATAGTTTAGGTGTGAAGTACATATTTCCCAATGTGATACGATTAGGGTTAGCCCCTTGGGACATCCTTGTACGATTTGATGGGGTCTTCCCATCCCTTTTGTTATTATACTTTGTCTTCGACTTAAAAAAAAGAGTGGTATCCCAGTTGTGAAGGAGATTGTTGTAAGACTCGTTGTGTTCGCCTCCAGGATCCTGGGCTGATTTCGATGTGGCCTGGATTACTGGGTGGCATGAACCGTTCCACAGTCATGATGGCCCAGTACACTGCAACTCTCAGTTAGACAGGTCATCAAATTAATTGAAGGCCGCCAACAGCACTGATAAATGGGAACATTGATTATCACTGATTGGCAACAGATGCATCCAACTTTAATATCTCGGGGTTCCACAAAAGTATCACCCGTGCAAAAGATTGAAATGTGATGTGCCGGTAGATGCGAACTTTCCGGCACTTCCTCATTTGGGAGGTATGCTGCCGCTCAGCTTGTGGTTCCTGATTTAGCGGCCTAGTCGTCTCGTTACCCAACTCGCACATTTCTTCGCAGGTTGCAGAAAACCTTCAAGTCTCTCATCTGAATCGTTAGAAGGAAACGGGGTAGCATGTCTTTCTGCTTTTTCGGCTGATGCAGTTTGACCCGAACACAACTGGGACCTTGAGCGGATTTTGGGGCAATTACTATCAGGATAAAATTCCTTTAGAGTGGTGTACCAAATGCCCCTGTGCAGTCCGCTATTCTTGTTGTAAACTCTGGGCACGCACGACATTTTGGTAGGATTGTTGGCTAATCCTCTGCTGACAGCTATGAGAGATGTGACTTTGCCTTGTGCCCCTAAATAAACCGTGTAGTCGGTAGAAACATATCCTCAGAAGCTCTCACATTTCCCACTGTGTATGACCAAATCGTGCAATGAAGTGCACCTCAACTTGTAATGGAATTCGATGATCGCAATGCCAGGAGAATTGAACCTGATTAAGAGTGGTATAATACTTTCGTGAACAAATCGCTAAGTCAAACAAGGGTTCTCGATGTATCAATAGGCGCCTTAAGTTGGACCTCTACGAATCCACACGCCCTGGCACAGTATCAGGTCAGAGAAAAGCTCATAAAGGACGTAGAGAGAAGAGACGAACTGTTTGAGCTCTTACTTTTGGTGTCCGGGCAGAAAACTTTGACTCAAGTCTTAAATGACTAATGAAGGGATAATCGTCGATCTCTGAAGAGACTCAAACTGAAAAGCCCTTTGTACGATCAGTTGCAGAGCTGGGCAACAAGACGATATGCTTCTTCAATTAGGCAGGAGCAACCAAAGCTAGAAATTGTCCTTATCTTGGTGTGAAAACTCTCGACTCTGCTTCTAGAGTATCAATCGGCTTATCTTCATCCTTTCATACCCTGTCAATCGAAGAATCACTGCATGGGTAGTTGTACTGTTGATTAGAATCTCATTGAAATAAATTAGTTGTATTTTTTACTCCAAGATATGTTAAGATTGGAAGATAATGTATTTCATAATCAAATTGCATGTATGGAACCTGCATTTATTTTTCACTCTACAACAATTTTTCTATAACAAAAAAGTTATTGTTATCATTATCTTTTGTTGCAAGCCAATCTCAAGCAAAGTAAAGGAATAAATCAAATTTCAAGTTTTGACAATGTTCTCCATTGAATGTTTTATCTAGTTCACTCATACTAATAGCTTCCACGAATTAATGTAATCTGATTGATGTGATAGAATAACTGAAATCTTATTTTGTACTTGACCTAGATGTCATATAATTGAAGTTTTTTTTCTATGATGATGCCAATTTTCCATATCTTCACAAAAATTTGTGATAAAAATGGCTAATAATAACTAATTTGTCAAGAAGCCAATGTATCCAAATCTTAATAATTCATATTTTGATCCTTATGAAACTGATTTTTTTGCTGATTTAATTTTTCATAAAAAATCCCATATGAAATGTTAATCATACGTTGAAACTTATAATACATGTACTTCAATAGCAATATTGAGAATATTAAAATCAACCAAATAAGGTAATTTGGACCATAATATTATAAAATGGGTTGTAAGATACAAGTTCTTGAAATGTTACATCTTATTTGATTATTTATTAAAATTAGACCTCATTGCATAGAAAATTGATAAGATCAATTGCCATGTATCCATAACAATGAATAAATTTCACATAAAAATTTGTAAATTTATTAAATTTGATGATATTGCTAGCTCATGTAGGACTTGAGTATTCCATAATAATCTTAACTTTTTTTTTCATTTCATATACCTAGTGATTATGAAGTGTAAACTCTTCTTTTTCAAATTCATATTTTGATTTTTTACAATATGACTTTTATTTACATAGCCTCTTTAACATTTTTATCCAATAATCTATCTAAAATACGATGTATATTTTTCATAAATATTGATAGAATCATTCTTGAGACTAAAGATTAACCATATTCATTTTAAATATCCAAATTTTGTTAAAAAAAAAAATTTAACAAAATTAATCTGTCAATTTTTACTATAAGTATTTAACTTGAAAAAGCTTTACTAAACTAATCCAAGAAATTATAAATACAAGGCAAGGAAAAATATTTTTTTACAGTTAAGTGGGGATTGTATTTAGCTCAATGTTGCTTATGAGTTTAATATCTGGGTCATAGATTTGCTAGACAATTATATCTAAGGGTTGAAACAAAAAAATATTAGAGTAGCCAAGGGTTTTAATGTATGTGCGATAAATATTACCTTCCCCATTGATTAAGATGTTAGTTTAATGAGTCATTGTAACCAATCTTTTGATGATGAAAATATCATATATTTTGACTAAGCCGTTTACAATCATCAATGCTCAATATTTGATAATTAATTATTTTGATTTGTTTGGATATAGCTTCATTGGTCCAAATACAAATCTGCATATTTATAATGAGATTCTGGTATGAATATTATTATTACATCACTTGGTGAAGTTGATGATATGAATATGAATATAAATTAGTTATATCATTCAACCATTCATATGAAATTTTTTTGTAAATTTGATGATTTTTTCATAATCAATTTATCTTTATTATGGATTTTAATTTACATACAAATCTATTCAAAACCTTTTTTTATTATATGTCTAAATTGTTAGACTAACCAATACTTGTTGGATTTAATCCACTTGATATCTACTTTAAGTTTTTGCAATGTCTTTGCATTGATTTGTTGCAAACAAGATCCTCAAATCTGCAGCTTATATATTAATGACGTCAACATATTTCTTACTATCAAATAAATTATTTTTCATTACTCCAAGATCTATAATTTTTTTATATCTAATTATTTTAGATTTGAAAATTACACATAATTTTTCTCCTTTCTGAATGATGATGAGCCTATGCTTTGAAAAATCTAGTAAGATTGCTGAATCTTTCATTGCATGACTTAAATAATTTGATTATTCATTTTTATATCTTCTATTTTGTTAATTTTTAAAAAAATATAGTAAAAAATAATTTAATATTTACTTAAACCATTTATATACATCATCTTTCATCTAAAACCGTATGTGATAATTGGAAGAATTAAAGATTCATCACATACATGTACAATGTTGAGAAGTTTATGATAAACTCTAAAGATATGACATGCTCAAAATAATATTAAGAGATCAAAATGATGAGGATTTTATTAATTGAGAGTACCATAGACTCCATCAATTGTACTCATTTAGTGATATCAAAAAAAAATTCTAGAAACCAATGAAAGAAATATGAATTAAAAAAAAGATAATCAACAAAACTAATTTTGATGAATTTTAAATGTTAAAGATGACATGAGATTTTGATGTTTATAATATTCTTGATATAAATTTTATACTTAAAATAACTATCGACTTCTTTTGGAAAGTATCCATCAACTTGAAATCAAAATCACTTAAACAACAAAATTTTTTATTGTTTTCTTACAACTTTTGAGTATAAAACCTTATCATTGAGATATTTATATGGAATCTTTTTTAATGATCTAGAGTTTTTTTTAAATTATTAGAGTCCTTCTTATTATAATATTTATATAAAAATTATTGAAATATAATAGTAATCATTTAGATTTTTAAAAAAATTTGCAAAATATTTATTACAAACTTTTAGAAGACTTTATAAAATATTTTAAAGATGATGTGAAAGTTTCATCATATTGATTCAAAAATATATTTATATTGAATTCTTGTATTATTACATATCATCTTTATGCACCACATGTTTTATTTTTATCACAACAATACGCTTTTGACTTAGATTGATTCAACATTCTAATTTTAACATACTCAATTGCAACTGGGATCAAGACCTATGATGGACATCCAACATGTTGCACCTTTGAAATCCAAGAATAGCTACATACAACATTGTTCAAGATATTATGCATATCTTTGCTTGGAGGATGGACATCTTTGTCTAAAAGAGAGGATAGTACAATCTTACAAATAAAACCTAAATTGAACTAAATCTTCTCAAAAGTAATTTGTGATTGATGTGGTGGTCATGAATCCTATGACAATGACAGACATTGCAATCTTATAATCTAGACCACAATTCAACTAAACCTTCTGAAGAGTACCTTATTATTTGTCTGATGATCACTAATCCGTAAACAGAAAATACAATCTTACAACTTAGAACACGATTCACTTATTGATGTGGTGGTCACGAATATGCAACACACGTTATTGATGCTGATGTCATGCTCGTGATGTTGTGGAGCTTAGCACTACTACTTAAAACAATGATGATAAGAGACACACATCATCTTCTTTCACTGGCTTTGGAGGCTTTGAAGATGTACAGAGAATCACACAACAAATAGGAAATTGAGTAAAGTAAAATAAAAAAGAAAAGATTGGAAGATCTCATCAAGTCGTACATGGATGAAACCAAATGGGTAGCATGGAGCTAGGTCCCAATATCATCACAATGGAAAATATGTCACAGTACATCTAAGATATATAAAGTATCTAGGTCAAACGGTCTAAAAGCATAGGAGCATCATAAGAAGCATCACCTAACGTAATTGCTCTCCTATGGATATCACGAGCTAGTGTTCTCTATAGAGCAATGAAAACACGTTACCTAAAATAGGCTATACAATAAGCTAAAGAGAGTGATAACCTTGCCACCTAGTATGGTAGGCTCTCACACACTCTCTCATAAATATGTCAAAGTCGGTGTCCATAGTTCCATGTAACTCCAAAGCTAGAGGGACAAAGGTGACCTCTATGCATATCCTTATACTTGAAAACCTTGGCTATTGCCGCCCACTCGCCATCCATCTAGGAGGATGGGTAATCACCCCCCTCGAAACTATATCACACGTAGGATCCTCCTAAATCAAGTATAGGTCTACCCTAACATGGTGAAGCGCAAGGCATACCAACGCTCCTTCCATGTGAGGTATCCATCTTTTTGTGCCATAGCAAACACCACATCCCTAAGGACATCATGGGTAGATATCATGTGCATTCTAAATGGGTAACAAGTCATATGTACAACTGCTGCATCTAAGGTAATACCACACTTATATGTGAGTAATGAAAGATGTAGATGGATGGACCAAGCCAAAAGAGAACCTTATCACTGTAGAAAAAGTTACTGATGTGAGTATAACAAATGGATATGACTATTTTAGAGTGTGATAAGATGATTAGGAGTATATTTATCAATATAATTTTGCATTCGATACAATGATAAGTGTCACTAATACATTTATCACTTTCATTTTACATTCAGTACTTGAAACTTTCTAGTTGGATAGCGCTACAATGTGATTAAAAATGTATAGTGAGACATAGAAAAATAACAAAAAGGATGGATAGATCTCATCAAGTCGGATGAAACCAAACGGGTAACATGAGCCTAGACACCAATAGCATCACACTGGGAAATATGTCATATTGCAACTTAGATATCCTAACTATCTAGGTCAAATGGTCTACAAACAACAAGAGCATCCAAAGAAGCATCAACTAACGTGATTGCTCTCCTATGGATTGCACAAGCTAGTACTTTCTGTAGAGCAATGAAAACATGTTGCCTAAAATAAGCTATACACTAAGCTAAAGAGAGTGATACTCTTGCCGCATAGTATGATAGGCTCTAGCGCACTCCCTTAGAAACATGTTGAAGTCGATATCCATAGTTGTATATACTCCAAAGCTAGAGGAACAAAGAGGTGATCTCTCTGCATACCCCTATACTTGGAGACCTTGGTTGCTTTTGCTCCACTCGTCGTCCATGCTGGAGGATGGATCATCACCCCCTCAGAAACTGTGTGATGAGTGGGACTGGTAATCACCATGTCTGCCACAATAACCAAGTCCTTCCGAACCAAGTATAGGTCTACTCTAACCCTAGTCGACTGCAAGACATATCAATGCTCCCTCCATGTGAGATTCTACCCTCTCGTGCCATAACAAACACCACATCCCTAATTACATCATGAGTAGTTATCCTCTGCCCTCCAAATGGACAACGAGTCATATGAATACATGTTGCATCTAAAGTGATAGCACACTCATATGTGAGTGATGAAGATGTAGATGGATGGACCAAGCCAAGATGAAACCTCATTGATGTAGAGAAAATAGCTCGTGCGATTCAAAAATCCCTGACGCATGGTTAAGCCAATGTCCATGAGCTTGCATCCTTGTCGAACAAGAGCATAAACGAGCCCTAATGGTACAAAGAATGGCCGGATCCACTAAGAGTGAATGTAGAGCTTGCTAAAATTGTCGATCCATCAAGGTAGAGTGTAGATCTCTAGTCCAATCGGTGGCCAAAGAGGAAAAAGACGCGAGCTCATATTGTATCTCTAGGGGTAAAGCATCTCTCGTATGTCGCAATAATACATGTAAGGGAAATGATCATGTATCCACGTCCCTTGCATATATCTCAAGGATGGATCTATATGCAATCACAAATCTAGAAGATAACAAAGGTGCATAGAGTGCCAAACTAGATGCATTTTTTGCTAGATTTGCACTCTGCTATACTCCCGAGCCTGCCCCAAGATCCTACACTGTTGCAATCGAGTTGAATCAGAAGTAACAATGTGGCTAAATCCGATTCCTTACATGTGTGGTCCGAACAGACTCCTCCTCTAATGTAGTCCAATCCCCTGCTCGGAATGTCCACCACCCCCCTAAGTATAACGTTATCGCATGGACATTGCTTTACTTTGAGAATACCTGAGCACCTGGCCGTAGAAGAACTCTCATGGCCCTCGTGTGAGTTGGTATCTCTCTTTCTCATCATCACCACTCAACATTCGAATTTATTGTAGCCGGTAAACTCTAGCGGAAGAAGATTATAGTATTCAACAATGAGACTGTTACTCTCACCCAAACTTCACTCATAATTTCTTTGCAACTTTCTTGTATTGTTGGAAAATTTTCATATGATTCTCTCTTCTAGATCTCTTGCCACAAATGTCAGACTAAAAACTATATCACAAGTTAATACATACCCATCTTTACTAAAACTGCCACAAATCTCAATTCTTTACTCCAATTGTTGTCAAATTTTATAAAAAACTCAGTTATTATTAAAAAATCAACTCCATAAAGTTTTATTGATTAAAACTTTTGATAGCAAAAGTTATGGTTATCGAACTAACTTCATGATAGTTAGTGCAATCCCAGCAGAATCGGCATGTATACACAAATTTCAAACTATCACTCTGTACTCAAAAGTCATCAAATCGAGCTAAAATTTCAATCAAAACACAAATCCGAGTTGTAAGCTACATATCTGTTTAACTTGATGTGTCAAAACCCTCACCGAACACTCAAAACTAATCTAAACTCTCTATATGGTACGAATTTCACTCTCCAACTTCAAATCATCACAATGGAGTGACCGGTTTGCTCAATTGCCTTCATTCTTGAGCTCACATCGTAGTTCTTCCTGTCAGCTCCCCAACCATGCCCTCCAATCTTGAATTCTCCTTTTCAAAGGCTCCCGAAACTCCTCAAAACCCCTAAGAACTCAAACAAGTATTCTCATTGTTCGAAATCACAAGATCAAAACCAATGAGAATGAAGAGTGTCATTTTGACCTGTAGTGGGGCCAAATTAGCCATATAATAACTTAGAACTTTACAACTATCCTTAACAACACATTACTTAGCCATTATATAAAAAATATGAATTGTCACTAATAAAGAGTCAAAATAATAATTTGAAACTGGCTAAGTATGAACGTAAAAACCTTACAATGAACCGTAGGTCATCCTGATCTAAAATATCATTGTCATAACAATAGTTATGAAAATGACAAATGTCATCATCTTCTTATAATAACGATGTCATAACACGACAGCATAGACACAAAACCACGTTAACTTGTCCATAGATCATATGCTAACCGATCTAGCAATAAAAGCACGTCTAGACTATTAGTCATGGACTGCATTAGGGAGACTATGGAATAAATTTGTACAATGTGATTTAGGCTATGCAATTTAGAGTAAGATTATTTAGACCCTCGAGTGTAATTCTAGAACTTTCTATGAACATCATTATTCATGAGTTGCATGGAGTAGACATTATGGCTGGATTAGTGAAGACCTAGATTTATCAAGAGAGTAGCTCTACTTCGAAACTCCCATAAACATGATTTCCTAGGTGAGTCACACGAAGATGAACATAACAAGGCCAGAGATCCTAACCGTACCTAACCCAAAGAGTTCAATGTATGATTATCCGGCGCGTGTGATAAGATTTCTCCGAATCGTTTACTGACTCGTAGGCCATCTGTAACTTGCTCTGTACTTTATTGCGTCGTGATGATCCGCCTCTCACTGAAATTGCGCAGCTGTACTCTGCTACCTTGGCAACCAAGTTAGACTCACCGACGAAGAAAATTGCGGGTTCTATGATGGACACGGACAAATTCGGTCTGCGATGTCGGGAGCAAGACGATAGCCTATGGTCCAGCCACTTGGAGTACTGGCGGCGCTTAATGTGGCTGTGTACTTCGCATACATTCAAGTCATTGAGGTGGTCTGGTTAAGAGTTTTCTGCTTTGTGTACTGGCATGAGAAGGTGATAGGTTGAGGATAGGTTCGGATGCTACTATCATGGATTGTTCTCAAATTGCGGCGGTAATGATCGTCGTCTGTCGGAATAATGGTTTCTTCTTCAATTTGAATGTGAAAATGTGTACTGCAGGAGTCAAAGCAAAGAGGAGGTAGTTCTCGAAAGACAGTTATGATTACTGGAGCATGTTCATATAGTCGAAGCACCAGTTGGAGCTGGAGGAGAAGGCTTCAGCAGAAAAGAAGCTGAAGATTGATAGAATTTCTCTGATGAATTCTCCTTGTCATGCTGCAAATAATCAAAGAATAGATTAGAACCGTGCTGGGCCTTAGAAAAACTGCACTGTTTTTCGAATTTTCTTTATTTTAGATGTCATTGGGAGTCTGAAAATTATTCACTGGAAAGTTTATACGAGGTGACATACTATTTTGCCTGGTGTCTCCAGTATCTTGACAGCAACGGATTGAGATCGTCAGAAATTGCTATTGTAGTAAACATGGAGAGCGGAGAGAAAGCTTTTGAATGACAAGCTGTCAGCTCTGTCCGTAGGGGAAAGACTTCATTCCTGATATAGATGTGTTTGTAGACGATTCTGGATCAAAACGAAGGAAAGGGGAGATGCATCTTGAGGCAGACTGTGGCCGAGAGCAAGAACGTGGCATCGATTTAAGGGGAGCGATGTCGGCGGTAGAAAGTTATTCCGAGGAAGTGGAGGGAGACTCAACAGCAGATAGGAATACACCATCTTGCTCTTACTCGATGTTGAAGGAAAGGCAGGAAGAGGAGGCTGATCTCTGCACTGAACCCTCTGATGGCCCTCCCGACGGATTTCTCTTCATCTTACCATACGCGGATTTGAAATCTCTACTCACGCTTGAGAGGGTAAGCAAGCCGATGCGCAGCGGAGTGAATGATGTTCCGCTATGGAGAAAGTTAAGTGTTGAACCCCCGTTAAGCAAAGCCCTTACAGACGACATTCTTATGACCCTTGTCAAGAGGGCCGACGGAAAGCTGAAGAGTCTGAGGCTAGTCAAGTGTTAGCAACATCTCTTACTGAACTTTTTTTTTTTATTGCAGTTTTTAGTTTAAAGCTTTGTTTGTTGCATGGTCTTCAGGGCAGCTTACTCTTGACTTCCTTCTCCAAATTCTTGCAGCTCGAGATCCCCGGATGTTCAGGGCTCAGTGCTGATGCCCTCGTAGGTACGGTGGAGCAACACTGTACAATAAGTCGTTCGAAAGGGATGCCCGGTATCAAACAGTTGCGAGTAAGAGGAATATTCAGCATCAGTCACCAACACTTGAATGCCCTAGGAGACATGGTTTTGAGCGGAAACGGACATCAGTCAACGCCCACTAGGCCTATTTACCGGAATGCAGATCCTCTATCGGTCGTGGATGACGAGCGAGCTATCGATGTTGAGATTTGTCCCAGATGTAAAGGTGAATGGGCGACGCTTGTGTTCGACTGTACGAGGAAAAGTTGTCAAAAAGTGGCAAGACTTGACCCCAGCAAAGCTTGCCGGGGTTGTATGGTGTGTTTGCCGAGATGTGTTAGGTGCGGTACTTGCCTTCTGAAAGACGAGGAGTTTGAGAAGACGTGCTGCATAGACTTCGTTTGTTTGAGCTGCTGGTCGCAATTGCCCAAGTGCTCACAATGTAACGGCGCCATTTGCAGGCGGCACATGGGGAAGTTCCTGGAAGGGAACTCATGTAACCCTGTTATATGTGAGGACTGCTTATATGATTACGACGAAGGAATAGATCTGGAAATATTTGATGACGCAGCTTCTGTATAAGTTTGATTCGAGGGATGGAGTTGACCCTTTGATCGTTAGGAGCATTGGTTATGTAGTAGTCATATAAAAGCTGAGATCCTGAGATCACAGGTGGTCAATATTAATATTGATAATAGAATCGTGCAAGCGGTCACAAGCGGTCAAAAGATCTTGTTATTGTAGTCTTGTATAGATCTCTGTTCCCTACAAGACCACGTTGGAGTTTGCTCCGCAATTGTATACTGGTTCGCTGGTTGTTCTCCCATTCTAATATAGCAATCTTATTTTTGTTCTAGTTCTTTTAACATTAGATACTGGCTTGAATGGGCGATTTGATAAAAGAAATAGATTTGCGCTACATTACAGTCAACTGCTCACTTGATTGGAGAGCATTGGATCTCCCTTGCAAAGTTTTATTTCAGTCTTTTCATTTTTATCGGCTATCTCTAAATTCAGTGGTTGATAATTTCGGGAGGCATCATAACAGTTTTATTGAAGTTCAAGCTGAATCATAACAGTTTTATTGAAGTTCAAGCTGAATATGGAGTGTGTGGACCCGTTTCATTTGTATTTCAAAAACGTGTTGCGGAATATTTTGTTGCAATGAAAATATCACAATTACTTGAGATTCTTTGATGCGGTTTGGAACCCACCATAAATATCATTGAAATATATATAAATTTGTAAGTATATTTATTGTATTTTGTAAATTATCTGTAATGCAATGAAACATTAAGTTTGTAGGAGTATAAATTTTTTTTTATTATCATTATAAAATATATATTAATAATATATATTTTCCAAGGGAATGAGGTACTCAATGGTCCATACAAGAAGGAAAATGTCTATTTATGTTTCTTTAAGCACTATGACTGCTCGGTACCTTCAGGACTATATTCCAAGAGTTCAAGGATAAGATTGAGGATAAGGATACACCATTCACCCCTCAATCCCATCAATTCACAATACACAAGAATGTTTTGCTAGATTTTTTTATTCATGGATTAGATCTCTTCTCTTACAAGTCTCACTAGAGGCGATTCACTTGCTGAAGTTCTTCTGGATGCAATTACGCAGCCACAACTCGTGGGCGAATAGCAAGATAGCTTCACATGTATTCGTTCCATTCTATGTTGATTACATATTGAACACACCAGTTCCACAAGCTCTCGTTCTACCATGACTATAGTTTGCAGTTCAATCGAACTGAACCTTTGCAAGAAAAAGAGATCCGCATCTTGTTGTTCTACTCCTATTTATACATGAATTCCTAACTCCTACTCCTAATTGTCACCTACACTGATCGCTCTTTCCGAAATCTTCTCTGTCCATCTAAGCCACACGATTGTACCTCCGTCTTTTACATAAATATATCAATTCCTAATTGCATTTCATGTACATCTGTTGCGATCTCATGTCGATGAAGAGTCATGGCCTCCTTGAAATCTCATCCCAAGGCTTTATACATCTCCTTCTTGCGCTCATTCTAATCTCATGGGTTTTCCATCACCGTCACCAACTACTCCAACCACTTCAGCTCTACAATATCACATCGAGCAAATAAGTGTGGGATGCACATGTTGGCAAGATTCTCCAATCTCGCTAGGGCCTCTACGTCGATATGGTTCAACCCCCGTCGTGTTGTGGCCGACTCTTATGAGAAGATGATGACATGTGTCATCTTCAGAGCTGTTATCATGACGGCGATACTTTAGGTTAGGATAACCGACGGCACAATTGTAAAAGGTCGTTAAGAGTCCACCGTTGGATCAACTTTGTAGGTCGGGGATGTTGAAAAGGCTCCAAGAGATATTATCTTGGACCTTATCGATATAAAAGTGGAGGAAAGGGTATGGGAGAGAGCTAGACACATGACTTTGCTGACTACGGAGCTTATCTGATCGAAGTGGAACCGACGTAGGACATGGATAAAGGACAAAAATGATCCTCCAAATGTACCGATGCCCAATCCATTTGTGATCAACATCCGGTGTCTTCATCGTGATCACTTTTGGGCGTGGTTAGTGTATCATTTTGGAGATAACTTTCTGCAACAAATGATAAACTCTCTGCACCGATTATTCTTCCAGTTGTTTCCTACGGCACGATTTGGGACGTAACAGTATACGTTTTGATTTAGTTTGGGCGCTATGGATTTGAACTTACAAGTAGTGGTGGCTTTCAACACGTGGATTCCAATCCATCACTATTGTTTACCGAAAATAAGCCATAGGGAGTTGGAATTTTGGCGAGGAGTATTATTCTCAAGTCATAAACTCCCCGGTTCCGTTTGTAGTTCCATTCATACTTAACCGGTTTCGAGTTATCATTCTGACTCTTTATTAGTGGCAACTCATATTTTGTATAGGATGGATAAGTAGTGTGTTTAGGATAGTTGTAAAACTCTAAGTTAATATGAAGCTAATTTGGTCACACTAGAGGTTAAATTAACACTCTTCATTCTCATTGGTCTTGGAGTTTGGACCAATGAGGGCACTTGGGCAACTTCTTCGAGGTTTTGAAGAGTTTTGGAGATCTTCCAAGGAAACATTCGAAGATTGGAAGACAAGGTTGGAGAGCTGATGGGACGAGCTACGACGTGGACTCAAGAATGGATGGATTTGAGGGATTTGTCACTCTGCAATGGTGATTCAAAGATAGAGTGAGAAATTTAGATCTTTGAGGGTATTTGGGGTGTTTCTGAGAATCTTACGAGGGTTTAAGGAGATCTGAGTCAGAGTTGCAGGATTGCACTGACTGTCATGAAGTTAGCACATAAGTCATATCTTTTGATATCAAAAAGTTTTGTCAATAAAACTTTGCATAGTTCAAGTTCTGATGATGAGTGACCTTCTCATGAAATTTGGGAGCAATTGGAATCAAACATTGAGATGTGTGATGGGTTTTGTACACAGGGGTCAGCATATTGACTTGTGATATAGTGTGTAAATCAACAATTGTTCTGAGAGATCTAGAGGAGAAAAACATTTGAAACTTTTCTGAGAGATTGAAAGAGTTGTGGAGAAATTTTCTGTAAAGTTTAAGCGAGAGTTATTGGTCGAATCATCAGATATCATAATCTTCTTCCGTTAAAGTTTTATTGGTTTATAATAAACTCGAATGTGGAGTACATAGGAGAAGAAGAAGAAATTGTCAACTCACACGAGGTTCTAGAGGGTTCTTCTATAGCCAGGTGCTCGGGCGTTCTCAGAGCAAAGAAATGTCCATGCGACATAAGTGGTGAACTCGACGTGAAATCAGTGAGGTGGAGGAACTTTCATGATTCTCTTGTTGCGAGTTTTTAGTTTCATGAGTTTCGGTTTATGGTTGACTGTTCTAAGTTTAGAGTAAAGTGTAGATTGCAAGGTTAGGTTGTGGGTTGGCCTTGAAGTATTAACGTGCAAGTTCAAGTTTTGTTTGGACTTTAGATATAAAATTAGTCAGAAATCAGATTGTAAGAACTCTATAGTGATAGCTTAGACATATCATAGAACGTTGAGTTTTATGATATGTCAAATGCCAAGTGATGGCAAGAGTCAATCATGGGTGGGCAAAGCTTTTTGCTCAAGAGGTTGTCATTTAGAAACCTAATACTACGTCTTCTATTTCTAGTATGGATGGAGAGGAGATTAAGGATACTGATATTGGTCCCAAAGTAACAAGAGGAGAAATATATAGGGTGTGGAGGTATTTGAGGAATTTCAAAAACTGTTTTGCTTTCAATATGAAGGATTTAGGCTATTTGAAGAGACTTGATATATGGATTGACTTGACAACTGATGCATTAGTCTTTTTTCGTCCTTTCGATATAGCAGTATGATGAAAGATTTGATCCAACACAAGCGTCAAGATCTTCTTGAGGTTGTATTAATGTAACCATCTTTAGTTAATGAGAACTAAAGTAGAGGTTACGCAAGGAGGAGATAGATAGTATTGAATTGACTATTAGTGGAATATCTAAAGGTGCCACGTCAGCAATCCGTGTGCTCTTTAGGTTATGTTTCTTGTGTGTTAGTTAGTGTGTTAGTTGGAGTACACGTCAGCAATCCGTGTGCTCATAGGAATGTCCACCACGTCATCGATCCACGAGGAATTGAGTGGATGGTGGTTGTGTAACCTTATCTAGTCTGTACCTTTTTGAGAACTATATATGGAGAAATAGAGACCATTGAGGTATCTCTCAACTTCAGAATTTCTTGAGCTATTGGAGTGATCTCTCCTCATTTTCCTTGTGTTACAATGGTATCAGAGCGAACTTGCTCTTTTCTTGAGTGTGAATTACCCCTGTTGGAATAGCAAGATCATGATGATAACTTTAAGTTCTTGAGAGTTGTATAGAGATTGGCAGAGGTCATTGATCTGCATGTAGAGTAAGGGGGAAAGGAAAAACTGTGGGCTGCATGTATGGATGTGCCTGAGAGGAATCTTGTACCAAACTTTCCATTTCCCAATCTATTCAACATCCATATCGATTCATGGAGAAGGATGTTTTCAGAGTGTACCTTGTGGCGAATTGGGGTGCTGATTTTATGGCTCGAGTGATTGCATCACAAGTACCAATGATACTTCCGATAGTGAGTTATGGAGATACGTGGGATTATACCATTTACATTCTATACTGAATGTTGGATGGATTTGAAGCGTGAACCACCTGCATTGGTTCCATTCAACACGTATGTAGAAATTAGAACAATTTACCAACAGAAGAGAGTATGGAGGGACTTTATTGTTAGAAATTATGGTGAAGAATACTACAGAGTTGTATTAGGATCACCTCTGCCTTTTGTGATTCCTATTTTGAGAGATTGGATTGTTATTATACTTACATTGTATTAGTTTGAGTGGTGGAGAACCATGGAAGTATCAGTTTCTATGAGTAAAGTTCTGAACTCAATCATGATAGAAATGAAAGAGTTAAGAAAAGTTACTGTAGATGGACATACAAAGCAACAAGCCATGGAGGACAAGATCTCTGAATTAGAGAGTGAGAAGGTAGAGAGAGAAAGAGTTGGTGAGATGGAAGTGGAAACTCCAATACAAGAGACTCAATCCCAACCGCAGTTTAATCGCTATTGCCAACGAAGAGACAAATAGAAAGACGACTTCAAGAGATGGAACATCAAGCCAATCTCTTACTTTGTATGGGAAAGCCATGTAAGGTGGAAGCCTACAAGGGCAGTAGAGCCATGGGAGTTTTGGAGAGATGGATCATGAGGATGAATATACATCTATCACATTTTCATTTTTCTGATTTTACAGCAGGAATGTTCATGCGGTCTTACCTCATGGATAAGGCTCTTACATGGTACACTACATGGGACAGAATGCTTTCAGAACAAGACGCTTCTATTTTATAGAGTGGGATGCAAGAGGGGCTTCTTCAAAACTTTCAAGCGGTGGATTCTCTTCAAACCGCAAGAATGAAGTTGTGGGATTTGAAGCATAAAGGAGTCATACATGAATACGTTGAAGAATTTCGTGATCTTCAAGTATCCATTATGGATATGAGTGGAGCGAAGTTTTAGATGTCTTCAAACGAGGTCCGAAGGAGAGAGTGCAAAAGGGAGGTGATGGTGTAATCCATCCATAGTGAATGAAACAATCGCAATTGCTCAACGGATTTTGGGTGCTTATGGGATCACACACGGTGAACCATCAAGCAATGTTCGAGAACCACTTGGCCCAACACCCATGGAGTTGGGAAACCTTTGATGAAGGGAAGGATATGCACCACCACGAGGACCACCGCCTAGGTATGGAGGTGATAATCGTTGATCATTTATTTCAAATTTGCCGGATCTTCTTGCAAATAATGGAACGGTTAATCGAGGAGGAATGGGGGTTCGTGACAATCGTCAATGTTATACATGTGGGAGGATAGGTCACATTGCCAAGTTCTGTAGAACTCGATCAGGACCATCCGGAGAAAGATCTATGTTGCAAAGGCCTTTCAACAATATGGAAGGAGGGGAATACGACAATGAAGACGAGATCTTGCATGGAAACAAAGATCACCAGTAAACTTGTCTCGCGGCCTTATTGGTTCCACTAAACAAAGAAAAGGTGGGGTTGGAAGAAGACAACGATTGAAAGCTCATGGAGGGAGCAAGAAACAAGCACGATTGATTGTCACAGATGGGATGATGGAAGGATACAAGGTGAGAGTCCTTATTGATCCTGGAGCAACAGAAAATTTTATGTCACGATCCATTTGCAATGAAATTAGGATTGATTTTGATGAAGGATGTGAGTGAGGAAGTGGAGTTGCCAAATGGGCAAACTAAACCAATTGAGACATTAGCACGGATTGTACAACTAGCCATAGGCGGGTACTGTGACCTCAAGGCTGACTCTCACTCAGGTTTACCTCCGATGGCTTTTTGGAAGCTCATCATGAATCTAGAAGGACTTAATCCCACCCTTTTACCATGACCCTAATGCACACTCTTACACAAACTCTCAAAGTCCAAGCTCAATTGTGCACTATTCACCAAGAGTAAGATATCATCCAAAAGGAAGGGATACTTTGGTAATCAAAGTATTCATTGAATCAAGGCTCCACTCCGAACATGATGTCTCCAAGAACCAAGCTCCCCAAAACTAAGATCACCACACTATCTTCTCCCAAAACTAACTTCCATTGAAAACTACTTGAGAGGTGATTCTCAACCTCTCTATTTATACTACTTAGAATCTTACCCTAGTAACTACAAGTAATCATCATGTAACTTCCTCTTACCAAGTTTAAACGAGGTAGAGATCACAAACCCCAAGAAAAAGGGTACATGGCAACATGCAATTGGTTCAATTGGATCTTCTAGAAGCCCAACTACTCCCTAATTGACTTCTAGTGTACCAAGTCAATCTCGCCCCCTAGATTTAAGGGTCTTCACCAAGTCCAACCAATGAAAACTAGTCCAAGTCAAGTAAAGGCAAGATACCCATGTGGTGGAATCTATTTCTTGATTCCTACTAAACAACAAAATAGTAGTTCTCATCTACCACACCAAAAATTACTCTATATTTTTCTCCAACTTAACTATAACTAACTAAACATAGTCATGACTAAGATAAACTTAGACACAATTTATATATACTTACATTTTATCCTATATGTACAACCTTGGGTCTTACAGTACCAGGAAGAGATTGAATGGAAAGTAATCCAATTAGCTCGATATGATGTCATCCTAGGAATGTCATGGATGGAACAATACAATCCGGAGGTAGATTGGAGAAAGAAAGTAGTAAAGAGTAGTGGATGGAAGATTTACAGATATAGAAGCATATATCAGAATAGAAACTTACCTCTCTTTGTGATTGATAAGACTTCCATTTCTAGAAGTGATGTATGTTTTTTGGGACTTATAAGAGATGTTGCTGGTTCTAAGGACAATCTTTACATTCCGGAATCATTGAGCGATATTATTACGGAGTATTAAGATGTCTTCCCAGATGATCTACCTGCAGGATTGCCACCTAAGAGGCGTGTGAATCACAAGATCGAGGTGATATCTGGAAGCACTCCAACGTGCAAAGCTCCATATCGTTTGGCTCCAAATGAGTTAGAGGAATGTAAAGCTCAAGTGGAGGAGATGTTGAGAAAGGGGTTCATACAACCAAGCATTTCATCTTATGGAGCCCCTGTGCTGTTTGTGAAGAAGAAGGATGGGAGTATGAGATTGTGCATTGACTATCATGGGTTGAATCAACAAATGGTGAAAAACAAGTATCCATAACCTCGAATGGATGATTTGTTTGATCAACTTCAAGGAGCGAAGTACTTCACCAAACTGGAGTTGAGGAGCGCGTGTACAAACTGCATTTGAATTGCTGATGAAGATGTTTAGAAGACAGCTTTTTGTACTAGATATGGTCACTTTGAGTATCCAATGATGCCTTTTGGTCTCACTGACTCACTTGCCACATTCATGGGATTAATGAACGATATTTTTCGTACTTATTTAGACAAATCTACTTTTGTCTTTTTGGATGATATTTTGGTATATAGTACAACCTTAGAAGATCATAGGTGACATTTATCATAGGTACTTCAGGTTTTGTGAGAGAATGAGTTATATGCCAAAGCTTCAAAATGTGAATTTGGCAAATCAGAAGTAGGTTATTTAGGCCATCGAGTCACAGCGGAGGGAATCCAAGTGATGAGTGAGAAGATAGAAGCCATACAGAAATGGATAGCACCGGAGGATCAAACTCAGCTAAAGAGTTTTTTAGGTCTTATAGGATTTTATCACAGATTTGTTAAAGCTTTTGCACGCCTTGCCCAAGACTTAACATCTATGCTAGGAAAGGGTCAAAAATGGAGATGTGGAACCATACAAGAGTTAGCATTTCAAGCATTGAAAGATGCTCTCTTGCATGCATCTATTCTCAAGTGGATGATCCCTATCGACCAATCAAGTTGGCTACTGATGCATCAGGTACAACAGTGGGTGGAATTCTTCAACAAGAGTGGGAGTATGGTTGGCATCAGGTTGCCTTTTTCTCCCAAAAGTTGATGGCAGCTGAGCAAAACTATCATACAACTGAACGAGAGGAGTTAGCCATTGTTCTGACCACGAAACATTGGAAGCACTACTTGGGAGACAAGGAGTTTGTGGTAGAAACCAACCACAAATCATTGGTGTATTTGGAAACTGAGAAAGATCTCTCCAAACAAAAAATTCGGTGGGCATAATGGCGTGAACAGTTCAACATGAACATAGTGTATGTGGAGGGCAAGAAACAACTTGCAGATGCTCTCACGCGGATGCCGTGTATCAACAACATCACAGAGGTGAAAATCCAAGTTGATTGGTGGTCTCAAATGATAGTTGCAACAAAGGAGGATGAGGAGATCATGAAAACACTTCAGGCAAAGACGACACGGAAGGTTCGAGGTCTAGCATTTCACAAGCAGCGTATATGGATCCCACAAGATCCAGATTTACACACAATGGTATTGTCGAGGAAGGCCATGATACGACCATTCTTGGGGCACGGGGGAGATTTAAAAAAAAGACTTTGGAGAGCATACAACGAGTGTACTATTGACCAAGGATGCGGGAAGATGTGGAGGCATATGTTCGAAGATGTGTCGCATGTCAACAAAATAAAGCGGGGAATCAAAGACCATCAGGTTTACTACAACCCCTTCCCATTCCCGAACAACGATGGGAACATGTTACTATGGATCTAGTATGTAAGTTACCAAATACCTCTTTAGGACATGATTCATTTGTGGATAAATTGAGTAAGATGATACACATCCGACCTACCACAAAGATAGTGACGGCACCATAGCTTGCTCATCTGTATCTAGATGCAATTTTTGTGAATCACGGATTAAGTAAAGTCCTAATCACAGATAGAGGAACTCAGTTCACTAGTATGTTTTGGAAAACCTTGTTTGGTTTATTCAAAACAAAGCTAGCCATGTCTACAAGCTATCATCCTCAAACTGATGGTCAAACAGAGAGGGCCAATAGACCAATAGAGGATATGATGCGAGCATTCACCTTGGAGGAACAACAAGAGTGGGATACTCTTCTACCTCTAGTGGAATTTGCATATAACAATTCTGTTAATGCATCCACAAAAGTGTCTCCATTTTATTTGATGTATGGTGCTCATCCTTTGACACCTTCTTGTTTGTTGAGAATTCCTAAGGGATATGAGTTTTCAACCAAAGTTGCGGCAGTCAATGATTTTGTGGAGCACATACACAAAGAACTGCATCAAGCAAAAGAGAAGTTGGCCATTGCTCAAAATCGACAAAAGCAATATGCAGATGCTCATCGTAGGGAGGTGAATTTTCAGGAAAGAGATCAAGTTTGGCTATCCACGATCAATTTGTAACTTGTAGAACATCAAAATTTAACCCTCCATTTATCGGTCCTTTTGTGGTGTTGAAATGTGTTGGCGAGGTATCTTACAAGTTAGAGCTCCCGTTGCATATGAAAATACATCATGTATTTCATGTGTCACGATTGCAAAAATATGTACCACATCCCAAGCAATTCACAAATCCATCAACCCCTCCTCCTTTACCTACTATGGTAGTAGATCAGGCAGAATTTGAGGTTGACAAGATTCTCAAAAAATGGATTCAGGGTCACATATATCCAAAAACGGAGTATTTGGTTCAATGGAAGGGATATCTATCATACGAATCAACTTGGGAACCGACAAAGAACTTAGCCAATGCATCTTTGATCGTTCAAGAGTGTGAGCAACAAGTACGTTGCATCTTAAAAGGAGGGAGATTTGTAATCATCTTTAGTTAATGAAAACTATAGTATAGGTTACGCAAGGAGGAGATAGATAGTCTTGAGCTGACTATTAGTGGAGTATCTAAAGGTGTCACGTCAGTAATCCGTGTGCTCATAGGGATGTCCGTCACGTCATCGATCCACGAGGAATTGAGTGGGTGGTGGTTGTGTAACCTTATCTAGTTTGTACCTTTTTGAGAACTATATATGGAGAAAGAGATACCATTGAGGTATCTCTCAACTTCAGAATTTCTTGAGCTATTCGAATGGTCTCTCCTCATTTCCCTAGTGTTGCAATTAGTGGAGATATCATATGGAGAGTATGCATCCGTTGTAGTGATGCTAGTCAAGAAGGATATAAATTGTAATTATATAGACAGAGGTATATAAGATAATGAAAACATGCAAGCTACACATGATAATGATGTAATATAAAGTGTATTTTGGTCTTATTTTGGTTTTATAGTATAAAAAACAAGGAGTAGAACTTAAAACAAATTACTTGATTTTTTTTTAAATATGTTATTTTTAGTGTTACATAGTCCAACACTTAAAATTCATATTTTTATTATTTTATATTTTGAATTCACTTCTAACCTTATAATAAAATTGAAAAAATTTATTTTATTTTATTTTCATAATGAAACGGTTTAAAATTAGATAAAATAAACCTGCCTTCATTAAATGTTTTTATTTTTATGGACTATTCTGTTATTTGTTACTCTTTTCACATATATTTAAAAGAAATCTGACAATTATATCCTTTCAGTAAAAATGTGACTCCAAAAAATACTCCCTAGTTTTTTCCTTCATAATAAAATAAAAATACATTATATTTTTATTACAAATGCCACTTGGGGAAGTATTTTTTGAATTGACATTTAAGATGAGAAACTTCAAAATGGACTCTATTAATTTCTAATAACTAAAATTTATCAAATATTGATAATAACTATTTTTATGTGATGTTCTTAAATGAATCTTAATTTTGTGTGTATTCATGACCCCATATCTCATATATATGTAAGATTGATTTAGTTTTTTTTTTAATCAAAATTCATTAACTCATAAAATTACATATTCAATTTAAAACCGAATGATAGATATCTGATGGTATTATTGAGTTAGCATTTCCATAGATGTGAAATGAAATTTTTTAATTATAAACATGCCACAAGAAATTGTAAGAAAACGAAGTTAAAAGATGCCTACACCTAGAATTTCATTAGATTTTATTTATCAATGAAATTAATCCTCTAATATATATGTTTTTTAAACAATCATATCATAAAAATTAATTTTCAATTATTATTTTTATAGTTAATTTACTTCTAAACTATGTAGATTTTTATAAGGGGCGGTTCCATTCTAATTTTGATTTCGCACATTTTGATTTCGATATGTTTATCCGCGCAAAATGTAGAAATCCTTGAGATTATTTGCGCGCAAAACTATGTACTGAGGTATCCTCATTTCCTGGTAATATTGCCTAGAAGATCAGGACTGCAATCTATACTGGTGACATCAGGTAATGACCAAGTAGCATACAAAGTCAATTAAGACTCTAATACTCACACCACACACCCAGCAACAGTTGTTTGAGCTCACAATTATTGTTTGAATGGAAGTGCAGTACAACCGTAGAAGAACTTTGCTGAGTTTTTATGAGAAATAACTGGAGATCTATCGAAATCCGGCAACCGCCATAAGAGACAAAGAAGCCTTCCCAGATGGTGGGTGGAACCAAGTTTGCCGACTTTTCATTCCGCTGCGCTGACCCGAATTTCGATAGATGATCTTTTTAATATTTCATGCACTGAGCAGGCCAACAAGCAAGAAATATGATTATGTAGGTGAATCAGCATCACTTGAAGATGAAGTGAACAAGGGAACAAGAGATCCTGAACCATACCTCACCCAAGAGTTCAGTGACGGATTATTTTTATTTTTTTGTTCGACGCGTGAAGAACCGAATATGAACCCGCGTATTCTCCTTTGCAAAGAGAAATTTTACCATTAAACTATACCCGCGTATACACATAATATATATATAATTCAACTAAATTTCATTTAAAAATACTAGACTGATTTTTCAACATCGGTCGGTACTAAAAAACCAGTGGTACTTGACTATGGGGTACCAAGCAAACCGCCCATTTCAGTCATTCAGGTTTGAATCAAACTCCTCAAAAGTCTCTATTTTCTGCACTTAACGGACGGGAGCGTGAATTAATTCCCTCACGCTTCTTTGAGTTGCCACCACCTTGCTATTAGTGCGTCCTACGAAATGGGCTTCTCGTAATCATCAGCTACGTGCTCCATGCAATACCTACAGCACTCCGGGGCCACGTCACACTGTTTGAATCCATTTAGGCCCTGCCGCGTCATACGCTCTCAAAACTGCATGTCATCCTCGGTCTCCATCTCCGTCTGTACACTCTTTACAGAGCAATGGACAAAGTAAAATAACAAAAAGGAAAAATCTTGTGAAAACGTCCTGGATTCATTCATGAGAGCACAAATTCCGTTGCCGGGGGGCTTAACGACGACATAGAGCAATTTCCAGGCTGCCATAGACTGCACTGTTCGAGAGTCTTCCGAGTTGAGGCCGTGAGAATTCGGCATCCGTGCTTGTGTTTGGAATTTCGCAGACGGGGACGCGGCTCCATCATCTGCTGAATGCTTTCTCCTGACCGTTGGTGATTATCCGGTGAGTCAGGAAGTGCCTGTGACGCGCTTTCTCCGTATCGTTTACTGCGTCGTAGGTCATCTGGACTTGCTCTGCGCCTTACTGCGTGGTGATGCTCAGCCCTCTCACTAAAATTGCGCAGCTGTACTCTGCTACCTGGGCTACCAAGTTAGTCTCACTGCGGGTTCTGTGATGGAAACGTGTGTGCTGGGGAGTACCAGAACAAGTGCGGGCTGCGATGTCGGGAGCAAGACGATTGCCTATGGTCCAGCGACTTGGAGTACTGGCGGCGTTTAATGTGGCTGTGTACTTCGCGTACATTCAAGTCATTGAGGTGGGCTCGTCAAAAGTTTTCTGCTTTGTGTATGGCTTGTGTTTTGTGTACTGGCATGTGGCTGTAGTTAGTGTGGGAAGGTGATAGGTTTAGGGTAGTTTTGGAAGGTGAAGACTTGACTGAATTTAACCCCGTCTTCACGTTCTCGTCAGTCCTTGAATTTCATATCACATTTGACTGTTTGCCAGCCATCAGCGATTTCATGAACTTATAGATATTACTTTTTAGGGGATCAATCACAAACGTCCGGTAAGGATTCAGTTGTCGTGCTGGAGTGCTTCTGGGCGGAGGTTTTTCCTCAGTGTATTTCTTGTTGTCGATGTGGAACCTACAGTACTCCTCGTATAAGAATTCCATTTTTTGTGTATGTCTGTAGACAACTAGAGATCAATTTCCCTCGGATTCATGTCATACAGGTGAATTGTTGATCTAATATTAGATCAACATTTCACCTGTATGACATTTAGGATCTTTAGTTTCGCCTACTGAATCTACCATAATATCCTTATTCGAACCTTAGATCCAGTAGGTTGCTATTATCATGGATTGTTCTCAATTTGGGGTGGTGATGACCGTCGTCTGTCCGAGTAATGGTTTCCTCTTTATTTTGAATGTGAAAACGTGTACTGCAGAGGTCAAAGCAAAGAGGAGGTAGTTTCTCGAAAGACGGTTATGATTACTGGAGCATGTTCAAAAAGCCGAAGCACCAGTTGGAGCTGGAGGAGAAGGCTTTAGCAGAAAAGAAACCTCGAGGTTGATAGAATTGCTCTGATGAATTCGCCTTGTCGTGCTGCGAATGTTCTAAGAATAGATTAGAACAGTGCTAGGCCTTAGAACTGGTACTCTGTAGCCTTTAAAAAAACTGCACTCTTTTCCGAATTTCCTGTATTGAAGGTGTCATGGGGAGTCTGGAAATCATTCACTGGAAATTTGATACGCTTAGTAATTCCAGTTATCAAGCTCCCTTTGGCTTTTCCACGACACAGTAATTCAAGCACTGTTACGAGTCTCGGTAACATGAGGAGGTGACATACCATTTTGCCTAGTGTCTCCAGTATCTTGAGAGCAACGGATTGAGATCGTCAGAATTCGCTATTGTAGTGAGCATGTAGAGCGGAGGGAAAGCTTTGAATGACAAGCTGTCAGCTCTGTCAGTAGGGAAAGACTTCATTCCTGATATAGATGTGTTTGTAGACGATTCTGGATCAAAACTAAGGAAGGGGGAAATTGCATCGTGAGGTAGACTTTTGTGGAGAGCAAGAACGTGGCATTTATTTTAGGGGAGCGATGTCGGTGGTAGAAAGTTCTTCCGAGGAAGTGGAGGAAGACTCAACAGCAGATAGGAATACACCATCTTGCTCTTACTCGATGTTGCAGGAAAGGCAGGACGAGGAGGCTGCTCTCTGCACTGAACCCTCTGATGGCCCTCCCGACGGGTTTCACTTCATCTTACCATACGCGGATTTGAAATCTCTACTCACGCTTGAGAGGGTAAGCACGCCAATGCGCAGCGGAGTGAATGATGTTCCGGTATGGAAAAAGTTAAGTGTTCACATTCTTATGACCCTTGTCAAGAGGGCCAACGGAAAGCTGAAGAGTCTGAGGCTTGTCTAGTGTTTAAGGATCACTGATGCAGGGTTGGCGATGTGCTGTCTCTCTGTCCACAGCTTGAGAAGGTTAGTAACATCTTCACTGAACGTCTTTTCATAAGTGCAGTTTTGAGTTTAAGGTTTGTTTGTTGCATGGTCTTCAAGGCAGCTTATTCTTGACTTCCTTCTCCAAATTCTTGCAGCTTGATATCCCCGGATGTTCAGGACCCGGTGCTGATGCCCTCGTATGTACGGTGGAGCAACACGGTGAAGTAAGTCGTTCGAAGGGGATGCCCGGTATCAAACAGTTGCGAGTTAGAGGAATATTCAGCATCAAACACCAACACTTGAATGCCCTAAGAGACATGGTTTTGAGCGGAAGCGGACATCAGTCAACGCCCACTAGACCCATTTACCGGAATGCAGATCCTCTGTCAGTAGTGGATGACGAGCGAGCTATCGATGTTGAGAATTGTCGCGGATGTAAAGGCGAATGGGCGAAGCTTGTGTACGGCTGTACGAGAAAGTTGTCAAAATGTGGCAAGACTTGACCCACCTGCCAAGCTTGCCGGCGGTGTGCAATCTGTTTACCAAGATTTAATGGGTGCGGTACTTGTTTTCTTAAGGACGAGGAGTTCAAGAAAACCTGCTGCATGGACCTTGTTTGTTTGAGCTGCTGGTTGCAATTTACCAAGTGCGGACAATGGAACGGCGCCATTTGCAGGCGGCACATGGCGAAGTTCTGTGAAGGGAACTTATGTAACAATGTGATATGTGCGGACTTACGGAGGAATGGATGATCACGTAGTTTCTGGAGCCTACGGATGAGTTTGATTCGGGGCATGGAGTTGACCCGTTGATCGTTAGGATAATTGGTTACTTGGTTATCATACGAAAGATGAGATCACAGGTGGTGTATTTTAATATTGATAATAGAAACGTGCAAGCGGTCAAATGGTCTTGTTATTGTATTCTTGTATCTTGTCAAATATAGATGACTGTTGTTGTTCCGGACCATGTTAAAGTTCGCTCCGTAATTGCATACTGGTTCGCTGATTGTTCCCCCATTCTTAATATAGCAGTTATCCTTGGCTCGAATGAACTGTCTGATAAAAAAATAGATTTGCGTTACATTACAGTTGACTGCTTACATGATTGGAGAGTACATTGCATCTCCCTTGCAAAGTTTTATTTCAGTCTTTTTCTTTTCATCGGCTATCTCTAAATACAGTGGTTGATAGTTACGGAGATATTCTAATAGTTTTATTTCAGTCTTCTACTTTTCATTGGCTATATCTAAATACAGTGGTTGATACTGACGGAGATATTCTAACAGTTTTATCCAAGTGCAAGCTGAATCCTTACAGAAGATATAAGACATCGAGTGTGCAGACTCGTTACATTTGTCCGGCAAACAAGGCAAAGACGTGTTGTTGCGGTTAACTTTGGAAGCCTCTTTTTGCAATGAAAATATGACAGCAAATTGCATGTGATTTTGACCCGAGAATAATTTGAAATTTCGTAGTATATATTGTACATTTGTAAAGGATCTCCTGCTCAATCGAAAGTGTCTGCTTTGTTCCCTTTTATTACGACTCTGTACATATTATTATAGCAGTAGTACCCATGTCCATGTTTTTACACTTGATATCATAGTGCCCGGAACTACATGTATGCCTGGGCAATCCAGTTGTAAGGTAAGACGTTGCTGTGGATAGCTGGGTTAACTGGAACTTTACCTGAGCCCCTTCTTGTGTGCGTTGTAAATTTTGAGTGTCCGCACTTGATTCTTCGTCTTTCTGGATATAGAGCTTTTTTTATTATCAGCATGTAGGCGACATGGATACTTGATTCGTTAAAATTTCGCTCAAAAGCATTGAAGGCAACCTGGATGTCATCTGCATTCTGTCAATCGACATGCATCGTGTTCAAAACATCCAAACTGGCTTACAGGAAGTATGTTTTTATGGTCTGCAAGATGAGACTGGCCCAATCCCTACTTGTATCTGGAATTTTATCATAAACAACACTCCTTAGAAACAGCGCTTCACTCGATATCGTTTCTGACGTAGAAGCCTTAGATTCTTCATGAAAGACTGAAGAAATGCACATGAATGTACTGTGATCTTGGATAATAAAATGATGCGCAATTGCATGATGCATGTGTATTGCCTTAATATCATATCTGAGTTTTTAAGTCATTAACATGGGTTGGTTTTCAACATAAATTAAAATTAGTATCCTGATCTGACCAGTATGTTTGTAAAGTTGAAGGTAAATAATTATGTTGTGGGACGTTTGTCCTAGTATGATATAAGTGTGATCCACATTTAGCTGTAATGGTTGAAAATGTTGAATAGACTGTTAATTGGACATAAGACTGGTAAGATATACGTTTTGTTTTCTGATTTTGTATTAGTGTCAATATATCATTATATTAGTGTCAATTAACCAACTTGTTGGAAACAAAAAATCACCTATAATGATGATTATCACAAAATCACCTATAATGATACAATTATTTATAATTATTTGACTTAATTGTATCAAAAAATCATTAATTAACATTTGAGCTAATTGCAAAGGATTATAATAAGAACTGCTCCACGAGTATAAATATTATAAATTAATCTTAAAAAAGTTGAGATTCATATGTTTTAGAATAAAAACATTTGCAATGATTTTCTATATAAACTTTTACAATGAAAATTATGGAAATATTGAATTTTTATTAGTGTCAATATATTAATTAAACTAATTCATCTATTATCAATGTTTAGTTTAAACATAATATATCTGAAAGTTGCACTGAAGATCAGCTTCAATGCCTTATGGTGAATAAAAAGAGATCTTATTATGAATATTTATTATCTATTTGGAATGGATTTTGAAAAATTTGGTTTGATCTTTTTTATCCACAACAATGTCTATGTTCAATGGAATCTAAAAGATTTAAAAATCGGATCTTTTGATTCCATATAATTTAATGTAGGTTAGAATGTGTTTATTGATATGTTTAGGATTGAAAGATGATTGATGCATTGTTAGTCCTTGAGATATATGAATAATTCTTGTTAATGCATGTTTTACTGGAATTTGAGTTATTTTAATTTTATTTTTTTTGTTATATTCATTGAAAAAAAATAGTTGAGTTATTTTGAAGGTGTATGTTCATAAAGGATGTACATGTGTATATGTATAAATACGGATATTTTTTCTAATGAATATTTTATATTTATAATAAAAATTTTAATCCATAAAATCTGTCATCCTTAATGACATGTGGTGAAAAAAATAATTTATCACTATCATATGTAACACCATCACATGCATTATAATTGTAATTCAATTTGACTAAAATAGTAATTTTTTATTATACTATGATGTATTCATTGAATTTAAAAAGTTCTTGTAGAATTGATAAATTCTATGATCTATAGATTCCAATTTTTTTATAAAAATAAATTTATCATGATTTTTAGTATCTTTATTTGTGTAAAATAAATTAAAAAAAAATTAAACGTAAATTTAGGTTTGATGAATTTAGATAGAATTCATTTAAAAATTATAGATCGATTGTTGTTTGTTGATTTATGTAAATTTAATCTAATATTATAAATATTTTTGGTTATTTTTTTACATAATGGATGATAAGTCATAAAATTAAAAATTAAAGCATCAAATGCTTGTTACTATGTTAAAAGAATTTAAGATGATGATCATAAATCTTTTATTAATTGGTCTTGATAAAAATATCATGAAATATCATGTAAAAATGATCAAAATAAAGAATAAAATTTTGTGTCATTTGATGTTATTTAAATTTATAAATAAATTATTTTTAATTTACTATAAATCCCCAAAAAATTTAAATTTTAAAATGTTAATTTAATACATCTAAAAATAATTCAAAATAATTATCTTACAAATATATGAAAATGAACATAGAGTTGTGAATTGTTATTTTTTGAATATTATATGATACTAGACATTTATAAAACAAGTTTGAAATTCAAATGTTTATTAATCTAGATCATTTAAGCTTAATTTATGATCTTTTTATATCAAATAACTCTTTGAATAAAATGTAACAAAATAAAACCTTTTTTTGTTTCTGCTATGCTATTAAAAATCAAATTATTATTTTTAAAAATATTTTTCTTTCATGAATATAATCAAACATTATCAATATTTGCTGCATGTGTAATTTTTGAAATTCATCATGTAAAAGATTTGAGGAAAGTATATTTGAATTATTAATAAAAAAATAATTACATCATGAAGGTGTTGAATATTATTCATGTAATTTTTAAGTTATTAATGTCATTTTATGTTTCATAATTTTTATTCAAATAAAAAATTATTATTAATTAATTTAAAAAATATATTTATTAAATATATCTTATTAAATTTTACCTTTTTTTTATCATGATGTATTGAACATATTATATTTTTTTAAATCTGATGTAAAGAATTTTATTTATTTATTTATTATTCTTATATTACTATTAATTAATTAAATAATAGTAATTTAGTTTTCTACAAAAAATTGATACTTTTTATTATAATTGATGATAATTTTATAAATATGATAGATTGATTTATTTAAAAAATAATAGATGTTTGATATTTTTAAATAAATATGAGATGTAATAAATTATTTGTATATATACACTAAAATTTTTGTGAAACTTGATATCAACATAATTATGGAAAGACATAAATTGTAAATTGAGGATTATGATCATATTGATTAAATATAGAGTTCAAATCAAGGACTCTAGCTTTCATATATTGCTTCAATTTGATGTCTTTGAGAAGTCTCACATGCCAAAGTCAAATGTTACTTGTTTAAGAGAAACTTTGGAGTTCTGAAAATTCAAGACTATCTTACAAGATATTAACTTCTATAAGTCAAAATTAACCGTGTTAAATGGAACTTTGAACTTCAAAAAATTCAAGCATATCTTCCAAGATTTTAACTTTAGTAATTCAAATTCTAATGATGTTAAGAATAGGTTTATGTTTGGAGCAACGTTTCTCCAATGATAATGTTTGAAAGTTGTACAAAGATGTGCAAAATCTCATCAACTTGCCATTGGATGGACGTTTGATTGGTGACTTGAAAATGACTTTATTTAAATATCTTCTTAAATTTTGGATACCCTACTAAATAAAACTTTGGACTTCAAAAAATTTAACTCTATCTTACAATATATTAACTTTAGTAAGCAATTCAAGTTCTAATAATGTTATAAGTAGATTTTATTTAGAGCAAACCTTTCTCCAATAACAACGTTTGGCAATGCTCCAAAGACAATCAACACTTCATCAAATTTCATTGTATGAATGTTTGATTGATGATTTGCAAATTATTCCATCAAAGTCTTTCCTTGAATTTTGGACGATTGAAAAATTACTACATTGTAATATACAACAAGAGAAGTCCTTTTAACAAGCTCATCCACAAGCTAATATCATTGATATCAAATCTGATATTATGGACCTTTTTTATTTGTTTGTTGCCTACAAGGATAAACTTTGATTGAATAGTTGGTTACAACCTCACTAGTTCATTGCTACTTAGTTGAAGTAGAATAAAAATTGACTTGATAATGATATGTGCAATATTAATCATAACAATTGAAAATATTTGTTGACAATTTGATTGTCACAATAGATGAAGATCATGAAAAATGGGTGTTTATTGTGATGTTGATTGAGACCAATAAAATTGTAAGAAGTTTTTTGATTTGCAAAATTTAAAAATTGTCTCCATATGGTGTTAATGTTCAATAGTTTGCTAATGCAAATAAGGATGTATTTCAAATTAATTTTATGCAAGAGATGGACACTGCAAAAGTTTGAGATAAAATGACATTGCATAAACATGAATTTTATTTACAAGAAATCAAAATTTTAGCATTCACTTCACGTCTTTGACGTTTGGAAGAAATATTAAGTTTTGAGTTCTGCAAACACATCAACAATGCAATCAACACTATACAGAACACAAATACTAGATATAGATGATTCATCTATAGATTACATCCAAGGGCAGTAGCGAGTATTTAAATAAAACTCAAAGTATAAGAGTTTTCAAAGTGAGTGTTCATAAAGTTATCACCAATAGGGGACAACCAAGTATATATAGTAGTGAAAAGTGTTTTGAATAAAAGTGCTTGAAGTTCAAGTTTTGATGTTTCAAAATTTTTGGGTCAAAAATAGGAGTGGTATGCTATAGGATTATCATATAGTGTTTGTTTTATGTAAAATTTGGTGGAGTCATAGAAGATATAAAGTAGTTTGTGCGATGATTCAAATGTCAAGCACAAGGTCAAAGATGTCAAAATTATGAAATTTTGACATTTAGGGATATGAAATTAGAGTCTAAGATTTTCAAAATCCGGCAGAAGTTATAAATAGTGTATGTTTGATAAAAAAAAATCATATTAGAAAGATTACTAATCGGATTATCAATGTTAGTTTATTGGTTTGAATAACAAAAGATGTCCAAAATTGAGTTTTAATATTTTAAATATCCTCATGAGACTATGTCGGTTCGTCTTGGGTTGGTTTGATTCCTCTTATGGCTATTTTTGAGATGAAAGATTGTTATTTATATTTCATGTGACTAATATGCCTTCATAATGGCTTCTTATTTGTGCACCATGTTTATTTGTGTTGTTGTTTTATTGTATGGAGTGTTAGGCTAGGAGATAACTAACCTAACTAGTCTAACTTAATCATAGTTAAGCTAATTATGATTAACAACATGAAAGTTAACCTTTCAAACTTCCACATAGCTCCTATCTAGGGGTCAACAATTCATCGGTCTATACGTAGCTCAACAAAGAATCCTTGAATGTAAAACTAAGAAAGTAGCTTTTCCTCTATGAACAAGAGTTAACTAGAACTAAGCCATAGCCACAGTATGTCGGATAGAGAGTACATAAATTATTTACATAACTCAATAATGTAAAATTTGTAATTTTGCACAATGACTTGAAAATCTATATGGAAGAATCAATTTACTAAACATATCAACCGCGTTAAGCTCTCCATCAATCTTAACAAGCTTAAGCTCATTATCAAAAAATGTTAAAACTTTTCAAGTGAGTGCAAATTCCTCACTACCAACTTAGGTGCAGGTAAAGGATGATGCATTTGGTGGGTTTGGTTATGAAGAATGTAAATCGTCAAACGATGGTGATTGTTTTGAGATTGCTCCCAACATTTGCGGTAAGCCATCTCTATCCGATGCTTTTGGAGGTGATCCATTCGTTGCAAATAACAAGCAACATATAGTCACAACTTAGAAGACTTCTTCAACTACGAGCACTTCCCATGATTTTGCAAACTTTGGCGATGGAGGATTCAAAGCAAACATTGTCGCCACATCAACCCTGATTCTAGAAGATGTTGTTTTTTAGTCAGTGGACATGGAATCACTACTCGTTCCTAATGCCCTCATTCTTGGATCAATTATGATTGCTCCACTAGCAAGCGATGGAAAAGGATGTGCTGCCCAACCACCTTCCATCATAAGAATGGGAATTTCATGGCCTTGCATGACAAAGTATGATACATAACATTATACGAGAGCATCAGTGGAATTGGATCCACCAAGAGGGAAGGTTGGCTGACAAGTTAGACGTCCTTTGTTTTCACATTATCTAACGCAATAAATGCCTCATCCATGGCTTTTAGATGACCTATTAGAGAGATCAAGGTGAATCCAATATTGATATACTTGAAGATGAAACAAGTTGGATCTAATCATCCATATTTTCTGACAACCCCGTGCATACTACGCATGGAAGGCGTAGACTCTTCTTTTCTCAGCCAAGGATTTAATGGAATTATAAATGTCATCATCCTTTGTATTAAAATAGGCAACCACACTTTTCAAAAATAAAATTTAAGATAGTATGGTAGTTATTTATGATACTAACAACATTAATACTTTGGATCATGGGATCACAATTCTCACTAATAGAACTTGGAAAGTTGCCACCATTAGACTGATACAGTTATCAACAAGGTCGACATATAAGAATATCCAAGTGTCATTGAGTGCAATTATTTTGGATAACATGAGTGATATCTTCTGTTTGGTTGGATTTTCAAGAAATATTTATCACCATAACTAGTGTTGTTGGATTATGATGCATAACCTTTATGTTGAATAAGGATGCACTGCTTGGTTTTGCTTTGCTAAATATCTATGTGGAGAAGACATCCATTTCAAATGCAAACATCTCTAAAAGGTTCAAGTGATGCACCATCATCGTACCTCACCGGATGGAATTAACAATGCAAGTTCAAATAGATCATGTCATATATATATATATATATATATATATATATATATGACATATATATATATATGCAAAGTTTTATGATGTATTGATGGATTCCAGAATGTTATATCCAATAGGATTTAACATTAATTATTAGGAGGAGGCAATCTCCTATCAGCCAAGGAAGTTGATTATCAATGTGATTCATTAATAATTATAGATCTTTATACAGCGGATGTTTGGCTTCTATTGCGACCAACAACGCTTGTATTATTTGGCATGGTGATATGTTTGGGAAAAATATGGATGTAAATGACAGTCCATGTCCATAAAAGATCTTAGTGAAATAATATCATTCATATCAGATGAAACACTATGGATTTCATGTACTTGCTATTGTAGTTGGTTGTTCAACTTATACTTAAAGCAAATTTTTTGCTCTAGGCATGAAGGAAATAAAGAAAGATTTTTTTACTTTTGCTATATTTTCAATTTTGAATACAATACATATTTTTTGGTAGTATCAAAAGAAGGTCATATGTGTGTTGGATCTGTTTGGAGTGATGAACACATATTTGGCTATTGTTTTACAGTCTAACATACTAGTGAGATGAGATTATGAGGTGTGTTTCATTATGTCATGTGACATATAGTAGGTGCAACAATATTCATATCTTCAACCATTGTTAATAATTCAAGGATATCAACAAGCCTTGCAGTCAGATATTTTGTTGCTAAGGATGTAACATCTTGTTTGGTATGACATCATTCATTTGATTATTGTTGAATGGTCATGTCAAGGTTATACACGAACTAGTCAAAATCATGAGTTACAAGATTTAAATTCTTGGATATTTTGGTTCCAGACATAAGAAAACTATGCATCAACCTATATTTTGAAGAATGTTCCTTTGTTGGATCATCCATATGCACGAGTCATGACGAGTGTATATCAAATGAGATCATAGATTGGATCAACAATATTGTTGGATGTAACGAGAGTATGATATTATGCACATTATTCGCTCCTAACATGGATAAATTTTCTTCCTAAGAAGGTTTTATGATGAGCATATAACGTAGTACAAAGGTCCTCACATTGAATGTTGATAAACACTCTCTCACATTGGTCTATGATGACATGTTACACTTTTAGTAGTGAACTTTGTGGGATATCCAAGAGTTGGATTACTTACATTGTTGACTTATCCAAATTCTCATGCATAGAGAGAATAAGAACATGGACTTGTATGAGATATTTGCTTGCAGGGGTTGATGGAACCCAATGCTGATAGGAGAAAGCAAGCTATGAACTTTTGTACTAGTATTACAATAGTATTAGAGGCATTATCAGAGGCATCACGATGCGAGGTGTTGGATCATGTCATGGACCTAAATTTCTTGACATGGACTTTGAGCCTTAGATTGACCAAGAGGAGTCACATGCAATCCATTAGTATGATTGTGAAATCTTCGTTGTTTTCTTTGTTAACCCAACAAGTAGAGCAAAAGCTAGGGACAATAAATGTTCAAGATCTTAAATTTGGTCTTATTGGGATGATAAAGAAGAAGAAATGGAGTGGAGTCTACATATAGTATAACTTGATTTTTTTATGTAAAGCAAATGATGCTTACCACTTCAAAATCTTACGAAACATCTCAAAGGGTTACAATTACTTTGGATAGAATTATTCACACTAAGGTAATGGAGCATGGTATGGAAGAGCAAAAAGCTTCAACTAGATTCTATTTGTTCTACCTCTAGTGTTGATAGAGAGGACAGATGGGATATTGAGATTGATCCAAAAGTGATAGGAGAAGAAAGAAATAAAGTTCGGAGGTTTTTAAATCGTTTTGCCTTTGGTATGAAGTACTTATGATGTTTGAAGAGACCATATACAAATTGACTTGATAACAAATTTATGTGTCTTTTGTAGTCCCTATCGATATAGTGATATGGAAAGATATTTGATCGGAAGTAGGTGTGAGGATCTTTTTGAGGTTGGATTAATGGAGAGTATGACTCTACTATGATAATGATAGTTAAGAAGGATATATAAATAAATAATATGCAATTATATAGATAGATACATGTTATGATGACTATTAATTTATCAATCGATAAACAATATTTGATCAATATGTTATGCATATAAATGAGGTGATATTTGAAGCAACTAGTGTGCAAAATTTTCTAATACAATGGATTTTCTAGCAATATATCGTCAATTAGTGATTTGAGATGAGGATAAGACCAAGAGAATCTTTTGAGCAATTAATTTGCATGGCAAGGTTGTGTTATATTAGTGGAAGTTATTACCTTTGGGTTAACAAATGCACCTAATAAGTTTCAAAGAATGATGGATATGTTCATAACCATATTTGATTATTTCCAAGCCTAGATTGATGATATTCTTATATATAATGTTATAATGTTGGAGCATGAGAAACATTTGCATGAGGTATTGATAGGTCATGGTCAAATTGCATCTTAGAAAATGTAAGTTCATTTGAGAGTAGGTGGAGTACTTGTGTAATACTCTATACCTAAGAAGGGGATTGGGAGTTCAACAAACCAAGATGGATATAATTTTTCATATTTCTCAACCCTTAGATGTGAGTAGGATGCAAACATTACTTGGAATTGCAACCTTTTATCATCAATATGTGTAAATATTTAGCATTATTACCAACCCTTTAACAAAGATGAATTAAGAGTGTCATAAGAATGATGAATATGAGAAAGCTTTCCTTGAGCTTAATGAAAGGTAGATATTTGCCCTTATTTTGAGTAGACATGTGAAAGATTATCCATTTCATATACATATTGATTGGAGTATGTTGAGTTTGGGAGTAACGCTCTCTGATCTCCAAACTTTATCTCACCCAAGTTTACCTCTAATGATTTTTTAGAAGCTCATCATGAATCTAGGAGTACATTTTCCAATCTGATGACCATAGAGGTGATGCAACTCTTAGACAAACTTTCAAATTTCAAACTGCAACTTTATTAATTAAGTAATTTTACAAAGAATCAAATATCAATTACAAGGTAGGGATCGCTCATTGATGTTCAAAGTACTCCTCCAAAACAAATCTTCACCAAAACAAGGCTTCAAGTCTTCACCAAAAATAAGTCTTGAGAGGTGTGTTTTAAATGCTCTATTTATACAAGCTTAAACCCATTTCGCAGAACAAAGAACCTCCCCGCAGTCAAATCCTCCATTTGAACAACCTTATCCAACCCTTCCCCAACAGAAGGACGACGTCGTCCACACTCACCGCTGTTAGCTGCAAGGAAGTGCGACATGAACACCCGATGCCTCTCTCCAACGGGGCCCCAAAAGATAGGGTGTAGATAAAGTAGATTAGCAGTTTCACAAGAAAGTTTCAAAATCAAGGCTATCAACACAAGAAAAATCACACATGCAGCGACACCCAGAAAGTCCACTGTGATTCAACTGCGTATTTTTGAAAGTCGCAAGTCTGCATCAGATTTTCTGCTCTTACAACACCAAGCAGAGTCACGCGTGATTTAGCTTATAAAAGTCCACCGTTGTCCAAAACTAAGTTCAAGAAAAGCACAATCTCCTCCACTAGTAGAAAAACTACCACCGATTCTCAAAATCGGTGTTGCTCGCCTATTTTTATTTCTAAAGCTAGATAACTTTCATAAAATACAAAACGCAGCCGGTACGAAGAGGATGTGGAAAGACTGTGCATCAGATTCGTGACCCTTGGGAGGAAATGCATTCTCGTGACGAAGAGATCCCGGTGGTCCAGTGCAGAGTCTGCAGCAGACTATGGATATGTTGCAGATCAGGTATTATTCACAGAATGCCGGACTTGCAACATCATGACATGACAGCCCGGGATACTTCACGTTGCCTTGACGAGATCGGCGGCCGATCCGCTTCAGGCATGGCAGCGAAAGTCATCACTCGTCGTCGACTTGGAATTCTTTGGAGTTCTTGAGGGCCCAGTCGGCGAACTCCACGAAGAGGACGGATCCGCCATCGTTGGAGTCGATCTTGTCGAACTCGGCCTCGGGGTCGGCCACGGGAAGACCCCATTCCTTCAGCTTATCGAGGGAAGCAAGGAACTCCTCTTTGCTGACCTTCCTGTCGTCGGAGGTGTCCACGGCGCTGAACATTTCGAAGAGCTCGAAGTACTTGCAGAGGTAGACGAGGATCAGTCTGAACTCCGATCGCTCGACGAAGTCCGCTGCCAGCTTCGCCTTGCTCTTCCCGGCGCCCTTGGCTGCATTGAAAGCTCTGATGATCGCAGGCTTGCAGTTGTACAATTCCTCGATTCCCAACACATCGCGCACGCCCTTGTCGACCTCTGCCAGAGACAGGTAGCCATTGCCATTGGGATCGAACTGCTTGAAAAGCTCCGATCTCTTGGCCTTAGCCTCTGGTGTCCTTGCGGATGGCAGCTTCGCGCTGATCTCTGCCGAGTTCATTTTGTCTGCTTGTTTTGAAGACTGTTTCCCTGCAGATCAAAGAAATTGGAGATGTGGGAAGAAAGTTAGATTCCACTGACTCGTGGAATGCGTCGATTTGATCAACGAGGGACCAGCCGGCTTTGCTAAACAATTGCGTCTCTTGCTCATCTTCGTGGGATAAGAACCATGCGAGATCGCTGGCATCTGTAGCGCTTTTCATTGAGCTCGCACGTTGCATCAATTAGTCCTGACTCAATCATGGTGAGGGTGAGAGCCTCTCAATGATTCTGTCCAATAAAGCGTGGCAGCCTTCATCGACCCTTTTTCAAACCAGAAAATATAATTATAATAAAATAGATAAACGGTAAAAAAATCCCGGATCCTAAGGATGGAACGTACGTAACGACACCTGTACACGTGGCTGTCGGAGGGTGGTTTGAGGACCGGGGCTCTACGTGTCGAGACAAAGTCTGCTGAGTCACTTGGCGCGGAGCACAATCCGACGTCGTTCTGGCGGGTCCTGGAGGCGGCCGAAACATTGGCTCTTTTCGCTGCTCTGGGTTCCACTGCACGATACTATTTGTAGTCTCTTCTTTGAAACCCCATCACAGATTCTTACTTCAGGCATCGGTTCCTTCACTCTATCGAAGAATTTCTCGAGATTTACCATTCCCGTAAGTACCCTCTCGCCCGCTCTGGATTTCCTTCCTATTCTGGCTGCGGATTCGTGTATACGTTTCTTGCACCGATGGATCGGCCTTCTTTCTTCTCTTTAGCAGTATGGACGGTTCGGGATCGGCCTTCTTTTGTTTTCATTCAACACTGAGATTGCTGCCGCTGTAAATTTTCTCTGAATAAAATCATTTTGGCCCCGCTGTCACCAAGTGGTTTCCTTCGATTTTTCTGCCAACATGGTCCAAGTCGGCTTTCCATATCATGCATGGAGAGTCTTTAGTACATTTCTCTTGAAAAGTTTTATGGTAGGCTTATATGACGTGGGCGATCTCCAACCGTTTCCTTCTACCTTGCAACTTCCTTGCTTCACCTTCTTGCCCTCCTGTTTGATCCCGTTTTCCTTTTATCTAATGAGACACGCAAAGGTTCATGCATCTTGCAGACTTTTAGCCTCTTTTAATCCAGTTCGATGTCATGGAGATCGATTCTTCGCGTTAAAAGCTCGGATTTCAATTGTTTATTAGGTGTTCTAATATCAGTCAGCCTAGAGGTGTTTGTCTAGCGTAGAATGAAAGTGAGGCACCTGTTTGATCATAGTCTTGAACCTCTGGAACTAAGACTTTTTACTGGAATTTGCAGCTTTCATAACCTGTAAGCTGACTTAGATCTCTGTAGACTTTCTTTCTTATGATTTCTTAATGCTCGTAGTGAACAACTATGTATCCTGCAATAAATGATTGTCCTGAGTTCAGCATGTGACTAGTGGACTGAAGAACTCGCTGATAACATATTCTGGTTCATCCTGCTAATTTCTGTATCCAGTATGACTTTGAGATAGATTATTTTTCAGAGCAGCTCTGAGCACTCTCTGCTCTCTTCCTAACAGACTGAGCTGCGTAAATTAGGACATCACTCCACGATCAAAGATGGAACCTTCACCTGAGCAAGCTCGCAGTCACCCTCATCATCATGAGACCTATGAACATACGAAGAACGTCAAGAAAGGTTCCGAAAGGTTGGACAGACGATCAGCCACAGGACACAGTGGACAACCAAAGAAGAGTGGACATGGAGGTAAGTTTACATGGGACGGACCTACCTCCCAAGAGGATTATGGTGAAGACGACGCTGTCGTGGCTCTAGATAAGAAGGATCCGAACTACATAGATGAAGACCAGGAAGCTGAGGACAAGAAAGTCGCGGTGAATGTTGTCGAGGTTGCCAAGGTGACTCCAGTGGGTCAAGGCGAGGCAAAGGAGCCGGTCGCGAGCTGAGGGGTACATTATCGTTAGAGCAGAAGGTCGATAAAGTGGCAGTTTTGGCTTCACGAAGTGCCACATTTGGCATTGTGTATATAGTGCAATTTTAGGAGCAACCTGTAAGAATATATATCGTACATACGGTGTATATGTATGTGACTCGTGCAGGAACAGTTCATGTGTGGTATTGCAGCTCGCAGCTCTTTGGACCCTGCCTCACAAGAAGAATGAAGGTCATGTCAACAATAGCTTACATCAGGGAGTGAGAGCCCTTCTTAAATTCTAGCTTCAGAAGTTGAAAACATGCTTCCTTAGAAGTCTACTTCTAGTCTGTTATTGAATTTGACAGCTTGAAATTTCTCGTCGCAAATCATAGGGATAGTTATGTTACTCGATGTTCTCAGTCTGGCAGGAAATTTTGTAAGCTGACTTTCTAGTCCTCATCCGTACTCCAGTGTTCACATAAAAGCAAGCTTCAATTGTAAAGCTGATCGTTCAGACGTAAACTGATATGCGACGGAACTTCTCGAGACGAAAAATGGGTGTTGGAAATTTAGATGCTCTACTGTCAGTTACCAAATCAAGGAAATCTGCGTCTGAATAATTGTTTATGGAGTAACTTCGAACTTTTATTTTCTGGATCATGTTTACATTATAATTTTGATATTCCCTAAAACATCGGAAAAGAGGGAAAGTAGAACGTCATTATCAAATCATGTGTAATTATTTTACACTTTATAACTAACTCATCAATCAACCACCACATGTCATAATAATTCCATGTTTTGTGAGTAACTGGTAAACTCCATCACTTTTACACATTGATGCGAGACCAAAATCATATTGAAACTTTACGAAGGTTTACATGAAATTTCACTTTCATCCTTATTATTCCAGTAACTCATGATTATACCCAACATAGTTTGTTGACTGTTCTAAAGCCACATTGAAACCTGCTTACCGTTATGTGCTGGGAAGATGTCAAGAATTTCGCTTGACCTCGAGATTTCTATGGTGATGATTTGCAGATCACTTGGTTGTATAATTTGAGTGTCACTTGGTGGCAGTCTATAAAATTCCAGTCTACTATGCTACCGCGCTTTCCGTTGTGACCAGTTATAGCGCTTATGTCCTTTGGGGGCCTCCCTCTTCTCTCCTTTCCTCTTCGGAAAGGCTCTCGCTATTATCCCATGGCCGTCTACTCTCCTTTACAATTTTCTTGCATATTCTCTATCCATACTTTGCGAAAATATGGGAGTGAATAATATATATTTTTTGTATTTTTGGATTCCATTGGTATCTAAATTCAAAACTATAGAAAATGATATTGTGATATATGAATGTTTTTGTTTTTTTTAAGGTTTTGAGTGATTTTTCTTTGCTTAGACATATGGGTCGTATTTTTTTTTCTCATCTCTTACTTTTCCTGCATTAGTTATATTGAAATCTAGTTGAAAAATTATGGAGATCTGAATAAAAAGTTATGAGTTATGAGTTATTTTTAGATTTTAGGGTTTCCATAGTTAGCATTTTCCAATATGATGTGAGATGTTAGAGGGTTGTGGTTATGCAGGTGGGAGTATATACATGATGGAGTGTTGGGTTTCTTTATTGTTCACTTTGTGCTAGCTATAGCTTGACTTTCTCTCATGGGACAGCCAAAAGCGGTGTGTGATACACCATGTCCGGTGTGTCATTGTCTCTTTACCTAGCAAGGGGTAAAGACCCACGTGGAAAAGATGCACAAAGATTATGATTGGACCACTTGGGATGCACATGTTAGGAGGATGGTCACATCGACATCGGTTTGTGTCACTTCAGGGAACACGCAGATTACATAGACTACTTCTTTGAGCATTCCGGTATATTGTCAAGGTCGTGGGAGTGGTTAGCTTCCCATGCATATTCGATTCTAGGGATTTTTGAGACTAGATTGCCATATCCACGTTTATTCCATAGGCTTCCTCGGGCACTGCATGATGAGGCTAAACGTGCTTTCCGTTTACCGCTCGATCGTTTGGCGTGCGATCCCATGGACGAGTTAGCATGGTTTTTGTTTTTATTGCTTCCGAGATGTTGTCTACGTTATACTAGAGGGGGGACGTGTTGGATAGGGAGGTGGCAGCTAGATTTCAGAGATTCCGAGCAGGGGATTGGGCTACATTGCAGGAGGAGTCTGTTCATGCCACACATATTAGGAGTCGGGTTCAGTCACATGATACTTCTGATTTGGCGCGATTGCGACGGTGTAGGATCTTGGGGCATGCCGGGGAGTATAGCAGGGCTACACGGGCCCTTCATCCTTTGTCCATGGCCAGTCCTACTGAGGAGACGATTTCCTCCCTACGTCTTCTACATCCACCCATGGGCAAGGAGATACCATCAGAGGTCTTGGAGTATCAGCTAGAGGAGCCATTATGTCTTGATAGATCATTATTTTCTCATTCTCTATGCAGAGCCCCACGTTTATCCTCGGGGGGTTTGTAAGGGATGGTATATGAACATTTTCGAGATTGCTTTCAGGCGGATGATCCCTTTAGTGGTTTCACTGAGTTGTTCTAGGTGGGTGCATCAGTTGCGAGAGGGGCGATTCCGTTGCAGTTAGTCAGGTTCTATGTGCTAGTCGGCTTCTCGCGATGGAGAAGGGCTTCTCGCGATGGAGAAGGACATTGGGAGCATTTGACCTATTGCTATTGGAGAGGTTTTATTGCGATTAGTCAGCCGTACCGTTGTCTTGCAAAGACGTCATACTTCGGGAGCATCTTTGTCCACATCAGTTTGGAGTTGCCACACCATGAGGTTGTGAGGTAGTATCATTGGGCATTAGAGCACTTCTAGATATCCATCCGGATTGGGTTGTCTTGCAGGTGGACGTTGAGAACACTTTTAACAATGTCTCGCGTGCATCCATTTTTAGAGAGCTCAGAGAGGCTAATGGACCCCTAACAAGCCTCATTCCTTTCGTACGATCTTTCTACAGTTCACATTCTTCTCTATTTTATCAACATGGCTTTTCGAGGAGGAGAGTCAGTTCTCTGACGCCCCCATTTGGCACTCGATAGGAAGATCCTTTGGGAGGACCCTTATTTGCCATGGCTCATTATAGAGCTCTTGTGTCTACTGCTTTGGCCATGCCCCGTTGTGTATTCCACTCCTTAGTGGATGATACACACATTGTGGACACTGTAGACAACATTAGGCAAGCATTTGATTACTTGACTACCGAGCTTCATCTTGTAGGCTTGAGAGTCAAGGTGTCAAAGTGTAGGGCTTGGTCTCCTTTGGGCATTCAGCCTCATCTTTAGCTTCCAGAGGAATGTATGATATCGACAGACGGCTTACATATTCTAGGAGTGCCAATAGGGTCTGAGGATTTTGTTTCACGCTACCTTGACGTTGCATTGGCCGAGGATGTTTTGCTTGTAGACGACCTTCCTCTACTAGGGGATCCACAGGTGGCGTTTGGTATACTATCATCTAGTATTGCTCGTTGACCCACCTATCTTCTTCTCTTCTCACGGTTCCACCTTCACTTACATTCACATCACCTTTGACAGCTTTTGATAGGAGGATCATGGGCGTCTTTGGTGACATCATCGGACCAGGGACATTCGAGTATGTGACTGGAGATTTCGCAAGGAGACAGACATCTTTGCCAATCTCGTGTGGAGGGGTAGGCTTATTATCAATGGAGGAAACTGCACTTAAGGCATTCTTTGCGAGTTGGCATTCTTTGCTCATTGCATCTTTGTTATCTTCTCTATTTGTGGTCTATATATGCGATCTATTTTGGAGATATATACGAGGGACATCGATACGGGATCATTTCCCTTACATATACTATTACGACATACGAGAGACGCTTTACCACGGGAGGTACGACATGAGTTCCCGATGTACGACATGAGTTCCCGAAGCGATTTTTCCTCTTTAGTTACCGATTAGACTAGGGGTCTACAGTCTATCATGATGGACCGACAGTTTCAAGAGGCTCTACATTCACTCTTAGTGGATCCGGCCATTCCTCGTACTACTAGAGCTCATCTATGCTCTTGCTCGAGCAAGGGTGCATGCTCGTGGATCTTGGCTCGACCCTGCATCAGGGCTTTTCGACTCGCACCAGCTACTTTCTCCACATCGATGAGGTTCCGTCTTGGCTTGGTCCATCCATCTACATCTTCATTACTCACATGTGAGTGTGGTATCACTTTAGATGCAGCAGGTGTTCATATGACTCGTTGTCCATTCGGAGGGCAGAGGATAGCTACCCATGATGTCATTAGGGATGTGGTGTTTGCTATGGCGCGAGAGGGTGAATACCTCACATGGAGAGAGCGTTGGTATGCCTTGCAGTCGACTAGGGTTAGGGCAGACCTGTACTTCGTTCGGGAGGACCAGGTCACTGTGGCAAATGTGGTGGTTACCGATCCTACTAGAGACACAGTTTCTGAGGGGGTGATCACCCATTCTCCAGGATGGGCGGCGAGTGGAGTGGCAGCAGCGAAGATCTCCAAGTATAGAGGTATGCAGAGAGGTCACCTCTTTGTTCCTCTAGCTTTGGAGTTATATGGAGCTATGGACACCGACTTCGACATGTTCGTGAGGGAGTGCACAAGAGCCTACCATACTAGGCAACATGGGGTATCACTCACTCTCTTTAGCTATACCTTATTTTAGGCAACATGTTTCCATTGCTCTACAAAGAGCACTAGCTGGTGCAATCCATAGGAGAGCAATCACGTTAGGTGATGCTTCTTCGGATGCTCCTGTTGTTTGTAGACCTTTTGACGTGGATAGTTCAAATATCTCAGGTGTTGTATGCTATATTTCCCAGTGTGATACTATTGGGGCCTAGCCCCATGTTACCGCTTTAGTTCCATCTTTGTCCGATTTGATGGGGTCTTCCCGTCCCTTTTGTTATTTTACTTTGTCTCTCCTTTCTTATGTAGTATTCACTTATGTGTATCATTTCACACTCCGGGACGTAACATTATTGTTTTAGCCAAATAGACATATGCTGATAATAAGTACTCATCGTTATGATATAGAAACTGAAATTTGCTTTTATTACTTTTCTTGTCTTCTTCTTAATGTCTTCCGGTGATTGGAACATATTTTCTGCTTGGGATTAAGGGTTGTGAATGGAATGTAGAAAGTGTGAATAACAGTGTTTGGCGGCGTAGTTGCCATGTGTGATAAGTAATAATTACCTTTTATGTTACATGGACAATGGAGAGTATCTGGCATACATTCAGTTCGTGTACATGATGTGAAGACAACACTGATTATTTGAGGGTAAATTGGGCAGAGTGACATACTCTCTTCAGTGAAGTTTTCTGTTTTTGTTTTTTGTTTACTTTTCTTACCAGTAAATAGTAGACCTGTTGTTGTTTAATAGGCAAATTCCATCACTGAAGACCAAATTAGAATGATATGTGAGAGACACCCATTCACCATGCTTTTGCGTTTCAGTATGCAGGAATACTCAACTGAAATGGTAAATTTCCTCTGGACCACAAATGAAAGAAGTCTTTTACATCAGTCTGTCGACAGCTTGCGACATTTTCTTATATGTCATCGGTTTTGCTGGTGACATGAAAAAATAGAATGTAAAGTTACAGAAACACCTACTTCCTTTTTCTTTCGGAACCTATACATACACGGAAGAGGGAAGGTTTTAATTCAACCTCATCGTTTACAAGTGACGAAATACGCGACAATTTTCTAATAAATTCGCTCTAAAACGTAGTCTACCATACCTTCTAAAGATCGTCGAAGAGGACCGTGAGGCAGACAGTCCAGGTCCTTCAACGCAAGATTGCCTTTCTCCTTGGCAAGCTGTCTAGCTTTTTCAATACCTCCTCCCCTTATCACAAGAGCGATAGCTGCTTCTAATGAACCTTCGTCAGTAAACTCTCCTGCAATCAAGTCCCTAAGCTCCGGCTCTTTCTCTAAAGCAAACAAAACAGGAGCTGTGAGATTACCCTTCGCTAAATCACTACCGGCAGGTTTACCCAGCTGCTCTGATGTCTGGGTAAAGTCCAGAATATCGTCTACCACCTGGAATGCCAATCCCAGTTGTAGACCATAGTCATACATCTGCTCGCAAACACTTGAGCTGACTCCACTAAATATGGCTGCGGATCTGGTGCTGGCAGCAATCAAAGAGGCCGTCTTGTAATAACTTTTGTCCATATAATCCTGTAGTGTCAGGTCACAGTCGAACAAACTCATAGCTTGCTTGATCTCTCCGCTGGCAAAATCCTTGATAACCTGTCAAAGGGAATCAGTCAAACCTTGTTAGACGTTTATCACACAGTCACCTCTACCGGGTTTCCACACTGATTTCCATGTATGTCAAATCAGGTAGCCAATGTTTAAAGAATCAGCCCACACCGTCATTCAAATAAAGGAGAGACTTTCACCGCTCACGGGGTAGTTCAAGAAAACGGAGGGCCAATTACGCTACTTCAACCAAACTCCCGTACTCATTATTTGCCTGTCATGGCCTCAAGACCATGACTCCACGTCCTGGCTGAGTGGTGCGAGTAGTGACAGACTGGGATAAATTGCAGCAGTTCGAGCGAAGTATATTCACTTCTGCTATTCCTCGAGTATCACAGCTTACGGTGCTCCAGTGGACAAGTTCTACATGCTCTTGCTACGTTCCCAATGATACGGGACAAAAATGTACCTGACTAATCAACTTGATCACTTCCAGATTGTCGAGGTTGGCTAGATACCAAGAAGACTGAGCGAACATAAAATCACCTGCCAACACTGCTACGCGCGTTCCAAACATGTTATGCACAGTTTCTTTTCCTGCAACAAAGAAAGCCAAGTCTTCATTAGCACGTTGGATATGGCTTCAGAGTATCAGAACAAGGGGTAAAGTGTTGAATTGAAATTCAAACGATGCAAACGATTCATGTGTAGATGAAACAGTACCTCGACGAACATCACTCTCGTCAAGAACATCGTCGTGTATCAAGCTAGCCGTATGTATCATTTCTATAACTTGGGCTAAGCGCCAATGTTGAGGCTGCATAGAACTGCATACACGATTTCGCTTGTAACGTTAGATATCTGTCGAAGTTGATCTCAAACTGTTACAAAGACTTGTCCTTTCAGGCAAATGAGATCATACAGCAAAAACTATTATTTATTAACCACAGAGCCTCTATTAGATCGCACCTTACAGTTGAAGTATTTGTCATCATGTTCCAATTTATGATAACACGAGCTAACAGACCAGAAGGGACCAACAACTAACGCTAAAAAGTTTGACACGCATCGGGTGATCAACCAAGGTGAGAGTAGTTGACTTTATGCTCAATATATGATATCCATCTAACTTAACAAACCCACCTGAGATCCACTTTCCATAAAATCGAGTGAAGTGAATTGAAAGGGCATAAAAAAGCACACAAGTGTATAGATAGCTGACAGAAAAGTTGTAAAGTCGAAACGTACTCAAGTCCTGCAAGTTGAGCTGTGGCCTTGGAGACAAGAAACACCATGGCAGGCCTCAGTCTTTTACCTCCGGCGCTAAAAATCTGCTCTGCTGCCGCCATGAGTAAGGGATTTTCGGCTCCTACAATCTACAAAGTCGAAATTGAACCAAATTAGTTTTCTTTACGGCCATGAGCTGCTCTTTCGTCTGAACCTGCTGATTAAGACTTTTACAATAAAAGAATTGGTTAGACTAGTGAAACCGGACACACCAACAGGAGTGGACATGTCGTAGGCCTTACTGTATGCAAATTTTCATTCAGTATTTTCAAATCATCCGCAACTGGCGCCATGATTGCATTCAAGGACATCTTCGTCTTCGAATCTGGTTTGCTCGCTCCCGCAAGTGTGCTTCCATTAGGTCCTACTTGTAGCAAGCTTATACCGTTAATGTCTGCAGCCATCACGGAAAATTTCCCCTCAGAAAATAACATGTTTCTCAAATGAATGCTACGACATCCTCTTTGTACAGTGTACCAGCTACATGTACAATTCATCAGATCTCACTCGATATTGTCTGAATTACAAATATTAAAAGTGATGTTTAGGATTGTAACGTTTAAAGCTAAATCAAACTCTGCATGTCTCAAGTGTCAGGGTATGTTACTGAAGCAAAGAGCATGTTACTGAAACACTTACTACCATCATTGCAGCCAGCAACTAATCGATGGATTTACAGCTAGTTCCTGGCAACAATCGTCAATTCAAAGGCTGAAAAGGAGGAGTTTCATGTGTACAGAGTAAACGTGTCCATACAGAACAAAGAGATTTCATCCTACGAACTGGTGATCTTAATGCATGTACAAAAGCGTGAGACAATTTAAACACTGAACCTTGACGTTTGAGATAAAGTCAAAGTCAATTTTGTTGTCTAGTCAGAACCTAAAATTAAGTCCTTTGCAGAAAAAATAGACAAAAGCGAGTGGCAGATGTTCAAAGATGTTAACTAACTGAATCTGCTTTTCATGATCTTCCCTGCCCTAAACACAATGTACAATGAGACTAGCCCGGATTGACATCACCACAAAGGTCACTTCAGCACAAATCACCATCCAGCCATTACCACGATGTACCAAGAGAACTTGTCAGGCACAGTTCAGAGACTGATTTCTAAATGAGCGACGTAGAAATGTTAGGAAACAGAAGCGGAATACATGCCAGACTGCGGTGAATCCATACCTGGGACAATGGGTACATTCGCGGATTTCTGACCAGCGAGAGTCAAATTCTCAGCGGCATTTGAGTTTATCGTCGAGGGAATTGCCTGCTGTACATTGACAGAGCCATTACGTCTACTCCCACACTTCTCGTCTCTAGGCGGTCCTGCGGGCTTGAAGGCATCAACTTTACAACCGGCATACTTCCCCAACCCCTGGCCAGTGACAGTGCTACGAGGATGGACTCTCTTCGACGATACTCCGGATGATAAATACATTTGACAGCAGACGCTGCAGGTATCAACGCCACTCCTACAGAGCCCAATATTCGGCATACTAGCCATGACCGCTGCCATACGGTCTCTCTATCTCTTGACCTCCTTCGCAGTCGTCACTATCACAAAACCACTTTAAGCGGGAACCCGATTCTGTCACCTGCACCTCAATTCCTCCACAGCCCGACACGAAAAATAAAACCTCCTCGCTCTTCCTTGTCCCGTATGTTACCTACCTCAACGAGAGCATAAGCTACAAAACTCCAACCAATTCGTGTCCGGGAGTGATGCAATGCTTCCAACTGTATTTTTCTTTTTGTTTTCGTTTTCTCGCAGGCAATGAGCGAATGAATGGCGGTGCCCCGAGTTGAGCTCAGCTCTGCAGCCTCGCTCCGAGTGCGTCGACACAACGACAATGTTTGGCCATGTGCACTGTGAGCGAATCTCCCCAAGTCGCAGAAGAAAACCTTATCTTGCGTACTGCCAGGCTGCGTTCGCGCTTCTACATATAAGAAGAAGTCGGAAAAAACCTGCCGATTGTCACACGACAAGGCGAAAGCGCAAGCGGGGCGATAAACAAAGAAACCACCTCAGGACCGCGAAGATAGAGCTGATTACGTGAAGCGCACGTGTAATCAGTCTACTCATTTGAGTTCGCCATCCGGTCCACCCGTCGGACTTCAATTGCAGCTACACTCGCCTCAATCTGCCTTGCCTGCGAAGCCAGGGCAGAAAAGAGCGGAATGGGTTGGAGAACCCAGCGCAGCAATAGCCAGCGTAGGACTGTCGCGAGCTAATAAGCCGCGCACTTCCGAGCTCCAATCCTCCTCCGAATTCTAATGGCTGCTGTTCCCAGCCACGTGTCCATCGACCCCTGAATCCACCTACACATCCCCCTCCCGGCCTCGAGCTCATCCAGGAGTCCCGATTCGCAACTCTCCGCCCCAACTCCACTTCTCTCCCCTCCTGGCTCCTTCCCTCCCGTTCCGTTCCGTTCCATTCCATGCGCGTCTCCCCTCCACCACCAATCCTCCCCCTTTGCCTCGTCGCCTTTCCTTTCCTTCCTTCCTCTTCCGCTTCTCCGTTCGCTTCTCTGTTGGCAGTCTTGTCTGAAGCCCTCGCTACGCGCCTGCTCTCACTTCGTGATTCTGTTCTGTTCTCCGCCAGTTGACGCACGCAATGTTCGCTTTTGCTCTCCGGCGGGCCCCACCTCGTGCCCCCAGACCAGACGCCCTGCGATCGCATCGCGGCACTCTCTCGTCGCCACCCAGGGCTTGCCACTTCTTCTAAGCCCCTTCCTTCCGAGAGAAAGCGGGAAAAAAGTGCCGACGGGGTTCGCGGTTGCGATCTTCCCTTCGATCCGGAGCTCAGCGCTGGTCCGCTCTCCCCTCCCTGTGGCCGAGGGTTGTCTGCCGGGGAGATTCACTATACGGCGTACACCTCGTGCTTGGCCAGTGGGGAGGCGGTAGCGGGCTCGTAGTAGGCTCGGGTGAGAGTTACGGCGTAAGAGTAGTAGATCGATCATCTGATCTGGCGGAGGCCCGATGGGGAATTCTGCTGATGGTCTTACACCGCCTGACTGTCAAACGCTGGGATTTCACGACGCGAGCGTGAGATCCACGACTCTTTTGCGCTTTACATGATCCCCGTCATGCATATTGTAAGTATTGTGCGTAATCGACGACACCCGCTGTCTCTCTCACGCCCCGGAGCTCTTGGAACGTTGGATTGTTACGCTATGCGTCCGCTCGCCCTTCGTACCCCTCGAACTCCAATCATCAGATCAGATAGATATTTGACCAAAGTGACTCGAAGACGAATTACCTCGCTCGATGCTCCCGTAGTAGCTTAAAATTATTCTCCTATAATTAACACCAAACATAGCTCAGCTATTGGATTAATTGATTTCGTTCACTGGTGCCCAGCGATCTCCTCAACGCCAAAAAGCCCGCGGAACTGAAACGGCTTTTCACGAGAATGTTTAACTCCATTTCCTATATGAACTGGAATGATGAGCATAGATGCGGAGGAATAATAACTGTTGAAAACAATACACATTGCGTAATCTGGAAAAAAAAAATTAGTTTTCATAGGATAATTAACAAGCTGTAAATAAACTTTATCCAGAACTGGCCGTTGTTCTATTCGATAACCGCCGTTGTAAACGACCGTGATTCTCAGAAGACATCAGGGAAAATGACGCAAGGTATATACCCGGATTTGAAGATACATCCGAAGGGTGGCCACCGGATTTCGAGGCCAATCAGCAAGCGCGGACGTTCGACAGACGACAGACAGATACCCACGGAAGGGAGCGAAGGGAGACTTCCTTCCATGAACTTGAGAACGCGGCTGCTCCTAATGTGGCCACATCACTATGTGAGGAAGTCCGGTTCTGGCCACACGGTGGCCGACACGCGTTCCTCGAAGGCACCACGAGCGGTACTACCCTCATCCCTTGACGCCAATTTAGAACCATCGATGGTCTACCTCCAGATCTTTTCATTTTCCGTCTCGATTGATCTCGTACCGTAGGGACTGTAGGTTCATACGTCATGCAATCACAACCGCACCGCGTACAGTAAGTGTATAGTGTACTGGGACGCAACTGGTCTTGGAAAATTTGCACAATAGTGGGCAACGGTCAAAGAATGAAGAGTATTGTCAACGTATATTATCAAGTACAATGTGTCTAAATCGTGCATACTAGCCTCTCACTTTAGCCGGACACGTGTGAAGCATAATAAGAAAGTGAGTTTTAACAGTTTGGCCTATATATTTGGATGCCTTAGTTGTATAGTATATATTTACCATTGTGATTTGCACATTTGGTTTTATCTCTATATGATTTGATGGGTATTTAATTTTTTTCTATATTATTCTGTTATATTACTATATATTTTTTCTATAATAACACAAATCAATATTTTGTATGAAATGAGATATCTAATTTTTATGATCGTGATTCAATCCACTATATTAAACCCAACTGTGGTGTATTATATGTATATATATATATATATATACATAAGAAAAGAAAAATAGAAGATGATTTGACTGCAGAGATAATCTGTAAAATATGAAGAACATGTCCCAAGAGAAGTTTTCATGCAACGCAAGTTTCAGTCATGTCGCTCACGTGCTGCTACGGTTTTAGTGAAACAGATCACAGTACTGTACATAAATGTGTTGGAGACTTCATGTAGGTGACTGTACAATGCTTCCATGTACATTATTTAATTGCTACGTTTAAATGTTTCGGTGACCAGGAAACGAAGTTAGCGAATTATATATTTCATTGCTTTTATATCTGAAAATACGAATTTAGTGTCATCGAAGCATCTCAGCAGTTATGTGTGGAATCCACGCAGCAGGGTTTATCGCAGAGTTGGAAATCTGCGATAATCCCTCGAGACAGCATGGAGAAGCATTCTTAAAACGAGGAAATTGCCTTGCAGTTTATTGAACGTGCATATGCCGCCCGCTTGACGTTGGATGTCACACGATGTAATCTCCTTACTGATTGTCTAGGCTTGAAACAAGAACCCGAAATCTGGCTTTGGTTTCATTCATGTACGGCTTGATGGGTCCTCCTATCCTTTTTCCTATATATTTCTTACTTCGCGCTTTTGATGATCACTATGTAATAGAGTACTCCATTATTCGTCCTCATTGCTCAAGTCTTTGCAAGCTTCAGCTGTAGCTGATATGCAGCTCACTTCAGCTAAAGTGTCACTTTAGGACAGGATCATAAGGATTTGAGATTGCCACAGTGACCATCGGTATGTAATGCTGGTGTAAAATCTGGGTATTTATGTTCCACAAATACGCATCTCCTTCATAAATGCCGTTAGCACAATCTTCCCTTCATTGCACAATCTTTCCTTTCATTTACTTTGCATAAAGTGTTTGGCAGATATAAGGTCTTGAATATGTTTGTGTTTATTCTCTTTCCACAAGCATTTAAATGCATGTGCATCAAACTATTCAATTTTTTCAAAATTAATATGGACTCCCAAAATCTATAACATTCATTATTGGTTTAAAACATTGTCAAAGGGTGCTACCAACTCTTGAAGTTGTTCTCTTATATACCCTTTACAGATCATTCCATATTTGGATGGTAACTTGTATTGATGATGGAAGATAGCGAGCAGCAAGTTTAAAACTAAGTTTTGTATTTTTTTTCATATCAGATTATTATCGTCTACCTGTATGGTATAGCGTATACCGGTAGACTGGATTAATGTATACACTTTGAGTATATGTGTCTAAGGTCTGGAAGATAATATTTAAAACACCAGAAACATGATTTCTTGATAATTAAACGTAAATTCTGTGGTTTCATAAATCGTACCATCCATTTCAGTTGAGCAATATGAAGTTTGCTGACATCAAAAGAGAAGGTGAACTTTAATTCCCCAATCTTGAAACTCAAGACTTTTATGCACTAACGAGCAGAAATTAGAGATCATAACAAGCATATGGATATAATTTAACACATTTCTTTTCAAACAATTTCGATTGTAATCATGTTGCAATGGTACTCGGGTGATTTAACCTTTCAGAGTGATATTATCCTCATGAGAAAAGTTGTTTGGTACCTATGTTCTCACATGTTTCATATTTTTATTTATAAAATGCAAAATGACAGCAAACATAAAAAAAAAACCATGAACATAAACTTTAAACTATATATCATTTGTATCCAGTATAATAATTACATTTGATTTTTTTTACAACATATGTATGTTTGATGATAACGTTAATAATAAAATACTTATTTTATCCTTTATGATCATCATTATGCATGAAGACTCTTTCCCATGACATCTAGAACCTGCATTCATTCTTCCGCTAACAAGGACGGAGTCTTATGGTTAATTGTGCTACCCTCTATCCAATCTTTTTGTATCATAAATTCCACATTTATCATAGTTATGAGCTTTTAATTGGGTTTGATCCATCCTTCAACCTCTAGCATGCTAACATTGTGGTCAAAATCTAGATGCATTAGGACTCATTTGACACAACATACTTTTGGAGTATATAGGATTGTTACACACAATGCTATTTATAATGTCATTGTGGAGAGTGTGGTCATGTTGTGTGAAGAGAATGATGGTGCACCTCACATCTAGGACAAAAGTATGTGTTGACCTCTACTGTATGGGGATACCAACATATGCATGTTTGAGGAGCTATGGAAATTAGTGCTTCCACTAAGATCTATAAGTATCAAGGATTGTTTAAGGGACATATCTTCATTCCACTTGTCTTGTAGATACATAGAGTGCTTGGATGAGATATGGATAGTTTTGTTAAAGAGTGTGTTTGGCTTTATCATGATAGACGTATTGGTGAACTTTGTGATTACTGATCTAACTTGTCATATTATTGCCATAGATGTCATGCTTGAGGATCTTGGATTTTGCACAACCTCCACCATTGATTATACAACATCATCGATATATGTTGGTCATGGTGGAGCATTTCTCCAAGTGGATTGAGTTGGTGGCATTGCTTGATAAGTCAAGTGAGGAAACGACTTATGCGTTTTTAGCTTCGGTGCTTAGCCGCTTTGATGCACCAAAAAAAGTGTTGATTAAATCAAGGTATTGAATTTTTGGCTGAGTTTAAGGCTTTATGTGATTGAACGTTGATCAATCATTGTACCACCTCAAGAGATCATCATGAGGCTGATGGTCTAGCAGAGAGAGCTGTTCTTACGGTGAAGAAAGAGTAAAAAAGGTTGGCTTGGAGAAAGTTCATATCGGAGACTATGACATCTAGCTACCATGGTTGGTCATGGGTTATCGATTTAGCCGACAAACATCTCTAACCTCATTCTCATTGTACTTTTTATTATATGGTAGAGATCGAGACTTACTTACAGCTATTCGTCGAGAGTCAACTGAAGTCTTGGACTTGGATAACCTTGATGTTTGGATAAAGGTGTGTTATCAAAGGGCATAACTCTTTCATGGTCTTTAATGTCCATGGTATTTGAGAACATGGCTATTGCTTAGCATAGAGATACTTTGCATTATGCTGCCATTCAAAGACTTGGACATTGACCTTCAATTCAAAGATTTTGTGTTAATGATTACATTTACTTGCATCATAATGCACCGACCACATTGGATGTTACGGCTAGTTGTAACATTCTATGAGTACGTGAGGTTCTATCTTCAAGAGTTTTGATATTAAAGGTCATGATGGTGTGATTTGGAAGGATCATGTGCGTAATTGTGCACTATGTTACCTTTCAAACATTTATGATACTATGAATCCATGCAGTTGAGATGTATGTTATGTGGATTAGCTTGTGGAGCAACCAGTATGTTGATTTGTGATTCTTGTTCGAAAGGATGGCATATGGCATGATTGGCATCTTCTCTCAATGCGACGTCCAGTGGGTGGTGGAGATCTTCTCGATGCGATTAGCAGGCAATCACGTTTGATCGTTACATGGTATGGATTGCAAATATGTGACTAACAATGGGGCATTGTAGCACTCCACTTCCTGATCTTAGCCCCATGAAGGGCATATCATGTTATGGATCACGTCTTATGTTGCAGCAATTCTAGTAGTTAGATGCGCGTATGCATGAGGAGATACATAAGTTAGAGCCGATTGTGCAGTTAGCGTTTGTTCGAACCTGAATTCCGTTAGGGCTAACATCGCCATTAGGATTCCTAGGGCTCAAGGGGTAGAGTTCTTAGGGCTCCTTGGAGGGCAATTTTTGAAGTTGAGACTTCAAGAGTGTGGCTATGATGGATAATCGCTAGTGCATGAACTTGAATTCTTTGAAACACAAAGTGCGTTTGGCTCGACTGTAATCTCTCTTTTATGCTATGGTTACGAGCAGATTGTCCTTGTGGACGTTTTGAGAGTAGAAAAGATTACTTCGAAAACTCAAATTGGATTATGTGGTGAGATTTGTGAGTTCTTGGAGCTCTGAATGTGTTTTGGCAAGTTTGGATCGATAGTAGCTTCGATCTGTTTGCTATTGAGTATGCAAGGCGTTGATAGAGCAAAGGTTGTTCTAGAAGTAGAGTCTATTCCAAGTTTGATGTGATCGACTTTGAATTTCTGTATTTTTTGTTTTAGTGTGTAAATCCAAATCGAGAATTTTTGAGGGCAGAAGCGCTGCTAAAGTGGGTTGATGCTCATAGTTATCTTGGGGCTATAAATCAAGATTGGCAGAAAAAGATTTCATACATAAGTGCTTGAAGTCCAAGATTTGATGTTTCGAAGTTTTCGGCTCAAAAATAGGAGTGACAAGCTATCATCTAGTGTTTGTTTGATCTGAAATTTGGTGGGATGATAGGAGAGGTAAAGTATCTCACACATGGGTAAAGAGCTTAGACACAAGGATGACAATGTCAGCATTGCGAAATTGTGACATTTGGAGGTCTGAAATTGATGTTGAAGATTTTCATAGTCCCGCAGAAGTTTCAAACGGTGTACGTTTGCGAAAAAAAATTGCAAATAAAAAAGGCTAGTTAAAGTCAATGCCTTATATTGTTGGATTATCAATGTCATATTATTGATTTGGAGAGCAGAAGACCTCCAAAACTGAGTTTTTGTGTTTTTAAATGCTCTTCTAAGGCTATGTCAATCCGGGTTGGGTTGGTTTGATCCCTTTGATGGATGTTTTTGAGATCGAATATTATTATTTATATTTATGATGATTGATATACTTCCATCTTTTTCCTGTTAGTGCATCACGTTTGTTTGTGTTGGTGCTTTGATGTTTGGAGTGATAATGCTCCTGTGTGCTACTGATAGTAAGACGAGATTTGTGGACCAGTCAAACTATCCATGTTTCTCCCTAGAGAGATAGGACTTGCGGACCTGTAGATTGGGTGAGTGCATGTGGTGATGGCAGGTTTTAGCTTGCCCTTGTATTAACACCTTGTGATGCCTCGGGTACCTTCTATTATAGTTTTCGGTTCTAGTTGAGGACTTGTTCTTGTACCCTTGCGAAGGTGATACATTGGTGTCACAGTGGAGTTCTTTGAAGTTCCAGAGGAGAGACTACTTGGGTTAGCGTTGGATGCACCCGTAGCGGAGTGCGGTACCAACCTTGGCCTTTGAGGTTCACAGAAGACTCTGATTTGGTTTTAGAGAGTGATGGAGCTGAGCTTGGTGATATCTTGGAGTGTGTATCCACACCATTGTTGTGGGACATAAACGATATCTATGGGGCCACCAAGGGTCCTAGACGATATTCGGATACAGTTGGCACTATTGAGTTGGATGACTTCATCCAGGAGTTTGACTCATGGTGTGATTTACAACGGATGCACAACTCTACGTTGTTTAGTCCGTTTATGGCTTGGAATGGATTATTCCATCATTTGGAGGGTCCGCCGATAGATGATTATCATGAGTTCTGGCGTGAACACCTTGAGGAGATAGAGTTTTGGAGACAATACTGGTCTCCAAACAACATCTCTATTACTTCGGGTACAGTGTTTGGAGGTGTGAGTTCATCCTCTGTACCTGGCACTAATGATACGGTTGAAGCTAGTAAAGTTGGGAAGAGTTAAGAGGTCCCAACCTTTAATCCTATTATGGAGTTCTTCGCACGGTTGAGGGGAGACTACCAAGGGGTGAGAACTGACAAGCTACGAGGCTTGCAGGAGTTTCAACGGAAGACTGGGGAGAGTCTTCGAGAGGCGTATACCCGAATGCGTCGGTTGATCAGTGTTATCCATGGGGTGACAGAGGCACAAGCTGTCCAATATTGGTATGGGATATTGGATAGGGAGTTGAGACCTAGAGTGAGAGATGCAATCTTATTACAGGAGACATCACATACAATGGCCATTGTGTTTTGTCTTGCTGAGCGTTGAGCTCAACATGCAAGAAGAGAGGGTGGTGACTTCTGGGTTCAGCAAGGATTCACCATCTTCATCAATGTCTTCACGTTACTAGTCTACAACACAAACCCGGAGTGGTTATGGTAGACATGTGGGACAGTCTCGACCATCCGGATAGAATGGTGAAGGTGCAGCATCCAGACTATTGCCATCCTTTTCAGGTCAACAGTGAGTTGTTGGGATGGTATGTTGGACATGTGGTGGACCTCATCACAAGAAGGATTGCCTTCAAGGTCGAAGGATGGATCCTGTTGGATCAAAATCATGTGAGCATTGTCACAGACATGGTCACATGATGGATCGATGTTTTGATCTCCATCCAGAATTACGATCAAGAAGAGTTCCCATGGCAGTCCCTGAAAGAGGACGAGGAGTTTAAGGTGGTAGGGGTGGTGGTAGAGGACCAGCCCCTACTCAAGTGTTAGTTGTCACGACTTATGTAGTGGCATCTCTAGTTAGGTAGGTTAGGTTATAGTGCGCGTATGCAAGAGCAGATACAGCAGTTAGAGCCGGTTGTGCAGTTAGCGCCGTTCGCACTAGGACTACCGTTAGGGCCGACAGCGCCGTTAGGGGTCCTAGGGCTCAAGGGATAGAGTTCGAATTAGGGCTCCTTGGAGGCCAATTTTCGAAGTTGAGCCTTTGAGAGTGTGGCTATGGTGGATAGTAGCTAGTGTGTGAACCTGGAGTCTTTGAAGCACAAAGTGGGTTTGGCTTGACTGTAATCTCTCTTTTATGATATGGTTATGAGCGCGGAGTGTCCTTGTGGACGTTTTGAGAGTAGAAAAGATTACTTCGAAAACTCAAATTGGATTCTGTGGTGAGAACTGGAAGTTCTTGGAGCACTGAAAGTGTTTTGGCGAGTTTGGATCGATGGTAGCTTCGATCCGTTGGCTGTTGAGCATGCATGGCGTTGCTGGAGTGCAGCCCGTGGTGGTGATCTAGAAGTAGAGTCGATTTGAGGTGGATCTTATCGATTTCGAATATCTGTATTTTCTGTTTTAGTGTAAATCCGAATCGGGAATTTTTGAGGCGTAAGCGTTCTTGGAAATTGGCGGTGAAGTGGATCGATGCTTATAGTTGTCTTGGAGTATTAATTTGAGATTGGCCAAAAAATGTTTCGGACAGAAGTGCTAGAAGTCCAAGATTTGATTTTTCGAAGTTTTCGGGTCAAAAATAGGAGCATCAGCCTATCAGATTATCATACAATGTCCGTTTGATCTGAAATTTGGTGGGGTGATAGATTATGTAAAGTTTGTGCCGCGGGGTAGGGATGTCAGGCCTAAGGTTGACGGTGTCAGAATTGCAAAATTTTGAGGTTTAGGGGTCTGAAATCAAAGTTGAAGATTTTCAGAGTCCTGCAGAAGTTTCAAACAGTGTCCGTTTGCAAAAAAAAAGCCAACTCCTTTTACAGCCGGATTAGCAGTCTCAGTTTATCGATCTGGAGAGCAGAAGACCTCCGAAATTGAGTTTTTGTGTTTTTAAATGCCCTTCTGAGGCTATGTCAGTCCGGGTTGGGTTGGTTTGACCCCTTTGATGGATGTTTTTGAAATGGAGTATTGTTCTTTATGTTTCTTGTGATTGATATACCTCCATCTCTGCTTCTTGTTTGTGCACCACGTTTGTTTGTGTTGGTGCTTTGTTGTTTGGAGTATTGGAGCTCCCTGTGGTGTACGCCGATAGTGAAATTTTGGATTTGCGGACCAATCAGACTATCCATGTTTCTCCCCAGTGAGAGGCATCTTTTCCTTCTCCAACAAAGCTTATGCCTTGACGGTTTACATGAAGAAGGGGACGGATTACGATTTAATCCTCAAGGATGGAGAGGCATTTGTATGCGTTCGAACTTCTTAAGAAGGCATTGGTAACGGCTCCTATTTTAGCCAAACCAAATTGGGGTAAACCTTTCATTCTCTACACGGATGCATCAAACATTGCTATAGGATGCACTCTAAGCCGCTTAGATGAAGATAGCCATGATCATCCAATTGCTTATGCTAGTAGACAGATGGAGGCCGAGAGAAATTATTCGGTGGATCGAAAGGGAGGCTTTAGTCGTGATCTTCTCACTCAAGAAGTTTCGACACTATCATTTGGGAGGGAAGTTTACTATTGTTATCGACCACAAGGCTTTGAAGTACATTTTCAACAAGCCTAATGCCGAGGGTAGGAGAGCAGGATGGAAGTTGTTATTGGCGGAGTTTGATTACATCATTGAGGATCGACGGTAAGAAACATGCCAATGCCGATTTGATGTCTCGAGCATACGATGAGGAAGGAGATCAACCGGTGGATGATACATTTCCGATGAGGATTTGCCGATGATGGACACCATAACAAAGGTACCGGCCGAATACAAGGGGATATGGGATTTCATCTCGGAGGGAGAGTTTCCCCAAGGCATGCGTTCACGGGAGAGGAATGCATTGGTGAAGCGATGTGAACCTTATACCATCATAGAGGACATGTTGTTTCATCAAGGAGCAGATGGACTACTCAGAAGGGCTGTTGGAAGGGAGGAGTCAATTCAACTTATGAAGGAGTTTCATGAAGGCTCGGTATGTGGAGGACACTTTGCAGGAAAGTTAATTGCATTTAAGATCCAAGATGCAAGCTATCATTGGAAGGGCATTTTCAAAGATTGTGTGGAATTTTGCAAGAGTTGTGATGTGTGTCAAGCTTTTGCTAAAAAGTCCATGAAAACCCCTCCTTTGACATCGGCCCTATTTTAGGTCCTTTTGAGAAATGGGGAATAGATTTTGTAGTACCCTTGAATCTTACTCCTCGGGGTAACAAGTTCATTGTGGTAGCTACAGATTATCTAACCAAGTGGGTAGAAGCTAGACCTCTAAAAACTACTAGTGAGGAAGAAGTGGGTAGATTTTTGTATGAGAGTATAATAACTAGATTCGGATACCCTCTACAAATTGTATCTGATAGAGGTGGTGAGTTTGTTGGAAGCATTGTACAAGCCATGCTAGGTCATTTCTCCATCAAGGCACGGGTGACTACTTCCTACAAACCAAATGCTAATGGGTTGGCAGAGCGAACTAACTATACGCTTTGCATGATGTTGGCCAAGGATGCAGACATGGACGGGAGCAAGCAAAATTGGGACAAGAGGCTCTTGTGGGAGTATCGAACGACTTGGAAGACATCAACAGGGTACTCACCTTTCCGTATGGTATATGATGTCGAGTCAAAACTTCCAATTCAATTTGATTTGACGACCTTCTTAACTATCCAACGGAAGTTAAAGAGGACGAATGGAGTAGAAGTTATCAAATCAAGACGTCAACAACTGTTGGAGTTGGAGGAGGCTCGAGCTGTGGCCATGGTACGTGTGGAGCGGGCTCAACAATTGCAGAAGAAGTATCATGATAATCGACTTTGGACGAAGAAGATGAAGATTTTCAAAGAAGGTGATTGGGTAATGCTTTACGACTCCATTAGATATAAGAGAGCAAGAAAGAAATTTCTTCCAAAGTACTTTGGTCCTTTCATAGTTCACAAGGTATGGGGAAACTTTACTTACGATTTCAAGGAGTTGGGAGGACGACATTTTGACCGGATGAATCACGACAAGTTGAAGCCGTTTCATCGATGATCAGATTCTTTCACTCCGAGGACGGAGTGAAATCTTGGTCTGTGGGTAAATGTAAGACCCAGGGTTGTACATATAGGATAAAATGTAAGTATATCCAAATTGTGCCTTAGTTTATCTTAGTCATGACTATGTTTAGCTAGTTATGGTTAAGTTGGAGAAAAATATAGAGTAACTTTTGGTGTGGTAGATGAGAACTACTATTTTGTTGTTTAGTAGGAATCAAGGAATAGATTCCATCACATGGATATCTTGACTTCCCTTGACTTGGACTAGTTTTCATTGGTTGGACTTGGTGAAGACCCTCAAATCTAGGGGCGAGATTGACTTGGTACACTAGAAGTCAATTAGGGAGTAGTTGGGCTTCTAGAAGATCCAAGTGGACCAATTGCATGTTGCCATGTACCCTTTTCATTGGGGTTTGTGATCTCTACCTCGTTTAAACTTGGTAAGAGGAAGTTACATGGTGATTACTTGTAGTTACTAGGGTAAGATTCTAAGTAGTATAAATAGAGAGGTTGAGAAGCACCTCTCAAGTAGTTTTTCAATGGAAGTTAATTTTGGGAGAAGATAGTGTGGTGATCTTAGTTTTGGGGAGCGTGGTTCTTGGAGACGTCATGTTCGGAGTGGAGCCTTGATTCAATGAAGACTTTGATTGCCAAAGTATCCCTTTCCTTTTGAGTGATATCTTACTCTTGGTGATAATGTGCATAATGGAGCTTGGACTTTGAGAGTTTGTGTAAGAGTGAGCAATAGGGTCATGGCCATAGGGTGGGACTAAGTCCTTCTAGATTCATGATGAGCTTCCAAAAAGCCATCGGAGGTAAACCTGAGTGAGAGTCAGTCCAGAGGTCACATTTTTGGTTCCGTTGCCGGGACCTCAATCTAGAAGGAGCAGAGATGTTTCGAATCCAGTTTCTTGCCCGTGAGAGCGCAACGATGAGAACTCATATAGAGAGGACTGTGAGGGAAGAGCGAACCGAGATCATGATGCATAGTAATGTACCATTTGTGTATCCGGTAGTGTTATATGATAGCTTGGAAGTTATTTTGTACATTTTGTTCACTTAAGTGTTGTTTGGGATGAGGCGAGAATGCTATATTACGTATTTGGGAGGAACACTTTATTTTCCAAAGTTTTTCCGAGAATTTTATTGATTTTAGAGTAGTAGATGGGATACGTTTTGCACTTGAAATAACAATCATATCATGTCTAGATCAAAAGTTATGATGTTTAGAATTTGCTAGGATCCTAACGGGTTTTGAAAGATAGCTCTCGTGAAAAATTGTACAGAGCTTATCTGTAGGAGCGTAGTTCTTAGGATAAGTAGGATTTTTTTTGGTTTTTGTGAATAAAGAGTTATATTTGGGTTCTCTTGAAGGTATTTGTCCGAATATATGTTTGTTAGCTAGGAATACCATTGGGGAGTTCACACGAGTGAATTGCGAGGGAATTTAAGCACGCGTTTGGGCGGCGGATTGAGGAATTGTCGAGAGAAAGTCGATGCCAAGAACTTGCCGAGCGGTCAGAGTAAGGAAAGCTAGCTGCAATGTCGAAACGTTGAACTGGAGGAGTTCCAGCAGGAAGAAAAGCGACGATGGGGAGAATTTGACCGCTCATTCTGATGGCGGATTGGACTCCAGCGGAGTTGTTGAGGTTGAAGAACCACGGTGGAGCGTTTCTATCATGGCGATGGGACTATGTGTGCCCGGAGCTGTGCGATGACGTCCGGAGAGGGAAGCCGCTGACAGCAATTGGAAGCAGAGCGCATCCGGAGAAGTGGGATGCAAAGCTATGGGCGAAGGCTTTAGGACGCAACCACGAAGAGGATAAAGGCGTAGTCGATTGGGAGGGATCGACAATGCATACGGCGTTCACCTTCGACGAGCGGAAGTGGTTCAACCCTAGGGAGAGGAAGGGGACGAATGGCTACAAGCTCGATTTGATCAAAGATGTCTTCAGGAGGAAGGTGGCACTCACCTTGAATCAGCTTTTCTCACCGCAGCGGACCACGTACGTGAGTATGCATAAGGTGAGGATCGTGGAAGGGTTCATCGGAGGAACTATCCGAGTGAACTGGGGAGAGATCTTTGCGAGAAATGTGCAGGCTATGGCAACGAAGCTAAGGGAAGACGATAAGAGTGTGGTCTATCTCTCGTCTTTCTTAGTACACCTGTACGCGAAGTTGGAGTGGCTGACGGCTAAAGAGAGGCAGCTGTATCGGTTGGAGAGTGGGTTGTCGGACTTGGATGCGGACATCGACAGCGCTAGCAGTGGGTCGACAAGGAGTCTAGGAACGAGTGCGCCTCCCGAGCCGAAGAGAACGGGAGAAGTGAGATCTGCGGTGTAGAGCAAGCCTGATTCGGACTCGGACCTTGAGGTGATCGGGACATCGAGGAAGAGGAAGAGAGTAGTGGAAGACAATCCACCCGCCACTCTAGCTGTTCGAAAGGATGTAGGAAAGAAGAAGATGGAAGAAGTAGGACCGGCCAAGTCCTCTTGTCCGAAGATGATGGCGGTGAAGCCGGGGCCGAAAGCCTCGAAAGAGATTGCAGAACCCATGGCATCGGTGCTACAGCTATCGCAGAAGTTGGAAGCTGTGGTGGTCCCGGTATTGCTGGAGTTGAACAAGATGGGACCGATGTATATGCCAAGGTGGGACCCTCAAGCAGACGGGTATATGGAGTTGATTCAGATGATGAACCGTCTGGCGTTGGGAAAGGAAGATCAGTCCATCACAGTAAAGGAGTTGACAGAGAATGTGGACAAGCTGTCCAAAGAGAAAGCTGAGATGGAGAAGAAGGTTGAGGAGGCAAAGAAGGCCTACGAAGAGATCTGTCGTATTCGGGGTGCGGAGATCCATTTTGTGGAGAAGGAGAATGCACATCTTCGGGAGACGGTGGAGGACCTAAAACGAAGACTGATTCAGGTGGATGTGGAGGCACCTGCGAAGCTGGAGAACCTCGCCAACAGATGTGTGCAACATCTGTTCACACGGTGTGATCGTGTAGAGACGCAACGGTTAGAGCAGTTGGTGGCAGCGATGGAAAATCCTGGAGACTCAAAGGATCGAAGAAAGGAGATGTACAAGGCATTGGGTCGGGATTTTCGGGAAGCCATGGCTCTTCATCGACAGGAGATTGCTGCAGATGTACAGGAGATGCAGTTAGGAATCGACGCATTCACGCAAGCAGCGGAGGTGCGATCAAGCGGCTTAGATCAAAGTAGAAGACTTAGGAGAGAGCGATCCGTGTAGGAGACGGTTAGCTTGGCAGTTAGGAGTAGCAGTTAGAACATTCATTATAAATAGTCGTAGGAAATAAAGTGGTGGATCTTTTCATCTTTGCAAGTGTCCAAGCTGTTGGATTGCAAATTGTAGTCAGGGTAGAACGAGCACTCGAAGAGCTAGTGGCTGCAGGCTGACATTGTGACGAATGAAGCATGTATCCGTGAAGTTACCCGTATATTCGTCCACAAGCTGAGCCTGTATGTAGCATCAGAAGTACTCTAGAGGGTGTTTCGCCGAGACGCAAACTTGTAATGAGAGAGATCCCCATCCTGAAGTAAAGCAAATTGCTGGACTCTATTTGCTATGTCTGTGGAATTGGTGATGTGATGAGTTTGTGAAGAAATTGATGTTGAATTGATTAGCTTCTTGGTGGACACTCTTCAGACTTCGTAGTCCAGAGTTAGAAAGATGTCTAAATGCTTATTTCCCTTCTTTGCTTGAGGGGTTTGATCCCTCATTCCCTTGGGAACGAATCAATCTATACGAATTCGGACTAAATAGTGCCTACCGTGCTATTACATTATCAACTCGTGAAAGAATTGAATCAGGATTTGAAACTTTGCACGATTGTTAATCAGGAGCTAAGCTACATGTGGGTTCAAATTTCGTTGAGAGATCATTTTTATAGAGAAAGTAATGATATCTGAAGTATACGGGGATATAAAAGTGAGCAAAACCGCTTTACTTTTCAGATTTGCTTTTTCCTTGTTTATGGTCATTTCGAGAGAGTTAGTGCATGGGTGTTTTCCATAGTGAGGATGACTTGACACTCATTGGAAAATGGGAGATCAACCTCTTTGGAAGATCCGGTTGTCTAAGATACCTCAAGGGTCGGACGTGATTGATTTTCAAATGGATTCGAACACGAGGGAGTTCTGAGTGGAGTTTGAAGAGAGGGCACTAAAAAGTTCCCCGAGAGCAAAACGTGAGAGTTGCTTCTTTTGTGGAGAGGAGGGACATAAGCTTGTGAGTTGTCCTTTGAGGACCAAAGATCGGAGGTTGAGAGAGAAACGAAACGTGGGAGAGCTAAACCTTCATCTGGGACCATCATCTCCCCATGAATCCAAGAGTGGAATCTATTGTGAAAATTGTGGAGTGACCGGACTTCCCTTAGGACACGAGTGTAGTGGCGTGAAAGCTTTGTTGGAGTCACTAGTGGAGGGCTTTGAAGATAAATTGAGTGTAGATACCGAAAAGTTGAAATCTCCAGGTGGCTCAAGTTCTAATTGAAGATGGAGATCATTTTCAGAATGATCGAGAAGATGTCGATGAGGGTAAGGCTCATTGTGTGTTTAGGAGAGGAGAGAGCCATGGCAATCTTGGACCAACCAATTCCGTTCATTTTGCCATTGATGAATTACTCTAGAAGGGAGCTAGTTTGGTTTAGAAGTTAACAATCAGTTGTTGGGATGGTATGTTGGACATGTGATGGACCTCATCACAAGAAGGATTGACTTCAAGGTCGAAGGATGGATCCTGTTGGAGGAAAATCATGTGAGCATTGTAACAGACATGGTCACATGATGGATCGATGTTTTGATCTCCATCCAGAATTACGATCAACAAGAGTTGCCATGGCAGTTCCTGGAAGAGGACGAGGAGTTCAAGGTGGCAGGGGTGGTGGTAGAGGACCAGCCCCTACTCAAGTGTTAGCCCATGAGGCTAGTCATGAGGTGAACATGGCATCTCGATTGGAGCAGTTGGAGCAGAAGATAGCAAGTATGACTATAGCCCAACAAAGGTCAGATTCTGGAGCTGGTGCCTCTACATCATACGATGGAGATGTTGTGGAGTACATGTGCTTGCAAGGGCACAACCATGTGCGATTCTTTGGACTCGTAGTGCGACACATACCATCGAAGTCTAGAGGAGCATCTGTGGAGTTGGATCCACAAAGAGGGGAGGCTAGCCGACAGGTTAGACTTCCTCAATCTTTCACATTGTCTGAGGCATTGAACACCTCATCCATGGCTCCTACACAACCTATTGGAGAGATGAGGGTGCAAGCCAATGTGGATGTACTTGGAGATGGAGCAAGTAGGGACCAGCCATCAACATTGTCTGAGAAAGCATCCAGCGCAATGTTGGGGGCGGCAAGGACTCTTGTTCATTCTCCTGTTTTCTCAGCCAAGGATTTATTGGTGTTGGGGGTGCCATTATCCCATGTACTACGATTGGCAGCCATACTTTGCAAATGCAAAGAGGATGTGTTGGTCGCTTCTAGTAGTGTGAGCACTAGTAGTGTTGATCTTGGGATCAACAGAGCTACTAGTGGAACTTGGCAAGCTGATGCCGCTCGACTGATGGAGTTATCAGCGAGGCCGGCATACGAACAAGCAGCAGGTGTCACCAAGTGCGGTGATGTTGGATAACGTAAGTGGTGTCTTTCGTTTGGTCGGACCTTCGGGAAAGGTTTATCGACCTCAACGCGTGTTGTTGGATTCTGGTGCACAACCCCTTATGTTGGGTAAGGATGCACTACTTGGTCTTGGTTTGCGAAAGACTGATTTGGAGAGATGTCCATTCCAGATTCAGACATCTCTTGGAGGTTCTAGTGATGCCCCGGCACCATACATCACCCGAGTGGCGTTGACTGTGCAAGTACAACCGGATCATGTCACGGATAGCTCTACAACACGAGCACGTGCTGTGGTTACACTTGCAGAGTCATATGATTTATTGGTGGGTGCGGCAGTGTTATATCCGATGGGGTTTAGCATTGATTATTGGGAGGAGACAACCTCTTATCGGCCAAAGTTGGCAACCGGGCGAGGGCCGAGTGAGTCGATTACACGATTCATCACCGGTTCTAGGCCTTTACCAAGTGGAGGTTTGGCGTATGTTGCAGCCTTCAGTACTTGTGTTACTTGGCCTGGTGATTTGTTGGATGGTAACATGGATGCTCATGATAGTCATGGTCAAGAGGATGTGACTATCATGCCAAGTCTTAGTGGAGTAGTGTCATCCACGTTGGATGGAACACTAGGTACTTCATGTATGCAACTACAACAGATGGCAGATCAACTCATACATCAGGTTTGGAGTGAGTCTTTTGCTCCGGAGAGGGAGGAGACGAAGGAAGTTATTCCCACTTCCACTATGTTGTCCCCTTTAGATACAACACCTATTGCTTGGCAGCATCCAGAGGAGGGTATATGTGTGCTGGATCTGTTTGGAGGGGTTAGCACTGTGACCTCCGGCCGACTCTCACTCAGTTTACCTCCGATGGCTTTTTTTGGAAGCTCATCATGAATCTAGAAGGACTTAGTCCCACCCTTTGCCCATGATCCTATTGCTCACTCTTACACAAACTCTCAAAGTCCAAGCTCTATTATGCACATTATCACCAAGAGTAAAATATCACTCAAAAGGAAAGGGATACTTTGGTAATCAAAGTCTTCATTGAATCAAGGTTCCACTCCGAACATGACATCTCCAAGAACCACGCTCCCTAAAACTAAGATCACCACACTATCTCCTCCCAAAACTAACTTCCATTGAAAAACTACTTGAGAGGTGCTTCTCAACCTCTCTATTTATACTACTTAGAATCTTACCCTAGTAACTACAAGTAATCACCATGTAACTTCCTCTTACCAAGTTTAAACGAGGTAGAGATCACAAACCCCAATGAAAAGGGTACATGGCAACATGCAATTGGTCCACTTGGATCTTCTAGAAGCCCAACTACTCCCTAATTGACTTCTAGTGTACCAAGTCAATCTCGCCCCTAGATTTAAGGGTCTTCACCAAGTCCAACCAATGAAAACTAGTCCAAGTCAAGGGAAGTCAAGATACCCATGTGATGGAATCTATTCCTTGACTCATACTAAACAACAAAATAGTAGTTCTCATCTACCACACCAAAAGTTACTCTATATTTTCCTCCAACTTAACCATAACTAGCTAAACATAGTCATGACTAAGATAAACTTAGGCACAATTTAGATATACTTTCATTTTATCCTATATGTACAACCCTGGGTCTTACATTTACCCCCGGACCAAGATTTCACTCCGTCCTCGGAGTGAAAGAATTTGATCGTCGATGAAACGGCTTCAACTTGTCGTGATTCACCCGGTCAAAATGTCGTCCTCCCAACTCCTTCAAATCGTAAGTAAAGTTTCCCCACACCTTGTGAACTATGAAAGGACCAAAGTACTTTGGAAGAAATTTCTTTCTTGCTCTCTTTATATCTAATGGAATCAGAAAGCATTACCCAATCACCTTCTTTGAAAATCTTCATCTTCTTCGTCCCAAATCGATTATCATGATACTTCTTTCGCAATTGTTGAGCCCGCCTCCACACGTACTCATGGCCACGACTCGAGCCTCCTCCGGCTCCAACAGTTGTTGACATCTTGATTTGATAGCTTCTACCCATTCTTCCTCTTTAACTTCCGTTGGATAGTTCTGAAAGGTCGTCAAATCAAATTGAATTGGAAGCTTTGACTCGACACCATATACCATACGGAAAGGTGAGTACCCTGTTGATGTCTTCCAAGTCGTCCGATACTCCCACAAGATAGCATGCAGCTTTTTGTCCCAATTTTGCTTGCTCAGCGTCCATGTTCCGCATCCTTGGCCAACATCATGCAAAGCGTATAGTTGGTTCGCTCGCCAACCCATTAGCATTTGGTTTGTAGGAAGTAGTCACCCGTGCCTTGATGGAGAAATGACCTAGCATGGCTTGTATAATGCTTCCAACAAACTCACCACCTCTATCGACACAATTTCTAGAGGGCATCCGAATCTAGTTATTATCCTCTCATATAGAAATCTACCCACTTCTTCCTCACTAGTAGATTTTAGAGGTCTAGCTTCTACCCACTTGGTTAGATAATGTAGCTACCACAATGAACTTGTTACCCCCGAGGAGTAAGATTCAAGGGTCCTACAAAATCTATTCCCCACTTTTCAAAAGGACCTAAAATAGGAACCGATGTCAAAGGAGGGGTTTTCATGGACTTTTAGCAAAAAGCTTGACACACATCACAACTCTTGCAAAATTCCACACAATCTTTGAAAATGCCCTTCCAATGATAGCTTTGCATCTAGGATCTTAAATGCGCTTACCTTTCCCGCAAAGTGTCCTCCACATACCGAGCCTTCATGAAACTCCTTCATAAGTTGAATTGACTCCTCCCTTCCAACAACCCTTCCGAGTAGTCCATCTGCTCCTTGATGAAACAACACGCCCTCTATGATGGTATAAGGTTCACATCGCTTCACCAATGCATTCCTCTCCCGTGAATGCATGCCTTGGGGAAACTCTCCTCCGAGATGAAATCCCATATCCCCTTGTATTCAGCCGGTACCTTTGTTATGGTGTCCATCATCGCAAATCCTCATCTGGAAATGTATCATCCAATTTGGTTGATCTCCTTCCTCATCGTATGCTCGAGACATCAAATCGGCATTGGCATGTTTCTTACCGGTCGATCCTCAATGATGTAATCAAACTCCGCCAAGAACAACTTCCATCCGGCTATCCTACCCTCAAAGATTAGGCTTGTTGAAAATGTACTTCAAAGCCTTGTGGTCGAGAACGATAGTAAACTTCCCTCCCAATAGATAGTGTCGAAACTTCTTGAGTGAGAAGATCACGCCTAAAGCCTCCCTTTCAGTCCTTTGAATAATTTCTCTCACCGCACCATCTGTCTACTAGCATAAGCAATTGGATGATCATGGCTATCTTCATCTAACTGGCTTAGAGTGCATCCTATAGCAATGTTTGATGCATCCCGTAGAGAATGAAAGGTTTACCCCAATTTGGTTTGGCTAAAATAGAGCCGCAGATAACGCCTTCTTAAGAAGTTCGAATGCCAATTTGCCTCTCCATCCTTGAGGATTAAATCGTAATCCGCCCCTTCTTCATGTAAACCGTCAAGGCATAAGCTTTGTTGGAGAAGGAAAAGATGAACCGTCGATAGTATCCCACCATTCCAAGGAACCGCCTCAACTTGGTCAACGTCACCGAAAAGGTAAGTCGAGGATGCGTTTCACCTTTTCGGATCCACCGCTATACCATCTTTGGAGATGATGTGCCCTAACAACAAACCTTCCTCACATCCAAAAAATGCATTTTTCTGGATTGAGCGAGGCCTTGGCTTTCTCCAACCGTTGTAGAATTTTGATCAAATGATCAAAATGATCCTCCCTCTTCCCATTATACACAAAAATCATCTATGAAATCTCGCACAAATTTCCCAATAAAAGGTTCAAACACCTTGTTCATGAACCTCTGAAAAGTTGTTGGAGCATTACATAGACCAAAGGGCATTACCCTAAAGGCAAAAGTTCCCCATGGCGTGGTAAAAAGTGGTTTTGAGCTGATCTTCAGGAGCAATTTGAATTTGGTTATAACCACTATAACCATCTCCAAAACTATACCACTCATGACCGCCACTACCTCCTCTAGAATCTCATCTATGAAAGGTAAAGGATAGTAATCCTTCTTTGTGACAAACATTCAACTTCTTGTAATCTACGCATACACGTAGCTTACCATTCTTCTTCTTGACTATCACAATAGGAGAAACCCATTCAGAAATTCTCTACCTCATAGATGAAACCCGCATCCCTTTAGCTTGTCGATCTCCTCCTTGACCACCACGGCCGTTGGTGGATTTATCCGACGTTGCTTCCGACGTCTTTGAGCCTTCTCCTCTAACTCAATGCGATGAGTTTCTAAGGTTACTTCCTTCAAATCCTTGTAGCTAAAGGCAAAGACATGGATATATTTTCGAAATATATCCAAGAACCTTGACTTCTCCTCCATAGTAACCTTGGGACCAAACTTGAGAGTGGAGAGCCGTCCAGTTATCTCATCTTTACTCATCTTCATCTTGTCGGGATCTTTCACCACCCCCGGCCTAGGGAGTAAATCCATTGCAGCAAGAACTTGAACTTGAACATCATCGTCCGAGGTATCTTCAGATGATGTCTCCTCATCGGTCGACATGTTGGTGTCAACCTATGAGAAACTACCACTTTCTTCACTCTCGGACTCGAGTAATCACTCGTAGGTCTATCCGAAGTGCGAGACCGCTCCTCCGCCACTTGTGAGAGGGACCTTCACTCGATGGTGTTTTGGCCCTATCTGAAGGTAACCCTTATGCCACCGATCAGTTGTCCTCACGGCCCTCAACCAAGGTCTTCCTAACAACAAGTCGTAGCTAGCCTCCTCAAGCACTTGAAAGGACAACAAGGTTTGAACTCCCATCACACTTACCACCACCTTGTCCACCACTCCAATGGGTCGCACCTTTTGCTTGTTGGCCATCCCAACAATGATGTTGGAAGGTCTTGAAAGCTTCATCCCCAACTTCTTCAACAAACGTTCGACATGGCATTCACCGCAGATCCACCATCCACTAGTACATCCGAAACATCACGCCCATTAATGCGTACTTCAATCTTGAAGCCCGAGTGCATACCTCCGAGGCAGCGGCATCCACCACTCCTACTCCAACATTCGCCATGGAAGCTTTCCCCTTGGATCGTCGCTTCTTGGTCCTTTTGGAGCTTAGGCCTCCCCTCAACTCCTTTCTTATCGTAGGATTTAGAGCAATCAATTGGCCAACAGTTATATTGGCTTTTTGATTCCCACATCCTCCACCATGTCGTATTTGAGTTGGGTAGATGAAATGGAGAAATCATCCATTCCCAACTTCTTTCTCGGTGCTCTCGGTTGACTCACACCTTTGGATCGAGTGCTCCGCTTGGTTGATCTTCCATTGAGATGGACTCCTCTGCAAATCTTGCTCTCTTCTTCTCGTGTGCAAGAATATCAACTCGAACTTATAGAGCTCTCTCCCTTCTCAAACGTGCACCGATGAGGAAACACATCAATAGACGCTTACTCCCTTATCCTTCGATTGACTTGGAGCAGAGTAGAATTGTTGTGTCTAACTCCATCATGTTGTCGAGGATTAGGACAATTTCGTTGGAAATGAGGGCCTCCACAACTAAAGCATGAAACCGTGAAGTTCCCTTGTGGTGGATTTCTTTTTGGAGGATAATTCCCATACCCTCTAGATCCTCCCCTACATTCCGATTCCTCCTCTCCCATAGTTGTACTACGTTAATCTTGAGATCAGCGAGTGTTTCGTGATAGATTTCAACTCATGGTGCAAGTCTACCATTTGGAGAATTTACTCGCAAAGAACAACAACAAGAGGGAGTTGCCATTCTAACCACAACAGGTGGTGATGCTTCTCTAGCCACCAAGCTAGAATCATCGTCTTCTAGGCTCTCCTCCATTCGAATAGCAATGCGAATAGCCTCAACCTTAGAAGAGGGCTTTTCATATCTCACCTTGCTTGAATCCGAGGCTTCAAACCTCCAATGAAGTTCTTTGTCAACATCGCCACAATCCCCACCATGGTTGGCTCGACCTCGCCTCCACTCTTTCTCAACACCACACGAAAAGCGTGACTCCAGCTTCTCCGTTCTCTCTACGTATGATCTCACCTTCTCACTCTCTCCTTGCTTCAAAAAAGGTGACTTCACACATCAGCTTCTCGTAACTTTCATCCGAAGAAAGTTTTCAACAAGATTCTCTGTCAAACTCTCCCAAGTGTCTTCCTCCACATGCTCCTTCTTGTACTCATTGTACCACTTCAATGCAGAATCCTCCAAGAAGTCGGGCAAAAGGATAGCCCATTCGGGTTTCCTTCTCTCATTGTTTCCTATGCATGCCCTCTTGAAGTCTCTCACAAAAGATTCTACATCTTCTTTTTCTCTCCCATAGAACACCGGAAGCTTCCCCATTTCCAACTCCTTTTGTCGTTGTTGTTGGAAATTTATACGGGACTCCCTAATACAACACAAACAAAACTAGCTCCATTCTAGAGTAATTCATCAATGGCAAAATGAACGGAATTGGTTGGTCCAAGATTGCCATGGCTCTCTCCTCTCCTAAACACACTATGAGCCTTACCCTCATCGACATCTTCTCGATCATTCTGAAAATGATCTCCATCTTGATTAGAACTTGAGCCACATGGAGATTTCAACTTTTCGGTATTCTGCACTCAATTTATCTTCAAAGCCCTCCACTAGTGACTCCAACAGAGCTTTCACGCCACTACACTCGTGTCCTAAGGGAAGTCCGGTCACTCCACAATTTTCACAATAGTTTCCTCTTGGATTCATGGGGAGATGATGGTCCCGGATGAAGGTTTAGCTCTCCCACGTTTCGTCTCTCTCTCAACCTCCGATCTTTGGTCCTCAAAGGACAACTCACAAGCTTATGTCCCTCCTCTCCACAATAGAAGCAACTCTCACGTTTCGCTCTCGGGGAACTTTTAGTGTCCTCTCTTCAAACTCCACTCTGAACTCCCTCGTGTTCGAATCATTTGAAACAATCACGCCCAGCCCTTGAGGTATCTTAGATAACCGGATCTTCCAAAGAGGTTGATCTCCCATTTTCCAATGAGTGTCAAGTCATCCTCACTATGCAAAACACTCATGCACTCACTCTCTCGGAATGACCATAAACAAGTAAAAAGTAAATCTGAAAAGTAAAGCAGTTTTGCTCACTTTTATACCCCCCTATACTTCAGGTATCATAACTTTCTCTATAAAATGATCTCTCAACGAAATTTAAACCCACATGTAGCTTAGCTCTTGATATACAATCGTGCAAAGTTTCAAATCCTGATTCAATTCTTGCACGAATTGATAAGCTCTGTACACTTTTTCCCGAGAGCTATCTTTCAAAACCCATCAAGACCCTAGCAAATTCTAAACATCATAACTTTTGATCTAGACATGATATGACTGTTATTTCAAGTGCAAAACGTATCCCATCTACTAATCTAAAATCAATAAAATTATCGGAAAAACTTTGGAAAATAAAGTTTTCCTCCCAAATACATACTATAGCACTCGCCTCATCCCAAACAACACTTAAGTAAACAAAATGTACAAAATAACTTCCAGGCTATCATATAACACTACCGGATACACAAATGGTACATTACTATGCATCATGATCTCGGTTCGCTCTTCCCCACAGTCCTCTCCATATGAGTTCTCATCGTTGCGCTCTCACGGGCAATAAACTGGATTCGAACATCTCTTCTCCTTCTAGACCGAGGTCCCGCAACGGAACCAAAAATGTGACCTCCGGGCTGACTCTCACTCAGGTTTACCTCCGATGGCTTTTTGGAAGCTCATCATGAATCTAGAAGGACTTAGTCCCACCCTTTGCCCATGATCCTATTGCTCACTCTTACACAAACTCTCAAAGTCCAAGCTCTATTATGCACATTATCACCAAGAGTAAAATATCACTCAAAAAGGAAAGGGATACTTTGGTAATCAAAGTCTTCATTGAATCAAGGTTCCCTCCGAACATGACATCTCCAAGAACCAAGCTCCCTAAAACTAAGATCACCACACTATCTCCTCCCAAAACTAACTTCCATTCAAAAACTACTTGAGAGGTGCTTCTCAACCCTCTCTATTTATACTACTTAGAATCTTACCCTAGTAACTACAAGTAATCACCATGTAACTTCCTCTTACCAAGTTTAAACGAGGTAGAGATCACAAACCCCAATGAAAAGGGTACATGGCAACATGCAATTGGTCCACTTGGATCTTCTAGAAGCCCAACTACTCCCTAATTGACTTCTAGTGTACCAAGTCAATCTCGCCCCTAGATTTAAGGGTCTTCACCAAGTCCAACCAATGAAAACTAGTCCAAGTCAAGGGAAGTCAAGATACCCATGTGATGGAATCTATTCCTTGACTCATACTAAACAACAAAATAGTAGTTCTCATCTACCACACCAAAAGTTACTCTATATTTTCCTCCAACTTAACCATAACTAGCTAAACATAGTCATGACTAAGATAAACTTAGGCACAATTTAGATATACTTTCATTTTATCCTATATGTACAACCCTGGGTCTTACAGTACCGAAGGCATCGCGGCCTAAGGTGAAAGCAACTAAGGCAGCAGTAGAAGAACCACTTTCTTTGGTGCTGCCGGTTGGCGCAAAAGCTGGAGAATGTGGTAGTGCCAGTTCTGATGGAGCTGAATGAGATGGGAGGCAGTTATATTCAAGGGTGGAATCCGTAGGAAGACGGTTACATGGAGTCGATTCAGTTCCCCCGACCCGCATCGCCGAGGGAAGAAGGATCAGGCGGAGACTATTAAGCAGCTAACGAAGTCTATGGAGCGTCTAGAGAAGCAGAAGGCGGAAGTGCAGAAGGAAGCAGCCGCAGCAAAGCAAGCCTACGGAGAAATCTGTAGAATTCGGAGCGCGGAGGTAAAGTTTGTTGAGAGGGAGAATGAGAAGTTGCACCAGCAATTGAAGAGGGCGAAGCAGCAGTTGCATGAAGTTGATGTTGACCGACCGGCTAGATTAGAAGATTTGGCGAGTAGGTGCTCGCAATACCTTTTTGCTCGGTGTGACGACGTGGAGGCTGAAAGGTTGGAACGGTTGACAGTGGCAATGAATACCCCTTGCGATTCGAAGGATATGTAAGACCCAGGGTTGTACATATAGGATAAAATGAAAGTATATCTAAATTGTGCCAAAGTTTATCTTAGTCATGACTATGTTTAGCTAGTTATGGTTAAGTTGGAGGAAAATATAGAGTAACTTTTGGTGTGGTAGATGAGAACTTCTATTTTGTTGTTTAGTATGAGTCAAGGAATAGATTCCATCACATGGGTATCTTGACTTCCCTTGACTTGGACTAGTTTTCATTGGTTGGACTTGGTGAAGACCCTTAAATCTAGGGGCGAGATTGACTTGGTACACTAAAAGTCAATTAGGGAGTAGTTGGGCTTCTAGAAGATCCAAGTGGACCAATTGCATGTTGCCATGTACCCTTTTCATTGGGGTTTGTGATCTCTACCTCGTTTAAACTTGGTAAGAGGAAGTTACATGGTGATTACTTGTAGTTACTAGGATAAGATTCTAAGTAGTATAAATAGAGAGGTTGAGAAGCACCTCTCAAGTAGTTTTTCAATGGAAGTTAGTTTTGGGAGAAGATAGTGTGGTGATTTTAGTTTTGGGGAGCTTGGTTCTTGGAGACGTCATGTTCGGAGTGGAGCCTTGATTCAATGAAGACTTTGATTACCAAAGTATCCCTTTCCTTTTGAGTGATATCTTACTCTTGGTGATAATGTGCATAATAGAACTTGGACTTTGAGAGTTTGTGTAAGAGTGAGCAATAGGGTCATGGTCATAGGGTGGGACTAAGTCCTTCTAGATTCATGATGAGCTTCAAAAAGCCATCGGAGGTAAACCTGAGTGAGAGTCAGCCCGGTGGTCACAGATCGCAGGAAAGAGATGTACAAAGCCATGGGACGTGAATGCCAGGAAGCGATGCGAGTCCATCGGAAGGAGATCGCAGAGGACATCAGGGAATTGCAGATGAGCGTCGATGTCTTCGCATTGAAGGAAGAGACGTCATCGAAGGAACCTGAGATGCCCCGTAATTGTAGTCGGACGCGATCCGTGTAGACAACGATTAGGAATCGGTGCGAGTACATTGTATAAATAGGAGTAGTGTCAGAGTAGGATTATCGCTTTCTTTACAAGTGTTCATTGAAGAACCGCAATTGTAGTCGTGGTAGAACGGAGTGCTCGAGAAGTTGTTGAAGGTTGCGTTCGATTGGCCTTGACTGGTGCGTAATACCTGTGAAGTTACCCGGGTATTCGTCCATGAGCCATAGTCAGATTCACTTCGTAGTAGAACTTCATCGAGGACATCGCCTCGTCCGATGACTTGTAAAGGAGTGATCAACTCCCATCGTAAATTTGGAATGTAATTTCAATTACATGCGTAATACTGTGCAATGTGATGGATGGGTAATGGTTTGTTAATCTGACTTAGTGGTCCTGGACTACTCGGTTACAGCACTCTTCGGACTATGCATGTCCAGAGTCTTCAAAAGAAGCATAAACAGCCATATTCGTCATTTGAAAGAAAGATAACACCTCATTCCTTTGGGAACGAACTATAATTCTGTGCAAATGACAAAACCTTTGTGTAACCTATCTGTTACACACGTATGTGAGTATGCATAAGGTGAGGATCGTGGAAGGGTTCATCGGAGGAACTATCCGAGTGAACTGGGAAAGATCTTTGCGCGGAATGTGCAAGCTATGGCAACGAAACTAAGGGAAGACGATAAGAGTGTAGTCTATCTCTCGTCTTTCTTAGTACACCTGTACGCAAAGTTGGAGTGCCTGACGCCTAAAGAGAGGCAAGTGTATCGGTTGGAGAGTGGTTTGTCGGACTTGGATGCGGACATCGACAACGCTAGTAGTGGGTCGACAAGGAGTCTAGGCACGAGTGCGCCTCTTGAGCCGAAGAGAACGGGAGAAGTGAGACCGGTGGTGCAGAGCAAGCCTGATTCGGACTCGGACCTTGAGGTGATCAGGACATCAAGGAAGAGGAAGAGAGTAGTGGAAGACAGTCCACCCGCCACTCTAGCTGTTCAAAAAGATGTAGGAAAGAAGAAGATGGAAGAAGTAGGACCGGCCAAGTCCTCTGGTCCAAAGATGATGGCAGTAAAGCCGGGGCATGTGACCTCCGGGCTGACTCACACTCAGGTTTACCTCCGATGGCTTTTTGGAAGCTCATCATGAATCTAGAAGAACTTAGTCTCACCCTATGACCGTGACCCTATTGTTCACTCTTACACAAACTCTCAAAGTCCAAGCTCTATTATGCACATTATCACCAAGAGTAAGATATCACTCAAAAGGAAAGGGATACTTTGGTAATCAAAGTCTTCATTGAATCAAGGTTCCACTCCGAACATGACGTCTCCAAGAACCAAGCTCCCCAAAACTAAGATCACCACACTATCTTCTCCCAAAACTAACTTCCATTGAAAAACTACTTGAGAGGTACTTCTCAACCGCTCTATTTATACTACTTAGAATCTTACTCTAGTAACTACAAGTAATCACCATGTAACTTCCTCTTACCAAGTTTAAACGAGGTAGAGATCACAAATCCCAATGAAAAGGGTACATGGCAACATGCAATTGGTCCACTTGGATCTTCTAGAAGCCCAACTACTCCCTAATTGACTTCTAGTGTACCAAGTCAATCTCTAAGCCCTAGATTTAAGGGTCTTCACCAAGTCCAACCAATGAAAACTAGTCCAAGTCAAGGGAAGTCAAGATACCCATGTGATGGAATCTAGTCCTTGATTCCTACTTAATAACAAAATAGTAGTTCTCATCTACCACATCAAAAGTTACTCTATATTTTCCTCCAACTTAACCATAACTAGCTAAATATAGTCATGACTAAGATAAACTTAGGCACAATTTAGATATACTTGCATTTTATCCTATATGTACAACCACAGGTCTTACATTTACCCCGACCAAGATTTCACTGTCCTCGGAGTGAAGAAAGAATCTGTCGTCGATGAAACGCCTTCAACTTGTCGTGATTCACCCGGTCAAAATGTCGCCCTCCCAACTCCTTCAAATCATAAGTAAAGTTTCCCCACACCTTGTGAACTATGAAAGGACCAAAGTACTTTGGAAGAAATTTATTTCTTGCTCTCTTATATCTAATGGAGTCGTAAAGCATTACCCAATCACCTTCTTTGAAAATCTTCATCTTCTTCGTCCAAAGTCGATTATCATGATACTTCTTCTGCAATTGTTGAGCGTGCTCCACACGTACCATGGCCACAGCTCGAGCCTCCTCCAACTCCAATAGTTGTTGACGTCTTGATTTGATAGCTTCTACTCCATTCGTCCTCTTTAACTTCCGTTGGATAGTTAAGAAGGTCGTCAAATCAAATTGAATTGGAAGCTTTGACTCAACACCATATACCATACGGAAAGGTGAGTACCATGTTGATGTCTTCCAAGTTGTCCGATACTCCCACAAGATAGCATGCAGCCTCTTGTCCCAATTTTGCTTGCTCCCGTCCATGTCTGCATCCTTGGCCAACATCATGCAAAGCGTATAGTTGGTTCGCTTCCGCCAACCCATTAGCATTTGGTTTGTAGGAAGTAGTCACCCGTGCCTTGATGGAGAAATGACCTAGCATGGCTTGTATAATGCTTCCAACAAACTCACCACCTCTATCATATACAATTTCTAGAGGGCATCTGAATCTAGTTATTATCCTCTCATACGTAAATCTACCCACTTCTTCCTCACTAGTAGATTTTAGAGGTTTAGCTTCTACCCACTTGGTTAGATAATCAGTAGCTACCACAATGAACTTGTTACCCCGAGGAGTAAGATTCAAGGGTCCTACAAAATCTATTCCCCATTTCTCAAAAAGGACCTAAAATAGAACTGATGTCAAAGGAGGGGTTTTCATGGACTTTTTAGCAAAAGCTTGACACACATCACAACTCTTGCAAAATTCCACACAATCTTTGAAAATGCCCTTTGATGCCCAATGATAGCCTGCATCTAGGATCTTAAATGCGATTCCTTTCTTGCAAAGTGTCCTCCACATACCGAGCCTTCATGAAACTCCTTCATAAGTTGAATTGACTCCTCCCTTCCAACAGCCCTTCTGAGTAGTCCATCTACTCCTTGATGAAACAACACGTCCTCTATGATGGTATAAGGTGCACATCGCTTCACCAATGCATTCCTCTCCCGTGAATGCATGCCTTGGGGAAACTCTTCCTCTGAGATGAAATCCCATATCCCCTTGTATTCAGCCGGTACCTTTGTTATGGTGTCCATCATCAACAAATCCTCATCCCAATTTGGTTTGGCTAAAATAGGAGCCGTTACCAACGCCTTCTTAAGAAATTCGAACGCCACAGCTGCCTCTCCATCCTCGAGGATTAAATCATAATCCGTCCCCTTCTTCATAAGCTTTGTTGGAGAAAGAAAAGATGAACCACCGATAGTATCCCACCATTCCAAGGAATTGCCTCAACTTGGTCAACTTCACCGGAAAAGGTAAGTCGAGGATGCGTTTCACCTTTTCTGGATCCACCGTTATCCCATCCTTGGAGATGATGTGCCCTAACAACAAACCTTCCTCACATCCAAAAATGCATTTTTCTGGATTGAGCGAGGCCTTGGCTTTCTCCAACCGTTGTAGAATTTTGATCAAATGATCAAAATGATCCTCCTTCTTCCCGTAAACACAAAAATCATCTATGAAATCTCGCACAAATTTCCCAATAAAAGGTTCAAACACCTTGTTCATGAACCTCTGAAAAGTTGCTTGAGCATTACATAGACCAAAGGGCATTACCCTAAAGGCAAAAGTTCCCCATGGCGTGGTAAAGCTGATCTTCAAGAGCAATTTGAATTTGGTTATAACCACTATAACCATCTTCAAAACTATACCACTCATGACCTGCCACCTCCTCTAGAATCTCATCTATGAAAGGTAAAGGATAGTAATCCTTCTTTGTGACAGCATTCAACTTCTTGTAATCTACGCATACACGTAGCTTACCATTCTTCTTCTTGACTATCACAATAGGAGAAACCCATTCAAAATTCTCTACCTCATAGATGAAACCCGCATCCTTTAGCTTGTCGATCTCCTCCTTGACCACCACAGCCGTTGGTGGATTTATCCGACGTTGCTTCTAACGTGCTGGACGAGCCTTCTCCTCTAACTCAATGCGATGAGTTTCTAAGGTTACTTCCTTCAAATCCTTGTAGCTAAAGGCAAAGACATGGATATATTTTTGAAATACATCCAAGAACCTTGACTTCTCCTCCATAGTAACCTTGGGACCAAACTTGAGAGTGGAGAGCTGTCGAGTTATCTCATCTTCACTCATCTTCATCTTGTCGGGATCTTTCACCACCCCTGACCTAGGAAGTAAATCCATTGCAGCAAGAACTTGAACTTGAACATCATCGTCCGAGGTATCTTCAGATGATGTCTCCTCATCGGTCGACATGTTGGTGTCAACCTGTGAAAAAATGCAAGTTTCTTCACTCTCAGACTCTGAGTAATCACTCGTAGGTCTATCCGAGTCTGAGATTGCTCCTCCGCCACTTGTGAGAGGGACCTTCACTCGATGGTTTTTCGGCCCTATACGAAGGTAACCCTTATACCACCGATTAGTTGTCCTCACAGCCCTCAACCAAGGTCTTCCTAACAACAAGTCGTAGCTAGCCTCCTCAAGCACTTGAAAGGACAACAAGGTTTGAACTCCCATCACACTTACCACCACCTTGTCTACCACTCCAATGGGTCGCACCTTTTGCTTGTTGGCCATCCCAACAATGATGTTGGAAGGTCTTGAAAGCTTCATCCCCAACTTCTTCAACAAACGTTCTGACATGGCATTCATCGCTGATCTACCATCCACTAGTACATCCGAGACATCACGCCCATTAATGCGCACTTCAATCTTGAAGCCCGAGTGCATACCTCCGAGGCGCGGCATCCACCACTCCTACTCCAACATTCACCATGGAAGCTTTCCCTTGGATCGCCGCTTCTTGGTCCTTTTGGAGCTTAGGCCTCCCCTCAACTACTTTCTTATCGTAGGATTTAGAGCAATCAATTGGCCAACATTTATATTGGCTTTTTGATTCCCCACATCCTCCATCACGTCGTATTTGAGCTGGGTAGATGAAATGGAGAAATCATCCATTTCCAATTTCTTCCTCGGTGCTCTCGGTTGACTCACACCACTGGATCGAGTGCTCCGGCTTGGTTGATCTTCCATTGAGATGGACTCCTCTACAAATCTTGCTCTCTTCTTCTCGTGTGCAAGAATATCAACTCTAGAACTTATAGAGCTCTCTCCCTTCTCAAACGTGCACTGATGAGGAAACACATCAATAGACGCTACTCCCTTATCCTTCGATTGACTTGGGAGGGAGTAGAATTGTTGTGTCTAACTCCATCATGTTGTCGAGGATTAGGACAATTTCGTTGGAAATGAGGGCCTCCACAACTAAAGCATGAAACTGTGAAGTTCCCTTGTGGTGGATTTCCTTTTGGAGGATAATTCCCATACCCTCTAGATCCTCCCCCTACATTCTCGATTCCTCCTCTCCCATAGTTGTACTACGTTAATCTTGAGATCGGCGAGTGTTTACGTGATAGATTTCAACTCATGGTGCAAGTCTACCATGGAGAATTTACTATCGGCCAAAGCAACAACAAAAAGAGGAGTTGCCATTCTAACCACAACGGTGGTGATGCTTCTCTAGCCACCAAGCTAGAATCATCGTCTTCTAGGCTCTCCTCCATTCGAATAGCAATGCGAATAGCCTCAACCTTAGAAGAAGGCTTTTCATATCTCACCTTGCTTCGAATCTGAGGCTTCAAACCTCCAATGAAGTTCTTTGTCAACATTGCCACAATCCCCACCATGGTTGGCTCGACCTCGTCTCCACTCTTTCTCAACACCACACGAAAACGTGACTCCAGCTTCTCTGTTCTCTCCACGTATGATCTCACCTTCTCACTCTCTCCTTGCTTCAAAAAGGTGACTTCACACATCAGCTTCTCGTAACTTTCATCCGGAAGAAAGTTTTCAACAAGATTCTCCGTCAAACTCTCCCAAGTGTCTTCCTCCACATGCTCCTTCTTGTACTCATTGTACCACTTCAATGCAGAATCCTCCAAGAAGTCGGACAAAAGGATAACCCATTCGGGTTTCCTTCTCTCATTGTTTCCTATACATGCCCTCTTGAAGTCTCTCACAAAAGATTCTACATCTTCTTTCTCTTTCCCATAGAACACCGGAAGCTTCCCCATTTCCAACTCCTTTTGTCGTTGTTGTTGGAAATTTATACGGGACTCCCTAATACAACACAAACAAAACTAGCTCCATTCTAGAGTAATTCATCAATGGCAAAATGAACGGAATTGGTTGGTCCAAGATTGCCATGGCTCTCTCCTCTCCTAAACACACTATGAGCCTTACCCTCATCGACATCTTCTCGATCATTCAAAATGATCTCCATCTTGATTAGAACTTGAGCCACCTGGAGATTTCAGACTTTGCTCGCCTCTATCAGAGCTCCTACCACGACAAATTTCAGCTCAATCCGAGCTTTCTTCGTCATTTTCGCTAGAAATGCGTGCAAAGCTTGTAATCGCGAACACATTTCATTCTTTGTCTACGGGTCAAGACAGGCGCATTTTGCCAGTTTTTGGAGTTTTGCATGTTTTTTGAGGTGCAGTGGAGCTGTTTTTCCGCCCTAGTAGAGGAGGTGTTCTTTGTGTTCGTTTTGTATCTGTGCAGGTACTTGCCGTGTTGGAGTCGTGATTTCCGCTCGTGACCACAACCATGGCGTAATCGGTGAGCATGATCACTGGAGAGAAACTCGACAAGAACAATTTCCAAACGTGGAAATTTCGAATGAAGACCTTCCTTCAAGGCCGGGGCTATGGGAGCTTGTGACCGGGAGGAGAAAGCACCAATCGTGGTTCTTTGGTGATCTTCGTAGCGAATGCAGCGACATTGCGTGAGTGGAGAAAGTCTGTCGTATCAAGCCATCCACTACATTGCGCTCACGATCTCGGGCTTGATGATCGGTCACATTCAAGATCGTGGACACCCAAGGAAGCTTGGGACGCATTGTCCTGCATGTTTCATTCGGGAACAGAAGCTCGGAAGCTGCGATTCTGTCGCAAAGAATTCAATACTGTCAAGAAAGGCTCGATGTGTATCAGTGACTATGTCAATCACATCAAGCAACTGGCGAATCGGTTAGCATCTATCAATGTTCAACTTGATCCATTGTGATTATTGGTGCGACATTGCAAGGACCTTCTTGCCGAGTACAAGCAGTTCATCACTTCAATTTTGACCAGAGAACCTCTTCCAAGTTCGACGAATTGGTTCTAATGATGCTGGGAGAAGAAGTGCGAATTCGTAGGCAAGACTAGTGCTTCGTCCCACCCAGCAAGAATGTGTGTTTTTTGCAGGTTACGGAGGTGGAGGTAGAGGTCGTGGCGGAGGAGCCGGATATGGTGGTGATAGAGGTCGGGGGTGCGTAACAAGGCACCCCAAGGAAGCGCGCCACCGGCGGCCAGAAGGCAGGTTAACACCTGCAACTACTGTCACAAGAATGGTCACTATGCTAAAAATTTTTACAAGCGTCAGAACGATCTGCGCGCTTCGGGCGAACAGGGCCATGTAGCTACTTGAAGAACAAATTTTACTCATTGTGACACACCATAGTTATCTTTGCTTTCACTGATATCTGATTGGGTGATCGATTTCGGAGCTACCATCCACATGACGCCGCATCAAGAATGGTTTGCGTCGCTCGACACTGTGGAGACTCCTCAGTTCATGGTGATTGGAGATGATACGAAGCTCAAGATCAAGCATAAGGGTAAAATTCCGCTTGACATTCCATGATCCAATCTTTCTGGAATCAGAAATGTTTTACATGTTCCTACTCTGACTCGAAATCTGTTATCAGTAGGACAAATGGTAGAACAAAATTTCCAAGTGCGTTTCAACAAAGATGGATGCTTTGTTGAAGACTCCACAGGTACTGTTGTAGCTCGAGGTAGCAGGAGTGGTAAACTGTTCAAGCTAGATGCTACAGTTAATGTCAGTAAACAACCAACTCCTGTCATTACAAAAAGTGGCTTTGTAGTATCTGAAATAGATATTTGGCACAAGAGAATTGGGCACATGAACTTTCAGAAACTGAAGACTCTTCCGAGTTCAGATCTAGTCATAGGTTTGCCCAACTTCACTTCGACCCAACGGTGTGTCATTTGTGTCCCGCTTGTCCTTTCGGCAAACAAGCTAGACAACCTTTTAAGGGATCGGTGGGAGCGACCAAGCTTCTAGAGTTTGGTGCACACGGATGTATGGACTTCTTCTCAACCAAGTTTATCCGGTTTTGAGTACTTCGTGTCCTTCATTGATGATTTCTCTCGCTACACATGGGTTTACTTCCTTAAGAGCAAGAGCTCTTCGGATGTGTTGTCGACTTTCGCACTTTCCACACCTTGGTGGAGAAAGCGAGCCGGACAATCTATCCTTTGTCTACGTTCCGATGGAGGAGGCGAGTTTACGTCTTGAGAATTCACCTTTACCTACGTAAGCATGGCATACAACGCCGGAAGACTTGCGATTATACTCAACAACAGAACGGTGTTGCGGAGAGGAAGAATCGTCACATAGCGTAAGTCATTCGCGCTATGTTGAAGCCAGAAGAACACTGCCTAGACTGCTCGGGCAGTAAGCATTTCATTGCGGTGTACTTGATGAATCGAACTCCATTGCAGCAAGTTCACAACAAGACCCCGATGGAGGTATTCACAGGGCCACAAGCTTGATTACTCATTTCTGAAAGTTTTTTCGGTTGCATCCATTTATGTACACATTCCGGATGAGAAGCGCAAGAAGCTAGATCCCAAAGCTGAGAAGTGTATTTTCCTTGGATATGCCTTAGATACGAAAGGATATAGATGCTATAATCCTTCCTCTAGGCAATTCTATATCAGTAGAGATGTTGTATTTGAAGAGTTGCAATCTTGGTATGCACTGCGATTGTTCGGTCATACCCACTCTTCCTTTGAAAGCGCATAAGGAGTCCATCCTTTGTACCTTTACAGAGTGGAGTTTGCGGAGTCACACAAGATCTAGACACGAGTCTCTTGTACTTTGGAGCCGCTACGGATGAAGTTCACCGAGCACCATCCGCACCGACTCTAGACTTGAGGATTGTAGGAACATGTTTAGAGGTTTCAGACTGTTATTTTGTTTTTGGAACATAAATAAACGATATTTGGGGGAAGTATGTATCGCCGAATACGAATAGGAGAAATAAGCGCGAAGATGGCCAAGACGAATAAGTTGTTAAGGAGGTCCAAGCGTCGAACGGATTAGGCGTTAGTAACAACATCGACGGGCGTAACGAGCTGTGGAGGAGCAAGAACGAGTGTCGAGTCAAGTAGCCAAAATAAAGAGGAAGTCGGTCACTCGATCCGGAGCTCGTGAGGTGATTCAATTGCCTATGAAGAAGATGCCGACGGGAGTATATCGACCCTTGGTGCTGAAACCAGAATGGTCGACCAAAGAATTAGCACGATTGAAGACCTTGGGAGGAGAATTCTTGGTATGGCGCTAGGACTATGTGAGCCCAGAGTTGTGTGAAGAAGTTCGCGCCAAGAAGACACTAAATCCGATAGGCTGGAGAGGACATCCAGACTCGTGGGATGCGTTGCTTTGGGCTGAAGCCCTGGGAAGAGATTACTCGAAGGAGAAGGACGGAGTCAACTGGGAAGGTTTGGCAGTGTACACTGCATTCACCTTCGATCAGCAAAAATGGTTTGATCCCAGAGAGAGGAAGGGGACAAATGGCTTCAAGATCGATCTTATTCGGGACAACTTTCGAAGGAAGATAATGTATACATTGAATCAACTCTTCTCACCACAACGAACTACTTATGTAAGTATGCATAAGGTGAGAATAGTGGAGGGATTCGTCGGCGGAGCAATCAAGGTCAATTGGGGAGAAATCTTCGCTCGGAATGTGCAAGCGATGGGGCAGAGGCTGCGAACGGGAGAGAAGGGAGTAATCTATATCTCTTCGTTTCTGGTACACATGTATTCGCGCATGGGGTGGTTAACGCCACAAGAGAGGAGAAGATATCAAGTGAGCGTGGTCAGCACTTTGGGTGGGCCAGTAGCGAGCAATGGCAGCAATGGTTCGACGAGAAGTGTGGGACCCCACCAAGACGACGGTGTGCAGTAGCTGATGAGACCGAATCAGCAGGAGATGACTTCGGAGGCAAGGGCTAAGGCAGTGAGAGATAAGGAAAAAGCTATATTCGGAAGGGAGGACTCCGGGGGGACCACAGAGAAGAAAAGTCCCAGTGTGGAGATAATTTGAGCCCAAAAAAAGCGGAGGAAGCTAAAGGAAACCGCGCAATCGGGGAAGTCCAAGCATCAAGGCATCGCGGCCTAAGGTGAAAGCGACCAAGGTAGTAAAAAGAGAAGAGCCACTTTCTTCGGTTGCTACGCTGGCGCATAAGCTGGAGAATGTGGTAGTGCCAGTTCTGATGGAGCTGAACGAGATGGGTGGCAGTTACATTTAGGGGTGGAACCCGCAAGAAGACGGTTACATGGAGCTGATTCGCTTGTCGAAACCGCACGTGGGAAGAAGGATCAAGGCGAACACTATAAAGCGCTTGACGTAGCCTATGGAGTGTCTGGAGAAGCAGAAGACAGAGGTGACAAAGGAAGCAAAGAAGAAAGCAAGCTCACGGAGAAATCTGTAGAATTCGGAGCGCGGAAGTGAAATTTGTCGATAGAGAGAACGAGAAGCTTCACCATCAATTGAAGAGGGTGAAGCAGCAGTTACATGAAGTTGATGTTGACCGACCGGCTAGATTAGAAGATTTGGCGAGTAGGTGTCGCAATACCTTTTTGCTCGGTGTGACGATGTGGAGGCCGAAAAGGTTGGAACGTTTGACAGTGGCGATGAATATCCCTTGCGATTTGAAGGATCGCATGAAAGAGATGTACAAAGCCATGGGACGCGAATGCCAGGAAGCGATGCGAGTCCATCGGAAGGAGATCGCAGAGGAAATCAGGGAATTGCAGATGAGCGTCGATGTCTTCGCATTGAAGGAAGAGACGTCATCGAAGGAACCTGAGATGCCCCGTAATTGTAGTCGGACGCGATCCGTGTAGCCGATGATTAGGAATAGGTGCGAGTAGATTGTATAAATAGGAGTAGTGTTAGAGTAGGATTATCGCTTTCTTTACAAGTGTTCATTGAGAACCGTAATTGTAGTCTGGGTAGAACGAAGTGCTCGAGAAGCTGTTGAATGTTGCATTCGATTGGCCTTGACTGGTGCGCAATACCTGTGAAGATACCCATGTATTTGTCCATGAGCCATCGTCGGATTCACTTCGTAGTAGAACTTCATCGAGGACATCGCCTCGTCGACAGCTTGTAAAGGAGTGATCAACTCCCATCAGTAAATCTGGAGTGTAATTTCAATTACATGCATAATTCTGTGCAATGTAATGGATGGGTAATGGTTTGTTAATTTGACTTAGTGGTCTTGGACTACTCTGTCGCAATACTCTTCGGACTATGCATGTCCAGAATCTTCAAAAGAAGCATAAACAACCATATTTGTCGCAAACAGAAAGATAACACCTCATTCCCTTGGGAACAAACTGTAATTCTGTGCAAACGGCAAAACCTTTGTGTAACTTGTTTGTTACAAGGATCATCTTATTTTGCAACATATGATGTCCTCACCACGGATTACAGGTATTCATCTGTTGGATGAAGCATTCCAGAACGACGCTGCTGGTACATCACATATGAAGCAAGGGGCGACAAACATTACATCTGATACTGCCCTACGAAAATCTAAGAGAGTTCGGCATCCTGTTCAGCGATTTATGCATGAAAATTTCCTTGCTGATCATCATGCATACATGACTCACGTTCTTGCTGAGTCGGAACCGAGTACGCTTGAGGAGGCGATGCACAAAAATGAGTGGATTGAAGCCATGGAGACAGAACTTGCTGCACTTCGTCACCAACAAACATGGGAATTGGTGGACTTACCTCAAGGTAAGAAAGCGATTGGTTGCAGATGGGTCTTCAAGGTCAAGCGCCTTTCGGATGGCACCGTATCTCGATACAAGGCCGATTGGTAGCCAAGGGCTACGCATAACAAACATGGAGTGGACTACGAAGAGACGTTTAGTCCAGTTGCCAAGATGGCAACGATTCGTACGGTGGTTGCTATTGCTGTCAACAAGGGATGGCGACTGCATCAAATGGACTTCAAGAACGTCTTTCTCAATGGAGATCTCGGCGAGGAAGTCTACATGCAACAACCACCTGGTTACGAAGATCCGAAGTTTCTTTCCCACATTTGTAAGTTAAGGAAATCCCTCTATGGTTTGAAACAGTCTCCGAGAGCATGGTATGAGAAGATCAATTCCTTTCTCATGTCTCTTGGATTTGTAGTCTGTCATTCCGACTCATCCCTATACTGCATGAGATCAGGAGTTCATGTAGTGATGATTTCCATCTACGTAGATGATCTTATTATCACTAGGAACCATGAGGAGATGATTTCCCGCATCAAGAGTATCTTATGTTCCGAATTTGAGATACAAGACTTAGGATATCTCAAGTTCTTTCTTGGTGTGGAGTATATTATAGAGGAAAAGGATATGTGGCTAATACAATGTCAATACACTTTAGATAAGCTTAAGGAGTTCAAGATGTCTGATTGTAAACCAATAGACACTCCTCTACAACAAGGTCTAAAGCTAGAGTTAGATGATGGAGAGTTACTTGCAGATCCCCTGCCTGCATGCATGGATGGTTGGGAGTTTGATTTATCGATTATCACTAGACCGGATTTGAGCTATGCTGTTGGTCTAGTCAGTCAGTTCCTGCATGCTCCACGGGTACCGCATATGATGGCGGTTAAGTGGATTCTCCGCTATGTGAAGTCCACACTTCATTTTGGACTTCGATACAGATTTGGAGGTGAGCTGAACCTGCATGGCTACACCACTGCTGATTGGGCATGAGACATTTCTGGCAGGAGATCCACGTCTGGATATGCAATTGGACTTGGGAGTACGGCTGTGAGCTAGGCTTCTAAGAAGCAACCGACCGTGGCACTGTCTTCCACAGAGGCAGAGTGTCGTGGTGCTATGAATGCCACTTGTGAAGCAGTTTGGCTTCGTTCCTTGCTTTCTGATATTGGAGTAGATTATCCTAGTCCACAGGTTATATCCTAGCTGATAACATTAGCAGCATGAGGTTAGCCAACAATCCTGTTTTTCATGCTAGGACAAAGCACATTGAGGTGCATTATCACTTTGTTAGGGAGAAGGTCCTTGCAGGAGTAGTAGATCTTAGATACGTACATACAAGAGATCATGTTGCAGATATTTTCACCAAAGCTTTGCCTAGAGAGTCGTTTGCTACATTTCGAGATTGTCTAGGAGTTCAGGATGTACAGTTGAGCTTGAAGGGGAGTGTTAATATCCCAAGCTCATTGAGTTGATCTAGGGTTGTTACGTACTTGTGGTACAGATCTGTTTAGGGCTAACCCGAAATTAGGGATTCCTTGTACTCACCCTATATATATACAAGGGAAGGCAAAGCCTTCCTCATCTCATTCATGTACACTCTCTCTTGTCTGTTTGGTGTGCTCTCCTCTTCATGGAGTGATTCCTGAAGAGTCGATTTATCAACATCTCCTCTCCTAAACACACTATGAGCCTTACCCTCATCGACATCTTCTCGATCATTCTGAAAATGATCTCCATCTTCAATTAGAACTTGAGCCACCTGGAGATTTCAACTTTTCGGTATCTGCACTCAATTTATCTTCAAAGCCCTCCACTAGTGATTCCAACAGAGCTTTCACGCCACTACACTCGTGTCCTAAGGGAAGTCCGGTCACTCCACAATTTTCACAATAGGTTCCACTCTTGGATTCATGGGGAGATGATGGTCCCAGATGAAGGTTTAGCTCTCCCACGTTTCGTCTCTCTCTCAACCTCTGATCTTTGATCCTCAAAGGACAACTCACAAGCTTATGTCCCTCCTCTCCACAATAGAAGCAACTCTCACATTTCGCTCTCGGGGAACTTTTTAGTGTCCTCTCTTCAAACTCCACTCTGAACTCCCTCGTGTTCGAATCCGCTGAAACAATCACGTCCAGCCCTTGAGGTATCTTAGACAACCGGATCTTCCAAAGAGGTTGATCTCCCATTTTCCAATGAGTGTCAAGTCATCCTCACTATGCAAAACACCCATGCATAAACTCTCTCGAAATGACCATAAACAAGGAAAAAGCAAATCTGAAAAGTAAAGCGGTTTTGCTCACTTTTATACCCCCTATACTTCAGATATCATAACTTTCTCTATAAAAATGATCTCTCAACGAAATTTGGACCCACATGTAGCTTAGCTCCTGATGAACAATCGTGAAAAGTTTCAAATACTGATTCAATTCTTGCACGAATTGATAAGCTCTCTACACTTTTTCCCGAGAGCTATCTTTCAAAACCCGTCATGACCTAGCAAATTCTAAACATCATAACTTTTGATCTAGACATGATATGACTGTTATTTCAAGTGCAAAACGTATCCCATCTACTACTCTAAAATCAATAAAATTCTTGGAAAAACTTTGGAAAATAAAGTTTTCCTCCCAAATACGCACTATAGCACTCTCGCCTCATCCCAAACAACACTTAAGTAAACAAAATGTACAAAATAACTTCCAAGCTATCATATAACACTACCGGATACACAAACGGTACATTATTATGCATCATGATCTCGGTTTGCTCTTCCCCCATAGTCCTCTCCATATGAGTTCTCATCATTGCGCTCTCACGGGCAAGAAACTGGATTCGAAACATCTCTGCTCCTTCTAGATTGAGGTCCCGGCAACGGAACCAAAAATGTGACCTCCGGATTGACTCTCACTCAGATTTACCTCCGATGGCTTTTTGGAAGCTCATCATGAATCTAGAAGAACTTAGTCTCACCCTATGACCATGACCCTATTGTTCACTCTTACACAAACTCTCAAAGTCCAAGCTCTATTATGCACATTATCACCAAGAGTAAGATATCACTCAAAAGGAAAGGGATACTTTGGTAATCAAAGTCTTCATTGAATCAAGGCTCCACTCCGAACATGACGTCTCCAAGAACCAAGCTCCCCAAAACTAAGATCACCACACTATCTTCTCCCAAAACTAACTTCCATTGAAAAACTACTTGAGAGGTGCTTCTCAACCTCTCTATTTATACTACTTAGAATCTTACTCTAGTAATTACAAGTAATCACCATGTAACTTCCTCTTACCAAGTTTAAACGAGGTAGAGATCACAAACCCCAATGAAAAGGGTGCATGGCAACATGCAATTGATCCACTTGGATCTTCTAGAAGCCCAACTACTCCCTAATTGACTTCTAGTGTACCAAGTCAATCTCGACCCTAGATTTAAGGGTCTTCACCAAGTCCAACCAATGAAAACTAGTCCAAGTCAAGGGAAGTCAAAATTGTTAATATCCCAAGCTCATCGAGTTGATAGGTCGATCTTTGCCTGATGACTACAAGCCGTAGATCTAGGGTTGTTACGTACTGATGGTACAGATCTGTTTAGGGCTAACCCAAGATTAGGGTTTCTGTACTCACCTATATATACAGGGGAAGGCAAAGCCTTCCCTATCTCATTCCTGTACACTCTCTCTCTTGTCCCTTTGGTGTGCTCTCCTCTTCTTGGAGTGATTCCTGAGGAGTCGATTTCTCAACATGGTATCAGAGCTTGGTGGGAGCATTAGTTTTGTAGATTAGACATAGTGGAGTCTTTGGAGATCGATGAGGAGGCCTGCCCCGTGAGCGAGTTGATTGATGGGGAACCATTTCGTGTTTTCTCCGAATCTTCAATCGCGTTTTTGGAGGTCAAGATGATCTTTTTCGACCTATTTCTGATCGCATATATAGGGTGAGTACAGGGAAACCCTAATCTTGGGTTAGCCCTAAACAGATCTGTACCATCAGTACGTAACAACCCTAGATCTACGGCCTGTATTCATCAGGCAAAGATCGACCTATATCAACTCGATGAGCTTGGGATATTAACACTCCCCTTCAAGCTCAACTGTACATCCTGAACTCCTAGACAATGTCGAAATGTAGCAAACGACTCTCTAGGTAAAGCTTTGGTGAAGATATCTACAACCTAATCTCCTGTATGTATATATCTAAGATCTACTACACCTGAAAGGACCTTCTCCCTAACAAAGTGATAGTGCACCTCAATGTGCTTTGTCCTAGCATGAAAAAGAGGATTGTTGGCAAAATGCTTTGTCTTGACCCAAGCATTTAAGAGGGAAATGTGTTCGCGATTCTGCGGCAAAGACTTAAGTTTAAAAAGACGAAGAAAGCTCGGATTGAGCCGAAATTGTTCGTGGTAGGAGCTTTTAACCGAGGCGAGCAAAGTTCAGTCTAAAGGCGGAGCCTTTGCTTCGGAAGAATCCCTCAAATCTCCAAAAAAACTCGTTTAGGCCTCCAAACAGCTCCTCAAAGATTTTGGAAAAGGCGATAACTACCACCAACAACTCCAAATCGCACGAAAACTTCATGGCTATCAAATTCGACCATTTTGCGCAAGACAACTCCTCTTGGTGAGTTGGGCGATCAGAAATAGGTCGAAAATGATCATCTTGACCTCCGAAAACGCAATTGAAGATTCTGAGAAAACACGAAACGGTTCCCCAAGAATCTAATCGCTTCAGCGGGACAGCCTCCAACTTTGAGGCTCACTCCTCACTGATCTCCATCACTCCTCTATGTCTAATCTACATAACTAATGCTCCCACCATGCTCTGATACCATGTTGAGAAATCGACTCTTCAGGAATCACTCCAAGAAGAGGAGAGCACACCAAACAGACAAGAGAGAGTGTACAAGAATGAGATGAGGAAGGCTTTGCCTTCCCTTGTATATATATAGGGTGAGTACAAGGAAACCCTAATTTCGGGTTAGCCCTAAACAGTTCTGTACCATAGGTACGTAACAACCCTAGATCAACTCAATGAGCTTGGGATATTAACATATGAAGTTCTCGGGGAAGTTGCATCTCCGATGGATGGGACCCTATGTGGTCAAGGAAGTGTTTGATAATGGCTCTTTACAGCTATTAGATTTGGACGGGGCGGTATTTGCTACTCAAGTGAATGGCTGGAGAGTGAAGAGATATTATGATTGAAGTCGTCATGTGGGTATTTCACATTTAAGGGCGGACGTATGTAGGAGCGTAGTTCTTAGGATAAGTAGGATTTTTTTTGTTTTTGTGAATAAAGAGTTAAATTCGGGTTCTCTTGAAGGTATTCGTCCGAATATATGTTTGTTAGCTAAGAATACCATTAGGGAGTTCACACGAGTGAATTGCAAGGGAATTTAAGCGTGCGTTTGGGCGGTGGATTGAGGAATTGTCGAGAGAAAGTCGATGCCAAGAACTTGCCGAGCGGCCGGAGCAAGGAAAGCTAGCTGCAATGTCGAAACGTCGAACCGGAGGAGTTCCATCAGGAAGAAAAGCGACGATGGGGAGAATTCGACCGCTCATTCTGATGGCGGATTGGACTCCAGCGGAGTTGCTAAGGTTGAAGAACCTCGGTGGAGCATTTCTGTCATGGCGATGGAACTATGTGTGCCCGGAGCTGTGCGATGAAGTCCGGAGAGGGAAGCCGACGAAAGAATTGGAAGCGTAACGCGGCGGAGAAGTGGGATGCAAAGTCAGGCTTAAGGCTTTAGGACGCAACCACGAAGAGGATAAAGGCGGAGTCGATTGGGAGGGATCGGCAATGCATACGGCGTTCACCTTCGACGAGCGGAAGTGGTTCAACCCTAGGGAGAGGAAGGGGACGAATGGTTACAAGCTCGATTTGATCAAAGATGTCTTCAGGAGGAAGGTGGCACTCACCTTGAATCAGCTTTTCTCACCGCAGCGGACCACGTACGTGAGTATGCATAAGGTGAGGATCGTGGAAGGGTTCATCGGAGGAACTATCCGAGTGAACTGGGGAGAGATCTTTGCGCTGAATGTGCAGGCAATGGCAACGAAACTAAGGGAAGACGATAAGAGTGTAGTCTATCTCTCGTTTTTCTTAGTACACCTGTACGCAAAGTTGGAGTGGCTGACGCCTAAAGAGAGGCAACTGTATCGGTTGGAGAGTGGGTTGTCGGACTTGGATGCGGACATCGACAGCGCTAGCAATGGGTCGACAAGGAGTCTAGGCACGAGTGCGCCTCTTGAGCCGAAGAGAACGGGAGAAGTGAGACCGGCGGTGCAGAGCAAGCCTGATTCGGACTCGGACCTTGAGGTGATCGGGACATCAAGGAAGAGGAAGAGAGTAGTGGAAGACAGTCCACCCGCCACTCTAGCTGTTCGAAAAGATGTAGGAAAGAAGAAGATGGAAGAAGTAGGACCGGCCAAGTCCTCTGGTCCGAAGATGATGGCAGTAAAGCCGGGGCCGAAAACCTCGAAGGAGATTGCAGAACCCATGGCATCGGTACTACAGCTGTCGCAGAAGTTGGAAGCTGTGGTAGTCCCGGTATTGCTGGAGTTGAACGAGATGGGGCCGATGTATATGCTAGGGTGGGACCCTCAAGCAGACGGGTATATGGAGTTGATTCAGATGATGAACCGTCTGACGTTGGGAAAGGAAGATCAGTCCATCACAGTGAAGGAGTTGACAGAGAATGTGGACAAGCTGTCCAAAGAGAAAGCTGAGATGGAGAAGAAGGTTGAGGAGGCGAAGAAGGCCTACGAAGAGATCTGTCGTATTCAGGGTGCAGAGATCCATTTCGTGGAGAAGGAGAATGCACATCTTCGAGAGACAGTGCTGTGACCTCCGGGCTGACTCTCACTCAGGTTTACCTCCGATGGCTTTTTGGAAGCTCATCATGAATCTAGAAGGACTTAGTCCCACCCTTTGCCCATGATCCTATTGCTCACTCTTACACAAACTCTCAAAGTCCAAGCTCTATTATGCACATTATCACCAAGAATAAGATATCACTCAAAAGGAAAGGGATACTTTGGTAATCAAAGTCTTCATTGAATCAAGGTTCCACTCCGAACATGACATCTCCAAGAACCAAGCTCCCTAAAACTAAGATCACCACACTATCTCCTCTCAAAACTAACTTCCATTGAAAAACTACTTGAGAGGTGCTTCTCAACCTCTCTATTTATACTACTTAGAATCTTACCCTAGTAACTACAAGTAATCACCATGTAACTTCCTCTTACCAAGTTTAAACGAGGTAGAGATCACAAACCCCAATGAAAAGGGTACATGGCAACATGCAATTGGTCCACTTGGATCTTCTAGAAGCCCAACTACTCCCTAATTGACTTCTAGTGTACCAAGTCAATCTCGCCCCTAGATTTAAGGGTCTTCACCAAGTCCAACCAATGAAAACTAGTCCAAGTCAAGGGAAGTCAAGATACCCATGTGATGGAATCTATTCCTTGACTCATACTAAACAACAAAATAGTAGTTCTCATCTACCACACCAAAAGTTACTCTATATTTTCCTCCAACTTAACCATAACTAGCTAAACATAGTCATGACTAAGATAAACTTAGGCACAATTTAGATATACTTTCATTTTATCCTATATGTACAACCCCTGGGTCTTACATTTACCCCGGACCAAGATTTCCTCCGTCCCCGGAGTGAAAGAATCTGATCGTCGATGAAACGGCTTCAACTTGTCGTGATTCACCCGGTCAAAATGTCGTCCTCCCAACTCCTTCAAATCGTAAGTAAAGTTTCCCCACACCTTGTGAACTATGAAAGGACCAAAGTACTTTGGAAGAAATTTCTTTCTTGCTCTCTTTATATCTAATGGAATCGAAAAGCATTACCCAATCACCTTCTTTGAAAATCTTCATCTTCTTCGTCCCCAAATCGATTATCATGATACTTCTTACGCAATTGTTGAGCCCGCTCCACACGTACCATGGCCCAATTTCGAGCCTCCTCCGGCTCCAACAGGTTGTTGACATCTTGATTTGATAGCTTCTACTCCATTCTTCCTCTTTAACTTCCGTTGGATAGTTAAGAAGGTAGATCAAATCAAATTGAATTGGAAGCTTTGACTCGACACCATATACCATACGGAAAGGTGAGTACCCTGTTGATGTCTTCCAAGTCGTCCGATACTCCCACAAGATAGCATGCAGCCTTTTGTCCCAATTTTGCTTGCTCCGTCCATGTTCGCATCCTTGGCCAACATCATGCAAAGCGTATAGTTGGTTCGCTTCGCCAACCCATTAGCATTTGGTTTGTAGGAAGTAGTCACCCGTGCCTTGATGGAGAAATGACCTAGCATGGCTTGTATAATGCTTCCAACAAACTCACCACCTCTATCAGACACAATTTCTAGAGGGCATCCGAATCTAGTTATTATCCTCTCATATAGAAATCTACCCACTTCTTCCTCACTAGTAGATTTTAGAGGTCTAGCTTCTACCCACTTGGTTAGATGTCTGTAGCTACCACAATGAACTTGTTACCCCGAGGAGTAAGATTCAAGGGTCCTACAAAATCTATTCCCCACTTTTCAAAAGGACCTAAAATAGAACCGATGTCAAAGGAGGGGTTTTCATGGACTTTTTAGCAAAAGCTTGACACACATCACAACTCTTGCAAAATTCCACACAATCTTTGAAAATGCCCTTCCAATGATAGCCTTTGCATCTAGGATCTTAAATGCGATTACCTTTCCCGCAAAGTGTCCTCCACATCTAGAGCCTTCATGAAACTCCTTCATAAGTTGAATTGACTCCTCCCTTCCAACAACCCTTCCGAGTAGTCCATCTGCTCCTTGATGAAACAACACGTCCTCTATGATGGTATAAGGTTCACATCGCTTCACCAATGCATTCCTCTCCCGTGAATGCATGCCTTGGGGAAACTCTCCCTCCGAGATGAAATCCCATATCCCCTTGTATTCAGCCGGTACCTTTGTTATGGTGTCCATCATCAGCAAATCCTCATGCGGAAATGTATCATCCTTTGGTTGATCTCCTTCCTCATCGTATGCTCGAGACATCAAATCGGCATTGGCATGTTTCTTACCGGTCGATCCTCAATGATGTAATCAAACTCCGCCAAGAACAACTTCCATCCGGCTATCCTACCCTCAAACATTAGGCTTGTTGAAAATGTACTTCAAAGCCTTGTGGTCGAGAACGATAGTAAACTTCCCTCCCAATAGATAGTGTCGAAACTTCTTGAGTGAGAAGATCACGCCTAAAGCCTCCCTTTCGATCCTTTGAATAATTTCTCTCACCGCACCATCTGTCTACTAGCATAAGCAATTGGATGATCATGGCTATCTTCATCTAAGCGGCTTAGAGTGCATCCTATAGCAATGTTTGATGCATCCGTGTAGAGAATGAAAGGTTTACCCCAATTTGGTTTGGCTAAAATAGGAGCCGTTACCAACGCCTTCTTAAGAAGTTCGAAGCATGCCGCTTCTCTCCATCCTTGAGGATTAAATCGTAATCCGTCCCCTTCTTCATGTAAACCGTCAAGGCATAAGCTTTGTTGGAGAAGGAAAAGATGAACCGTCGATAGTATCCCACCATTCCAAGGAACTGCCTCAACTTGGTCAACGCCACCGAAAAGGTAAGTCGAGGATGCGTTTCACCTTTTCTCGATCCACCGCTATACCATCCTTGGAGATGATGTGCCCTAACAACAAACCTTCCTCACATCCAAAAATGCATTTTTCTGGATTGAGCGAGGCCTTGGCTTTCTCCAAACATTGTAGAATTTTGATCAAATGATCAAAATGATCCTCTTTCTTCCAGTATACACAAAAATCTATGAAATATCGCACAAAATTCCCAATAAAAGGTTCAAACACCTTGTTCATGAACCTCTGAAAAGTTGCTTGAACATTACATAGACCAAAGGGCATTACTCTAAAGGCAAAAGTTCCCCATGGCGTGGTAAAAGTGGTTTTGAGCTGATCTTGAGGGAGCAATTTGAATTTGGTTATAACCACTATAACCATCTCCAAAACTATACCACTCATGACCCGCCACCTCCTCTAGAATCTCATCTATGAAAGGTAAAGGATAGTAATCCTTCTTTGTGACAAAGATTCAACTTCTTGTAATCTACGCATACACGTAGCTTACCATTCTTCTTCTTGACTATCACAATAGGAGAAACCCATTCAAAATTCTCTACCTCATAGATGAAACCCGCATCCTTTAGCTTGTCGATCTCCTCCTTGACCACCACACCGTTGGTGGATTTATCCGACGTTGTTTCCGACGTCTTTGGACGAGCATTCTCCTCTAACTCAATGCGATGAGTTTCTAAGGTTACTTCCTTCAAATCCTTGTAGCTAAAGGCAAAGACATGGATATATTTTCGAAATATATCCAAGAACCTTGACTTCTCCTCCATAGTAACCTTGGGACCAAACTTGAGAGTGGAGAGCCGTCGAGTTATCTCATCTTTACTCATCTTCATCTTGTCGGGATCTTTGACCACCCCCGCCTAGGAAGTAAATCCATTGCAGCAAGAACTTGAACTTGAACATCATCGTCCGAGGTATCTTCAGATGATGTCTCCTCATCGATCGACATGTTGGTGTCAACCTCTGAAAAACTACCACTTTCTTCACTCTCGGACTACGAGTAATCACTGTAGGTCTATCCAGTGCGAGACCGCTCCTCCGCCACTTGTGAGAGGGACCTTCACTCGATGGTTTTTCGGCCCTATCTGAAGGTAACCCTTATGCCACCGATCGGTTGTCCTCTGCCCCTCAACCAAGGTCTTCCTAACAACAAGTCGTAGCTAGCCTCCTCAAGCAACTTGAAAGGACAACAAGGTTTGAACTCCCATCACACTTACCACCACCTTGTCCACCACTCCAATGGGTCGCACCTTTTGCTTGTTGGCCATCCCAACAATGATGTTGGAAGGTCTTGAAAGCTTCATCCCCAACTTCTTCAACAAACGTTCGACATGGCATTCACCGCAGATCCACCATCCACTAGTACATCCGAAACATCACGTCCATTAATGCGTACTTCAATCTTCAAGCCCGAGTGCATACCTCCGAGGCAAGCGGCATCCACCACTCCTACTCCAACATTCGCCATGGAAGCTTTCCCCTTGGATCGTCGCTTCTTGGTCCTTTTGGAGCTTAGGCCTCCCCTCAACTCCTTTCTTATCGTAGGATTTAAAGCAATCAATTGGCCATTGAGTTATATTGGCTTTTTGATTCCCCACATCCTCCACCACGTCGTATTTGATTTGGGTAGATGAAATGGAGAAATCATCCATTCCCAACTTCTTTCTCGGTGCTCTCGGTTGACTCACACCCCTTGGATCGAGTGCTCCGCTTGGTTGATCTTCCATTGAGATGGACTCCTCACGCAAATCTTGCTCTCTTCTTCTCGTGTGCAAGAATATCAACTCGGAACTTATAGAGCTCTCTCCCTTCTCAAACGTGCATCGATGAGGAAACACATCAATAGACGCTTACTCCCTTATCCTTCGATTGACTTGGAGCAGAGTAGAATTGTTGTGTCTAACTCCATCATGTTGTCGAGGATTAGGACAATTTCGTTGGAAATGAGGGCCTCCACAACTAAAGCATGAAACCGTGAAGTTCCCTTGTGGTGGATTTCCTTTTGGAGGATAATTCCCATACCCTCTAGATCCTCCCCTACATTCTCGATTCCTCCTCTCCCATAGTTGTACTACGTTAATCTTGAGATCGTGAGTGTTTTCGTGATAGATTTCAACTCATGGTGCAAGTCTACCATGGAGAATTTACTCATTGGCGCAAAGAACAACAATTAGGAGTTGCCATTCTAACCACAACAGGTGGTGATGCTTCTCTAGCCACCAAGCTAGAATCATCGTCTTCTAGGCTCTCCTCCATTCGAATAGCAATGCGAATAGCCTCAACCTTAGAAGAGGGCTTTTCATATCTCACCTTGCTTCGAATCACGAGGCTTCAAACCTCCAATGAAGTTCTTTGTCAACATCGCCACAATCCCCACCATGGTTGGCTCGACCTCGTCTCCACTCTTTCTCAACACCACACGAAAAGCGTGACTCCAAACTTTCTCCGTTCTCTCTACGTATGATCTCACCTTCTCACTCTCTCCTTGCTTCAAAAAAGGTGACTTCACACATCGACTTCTCGTAACTTTCATCCGGAAGAAAGTTTTCAACAAGATTCTGTCAAACTCTCCCAAGTGTCTTCCTCCACATGCTCCTTCTTGTACTCATTGTACCACTTCAATGAGAATCCTCCAAGAAGTCGGGCAAAAGGATAGCCCATTCGGTTTCCTTCTCTCATTGTTTCCTATGCATGCCCTCTTGAAGTCTCTCACAAAAGATTCTACATCTTCTTTCTCTCTCCCATAGAACACCGGAAGCTTCCCCATTTCCAACTCCTTTTGTCGTTGTTGTTGGAAATTTATACGGGACTCCCTAATACAACACAAACAAAACTAGCTCCATTCTAGAGTAATTCATCAATGGCAAAATGAACGGAATTGGTTGGTCCAAGATTGCCATGGCTCTCTCCTCTCCTAAACACACTATGAGCCTTACCCTCATCGACATCTTCTCGATCATTCTGAAAATGATCTCCATCTTCATTAGAACTTGAGCCACATGGAGATTTCAACTTTTTCGGTATCTGCACTCAATTTATCTTCAAAGCCCTCCACTAGTGACTCCAACAGAGCTTTCACGCCACTACACTCGTGTCCTAAGGGAAGTCCGGTCACTCCACAATTTTCACAATAGTTTCCACTCTTGGATTCATGGGGAGATGATGGTCCCAGATGAAGGTTTAGCTCTCCCACGTTTCGTCTCTCTCTCAACCTCCGATCTTTGGTCCTCAAAGGACAACTCACAAGCTTATGTCCCTCCTCTCCACAATAGAAGCAACTCTCACGTTTCGCTCTCGGGAACTTTTTAGTGTCCTCTCTTCAAACTCCACTCTGAACTCCCTCGTGTTCGAATCATTTGAAACAATCACGTCCCAGCCCTTGAGGTATCTTAGATAACCGGATCTTCCAAAGAGGTTGATCTCCCATTTTCCAATGAGTGTCAAGTCATCCTCACTATGCAAAACACTCATGCACTCACTCTCTCGGAATGACCATAAACAAGTAAAAAGTAAATCTGAAAAGTAAAGCAGTTTTGCTCACTTTTTTATACCCCCTATACTTCAAGTATCATAACTTTCTCTATAAAAATGATCTCTCAACGAAATTTAAACCCACATGTAGCTTAGCTCTTGATATACAATCGTGCAAAGTTTCAAATCCTGATTCAATTCTTGCACGAATTGATAAGCTCTGTACACTTTTTCCCGAGAGCTATCTTTTCAAAACCCATCAAGACCCTAGCAAATTCTAAACATCATAACTTTTGATCTAGACATGATATGACTGTTATTTCAAGTGCAAAACGTATCCCATCTACTAATCTAAAATCAATAAAATTATCGGAAAACTTTGGAAAATAAAGTTTTCCTCCCAAATACATACTATAGCACTCTCGCCTCATCCCAAACAACACTTAAGTAAACAAAATGTACAAAATAACTTCCAGGCTATCATATAACACTACCGGATACACAAATGGTACATTACTATGCATCATGATCTCGGTTCGCTCTTCCCCCACAGTCCTCTCCATATGAGTTCTCATCGTTGCGCTCTCACGGGCAATAAACCGGATTCGAACATCTCTTCTCCTTCTAGGCGAGGTCCCGGCAACGGAACCAAAAATGTGACCTCGGGCTGACTCTCACTCAGGTTTACCTCCGATGGCTTTTTGGAAGCTCATCATGAATCTAGAAGGACTTAGTCCCACCCTTTGCCCATGATCCTATTGCTCACTCTTACACAAACTCTCAAAGTCCAAGCTCTATTATGCACATTATCACCAAGAGTAAAATATCACTCAAAAGGAAAGGGATACTTTGGTAATCAAAGTCTTCATTGAATCAAGGTTCCACTCGAACATGACATCTCCAAGAACCAAGCTCCCTAAAACTAAGATCACCACACTATCTCCTCCCAAAACTAACTTCCATTCAAAAACTACTTGAGAGGTGCTTCTCAACCTCTCTATTTATACTACTTAGAATCTTACCCTAGTAACTACAAGTAATCACCATGTAACTTCCTCTTACCAAGTTTAAACGAGGTAGAGATCACAAACCCCAATGAAAAAGGGTACATGGCAACATGCAATTGGTCCACTTGGATCTTCTAGAAGCCCAACTACTCCCTAATTGACTTCTAGTGTACCAAGTCAATCTCGCCCCCTAGATTTAAGGGTCTTCACCAAGTCCAACCAATGAAAACTAGTCCAAGTCAAGGGAAGTCAAGATACCCATGTGATGGAATCTATTCCTTGACTCATACTAAACAACAAAATAGTAGTTCTCATCTACCACACCAAAAGTTACTCTATATTTTCCTCCAACTTAACCATAACTAGCTAAACATAGTCATGACTAAGATAAACTTAGGCACAATTTAGATATACTTTCATTTTATCCTATATGTACAACCCTCAGGTCTTACAAGCATCAAGGCATCATGACCTAAGGTGAAAGCAACTAAGGCAGCAGTAGAAGAACCACTTTCTTTGGTGCTACAGTTGGCGCAAAAGCTGGAGAATGTGGTAGTGCCAGTTCTGATGGAGCTGAATGAGATGGGAGGCAGTTATATTCAAGGGTGGAATCCGTAGGAAGACGGTTACATGGAGCTGATTCAGTTCCTGAACCGCACTGCTCGAGGGAAGAAGGATCAGGCGGAGACTATTAAGCAGCTAACGAAGTCTATGGAGCGTCTAGAGAAGGAGGCGGAAGTGCGTATGAAGCAACAAGAAGAAAGCAGCAAGCCTACGGAGAAATCTGTAGAATTCGGAGCGCGGAGGTAAAGTTTGTTGAGAGGGAGAATGAGAAGTTGCACCAGCAATTGAAGAGGGCGAAGCAGCAGTTGCATGAAGTTGATGTTGACCGACCGGCTAGATTAGAAGATTTGGCGAGTAGGTGCTCGCAATACCTTTTTGCTCGGTGTGACGACGTGGAGGTGAAAGGTTGGAACAGGTTGCCGGTGGCAATGAATACCCCTTTGCGATTCAAGGATATGTAAGACCTGGGGTTGTACATATAGGATAAAATGAAAGTATATCTAAATTGTGCCAAAGTTTATCTTAGTCATGACTATGTTTAGCTAGTTATGGTTAAGTTGGAGGAAAATATAGAGTAACTTTTTGGTGTGGTAGATGAGAACTTCTATTTTGTTGTTTAGTATGAGTCAAGGAATAGATTCCATCACATGGGTATCTTGACTTCCCTTGACTTGGACTAGTTTTCATTGGTTGGACTTGGTGAAGACCCTTAAATCTAGGGGCGAGATTGACTTGGTACACTAAAAGTCAATTAGGGAGTAGTTGGGCTTCTAGAAGATCCAAGTGGACCAATTGCATGTTGCCATGTACCCTTTTCATTGGGGTTTGTGATCTCTACCTCGTTTAAACTTGGTAAGAGGAAGTTACATGGTGATTACTTGTAGTTACTAGGATAAGATTCTAAGTAGTATAAATAGAGAGGTTGAGAAGCACCTCTCAAGTAGTTTTTCAATGGAAGTTAGTTTTGGGAGAAGATAGTGTGGTGATTTTAGTTTTGGGGAGCTTGGTTCTTGGAGACGTCATGTTCGGAGTGGAGCCTTGATTCAATGAAGACTTTGATTACCAAAGTATCCCTTTCCTTTTGAGTGATATCTTACTCTTGGTGATAATGTGCATAATAGAACTTGGACTTTGAGAGTTTGTGTAAGAGTGAGCAATAGGGTCATGGTCATAGGGTGGGACTAAGTCCTTCTAGATTCATGATGAGCTTCCAAAAAGCCATCGGAGGTAAACCTGAGTGAGAGTCAGCCCGGTGGTCACAGATCGCAGGAAAGAGATGTACAAAGCCATGGGACGTGAATGCCAGGAAGCGATGCGAGTCCATCGGAAGGAGATCGCAGAGGACATCAGGGAATTGCAGATGAGCGTCGATGTCTTCGCATTGAAGGAAGAGACGTCATCGAAGGAACCTGAGATGCCCCGTAATTGTAGTCGGACGCGATCCGTGTAGACAACGATTAGGAATCAAAGAAGTACATTGTATAAATAGGAGTAGTGTCAGAGTAGGATTATCGCTTTCTTTACAAGTGTTCATTGAAGAACCGCAATTGTAGTCAGGGTAGAACGGAGTGCTCGAGAAGCTGTTGAAGGTTGCGTTCGATTGGCCTTGACTAGTGCGTAATACCTGTGAAGTTACCCGGGTATTCGTCCATGAGCCATAGTCAGATTCACTTCGTAGTAGAACTTCATCGAGGACATCGCCTCGTCGACAGCTTGTAAAGGAGTGATCAACTCCCATCAGTAAATTTGGAATGTAATTTCAATTACATGCGTAATACTGTGCAATGTGATGGATGGGTAATGGTTTGTTAATCTGACTTAGTGGTCCTGGACTACTCGGTTCTGACACTCTTCGGACTATGCATGTCCGAGTCTTCAAAAAAGCATAATAAAACCATATTCGTCATTTGAAAGAAAGATAACACCTCATTCCTTTGGGAACGAACTATAATTCTGTGCAAATGACAAAACCTTTGTGTAACCTATCTGTTACACACGTATGTGAGTATGCATAAGGTGAGGATCGTGGAAGGGTTCATCGGAGGAACTATCCGAGTGAACTGGGAAAGATCTTTGCGCGGAATGTGCAAGCTATGGCAACGAAACTAAGGGAAGACGATAAGAGTGTAGTCTATCTCTCGTCTTTCTTAGTACACCTGTACGCAAAGTTGGAGTGCCTGACGCCTAAAGAGAGGCAAGTGTATCGGTTGGAGAGTGGTTTGTCGGACTTGGATGCGGACATCGACAACGCTAGTAGTGGGTCGACAAGGAGTCTAGGCACGAGTGCGCCTCTTGAGCCGAAGAGAACGGGAGAAGTGAGACCGGTGGTGCAGAGCAAGCCTGATTCGGACTCGGACCTTGAGGTGATCGGGACATCAAGGAAGAGGAAGAGAGTAGTGGAAGACATCCACCCGCCACTCTAGTCGTTCAAAAGATGTAGGAAAGAAGAAGATGGAAGAAGTAGGACCGGCCAAGTCCTCTGGTCCAAAGATGATGGCAGTAAAGCCGGGGCATGTGACCTCCGGGCTGACTCACACTCAGGTTTACCTCCGATGGCTTTTTGGAAGCTCATCATGAATCTAGAAGAACTTAGTCTCACCCTATGACCGTGACCCTATTGTTCACTCTTACACAAACTCTCAAAGTCCAAGCTCTATTATGCACATTATCACCAAGAGTAAGATATCACTTAAAAAAGGAAAGGGATACTTTTGGTAATCAAAGTCTTCATTGAATCAAGGTTCCACTCCGAACATGACGTCTCCAAGAACCAAGCTCCCCAAAACTAAGATCACCACACTATCTTCTCCCAAAACTAACTTCCATTGAAAAACTACTTGAGAGGTACTTCTCAACCGCTCTATTTATACTACTTAGAATCTTACTCTAGTAACTACAAGTAATCACCATGTAACTTCCTCTTACCAAGTTTAAACGAGGTAGAGATCACAAATCCCAATGAAAAGGGTACATGGCAACATGCAATTGGTCCACTTGGATCTTCTAGAAGCCCAACTACTCCCTAATTGACTTCTAGTGTACCAAGTCAATCTCGCCCCTAGATTTAAGGGTCTTCACCAAGTCCAACCAATGAAAACTAGTCCAAGTCAAGGGAAGTCAAGATACCCATGTGATGGAATCTAGTCCTTGATTCCTACTTAATAACAAAATAGTAGTTCTCATCTACCACATCAAAAGTTACTCTATATTTTCCTCCAACTTAACCATAACTAGCTAAATATAGTCATGACTAAGATAAACTTAGGCACAATTTAGATATACTTGCATTTTATCCTATATGTACAACCCCAGGTCTTACATTTACCCCCGGACCAAGATTTCACTCTGTCCTCGGAGTGAAAGAATCTGGTCGTCGATGAAACGCCTTCAACTTGTCGTGATTCACCCGGTCAAAATGTCGTCCTCCCAACTCCTTCAAATCATAAGTAAAGTTTCCCCACACCTTGTGAACTATGAAAGGACCAAAGTACTTTGGAAGAAATTTATTTCTTGCTCTCTTATATCTAATGGAGTCGTAAAGCATTACCCAATCACCTTCTTTGAAAATCTTCATCTTCTTCGTCCAAAGTCGATTATCATGATACTTCTTCTGCAATTGTTGAGCGTGCTCCACACGTACCATGGCCACAGCTCGAGCCTCCTCCAACTCCAATAGTTGTTGACGCCTTGATTTGATAGCTTCTACTCCATTCGCCCTCTTTAACTTCCGTTGGATAGTTAAGAAGGTCGTCCAAATCAAATTGAATTGGAAGCTTTGACTCAACACCATATACCATACGGAAAGGTGAGTACCATGTTGATGTCTTCCAAGTTGTCCGATACTCCCACAAGATAGCATGCAGCCTCTTGTCCCAATTTTGCTTGCTCCCCGTCCATGTTCCGCATCCTTGGCCAACATCATGCAAAGCGTATAGTTGGTTCGCTCTGCCAACCCATTAGCATTTGGTTTGTAGGAAGTAGTCACCCGTGCCTTGATGGAGAAATGACCTAGCATGGCTTGTATAATGCTTCCAACAAACTCACCACCTCTATCATATACAATTTCTAGAGGGCATCTGAATCTAGTTATTATCCTCTCATACAGAAATCTACCCACTTCTTCCTCACTAGTAGATTTTAGAGGTTTAGCTTCTACCCACTTGGTTAGATAATCTGTAGCTACCACAATGAACTTGTTACCCCGAGGAGTAAGATTCAAGGGTCCTACAAAATCTATTCCCCATTTCTCAAAAGGACCTAAAATAGGAACTGATGTCAAAGGAGGGGTTTTCATGGACTTTTTAGCAAAAGCTTGACACACATCACAACTCTTGCAAAATTCCACACAATCTTTGAAAATGCCCTTTGATGCCCAATGATAGCCTGCATCTAGGATCTTAAATGCAGTTACCTTTCTTGCAAAGTGTCCTCCACATACCGAGCCTTCATGAAACTCCTTCATAAGTTGAATTGACTCCTCCCTTCCAACAAATTTCCGAGTAGTCCATCTACTCCTTGATGAAACAACACGTCCTCTATGATGGTATAAGGTGCACATCGCTTCACCAATGCATTCCTCTCCCGTGAATGCATGCCTTGGGGAAACTCTTCCTCTGAGATGAAATCCCATATCCCCTTGTATTCAGCCGGTACCTTTGTTATGGTGTCCATCATCAACAAATCCTCATCCCAATTTGGTTTGGCTAAAATAGGAGCCGTTACCAACGCCTTCTTAAGAAATTCGAACGCCACAGATGCCTCTCCATCCTCGAGGATTAAATCATAATCCGTCCCCTTCTTCATAAGCTTTGTTGGAGAAAGAAAAGATGAACCACCGATAGTATCCCACCATTCCAAGGAATTGCCTCAACTTGGTCAACTTCACCTGGGAAAAGGTAAGTCGAGGATGCGTTTCACCTTTTCTGGATCCACCGTTATCCCATCCTTGGAGATGATGTGCCCTAACAACAAACCTTCCTCACATCCAAAAATGCATTTTTCTGGATTGAGCGAGGCCTTGGCTTTCTCCAACCGTTGTAGAATTTTGATCAAATGATCAAAATGATCCTCCTTCTTCCCGTAAACACAAAAATCATCTATGAAATCTCGCACAAATTTCCCAATAAAAGGTTCAAACACCTTGTTCATGAACCTCTGAAAAGTTGCTTGAGCATTACATAGACCAAAGGGCATTACCCTAAAGGCAAAAGTTCCCCATGGCGTGGTAAAGCTGATCTTCAAGAGCAATTTGAATTTGGTTATAACCACTATAACCATCTTCAAAACTATACCACTCATGACCAGCAACCTCCTCTAGAATCTCATCAATGAATGGTAAAGGATAGTAATCCTTCTTTGTGACAAACATTCAACTTCTTGTAATCTACGCATACACGTAGCTTACCATTCTTCTTCTTGACTATCACAATAGGAGAAACCCATTCAAAATTCTCTACCTCATAGATGAAACCCGCATCCTTTAGCTTGTCGATCTCCTCCTTGACCACCACAGCCGTTGGTGGATTTATCCGACGTTGCTTCTAACGTGCTGGACGAGCCTTCTCCTCTAACTCAATGCGATGAGTTTCTAAGGTTACTTCCTTCAAATCCTTGTAGCTAAAGGCAAAGACATGGATATATTTTTGAAATACATCCAAGAACCTTGACTTCTCCTCCATAGTAACCTTGGGACCAAACTTGAGAGTGGAGAGCTGTCGAGTTATCTCATCTTCACTCATCTTCATCTTGTCGGGATCTTTCACCACCCCTGACCTAGGAAGTAAATCCATTGCAGCAAGAACTTGAACTTGAACATCATCGTCCGAGGTATCTTCGGATGATGTCTCCTCATCGGTCGACATGTTGGTGTCAAGCGCGTGAAAAAAATGCAAGTTTCTTCACTCTCGGACTCGAGTAATCACTCAGAGGTCTATCCGAAGTCCGAGATTGCTCCTCCGCCACTTGTGAGAGGGACCTTCACTCGATGGTTTTTCGGCCCTATCTGGAAGGTAACCCTTATACCACCGATTAGTTGTCCTCACAGCCCTCAACCAAGGTCTTCCTAACAACAAGTCGTAGCTAGCCTCCTCAAGCACTTGAAAGGACAACAAGGTTTGAACTCCCATCACACTTACCACCACCTTGTCTACCACTCCAATGGGTCGCACCTTTGCTTGTTGGCCATCCCAACAATGATGTTGGAAGGTCTTGAAAGCTTCATCCCCAACTTCTTCAACAAACGTTCTGACATGGCATTCATCGCTGATCTACCATCCACTAGTACATCCGAGACATCACGTCCATTAATGCGTACTTCAATCTTCGAAGCCTGAGTGCATACCTCCGAGGCGGCGGCATCCACCACTCCTACTCCAACATTCACCATGGAAGCTTTCCCCTTGGATCGTCGCTTCTTGGTCCTTTTGGAGCTTAGGCCTCCCCTCAACTACTTTCTTATCGTAGGATTTAGAGCAATCAATTGGCCAACATTTATATTGGCTTTTTGATTCCCCACATCCTCCATCACGTCGTATTTGAGCTGGGTAGATGAAATGGAGAAATCATCCATTTCCAATTTCTTCCTCGGTGCTCTCGGTTGACTCACACCTTGGATCGAGTGCTCCGGCTTGGTTGATCTTCCATTGAGATGGACTCCTCTACAAATCTTGCTCTCTTCTTCTCGTGTGCAAGAATATCAACTCTAGAACTTATAGAGCTCTCTCCTTCTCAAACGTGCACCGATGAGGAAACACATCAATAGACGCTACTCCCTTATCCTTCGATTGACTTGGAGCAGGAGTAGAATTGTTGTGTCTAACTCCATCATGTTGTCGAGGATTAGGACAATTTCGATTTGGAAATGAGGGCCTCCACAACTAAAGCATGAAACGTGAAGTTCCCTTGTGGTGGATTTCCTTTTGGAGGATAATTCCCATACCCTCTAGATCCTCCCCTACATTCTCGATTCCTCCTCTCCCATAGTTGTACTACGTTAATCTTGAGATCGGAAAGTGTTTTACGTGATAGATTTCAACTCATGGTGCAAGTCTACCACTTTGGAGAATTTACTCTCCACAAAGAAGAACAACGATAGGAGTTGCCATTCTAACCACAACAGTGGTGATGCTTCTCTAGCCACCAAGCTAGAATCATCGTCTTCTAGGCTCTCCTCCATTCGAATAGCAATGCGAATAGCCTCAACCTTAGAAGAAGGCTTTTCATATCTCACCTTGCTTCGAACCGAGGCTTCAAACCTCCAATGAAGTTCTTTGTCAACATTGCCACAATCCCCACCATGGTTGGCTCCGACCTCGTCTCCACTCTTTCTCAACACCACACGAAAACGTGACTCCGGCTTCTCTGTTTCTCTCCACGTATGATCTCACCTTCTCACTCTCTCCTTGCTTCAAAAAAAGGTGACTTCACACATCGGCTTCGTAACTTTCATCCGGAAGAAAGTTTTCAACAAGATTCTCCGTCAAACTCTCCCAAGTGTCTTCCTCCACATGCTCCTTCTTGTACTCATTGTACCACTTCAATGCTAATCCTCCAAGAAGTCGGACAAAAGGATAACCCATTCGGGTTTCCTTCTCTCATTGTTTCCTATACATGCCCTCTTGAAGTCTCTCACAAAAGATTCTACATCTTCTTTCTCTTTCCCATAGAAACACCGGAAGCTTCCCCATTTCCAACTCCTTTTGTCGTTGTTGTTGGAAATTTATACGGGACTCCCTAATACAACACAAACAAAACTAGCTCCATTCTAGAGTAATTCATCAATGGCAAAATGAACGGAATTGGTTGGTCCAAGATTGCCATGGCTCTCTCCTCTCCTAAACACACTATGAGCCTTACCCTCATCGACATCTTCTCGATCATTCTGAAAATGATCTCCATCTTCAGTTAGAACTTGAGCCACCTGGAGATTTCAGACTTTGCTCGCCTCTATCAGAGCTCCTACCACGACAAATTTCAGCTCAATCCGAGCTTTCTTCGTCATTTTCGCTTAGAAATCGTGGCGGTAATCGCGAACACATTTCATTCTTTGTCTACGGGTCAAGACAGGCGCATTTTGCCAGTTTTTGGAGTTTTGCATGTTTTTTGAGGTGCAGTGGAGCTGTTTTTCCGCCCTAGTAGAGGAGGTGTTCTTTGTGTTCGTTTTGTATCTGTGCAGGTACTTGCCGTGTTGGAGTCGTGATTTCCGCTCGTGACCACAACCATGGCAGAATCAGTGAGCATGATCACTGGAGAGAAACTCGACAAGAACAATTTCCAAACGTGGAAATTTCGAATGAAGACCTTCCTTCAAGGCCAGGGGCTATGGGAGCTTGTGACCGGGGAGGAGAAAGCACCAATCGTGGTCTTTTGGTGATCTTCGTAGCGGCAGCGCACATTGCGTGAGTGGAGAAAGCCGTCCGTATCAAGCCATCCACTACATTGCGCTCACGATCTCAGGCTTGATGATCGGTCACATTCAAGACTGTGACACACCCAAGGAAGCTTGGGACGCATTGTCACAGATGTTTCATTCGGGAACAGAAGCTCGGAAGCCGCAGATTGCCGCAAGAATTCAATACGGTCAAGAAAAGGCTCGATGTGTGCTAGTGACTATGTCAATCACATCAAGCAACCGCGCGAATCGCTTAGCATCTATCAATGTTCAACTTGATCCGATTGTGATTATTGGTGCGACATTGCAAGGGACGCTGCGAGTACAAGCAATTCATTACGTCAATTTTGACCAGAGAACCTCTTCCGAAGTTCGACGAATTGGTCCTAATGATGTTGGGAGAAGAAGTGCGACTGCAGGCAAGTACTAGTGCTTCGTCCAGCCCGCAAGAATGTGTGTTTTTTGCAGGTTCTGGAGGTGGAGGTAGAGGTCGTGGCAGAGGAGCCGGATATGGTGGTGATAGAGGTCGTGTGCAGAACAAGGCACCCAACCAGCCAGGCGCGCCACCGGCGGCCAGAAGGCAGGTTAACACCTGCAACTACTGTCACAAGAATGGTCACTATGCTAAAAATTTTTACAAGCGTCAGAACGATCGCGCCGGGCGCTTAACAGGGGGCCATGTAGCTCTGAAGAAACGACTACTCATTGTGACACACCATAGTTATCTTTGCTTTCACTTTTTGTCTGATTGGGTGATCGATTTTCGAGCTACCATCCACATGACGCCGCATCAAGAATGGTTTTGCGCCGCCGACACCGTGGAGACTCCTCGTTCATGGTGATTGGAGATGATACGAAGCTCAAGATCAAGCATAAGGGTAAAATTCCGCTTGACATTCCATGATCCAATCTTTCTCGGAATCGAAATGTTTTACATGTTCCTACTCGACTCGAAATCTGTTATCAATAGGACAAATGGTAGAACAAAATTTCCAAGTGCGTTTCAACAAAGATGGATGCTTTGTTGAAGACTCCACAGGTACTGTTGTAGCTCGAGGTAGCAGGAGTGGTAAACTGTTCAAGCTAGATGCTACAGTTAATGTCAGTAAACAACCAACTCCTGTCATTACAAAAAGTGGCTTTGTAGTATCTGAAATAGATATTTGGCACAAGAGAATTGGGCACATGAACTTTCAGAAACTGAAGACTCTTCCGAGTTCAGATCTAGTCATAGGTTTGCCCAACTTCATACGCCCCGGCCATCGCGGTGTGTCCCGCTTGTCTCCGCTCGGCAAACAAGCTAGACAACCTTTTAAGGGATCGGTAGGAGAGAGCGACCAAGCTTCTAATTTGGTGCACACAGATGTATGGACTTCTTCTCAACCAAGTTTATCTGGTTTTGAGTACTTCGTGTCCTTCATTGATGATTTCTCTCGCTACACATGGGTTTACTTCCTTAAGAGCAAGAGCTCTTCAGATGTGTTGTCAGCTTTCCAGACTTTCCACACCTTGGTGGAGAAACGCCTGACAATCTATCCTTTGTCTACGTTCCGATGGAGGAGGCGAGTTTCTGTCTTGAGAATTCACTGCTTACCTACGTAAGCATGGCATACAACGCCAGAAGACTTGCAGTTATACTCAACAACAGAATGGTGTTGCGGAGAGGAAGAATCGTCACATATAGCGTAAGTCGCTCGCGCTATGTTGAACGAGAAGAACTCGCCTAGACTGCGGGCGGGCGTAAGCATTTTGTTGCGGTGTACTTGATGAATCGAACTCCGACTGCAGCAGATTCACAACAAGACCCCGATGGAGGTATTCACAGGCCACAAGCTTGATTACTCATTTCTGAAAGTTTTCGGTTGCATCTGTTATGTACACATTCCGGATGAGAAGCGCAAGAAGCTAGATCCCAAAGCTGAGAAGTGTATTTTCCTTGGATATGCCTTAGATACGAAAGGATATAGATGCTATAATCCTTCCTCTAGGCAATTCTATATCAGTAGAGATGTTGTATTTGAAGAGTTGCAATCTTGGTATGCACCTGCGATTGTTCCGGTCATACCCACTCTTCCCGCCGAAATCGCACCAAGGAGTCCATCCACCGTACCTTTGCTGCAGTGGAGTTTTACGGAGTCACACAAGCCTAGACCCGAAGTCTCTTGTACTTTTGAGTCGCTACGGATGAAGTTCACCGAGCACCATCCAGACCGACTCCTAGACTTGAGGATTGTAGGAACATGTTTAGAGGTTTCAGACTGTTATTTTGTTTTTGGAACATAAATAAACGATATTTGGGGGAAGTATGTATCGCCGAATACGAATAGGAGAAATAAGCGCGAAGATGGCCAAGACGAATAAGTTGTTAAGGAGGTCTGAAGCGTCGAACGGATTAGGGCAGTTAGTAACAACATCGACGGGCGTAACGAGCTGTGGAGGAGCAAGAACGAGTGTCGAGTCAAGTAGCCAAAATAAAGAGGAAGTCGGTCACTCGATCCGGAGCTCGTGAGGTGATTCAATTGCCTATGAAGAAGATGCCGACGGGAGTATATCGACCCTTGGTGCTGAAACCAGAATGGTCGACCAAAGAATTAGCACGATTGAAGACCTTGGGAGGAGAATTCTTGGTATGGCGCTAGGACTATGTGAGCCCGAGTTGTGTGAAGAAGTTCGCGCCAAGAAGACACTAAATCCGATAGGTCGGAGAGGACATCCGGACTGTGGATGCGTTTGTTTTGGGCCGAAGCCCCGGGAAGAGATTACTCGAAGGAGAAGGACGGAGTCAATCTGGGAAGGTTTGGCAGTGTACACTGCATTCACCTTCGATCAGCAAAAATGGTTTGATCCCAGAGAGAGGAAGGGGACAAATGGCTTCAAGATCGATCTTATTCGGGACAACTTTCGAAGGAAGATAATGTATACATTGAATCAACTCTTCTCACCACAACGAACTACTTATGTAAGTATGCATAAGGTGAGAATAGTGGAGGGATTCGTCGGCGGAGCAATCAAGGTCAATTGGGGAGAAATCTTCGCTCGGAATGTGCAAGCGATGGGGCAGAGGCTGCGAACGGGAGAGAAGGGAGTAATCTATATCTCTTCGTTTCTGGTACACATGTATTCGCGCATGGGGTGGTTAACGCCACAAGAGAGGAGAAGATATCAAGTGAGCGTGGTCAGCACTTTGGGTGGGCCAAGGCGAGCAATGGCAAAGAAGTGGTTCGACGAGAAGTGTGGGACCCCACCAAGACGACGGTGCAAAAATCGATGAGACCGAATCGCCAGGAGATGACTTCGGAGGCAAGGGCTAAGGCAAGTGAGAGATAAGGAAAAAGCTATATTCGAAGGGAGGACTCGGGGACCACAGAGAAGAAAAGTCCTAGTGGGAGATAATTATGGAGCCCAAAGAAGAAGCGGAGGAAGCTAAAGGAAACCGCGCAATCGTGAAGTCCCAGCATCAAGGCATCGCGCCTAAGGTGAAAGTTTACTAAGGTAGAAAGAGAAGAGCCACTTTCTTCGGTGGTACGCTTGGCGATAAGCCGGAGAATGTGGTAGTGCCGCCTGGATGGAGCCGAACGAGATGGGTGGCGCTACATTTAGGGGTGGAACCCGCAAGAAGACGGTTACATGGAGCCGATTGGGGCTTGCCGAACCGCATGTACTGTGGGAAGAAGGATCAAAGTAACACTATAAAGCAGTTGACGTAGTCTATGGAGTGTCCGGAGAAGGTACACGTAGGTGACAAAGGAAGCAAAGCAAAGAAAGCAAGCCTACACGGAGAAATCAGAATTGAGCGGAAGTGAAATTTGTCGATAGAGAGAACGAGAAGCTTCACCATCAATTGAAGAGGGTGAAGCAGCAGTTACATGAAGTTGATGTTGACCGACCGGCTAGATTAGAAGATTTGGCGAGTAGGTGCTCGCAATACCTTTTTGCTCGGTGTGACGATGTGGAGGCTGAAAGGTTGGAACGTTTGACAGTGGCGATGAATATCCCTTGCGATTTGAAGGATCGCATGAAAGAGATGTACAAAGCCATGGGACGCGAATGCCAGGAAGCGATGCGAGTCCATCGGAAGGAGATCGCAGAGGAAATCAGGGAATTGCAGATGAGCGTCGATGTCTTCGCATTGAAGGAAGAGACGTCATCGAAGGAACCTGAGATGCCCCGTAATTGTAGTCGGACGCGATCCGTGTAGCCGATGATTAGGAATAGGTGCGAGTAGATTGTATAAATAGGAGTAGTGTTAGAGTAGGATTATCGCTTTTTTACAAGTGTTCATTGAGAACCGTAATTGTAGTCAGGTAGAACGAAGTGCTCGAGAAGTCGTTGAATGTTGCATTCGATTGGCCTTGACTAGTGCGCAATACCTGTGAAGATACCCATGTATTTGTCCATGAGCCATCGTCGGATTCACTTCGTAGTAGAACTTCATCGAGGACATCGCCTCGTCGACAGCTTGTAAAGGAGTGATCAACTCCCATCAGTAAATCTGGAGTGTAATTTCAATTACATGCATAATTCTGTGCAATGTAATGGATGGGTAATGGTTTGTTAATTTGACTTAGTGGTCTTGGACTACTCTGTCGCAATACTCTTCGGACTATGCATGTCCAGAATCTTCAAAAGAAGCATAAACAACCATATTTGTCGCAAACAGAAAGATAACACCTCATTCCCTTGGGAACAAACTGTAATTCTGTGCAAACGGCAAAACCTTTGTGTAACTTGTTTGTTACAAGGATCATCTTATTTTGCAACATATGATGTCCTCACCACGGATTACAGGTATTCATCTGTTGGATGAAGCATTCCAGAACGACGCTGTTGGTACATCACATATGAAGCAAGGGGCGACAAACATTACATCCGAGCGCGCCTCTTAAAATCTAAGAGAGTTCGGCATCCCTGTTCAGCGATTTATGCATGAAAATTTCCTTGCTGATCATCATGCATACATGACTCACGTTCTTGCTGAGTCGGAACCGAGTACGCTTGAGGAGGCGATGCACAAAAATGAGTGGATTGAAGCCATGGAGACAGAACTTGCTGCACCGTCACCAACAAACATGGGAATTGGTGGACTTACCTCAAGGTAAGAAAGCGATTGGTTGCGAGATGGGTCTTCAAGGTCAAGCGCAACTCGGATGGCACCGTATCTCGATACAAGGCCGATTGGTAGCCAAAGGGCTACGCATAACAAAGATGGAGTGGACTACGAAGAGGCGTTTAGTCCATTTGCCAAGATGGCAACGATTCGCACGGTGGTTGCTATTCTTTGTCAACAAGGGATGGCGGCGCATCAAATGGACTTCAAGAACGTCTTTCTCAATGGAGATCTCGGCGAGGAAGTCTACATGCAACAACCACCGTTACGAAGATCCAAGTTTCTTTCCCACATTTGTAAGTTAAGGAAATCCCTCTATGGTTTGAAACAGGCTCCGAGAGCATGGTATGAGAAGATCAATTCCTTTCTCATGTCTCTTGGATTTGTAGTCCGTCATTCGACTCATCCCTATACTGCATGAGATCAGGAGTTCATGTAGTGATGATTTCCATCTACGTAGATGATCTTATTATCACTAGGAACCATGAGGAGATGATTTCCGCATCAAGAGTATCTTATGTTCAATTTGAGATACAAGACTTAGGATATCTAAAGTTCTTTCTTGGTGTGGAGTATATTATAGAGGAAAAGGATATGTGGCTAATACAACGTCAATATGCTTTAGATAAGCTTAAGGAGTTCAAGATGTCGATTGTAAACCAATAGACACTCCTCTACAACAAGGTCTAAAGCTAGAGTTAGATGATGGAGAGTTACTTGCGGATCCCCCGCCTGCATGCATGGATGGTTGGGAGTTTGATTTATCCGATTATCACTAGACCGGATTTGAGCTATGCCGTTGGTCTAGTCGGTCGGTTCTGCATGCTCCACGGGTACCGCATATGATGGCGGTTAAGTGGATTCTCCGGCTATGTGAAGTCCACACTTCATTTTGGACTTCGATCTGATTTGGAGGTGAGTGAACCGCATGGCTACACCACTGCTGATTGGGCATGAGACATTTCTGGCAGGAGATCCACGTCTGGATATGCAATTGGACTTGGGAGTACGGCTGTGAGCTAGGCTTCTAAGAAGCAACCGACCGTGGCAATCTTTCTTTCCACGTAGGCAGAGAGTGTCGTGGTGCTATGAATGCCACTTGTGAAGCGGTTTGGCTTGTTCCTTGCTTTTCGATATTGGAGTAGATTATCCTAGTCCTACGCTTATCCTAGGCGATAACATTAGCAAACATGAGGTTAGCCAACAATCCTGTTTTTCATGCTAGGACAAAGCACATTGAGGTGCATTATCACTTTGTTAGGGAGAAGGTCCTTTCAGGTGTAGTAGATCTTAGATATATACATACAAGAGATCAGGTTGCACATATCTTCACCAAAGCTTTGCCTAGAGAGTCGTTTGCTACATTTCGAGATTGTCTAGGAGTTCAGGATGTACAGTTGAGCTTGAAGGGGAGTGTTAATATCCCAAGCTCATTGAGTTGATCTAGGGTTGTTACGTACTTGTGGTACAGATCTGTTTAGGGCTAACCCGAAATTAGGGATTCCTTGTACTCACCCTATATATATACAAGGGAAGGCAAAGCCTTCCTCATCTCATTCATGTACACTCTCTCTTGTCTGTTTGGTGTGCTCTCCTCTTCATGGAGTGATTCCTGAAGAGTCGATTTATCAACATCTCCTCTCCTAAACACACTATGAGCCTTACCCTCATCGACATCTTCTCGATCATTCTGAAAATGATCTCCATCTTCAATTAGAACTTGAGCCACCTGGAGATTTCAACTTTTCGGTATCTGCACTCAATTTATCTTCAAAGCCCTCCACTAGTGATTCCAATGAGCTTTCACGCCACTACACTCGTGTCCTAAGGGAAGTCCGGTCACTCCACAATTTTCACAATAGGTTCCACTCTTGGATTCATGGGGAGATGATGGTCCCAGATGAAGGTTTAGCTCTCCCACGTTTCGTCTCTCTCTCAACCTCTGATCTTTGATCCTCAAAGGACAACTCACAAGCTTATGTCCCTCCTCTCCACAATAGAAGCAACTCTCACATTTCGCTCTCGGGAACTTTTTAGTGTCCTCTCTTCAAACTCCACTCGAACTCCCTCGTGTTCGAATCCATTTGAAACAATCACGCCCAACCCCTTGAGGTATCTTAGACAACCGGATCTTCCAAAGAGGTTGATCTCCCATTTTCCAATGAGTGTCAAGTCATCCTCACTATGCAAAACACCCATGCATAAACTCTCTCGAAATGACCATAAACAAGGAAAAAGCAAATCTGAAAAGTAAAGCGGTTTTGCTCACTTTTATACCCCCCTATACTTCAGATATCATAACTTTCTCTATAAAAATGATCTCTCAACGAAATTTGGACCCACATGTAGCTTAGCTCCTGATGAACAATCGTGAAAAGTTTCAAATACTGATTCAATTCTTGCACGAATTGATAAGCTCTCTACACTTTTTCCCGAGAGCTATCTTTCAAAACCCGTCATGACCCTAGCAAATTCTAAACATCATAACTTTTGATCTAGACATGATATGACTGTTATTTCAAGTGCAAAACGTATCCCATCTACTACTCTAAAATCAATAAAATTCTTGGAAAAACTTTGGAAAATAAAGTTTTCCTCCCAAATACGCACTATAGCACTCTCGCCTCATCCCAAACAACACTTAAGTAAACAAAATGTACAAAATAACTTCCAAGCTATCATATAACACTACCGGATACACAAACGGTACATTATTATGCATCATGATCTCGGTTTGCTCTTCCCCCATAGTCCTCTCCATATGAGTTCTCATCATTGCGCTCTCACGGGCAAGAAACTGGATTCGAAACATCTCTGCTCCTTCTAGATTGAGGTCCCGGCAACGGAACCAAAAATGTGACCTCCGGATTGACTCTCACTCAGATTTACCTCCGATGGCTTTTTGGAAGCTCATCATGAATCTAGAAGAACTTAGTCTCACCCTATGACCATGACCCTATTGTTCACTCTTACACAAACTCTCAAAGTCCAAGCTCTATTATGCACATTATCACCAAGAGTAAGATATCACTCAAAAGGAAAGGGATACTTTGGTAATCAAAGTCTTCATTGAATCAAGGCTCCACTCCGAACATGACGTCTCCAAGAACCAAGCTCCCCAAAACTAAGATCACCACACTATCTTCTCCCAAAACTAACTTCCATTGAAAAACTACTTGAGAGGTGCTTCTCAACCTCTCTATTTATACTACTTAGAATCTTACTCTAGTAATTACAAGTAATCACCATGTAACTTCCTCTTACCAAGTTTAAACGAGGTAGAGATCACAAACCCCAATGAAAAGGGTGCATGGCAACATGCAATTGATCCACTTGGATCTTCTAGAAGCCCAACTACTCCCTAATTGACTTCTAGTGTACCAAGTCAATCTCGACCCTAGATTTAAGGGTCTTCACCAAGTCCAACCAATGAAAACTAGTCCAAGTCAAGGGAAGTCAAAATTGTTAATATCCCAAGCTCATCGAGTTGATAGGTCGATCTTTGCCTGATGACTACAAGCCGTAGATCTAGGGTTGTTACGTACTGATGGTACAGATCTGTTTAGGGCTAACCCAAGATTAGGGTTTCCCTGTACTCACCCTATATATACAGGGGAAGGCAAAGCCTTCCCTATCTCATTCCTGTACACTCTCTCTCTTGTCCCTTTGGTGTGCTCTCCTCTTCTTGGAGTGATTCCTGAGGAGTCGATTTCTCAACATGGTATCAGAGCTTGGTGGGAGCATTAGTTTTGTAGATTAGACATAGTGGAGTGCTGGAGATCAGTGAGGAGGCTGTCCCGCTGAAGCGAGTTGATTGATGGGGAACCATTTCGTGTTTTCTCCGAATCTTCAATCGCGTTTTTGGAGGTCAAGATGATCTTTTTCGACCTATTTCTGATCGCATATATAGGGTGAGTACAGGGAAACCCTAATCTTGGGTTAGCCCTAAACAGATCTGTACCATCAGTACGTAACAACCCTAGATCTACGGCCTGTATTCATCAGGCAAAGATCGACCTATATCAACTCGATGAGCTTGGGATATTAACACTCCCCTTCAAGCTCAACTGTACATCCTGAACTCCTAGACAATGTCGAAATGTAGCAAACGACTCTCTAGGTAAAGCTTTGGTGAAGATATCTACAACCTAATCTCCTGTATGTATATATCTAAGATCTACTACACCTGAAAGGACCTTCTCCCTAACAAAGTGATAGTGCACCTCAATGTGCTTTGTCCTAGCATGAAAAAGAGGATTGTTGGCAAAATGCGCCTGTCTTGACCCGCAGACGAAGAGGGAAATGTGTTCGCGATTCTTACAATGCAAGATTTTAAGCGAAAAAAGACGAAGAAAGCTCGGATTGAGCCGAAATTGTTCGTGGTAGGAGCTTTAACTGAGGCGAGCAAAGTTCAGTCTAAAGGCGGAGCCTTTGCTTCGGAAGAATCCCTCAAATCTCCAAAAAAACTCGTTTAGGCCTCCAAACAGCTCCTCAAAGATTTTGGAAAAGGCGATAACTACCACCAACAACTCCAAATCGCACGAAAACTTCATGGCTATCAAATTCGACCATTTTGCGCAAGACAACTCCTCTTGGTGAGTTGGGCGATCAGAAATAGGTCGAAAATGATCATCTTGACCTCCGAAAACGCAATTGAAGATTCTGAGAAAACACGAAACGGTTCCCCAAGAATCTAATCGCTTCAGCGGGACAGCCTCCAACTTTGAGGCTCACTCCTCACTGATCTCCATCACTCCTCTATGTCTAATCTACATAACTAATGCTCCCACCATGCTCTGATACCATGTTGAGAAATCGACTCTTGAGAATCACTCCAAGAAGAGGAGAGCACACCAAATGTACAAGAGAGAGTGTACAAGAATGAGATGAGGAAGGCTTTGCCTTCCCTTGTATATATATAGGGTGAGTACAAGGAAACCCTAATTTCGGGTTAGCCCTAAACAGTTACGTACCATAGGGTGCGTAACAACCCTAGATCAACTCAATGAGCTTGGGATATTAACATATGAAGTTCTCGGGGAAGTTGCATCTCCGATGGATGGGACCCTATGTGGTCAAGGAAGTGTTTGATAATGGCTCTTTACAGCTATTAGATTTGGACGGGGCGGTATTTGCTACTCAAGTGAATGGCTGGAGAGTGAAGAGATATTATGATTGAAGCTGTTCGCGGGGGCGCTCACATTTAAGGGCGGACGTATGTAGGAGCGTAGTTCTTAGGATAAGTAGGATTTTTTTTGTTTTTGTGAATAAAGAGTTAAATTCGGGTTCTCTTGAAGGTATTCGTCCGAATATATGTTTGTTAGCTAAGAATACCATTAGGGAGTTCACACGAGTGAATTGCAAGGGAATTTAAGCGTGCGTTTGGGCGGTGGATTGAGGAATTGTCGAGAGAAAGTCGATGCCAAGAACTTGCCGAGCGGCCGGAGCAAGGAAAGCTAGCTGCAATGTCGAAACGTCGAACCGGAGGAGTTCCATCGGGAAGAAAAGCGACGATGGGGAATTCACCGCTCATTCTCGATGGCGGATTGGACTCAGCGGAGTTGCTAAGGTTGAAGAACCTCGGTGGAGCATTTGTCATGGCGATGGAACTATGTGTGCCCGGAGTCGTGCGATGAAGTCCGGAGAGGGAAGCCGACAAAGAATTGGAAGCGAACGCAGCGGAGAAGTGGGATGCAAAGTCAGGCTTAAGGCTTTAGGACGCAACCACGAAGAGGATAAAGGCGGAGTCGATTGGGAGGGATCGGCAATGCATACGGCGCTCACCTTCGACGAGCGGAAGTGGTTCAACCCTAGGGAGAGGAAGGGGACGAATGGTTACAAGCTCCGATTTGATCAAAGATGTCTTCGGGAGGAAGGTGGCACTCACCTTGAATCAGCTTTTCTCACCGCGGCCGGACCAATGACGTGAGTATGCATAAGGTGAGGATCGTGGGAAGGGTTCATCGGAGGAACTATCCGAGTGAATCGGGGAGAGATCTTTGCTACCGAATGTGCAGTGCAATGGCAACGAAACTAAGGGAAGACGATAAGAGTGTAGTCTATCTCTCGTTTTTCTTAGTACACCAGACGCTTAAAGTTGGAGTGGTCGACGCCAAAGAGAGGCAATCAGATCGGTTGGAGAGTGGGTTGTCGGACTTGATGCGGACATCGACAAGCTAGCAATGGGTCGACAAGGAGTCTAGGCACGAGTGCGCCTCTTGAGCCGAAGAGAACGGGAGAAGTGAGACCGGCGGTGCGAGAGCAAGCCCGATTCGACTCGGACCTTGAGGTGATCGGGACATCAAGGAAGAGGAAGAGAGTAGTGGAAGATAGCCCACCCGCCACTCTAGCCGCTCGAAAAGATGTAGGAAAGAAGAAGATGGAAGAAGTAGGACCGCCAAGTCCCTGGTCCGAAGATGATGGCAAGAAAGCCGGGCCGAAAACCTCGAAGGAGATTGCGTAACCCATGGCATCGGGTACTACAAATTGCCGCAGGTTGGAAGTCGTGGGTAGTCCCGGTATTGCCGGAGTTGAACGAGAGATGGGGCCGATGTATATGCTAGGTGGGACCCCTCGCTGCACGGGTATATGGAGTTGATTCAGATGATGAACCGTCCGACGTTGGGAAAGGAAGATCACCCATCACAAAGGAAGGAGTTGATGTGAGAATGTGGACAAGTCGTCCAAAGAGAAAGCCGAGATGGAGAAGAAGGTTGAGGAGGCGAAGAAGGCCTACGAAGAGATCTGTCAGATTCAAAGTGCAGAGATCCATTTCGTGGAGAAGGAGAATGCACATCTTCGAGAGACGATCTTTGTGACCTCCCGGCCGACTCTCACTCGGGTTTACCTCCGATGGCTTTTTGAAGCTCATCATGAATCTAGAAGGACTTAGTCCCACCCTTTGCCCATGATCCTATTGCTCACTCTTACACAAACTCTCAAAGTCCAAGCTCTATTATGCACATTATCACCAAGAATAAGATATCACTAAAAGGAAAGGGATACTTTGGTAATCAAAGTCTTCATTGAATCAAGGTTCCAATTCCGAACATGACATCTCCAAGAACCAAGCTCCCTAAAACTAAGATCACCACACTATCTCCTCCAAAAACTAACTTCCATTGAAAAACTACTTGAGAGGTGCTTCTCAACCTCTCTATTTATACTACTTAGAATCTTACCCTAGTAACTACAAGTAATCACCATGTAACTTCCTCTTACCAAGTTTAAACGAGGTAGAGATCACAAACCCCAATGAAAAGGGTACATGGCAACATGCAATTGGTCCACTTGGATCTTCTAGAAGCCCAACTACTCCCTAATTGACTTCTAGTGTACCAAGTCAATCTCGCCCCTAGATTTAAGGGTCTTCACCAAGTCCAACCAATGAAAACTAGTCCAAGTCAAGGGAAGTCAAGATACCCATGTGATGGAATCTATTCCTTGACTCATACTAAACAACAAAATAGTAGTTCTCATCTACCACACCAAAAGTTACTCTATATTTTCCTCCAACTTAACCATAACTAGCTAAACATAGTCATGACTAAGATAAACTTAGGCACAATTTAGATATACTTTCATTTTATCCTATATGTACAACCCCAGGTCTTACATTTACCCCCGACCAAGATTTCACTCCGTCCTGAGTGAAAGAATCTGATCGTCGATGAAACGGCTTCAACTTGTCGTGATTCACCCGTCAAAATGTCGCCCTCCCAACTCCTTCAAATCGTAAGTAAAGTTTCCCCACACCTTGTGAACTATGAAAGGACCAAAGTACTTTGGAAGAAATTTCTTTCTTGCTCTCTTATATCTAATGGAATCGTAAAGCATTACCCAATCACCTTCTTTGAAAATCTTCATCTTCTTCGCCCCAAATCGATTATCATGATACTTCTTCGCAATTGTTGAGCCCGCTCCACACGCACCATGGCCATGCCTCGAGCCTCCTCCGGCTCCAACAGTTGTTGACATCTTGATTTGATAGCTTCTACTCCATTCTTCCTCTTTAACTTCCGTTGGATAGTTAAGAAGGTCGCCAAATCAAATTGAATTGGAAGCTTTGACTCGACACCATATACCATACGGAAAGGTGAGTACCCCTGTTGATGTCTTCCAAGTCGTCCGATACTCCCACAAGATAGCATGCAGCCTTTTGTCCCAATTTTGCTTGCTCCCGCCCATGTCCGCATCCTTGGCCAACATCATGCAAAGCGTATAGTTGGTTCGCTCCGCCAACCCATTAGCATTTGGTTTGTAGGAAGTAGTCACCCGTGCCTTGATGGAGAAATGACCTAGCATGGCTTGTATAATGCTTCCAACAAACTCACCACCTCTATCGACACAATTTCTAGAGGGCATCCGAATCTAGTTATTATCCTCTCATATAGAAATCTACCCACTTCTTCCTCACTAGTAGATTTTAGAGGTCTAGCTTCTACCCACTTGGTTAGATAACTGTAGCTACCACAATGAACTTGTTACCCCGAGGAGTAAGATTCAAGGGTCCTACAAAATCTATTCCCCCACTTTTCAAAAGGACCTAAAATAGGAACCGATGTCAAAGGAGGGGTTTTCATGGACTTTTAGCAAAAGCTTGACACACATCACAACTCTTGCAAAATTCCACACAATCTTTGAAAATGCCCTTCCAATGATAGCCCCGCATCTAGGATCTTAAATGCGCTTACCTTTCCCCGCAAAGTGTCCTCCACATACCGAGCCTTCATGAAACTCCTTCATAAGTTGAATTGACTCCTCCCTTCCAACAACCCTTCCGAGTAGTCCATCCGCTTCCTTGATGAAACAACACGCCCTCTATGATGGTATAAGGTTCACATCGCTTCACCAATGCATTCCTCTCCCGTGAATGCATGCCTTGGGGAAACTCTCCCTCCGAGATGAAATCCCATATCCCCTTGTATTCAGCCGGTACCTTTGTTATGGTGTCCATCATCAAGAAATCCTCATCTGAAATGTATCATCCACTGGTTGATCTCCTTCCTCATCGTATGCTCGAGACATCAAATCAAGATTGGCATGTTTCTTACCGGTCGATCCTCAATGATGTAATCAAACTCCGCCAAGAACAACTTCCATCCGGGCTATCCTACCCTCAAAGATTAGGCTTGTTGAAAATGTACTTCAAAGCCTTGTGGGTCAAGAACGATAGTAAACTTCCCTCCCAATAGATAGTGTCGAAACTTCTTGAGTGAGAAGATCACGCCTAAAGCCTCCCTTTCAGTCACCGAATAATTTCTCTCACCGCACCATCGCCTACTAGCATAAGCAATTGGATGATCATGGCTATCTTCATCTAATCGGCTTAGAGTGCATCCTATAGCAATGTTTGATGCATCCGTAGAGAATGAAAGGTTTACCCCAATTTGGTTTGGCTAAAATAGAGCCGTTACCAACGCCTTCTTAAGAAGTTCGAACGCCACAAACCGCCTCTCCATCCTTGAGGATTAAATCGTAATCCGTCCCCTTCTTCATGTAAACCGTCAAGGCATAAGCTTTGTTGGAGAAGGAAAAGATGAACCGCCGATAGTATCCCACCATTCCAAGGAACCGCCTCAACTTGGTCAACGCCACCGAAAAGGTAAGTCGAGGATGCGCTTTCACCTTTTTTCTCGATCCACCGCTATACCATCTTTGGAGATGATGTGCCCTAACAACAAACCTTCCTCACATCCAAAAATGCATTTTTCTGGATTGAGCGAGGCCTTGGCTTTCTCCAACTGTTGTAGAATTTTGATCAAATGATCAAAATGATCCTCCTTCTTCCCCGATATACATAAAAAAATCATCTATGAAATCTCGCACAAATTTCCTAATAAAAGGTTCAAACACCTTGTTCATGAACCTCTGAAAAGTTGCTTGAGCATTACATAGACCAAAGGGCATTACCCTAAAGGCAAAAAGTTCCCCATGGCGTGGTAAAAGTGGTTTTGAGCTGATCTTCAGAGCAATTTGAATTTGGTTATAACCACTATAACCATCTCCAAAACTATACCACTCATGACCCGCCACCTCCTCTAGAATCTCATCTATGAAAGGTAAAGGATAGTAATCCTTCTTTGTGACAAAGATTCAACTTCTTGTAATCTACGCATACACGTAGCTTACCATTCTTCTTCTTGACTATCACAATAGGAGAAACCCATTCAAAATTCTCTACCTCATAGATGAAACCCGCATCCTTTAGCTTGTCGATCTCCTCCTTGACCACCGGCCGTTGGTGGATTTATCCGACGTTGTTTCCGACGCATCGACGAGCATTCTCCTCTAACTCAATGCGATGAGTTTCTAAGGTTACTTCCTTCAAATCCTTGTAGCTAAAGGCAAAGACATGGATATATTTTCGAAATATATCCAAGAACCTTGACTTCTCCTCCATAGTAACCTTGGGACCAAACTTGAGAGTGGAGAGCCGCCGAGTTATCTCATCTTTACTCATCTTCATCTTGTCGGGATCTTTCACCACCCCGGCCTAGGAAGTAAATCCATTGCAAAGAAGAACTTGAACTTGAACATCATCGTCCGAGGTATCTTCAGATGATGTCTCCTCATCGATCGACATGTTGGTGTCAACCTCCGAAAAAACTACCACTTTCTTCACTCTCGGACTCCGAGTAATCACTGTAGGTCTATCCGAGTCCGAGACCGCTCCTCCGCCACTTGTGAGAGGGACCTTCACTCGATGGTTTTTCGGCCCTATACGGAAGGTAACCCTTATGCCACCGATCAGTTGTCCTCACAAAGCCCTCAACCAAGGTCTTCCTAACAACAAGTCGTAGCTAGCCTCCTCAAGCACTTGAAAGGACAACAAGGTTTGAACTCCCATCACACTTACCACCACCTTGTCCACCACTCCAATGGGTCACACCTTTTTCTTGTTGGCTATCCCAACAATGATGTTGGAAGGTCTTGAAAGCTTCATCCCCAACTTCTTCAACAAACGTTCGACATGGCATTCACCGCAGATCCACCATCCACTAGTACATCCGAAACATCACGCCCATTAATGCGCACTTCAATCTTGAAGCCCGAGTGCATACCTCCGAAGCTGCGGCATCCACCACTCCTACTCCAACATTCGCCATGGAAGCTTTCCCCTTGGATCGTTGCTTCTTGGTCCTTTTGAAGCTCATGTCTCCCTCAACTCCTTTCTTATCGTAGGATTTAAAGCAATCAGTTGACCAATAGTTATATTGGCTTTTGATTCCCCACATCCTCCACCACGTCGTATTTGAGTTGGGTAGATGAAATGGAAAAATCATCCATTTCCAACTTCTTCCTATGTGCTCTCGGTTGACTCACACCATCGGATCGAGTGCTCCGGCTTGGTTGATCTTCCATTGAGATGGACTCCTCCGCAAATCTTGCTCTCTTCTTCTCGTGTGCAAGAATATCAACTCGAACTTATAGAGCTCTCTCCTTCTCAAACGTGCACCGATGAGGAAACACATCAATAGACGCTACTCCCCTTATCCTTCGATTGACTTGGAGCAGGAGTAGAATTGTTGTGTCTAACTCCATCATGTTGTCGAGGATTAGGACAATTTCGTTGGAAATGAGGGCCTCCACAACTAAAGCATGAAACCGTGAAGTTCCCTTGTGGTGGATTTCCTTTTGGAGGATAATTCCCATACCCTCTAGATCCTCCCCTACATTCTCGATTCCTCCTCTCCCATAGTTGTACTACGTTAATCTTGAGATCAGCGAGTGTTTTCGTGATAGATTTCAACTCATGGTGCAAGTCTACCATCGGAGAATTTACTACGGGCGCAAAGAACAGAAAAAGAGGAGTTGCCATTCTAACCACAACAGGTGGTGATGCTTCTCTAGCCACCAAGCTAGAATCATCGCCTTCTAGGCTCTCCTCCATTCGAATAGCAATGCGAATAGCCTCAACCTTAGAAGAGGGCTTTTCATATCTCACCTTGCTTCGAATCCGAGGCTTCAAACCTCCAATGAAGTTCTTTGTCAACATCGCCACAATCCCCACCATGGTTGGCTCGACCTCGCCTCCACTCTTTCTCAACACCACACGAAAAGCGTGACTCCAGCTTCTCCGTTCTCTCTACGTATGATCTCACCTTCTCACTCTCTCCTTGCTTCAAAAAGGTGACTTCACACATCGCCTTCTCGTAACTTTCATCCGAAGAAAGTTTTCAACAAGATTCTCCGTCAAACTCTCCCAAGTGTCTTCCTCCACATGCTCCTTCTTGTACTCATTGTACCACTTCAATGCAGAATCCTCCAAGAAGTCGGGCAAAAGGATAGCCCATTCGGGTTTCCTTCTCTCATTGTTTCCTATGCATGCCCTCTTGAAGTCTCTCACAAAAGATTCTACATCTTTTTCTCTCTCCCATAGAACACCGGAAGCTTCCCCATTTCCAACTCCTTTTGTCGTTGTTGTTGGAAATTTATACGGACTCCCTAATACAACACAAACAAAACTAGCTCCATTCTAGAGTAATTCATCAATGGCAAAATGAACGGAATTGGTTGGTCCAAGATTGCCATGGCTCTCTCCTCTCCTAAACACACTATGAGCCTTACCCTCATCGACATCTTCTCGATCATTCTGAAAATGATCTCCATCTTCAGTTAGAACTTGAGCCACATGGAGATTTCAACTTTTCGGTATCTGCACTCAATTTATCTTCAAAGCCCTCCACTAGTGACTCCAACAGAGCTTTCACGCCACTACACTCGTGTCCTAAGGGAAGTCCAGTCACTCCACAATTTTCACAATAGTTTCCACTCTTGGATTCATGGGGAGATGATGGTCCCAGATGAAGGTTTAGCTCTCCCACGTTTCGTCTCTCTCTCTCAACCTCCGATCTTTGGTCCTCAAAGGACAACTCACAAGCTTATGTCCCTCCTCTCCACAATAGAAGCAACTCTCACGTTTCGCTCTCGGGGGAACTTTTTAGTGTCCTCTCTTCAAACTCCACTCGAACTCCCTCGTGTTCGAATCCGCTGAAACAATCACGCCCAAGCCCTTGAGGTATCTTAGATAACCGGATCTTCCAAAGAGGTTGATCTCCCATTTTCCAATGAGTGTCAAGTCATCCTCACTATGCAAAACACTCATGCACTCACTCTCTCGGAATGACCATAAACAAGGAAAAAGTAAATCTGAAAAGTAAAGCAGTTTTGCTCACTTTTATACCCCCCTATACTTCAGGTATCATAACTTTCTCTATAAAATGATCTCTCAACGAAATTTAAACCCACATGTAGCTTAGCTCTTGATATACAATCGTGAAAAGTTTCAAATCCTGATTCAATTCTTGCACGAATTGATAAGCTCTGTACACTTTTTTCCCGAGAGCTATCTTTCAAAACCCGTCAAGACCCTAGCAAATTCTAAACATCATAACTTTTGATCTAGACATGATATGACTGTTATTTCAAGTGCAAAACGTATCCCATCTACTAATCTAAAATAAATAAAATTATCGGAAAAACTTTGGAAAATAAAGTTTTCCTCCCAAATACATACTATAGCACTCTCGCCTCATCCCAAACAACACTTAAGTAAACAAAATGTACAAAATAACTTCCAGGCTATCATATAACACTACCGGATACACAAATGGTACATTACTATGCATCATGATCTCGGTTCGCTCTTCCCCACAGTCCTCTCCATATGAGTTCTCATCGTTGCGCTCTCACGGGCAATAAACTGGATTCGAACATCTCTTCTCCTTCTAGACCGAGGTCCCGGCAACGGAACCAAAAATGTGACCTCCGGGCTGACTCTCACTCAGGTTTACCTCCGATGGCTTTTGGAAGCTCATCATGAATCTAGAAGGACTTAGTCCCACCCTTTGCCCATGATCCTATTGCTCACTCTTACACAAACTCTCAAAGTCCAAGCTCTATTATGCACATTATCACCAAGAATAAGATATCACTCAAAAGGAAAGGGATACTTTGGTAATCAAAGTCTTCATTGAATCAAGGTTCCACTCGAACATGACATCTCCAAGAACCAAGCTCCCTAAAACTAAGATCACCACACTATCTCCTCTCAAAACTAACTTCCATTGAAAAACTACTTGAGAGGTGCTTCTCAACCTCTCTATTTATACTACTTAGAATCTTACCCTAGTAACTACAAGTAATCACCATGTAACTTCCTCTTACCAAGTTTAAACGAGGTAGAGATCACAAACCCCAATGAAAAGGGTACATGGCAACATGCAATTGGTCCACTTGGATCTTCTAGAAGCCCAACTACTCCCTAATTGACTTCTAGTGTACCAAGTCAATCTCGCCCCTAGATTTAAGGGTCTTCACCAAGTCCAACCAATGAAAACTAGTCCAAGTCAAGGGAAGTCAAGATACCCATGTGATGGAATCTATTCCTTGACTCATACTAAACAACAAAATAGTAGTTCTCATCTACCACACCAAAAGTTACTCTATATTTTCCTCCAACTTAACCATAACTAGCTAAACATAGTCATGACTAAGATAAACTTAGGCACAATTTAGATATACTTTCATTTTATCCTATATGTACAACCCTGGGTCTTACAGTGCAGGACCTAAAACGAAGACTGATTCATGTGGATGTGGAGGCACCTGCGAAGCTGGAGAACCTCGCCAATAGATGTGCGCAACATCTGTTCACACGGTGTGATCGTGTTGAGACGCAACGGTTAGAGCAGTTGGTGGCAACAATAGAAAATCCTGGAGACTCAAAGGATTGAAGAAAGGAGATGTACAAGGCATTGGGTCGGGATTTCCGGGAAGCCATGACTCTTCATCGATTGAGAGATTGCTATGATATGTACGGGGAGATGCAAGTTAGGGAATCGACGCATTCACGCAAGCAGTGGAGGTGCGATCAAGCAGCTTAGATCAAAGTAGAAGACTTAGGAGAGAGCGATCCGTGTAGGAGACGGTTAGCTTAGCAGTTAGGAGTAGCAGTTAGAACATTCATTATAAATAGTCGTAGGAAATAAAGTGGTGGATCTTTTCATCTTTGCAAGTGTCCAAGCTGTTGGATTGCAAATTGTAGTCAGGGTAGAACGAGCACTCAAGAGCCGGTGGTCGCAGGCTGACATTGTGACGATTGAAGCGTGTATCCGTGAAGTTACCCGGATATTCGTCCACGAGCTGAGCTTGTCTGTAGCATCAGAAGTACTCTAGAGGGTGTTTTGCCGAGATGCAAACTTGTAATGAGAGAGATCCTCATCCCGAAGTAAAGCAAATTGCTGAACTCTATTTGTTGTGTCTGTGGAATTGGTGATGTGATGGGTTTGTGAAGGAATTAATGTTGAATTGATTACCTTCTTTGTGCATGCTCTTCGGACTTCGCAGTCCAGAGTTAGAAAGAGGTCTAAATGCTTATTTCCCTTCTTCGCTAGTGTGGTTTGATCCCTCATTCCCTTGGGAACGAATCAATCTATACGAATTCGGACTGAATAGTGCCTACCGTGCTATTACACATCCAAAAATGCATTTTTTTGGATTGAGCGAGGCCTTGGCTTTCTCCAAACGTTGTAGAATTTTGATCAAATGATCAAAATGATCCTCCTTCTTCCCGTATACACAAAAATCATATATGAAATCTCGCACAAATTTCCCAATAAAAGGTTCAAACACCTTGTTCATGAACCTCTGAAAAGTTGTTGGAGCATTACATAGACCAAAGGGCATTACCCTAAAGGCAAAAGTTCCCCATCGCGTGATAAAAGTGGTTTGGAGCTGATCTTCATGAGCAATTTGAATTTGTTTATAACCACTATAACCATCTCCAAAACTATACCACTCATGACCTGCCACCTCCTCTAGAATCTCATCTATGAAAGGTAAAGGATAGTAATCCTTCTTTGTGACAGCATTCAACTTCTTGTAATCTACGCATACACGTAGCTTACCATTCTTCTTCTTGACTATCACAATAGGAGAAACCCATTCAAAATTCTCTACCTCATAGATGAAACCGGCATCCTTTAGCTTGTCGATCTCCTCCTTTACCACCACAGCCGTTGGTGGATTTATCCGATGTTGCTTCTGACGTACTGGACAAGCCTTCTCCTCTAACTCAATGCGATGAGTTTCTAAGGTTACTTCCTTCAAATCCTTGTAGCTAAAGGCAAAGACATGGATATATTTACGAAATATATCCAAGAATATTGACTTCTCCTCCATAGTAACCTTGGGACCAAACTTGAGAGTGGAGAGCCGTCGAGTTATCTCATCCTCGCTCATCTTCATCTTGTCGTGATCTTTCACCACCCCTGGCCTAGGAAATAAATCCATTGCAGCAAGAACTTGAACTTGAACATCATCATCCGAGGTGTCTTCAGATGATGTCTCCTCATCGGTCGACATGTTGGTGTCAACCTCTGAAAAGCTGCCACTTTCTTCACTTTCAGACTCCGAGTAATCACTGGTAGGCCTATCCGAGTCAGAGACTGCTCCAAAGGTATCTTCACTTGATGGTTCTTTGGCCCTATACAAAGATAACCCTTATGCCACTGATCAGTTGTCCTCACTGCCCTCCACCAAGGTCTTCCTAACAACAAGTCGTAGCTAGCCTCCTCAAGCACTTGAAAGGACAACAAGGTTTGAACTCCCATCACACTTACTACCACCTTGTCCACCACTCCAATGGGTCGCATCTTTTGCTTCTTGGCCATCCCAACAATGATGTTGGAAGGTCTTGAAGGCTTCATCCCCAACTTTTTCAACAAACGTTCCGACATAATAGAACGCAATAGCCTCAACCTTAGAAGAAGGCTTTTCATATCTCACCTTCCTTTGAATCTGAGGCTTCAAACCTCCAATGAAGTTCTTTGTCAACATCGCCACAATCCCCACCATGGTTGGCTCCATCTCGTCTCCGTTCTTTCTCAACACCACACGAAAATGTGACTCCAGCTTCTCCGTTCTCTCCACGTATGACCTCACCTTCTCACTCTCTCCTTGCTTCAAAAAGGTGACTTCACACATCAGCTTCTCGTAACTTTCATCCGGAAGAAAGTTTTCAACAAGATTCTCCGTCAAACTCTCCCAAGTGTCTTCCTCCATATGTTCTTTCTTGTACTCATTGTACCACTTCAATGCGGAATCCTCCAAGAAGTTGGGCAAAAGGATAGCACATTCTGACTTCCTTCTCTCATTGTTTCCAATACATGCTCTCTTGAAGTCCCTCAAAAAAGCTTCTACATCTTCTTTCTCTCTCCCATAGTACATCGGAAGCTTCCTCATTTCCAACTTCTTTTGTTGTTGTTGTTGGAAATTTATATGGGAGTCCCTAATACAACACAAACAAAACTAACTCAATTCTAGAGTAATTCATCAATGGCAAAATGAATGGAATTGGTTGGTCCAAGATTTCCATGGCTCTCTCTTCTCCTAAACACACGATGAGCCTTTCCCTCATTGACATCTTTTCGATCATTCTGAAAATGATCTCCATCTTCAGTTGGAACTTGAGCCGCCTAGAGATTTCAACTTTTCGGTATCTGCACTCAATTTATCTTCAAAGCTCTCCACTAGTGACTCCAACAGAGCTTTCACACCACTACACTCGTGTCCTAAGGGAAGTCATGTCAGACCACAATTTTCACAAAAGGTTGCACTCTTGAATTCATGGAGAGACGATGCTCCCAGATGAAGGTTTAGCTCTCCCATGTTTTTTCTCTCTCTCAACCTTCTATCTTTGGTCCTCAAAGTACAACTCACAAGCTTATGTCCCTCCTCTCCACAATAGAAACAACTCTCACGTTTCGCTCTCGGGGAACTTTTTAGTGTCCTCTCTTCAAACTCCACTCTTAACTCCCTCGTGTTCGAATCCGCTGAAACAATCACGTCCATCCCTTGAGCTATCTTAGACAACCGAATCTTTCAAAGAGGTTGATCTCCCATTTTTCCAATGAGTTTCAAGTCATCCTCACTATGCAAAACACTCATGCACTCACTCTCTCAAAATGACCATAAACAAGGAAAAAGCAAATGTGAAAAGTAAAGTGGTTTTCCTCACTTTTATACCCCCCAATACTTCAGGTATCATAACTTTCTCTCTAAAAAGGATATCTCAACGAAATTTAAACTCACATGTAGCTTAGCTCCTGATTAACATTCATGCAAAGTTTCAATACCTGATTTCACTCTTGCACGAATTGATGAGCTCTAACACTTTTTCCCAAGAGCTATCTTTCAAAACCCGTCAGGATCCTGACAGATTCTAAACATCATAACTTTTTATCTAGATGTGATATGACTACAATTTCAAGTGCAAAACGTACCCTATCTATTAATCTAAAATCAATAAAATTTTCGGAAAAACTTTGGAAAATAAAGTTTTCCTCCCAAATATGCATTATAGCACTCTCATCTCATCCCAAACAACACTTAAGTAAACAAAATATAAAAAATAACTTCCAAGCTATCATATAACACTACCGGATACACAAATGGTACATTACTATGCATCATGATCTCAGCTCGCTCTTCCCCCATGGTCCTCTCCATATGAGTTCTCATCGGTGCACTCTCACATACAATAAACTGGATTCGAAGCATCTTTGCTCCTTCTAATTGAGGTCTTGGCAACGGAAACAAAAATGTGACATCCAGACTGACTCTCACTCAGGTTTACCTCCAATGGCTTTTTGGAAGCTCATCATGAATCTAAAAGGATTTATTCCCACCCTAGGACCATGACCCTAATGCACACTCTCACACAAACTCTCAAATTCTCACAAAGAGTAAGATATCACTCAAAAGGAAGGGATACTTTGATGATCAAAGTCTTCATTGATTCAAGGCTCCAACCTGAACATGATTTCTCCAAAAACCAAGCTTTCCAAAACTAAGTTCTCCCAAAACTAACTTGAGAGGTGCTTCTCAACCTCTCTATTTATACTTCTTAGAATCTTACCCTAGTAACTATAAGTAATCACCATGTAACTTTCTCTTACCAAGCTTAAACGAGGTAGAGATCACAAAACGTCAATGAAAAGGGTACATGGCAACATGCAATTGATCCACTTGGATCTTCTAGAAGCCCAACTACTCTCTTATTGACTTCAGTGTACCAAGTTAATCTTGTCCCTAGATTTAAGGGTCTTCACCAAGTCCAACCAATGAAAATTAGTTCAAGTCAAGGAAAGTCAAGATACCCATATGATAGAATCTTGATTCCTACTTAATAACAAAATAGAAGTTCTCATCTACCACACCAAAAGTAACTCTGTATTATCCTCCAACTTAACTATAACTAGCTAAATATAGTCATGACTAAGATAAACTTAGTCACAATTTAGATATACTTACATTTTATCCTATATGTACAACCCTTGATCTTACATAGCATATAGAGTACTTGGATCATACCATATACCAAGAAGGATTGGGAGTTCAACAAACCAAGGTGAAGGCAATCTTGCGTATTCCACAACCCTCAGACGTGAGTAGGGTGCGAGACTTCCTTGGACTTGCAAACTTCTATCGTCGATATGTGCAAAGATTTAGCACTATTGCGAAAGCCTTGAAAAAGTTACAACAAGAGTGGCGTTGGGGAGATGAATAGGAGAAAGCTTTTATTGAGCTCAAGGGAAGGTTGACATCTGCCCCTATTTTGAGGAGATCTGTGAGAGGTCGTCCCTTTCAAGTACATACTAATTGGAGTATGTTGGGTTTGGGAGCAGTACTTACCCAACATGATGATAAGGGGAAGGAGTTTGTAGTAGCTTATGCAAGTCGCTCCAATAATTCAGCAGAGTCAAAGTATAGCTCTTATGTTTGGCAGTTGTTTGGGCGGTGGCACATTTCATATGTTATTTGTTTGGAAACTCCTTCATTCTCATCACTGATCATCAACCATTGAAATGGTTGATGGAATCAGACAAGCTTACAGAAAAGCTTGCATGATGGGCTCTTATCCTACATGAGTATGATTTGACGGTTGTTCATAGACCTGAGTGATGAACCGTGATACGGATGGGTTAAGTCAAAACCCATGTATAAGTCAAGTTGACTACACAATATGAGTTGCCACTAATAAAGAGTCAAAATGACAACTCGAAACCGGTTAAGTATGAACGGAACTACAAACCGAACCGGGGAGTTTATAACTTGAGAATAATACTCCTCACCAAAATTTCTAACAATCAACTCCCTATGGCTTTTTTTTTATAAACAATAGTGATGGATTGGAACCACGTGTTGAAAACCACCACTACTTGTAAGTTTAGATCCATAGCGCTCAAACTAAATCAAAACGTATACTGTTAAGTCCCAAATCGATTCGTAAAAAACAACTAGAAGAATAATCGGGTCTGGAGAGTTTATCACTTGTTGCATAAAGTTATCTCCAAAGTGATATACTAACCACGCCCGAAAGTGATCACGATGAAGATACCGAATGTTGATCACATATGGATTGGGCATCGGTACATCTGGAGGATCATGTCGTCCTCTATCCATGTCCTACGTCGGCTCCATTTTGATCAGATAAGCTCCTTAGTCAACAAACTGATGTGTCTAGATCTCTTCCATACCCTTTCCACCCTGACTGCACTTTATATCTGATCAGGTCCAAGATAATATCTCTTGGAGCCTTTTCAACATCATGGCCCTACAAAAGTCGATCCAACAGTGGGCTCTTAACAGCCTTACAATGCGTCATCGATTATCCTAACCTAAAGTATCGCCGTCATGACAACAGTTCTGAAGATGACACATGTCATCATCTTCTCATAATAGTCGCGTCACAACACGACAGCGGGCATATAGCTTACTTCAAAGTCACTATTGGTGGAGAGGTATGCAAAATGAGGTGCGACAATTTATGGCTAGATGTATGGTAGGTGATCGTGTTCGAGCATTATTCAATGCCCCTACACCACAATTACATCGTCTACCAATTATGGGACTTGGTTATCGTTGGAGCTTGGATTTTGCATGACCTCTACCATTGACTATACGATATCATTGATATGTGTTGGTCATGGTGGAGCATTTCTCCAAATGGATTGAGTTGGTGGAATTGCTTGACAAGTCAAGTGAGGGAACAACTTATGCGTTTTTAGTTCTGGTGCTTAGCTAATTCGGTGCACTTAGAAGCTGGACTGCAAGGGGATCCGGGAATTGCCACACTAAAATATTGATCTTTGATTCTTAATATCTATTCAGATTGTTGTTCGACAATGGTTGCCAATCCATCATCTTATCAATGGTATTTTTCTCTTCATGTACCTTGTACATTTGCGAGCTCGTCAGGTGTTGCCATCTCTATACCTTAAACCTAAATCTGATGCAACTTTACAACAAAAGTAGTGCAAACAACAGACGATCACAAGACTTCGAGGAATGAGCTGCAAATTATTGCATGCGTTCGTCATTGTGTCTAGCCATCAGTACACACGAATCTGACAGGTCACTTCATTTCTAACCGAAACAGATGGTTTGGAGTCCATAACTTCTATGGTTCTGAAGATCTTACACCTTCTATCCCTAGCATTGTTTATCCAATATAATCACTAACTGGTAAGACATTATTATTTTAACAACACTCTTCTGCAATTTAAGCATTCAAGTTGTCATTGTGTTCTGCATGCCGCGAACAACTGCTTTACTCGCTAGTTAGAACGATCTAACAATCTCCAGTTCCATTTTTGTTCAATCGTCTTTAGTCCATAGTTCGTACGCACCTTCCACCTCAAATTCCTCTTGTAAGTTCTACAGATTCAAGGAAACTTTGTCAGCGGTGCTCATCAGCTCATTGTTAAAAGTACAACGAAAGAAAAGAAGAGCACGAAAATAATCTTAATTTTCTCGAGTTTCTGAAATGGACTGAAATATGCCAGCAAGGTAATGGGTTCAACGCTCGATCTCTTCTCTCCAGAAAACTATGTCTGCGGTTGAGCACTATGTATCTTCAATTTGTTTCGCTAGTCTCACATCATCTAAAAATGAGTAATCACATCCATGTACACAAAGTTGTGACCGATCCTATTTTAAAAAATCAAAAATATATACATATTTTTTGAAACAACTTTAACTACAGGATTACGATAGTAATGATTTCCTATTTCACAGCTGGTTTTGTTTATTCTAGACGATCAATGACTTATCTAATTGTCGTATCAATGAAATAAAACTGATAATTTGTTCACTTTTGATTTGTAAGTTAAATTTATAGAATAACATAAATGAAAATTATTACTTCGTGATGCAATCATTGAATTATTAAAATGACTCCTTTCCATTGATGATTTTTTCCATTATTATTGCTAAATATATGTAAAAATTCAATTTATGATAAGTCATATTTTACATATGATCTTTTGATAAAATCTTTTTTTTAATTAAACTTGAAGAAAAATATTTTTCTAATGAGTTTATCAAATGAAAGTCGAATTGATATGCTGAGTCTTCATCAAGTAATAATGGATGTGATAAATTAAGAAAGTTGATTCATATACAGCTTTTTTTTTGAATTTTTTTTGTTTCAAACGTTTTAATATATCTTAAGAATTATAATGCTGTCATTCAGGTTTTAAATATTTAAATAATTTCAATCTATACTAAAAGCTTCTGCAATTTGAAATCAAATATCATATGTTCTAAAATCAATGAGGCTTTGCTGAAAGACTTTAATTCATGGAGATGTTAACTGACTTTCAAAAATAAAATGTTAATTGTAAAATATATGTGTGCCTGCATATGTTTTAGAATGATTAAAAATTTTAGATTTGCAAATTTATTGTGAAATGTAGTGAAAAGTAAGTTGTATCTAAAGTCTTATGTTCTTGTAACCGAGCTACAAATGTTTGTCCAAAGCATTACAGATGTTTCAATTCTTGGGTAGTCTACTAACCATGTAGAGATTTAAGAGAAAGAGACATACATGGGAGACTCATGGAATGAAACTGCATGGATTTATTTATTGCAGTGGACAAACAAATGAAATGCTCATTTATAAGTGACCAAATTCCTTACGTATGATTACCGTTTATATGAATGATTTAATTCTGTTTGGATATATAATTAAAACAGAATCAAAGTGTACATATGGTCTGAAACATCAGTAAAAACTCTATATCGTTTATCTAATTTATAACATCTACTTTATAACGTTTCGGCATACTTCGGAATTGACATATCGGAGTGGTTAGGGGGGTAAGTACGTGAGATGTCTAGATGCATTTGCAGAGCTCCCGTTGGTGCGGATTGAGGTCGAAAGAAGGAGAAGAGCGGAATGAACTTATTCATGCTTGGAGCGGGAACAAATTTAGACACAACCTCTAGTGGTGCCCTTGAAAGCTCGGATGAAAACAAAGAGGTAAGTGTAAACGCTGCGGCCTAATGAAAAACGACTGAGCGTTGCCGTGCGCGGCCCGGGAATAAGCAAGAGAGTCAGTATGTCGATCTGTAGACGAGGAGGAGCCTACGACTACTGACTGACTGGTAGAGGAAAGTGTTTCTCGATTCCAGTCGGAGAGAGACTGGCAAACAGAAGAAGCAAAGGTGGAATATTCAATTCCGATGAAACAGACTTGGGGGTTCTTGCAGGGCATCCCCCAATGATCTCGCGTTGGACGGTCTAGCGAATTGGTAAGAACGCAGAGGAGGGAGGTGCGGGCCGGAGGGGAAGGGGAAGGGGAAGGTGGTGGGTGCGATCAATTTGGCGAAGAGATGATGGGAGGAATATGTTGCACAGGATGGCAGCTGACGAGCCTTAATGAAGTTGTAGGGTTTGAGGAAGAGTGAAGCGAAGGACAATCGTTCTTTGAATTTTTGCTCTGCGGGGTCGTGTGTGAAACTGTAGCCTGCACAAGCAGCTGCGGAGACAATGAGGCTGAGACATGCAATGGTTTGTGCCAGTAATCAAAATAGAAGCATGGAAGCTCACTCTTTGTTGCAAAAGCAGGGTTTGGATGTCAGTTCGTATGGCACCGGTGCTCATGTCAAGTTGCCTGGCCCGTCTATACGAGAGCCCAATGTGTACACGTTTGGCACTCCTTACCGCCTCATGTTCGACGATCTGAAACGAAAGGATCCCGAATTGTATCCTTCATAAACGTGTGTTTTGATTTATGTGTTCTGTTAATGTGGGGAGTAGCTTTGAAGACGTGTTCTGTTCACTATGCATACGATTTTGTGAGTCGTATGCATAGTGAACATGTACTATTGTCGCCATGGCGGTAATGGTCCGATCCTCCCCAATTATTCCTCCCATCCTTACACTACTGTGGGTCTTGAGTTCTGGGGCAATGGGGTTTCTATTCTGCACACATATTTAGAAGGTAGTGATGCAGATTTTGAAAATGAAGACGGAGGTCTTCTTCTGCTGTGTTCAGTACCATTTCAACAGTGAGCTGTACTTTTTTCCATTCAATGTTAACTCTTGGAGTGACTTTCAAGGATAATCTGCTGTATACCATCCACGAGCGGTCATGAGATACTTACCGTAGAATTTTCTCGAGTATTTCTACCTTACCTTTCATGTGCTCTGATTCATATTTGCTTTTCAGACAGAGTAAGAAGTTTTCGTTTCACCTAAAGGATAGATGGAAAGCACGTCCACATACTCTCTTTTCAGATTATGATTGGAGTGGACAGAATTACATAATTGAATATGCTCAACATGCGCAACAATTACCTTGTAGCGACCGCAGAACATGATGTGGTCAAAGAGAGGTCTAGAGAAGATTTGAGATTTACAATCGCTAGACAAGCTGCTTTTGTATAACACCCACTGAAGAGAATTGATGATCGGAGACTGATTCATTTCTTGCTTACCTTCTTCTTCGTCTGAATTCTGTTGACTCAACAGTTTATCATTGACATGCAAAGATTTGCAGCTGTAGCTGTTATGTCACGAAATTTACATGAATTTTAATTCCTATTCTTGGTGCTTATGTCTATTTCGCATCCGTTAATTTTACCATGTTATACCTTATTGTGCCACTGAATGAACCCACTTATTATGGATTTCAAAGCGTTGGGTCAGTTTGTTACTTAAGGGTAATTAAGTTCATTTCATTGTTTGGAATTTACAAAGTTTCTCTCCCAAATGTTTAGTTTTATGTTTTATCACCTTGGACCTGAATGGGTGGTTTTTGGCAAGTTAAGGTGGGCCTTTATCGTGTCATGGTTTGGCTCCTTTGGGACGAAATTTTCTTTTTGTACCTTGTCTCATATTTCCATTCGATTAGTTTTCACCATCCGTTATTCCATGCGTGCATTTTCCACGTATTCAGCAACCGTCACATAGCCCCTGAATATTAGCATTAAATTTGAACCTCTGTATCATCTTTAGGTTTATCGTACTTTTATGGATAATGTTTTTTTAGACGTATACATGTCACCTTTTGCCATCCAGAGATACTGTTTTTCCTGGATTTTGTTTTGCGGAACCATTTATCTTCACATAACACAGTTCTCTTATAAGGCCTGGGTTTAGTCAGGCATGGTAGTATATTGTATTTCCAAGTTCAAGTTAGTTTGATCACTACTTTTAGCCTCTTCAGTGATAACTCTCAGTTACAGTTCATTACATTTGACCAAGCTCTGAAGTGTTTCACCATTAGGTTTTTATCTGAGGTTATTTTACTGCACTTGTATTGCATGTACACTCTGAAATAAATCGTTGTTAGATGTCTGCTTCTAAAATTTGTAATTGGGAGTCCCAACTATTTAGTTAACCACCCGCTTTTTTTTTTATGTAGGGATGTTCTCACAGTTGTTCGCTTGTCATGCCTACTAGAATCTGTTCATTGGGTCCCGTTGTTCCTCTATTAACGTTTTTGTTTTACTACTGGAAAATTCAACTGAGTACAGTCTACTCCTTGTGAAAGTTTTAAAATGTGATCCTCAAATATCACGAATAATTGATCTCTTTTACGACAAAAGAAGAATATTGAGTAATGTCGATGCTCTGAAGTTTAAATTGTATGCTCTCATGCTGCATGGTTTCGCTATTTGATTTCTAAACTATTTTTTCATTCTACGATCTGAATGAAAATTATGCATTCTCTTAGAAGTCCAAATTGGATGTTTTCGGATGTATGATCTCAATGAGATGACAATTTTTGAATCTTGCAGTTTTTCTTCTTTTTGTCATTTGTTCTACTGTAGACTGTATGAACTAAACCTGATCACATAAATTGAAGGAGGTAATAGGCTATATACACACTCATCGTCAATGAGAATCCCACTTAAACGATCTTCTTTGAGTGTTTGAGCACATCGTAGTAGAGTGACTTGTCATTTATTTCTACTATTCAGTTTGTAACGTCCTCGATGGGAAGGTAGTATGTCTCAATTTTTAGTGTGATGGAATGTGACAAAAGTTAGTATACTTACATATCTTCAGTTTCAAGTCGATGAGTTTTAGCCTTAAGACTTATTTGGTACGCCTTATGGTGATTTGAATCATTTTTCTCAGTTTTGCTGTCTGGACTCTTCCTTTTAAGCAAAGGAACCGGATGAGGGCTCTGGGTACTTGAGTTCATATCAACTTCGTAGTCGTTGTACAATTCAATATTTCTGCTTTCATCCCGAGGTTGTGTGCACCTATTGCCTTTTCTGTGTTTAGTGGTTGTTAAGCTACCTCTTATCAGTTTGTCAGCTTCTTTTGTCTGCTTGGAGGATCTGTAGCGTTTCTTTCCACTGTTAATATTTCGTCCAGTGGTTGCTGGACTTAATTTGTTTACTGTCATTTATCTTGTTTCAATAACAAAATCTAAATTAGAGTATTCAAGTTTTTAACACATTGCCCGATAAACGTTTCTCACGTTTTACTTATCGGGCAAAACGTGAGATCATTGCCTGTTTTTTAACAGATTGTTTGCTGACGTCTTTTTTCTTTTTCATTCATGTTGTTGAAGCAACACTTGTGCATTAAAGTTTGATCCACAACTTCGAACCACAAACAAATACTGTACCGAAATATTGAAAGCAGCAATCCTGGTCTCACTTGGTTTGTGTGATGACATTATGAGAGGGTCTGGTCGTCGGGCGATCGGCAGGCAACTTGCCGTGTTGTTTGATCTACCTGATCATCAGCAGATGTTGGTTGTTCGGTATCGTCGCAAAGATTCTGTACTACCGGTGCACCCTTTCTTAAAATTTGTTCGTTGAATCTGTAACGTTTACTTCCCCGTCTCCCTTGCCTAACGTAGTTTTGAAGCCTTACGCCAAAAGCACGCTGCGCGGGTTCTTCTTGTCGACTTATCTTCGTTTCGCGGGAACTTATGGTCATTTGTTGAATTGTCGATGATTAGCTCTGGATTATCAGCTGAGACTGAGCTTTATGCTCACAGTCCTTCCTTATAAGAGAATAATTTAGTTTTGCCTACTTCATAGGTGAGCCTCAAGTGGATCGTCACAAGATTTATTGGGAGTTACAATTTAGGTAGAGAGATGCCACAAAAAATATAATATTTCGTTCGAAGTTTTATATCTACTGTATCTTGCTGTGTACAATAAGGAAATCTGTGATGGGCACCGCACCACTCTGTACTGTTGTGGTCGGAATGTCGTTTGCATATTCCCTTTGTTTGAACAGAAAAACATTTAGTGAATTTCTCACGGTATTCTTAGTGAATCATATCTAGTATAAGATGGTTGTATCTTCTTCACTTTCCAGCTCTTTTGAAACTGTACCTTGACCTTATGGGTAGATACAAGCGGAATGGCCTGTTGCAGATGCTGAAGCGAAATTTGGGTGTGAAGGATGCCCCACAACGCTGGCAAGACAATGCAGCTGATGGTGCATTTGATGTGGTTTTCACCTTTGAGGAGAGGGTGTTTGATATGGTCATTGAAGGTCTGCCCATATCCCGGCCTAGAAAGTATTACCCTGAGGACTTTCCTCCTTGTATAGTCTGTCACTTTAGTAATAAAATCATCACCATTATCGTTATGACCTCGCACGACACTCTGTATGAATTCGAATGTGCGTACGAGTTGAGCAGTTGGATGAAGACTTTTCTGTCTTTTTCTCAAATCAAAGCAGGGATGGCGCAACAACTTAGCTTAGATTTGTGATATGAGTGTATGCTTGTGAAGATCAGTCTAATTAAGAGATGGAGAGTGATCTACACCGTTCATCTCCCAATGTTGATACGTGATCGTTGTTGTAATATCACAGACCTTGAGAATCGTGAACAGAGGTTAATGAAGAGTGTCCTGGTCATCAATCTGGATGTGAAAGACAGCCATGGCGAGGCTGCCAATGGCGCCAAATTAGTTCTTGATCTTTGCAGGAAGGTGAGTTTACCCCGGATCACACATTTCACACCATCACCATTCTGATAAACGTGCAATGTTGGAACCAAGATGTGTTTGGAACTTGCCGAGTGAGATAAGCTAGGATATCGGTTGTTTGTTTGGGAATTTCCTTGGCCAACATTTGGCTGCTCGTTACAACTCTCTGCATTTGAGATCTGCTTCTTAAAGAACATATTACAAAGGACAAAACAGTAAAAAATGGTTTGCTTCGGATTGCCAACCGCATTCTAGTTTGCAGTCTTCCTTTCATGAAATGATTTTGCCCATCTTTCAAAAGTTATCTTAGTTGGAATTCTCTCTTTACAGCTGGAGGCTGCAGAGTCTTGGGAGGATGAAATTGACGAGATCATTCGACAGTTTGAAAAGCAGCACAGAAGACGACTCATTTATACCATCAGCTTCTATTGAAGCGAAAGGCACTGTAAATTTACGAGAGTTCCTGCAGTAGTTCATTTAACCTGATCGGGAGTTCCGCCTTCTAGCATTTCTGCGAGTCTAGATTAGTTTGTGGGTTGTAAAATGAGGGAATTGCCCTACAACTTCTGTCTGGCTAGGTCATATTCCCTTCTCAGAGGTGTCCCACTCAACACGTCTGTACCATCAAAGGCACTTGGTCAATGCTTTAGTCCATTGGCTCATCAGGGTGATGCTTGTGTGGATGATTTTGCTATTTATGCCACGACGGACCTGGACTGAACAGACCTCAAAGGCACTCAAGTACATATGTCGGTCCCCAAGATTCAGTCAGGAGCTGCCAACTCTGCGAGGTTTACCTTCATAAATCAAATCAAGAGAATCAACCCCTTCGGTTGATCAGCTATTCTTTGCTCCGGGTCCCTGTTTGAACACCGTTTGTTAGCAATTGGTCGTGTGGTGTCTCACTGTCTCGTACAATCTGTTGATAAGGCGTACGAAGTGCTCTCTCCCAAACTTCTGGTCCTCCATAAGTTAGTACCCTGTATGGCCGGCCAGAGCCCATAAATTTGAGTACCTGTCTGCACACAATTGCTCCGGTCCTGAATCGAGTTTCCGAAGGCCGCATAACATATTTATGTCATTTGTGTGAATGACGATCAGGGCTGTGGTCTGGAACAGTTGAATTTGTCAGGCACCAAGGGTCATGTGTTTTGGATCAGACTTAGTTGGTGATTACAATCCTTTGTAGGTGATTCCATCTATACATAGTGCATACATGGGGCAGTGGTCATGTGCATGGTGGTATAGCACGTTGATTTAGATGATTCCCAAGGGCCGAGCTGAAGGAAGGTATCAATCACCGACTCGGAAGGAGGTGGTGGTGGACCCAAGAGTAGTTAGATGAGTCTAAGAAATGTCATCTCGGCATGGGTGGACCCATCAGCCGTTAGTGAAATGTCACCCTTGGGCATGGCTGGTGGCCTGCTATATCTCTCCAATATGCCATTGGATTCAAAGAGAGGACCTGGAAGCGTGCACGAGGGTGGTAGCACTGGTCTCGTACAAGCATGACATGGGTTGGTGGTGGCAATTGTTGAACCTTTCTCCCACAACCGATCTTCAAACATTTAAAACTCCAGAAGTACCGGCTCCGTACTAATGAGTGAGTGAGTGAATTCCCTCCGCGCGCTCTCTCTTTTCTTGTGGGGCTCTAGTTGTGTAGTCGTGGGAGCCTCGTCCCTCCAAAGCGTGAGCAATAAAAACGTTTCAAAGCTAGTCTGCGATTAAAATAACGACGCTTATGAGGTTACTCGCGTGGTGCACTTGATTACTTTCAAAGAATTCCATCTTGCTCGACGGGTTCCGCGCTCCACCATCTTCTTGCTCCGGACCTGATACCGTTGTTGTATCAGTACCCGATCTTTTAATTCCGCAGGACATATTCGAGGTCTGCATCTGGCGGGCCGCTCTCTGGAAAACTTGTTCTTCTTCCCTCGCCATCCGCAAGAGAACAACCTAATTATTTCCAATTCTGCATAAGCATGAATTGGAAATTATGACAAATAGAGAAATAGAGGCAAATAGTGGTGGACATGGCATGGCAAATAGGGGTCATAGCAAATCTTATCTATGCAATGGACATGGAGATTTTGGGGACTACTCTTATTTGCCATGGAGTTATTTTGTCTATTGCTTTGGAAATAGACAAAATAAATAGTCAAAATAGGCAAAATAGATGGTTGTGTGTTACACTCTTTAGAGGATGGTACACATTGTGGGCCATGTAGATCTCATTAGATAGAATTTTGATTATTTGACTCACGAGCTTCATCTTGTAATCTTGAGAGTCAAGGTATCAAATCATCTTGTAGGCTTGAGAGTCAAAGTGTAGACTATATTCTCCTTTGGCATTCTTCATCATCTCTAGCTTCCATAGGGATGTATGACATCAACGTACGGCTTATGCATTTTAGGAGTGCCAGTAGGGTTGACGACTTTGTCTCACACTAATTATACACTCCACTTGCTGAAGATGTATTGCATGTAGATGACCTTCCTCTACTATGGAATCTGCATGTGGCATTGTCGCATGAACATTGCTTCGCTCTGAGAATACCGGAGCGCATGGCTGTAGAAGAACCTTTTGGACCCTCATGTGAGTTGATATTCAAGTTTATTGTTGTCGATAAAACTCTAGCATAAAAAGATCGTGGTATTGAGAAGTGATAACTCTTGTCCAAACTTCATATATAATTGCTTTACACCCTCTTGTGATCTCAGAAAATTTTCTCATGTTTCTCTTCTCTAGATTTCTTGGAAAAATTCTCTAATCATACATTGTATCACAAGACGATATGCATATCCATGTGTACTAAAACCATCACATATCCCAATCACTCATCCAATTGATTTCAAATTTTAGAAGAATGTCTTTTATCATCTAAACTTCAACTTTGGAAAGTTTATTGATGAAAAATTTTGATAGCAAAAGTTATGATCATTGTACTAACTTCGTGACAATTAATGTAATATTGCATCTTTGACTATATGTATAAACTTCAAGCTATTACTCTATATCAAAATTCATCTAATTGAGTTGAGATTTCAATCCAAACACAAGCATGAAATGTGAATTATATCTCAGTTGAAACAGATCCGTCAAAACCCTTGTAGGATTTTCAGAATTAGCCCAAACACACTCCATGGTCTGAATTTCACTCTACAACTTCAAATCGCCACAATAGAGTGACAACCCACTCAATTACATCCATTCTTAAACCCACCTCTTAGCTCTTGTTGTCAGCTTTCCAACATTCTTCCCAAATCTCCGAATGATCCCCGACAAGCATTCCAAAACTCCTCAAATCCTTGAAGTACTTCACGTAAGTGACCCCTTTGGTCCAAACTTCACTTCCAATGAGAATGAATAGTGGTTTTTTTTACCTTTAGTGTGACCAAATTAGTTTCATATTAACTTAGAGCTTTACAACTAATCTAAATACACTACTAGTCATCATATAAATAATACGAGTTGCAATTCATAAAGAGTCAAAATAACAACTTGAAATTGGATAAATATGAACGAAACTACAAATAGAACTAGAGAGTTTTAACTTGTTGCATAAAATTATCTCAAAAATGATATACTAACCATGCCCAAAAGGGATCACGATGAAGACACTAGATGTTGATCATGAATAGATTGGACATCGATACATTAGGAGGATCATGTTATACTCTATCCATGTCTCACGTCGATTCCACTTCGATCAGATAAGCTCCTTAATCAGCATTACGATGTTCTAGGTCTCTCATATCCCCTTTCTATCATGACCACGCTTTATATTTGATAAGTTCCAAGATAATATCTCTTGAAGTCTTATCAATATCCTCATCCTACAAAGTCGATCACACTAATGAACAAAGCTTTTCCACTGAAGAGCAGGCATATTGCCGTCTTCGGCATGTCATAGCATGGCAAAGCAATAGCATGTTCACTACTTTCATATTGCCTAAAAGGGGATGTGCAGAATTTAGGAAAGTAAACAACTTTGTTCACAAAAATGCATTTTATGATGAACGCTTGTTCCAGCCCAGATCGCAGAAATGAGAATGCTAATGCCTTCCAAATTGCAGAGGAGATGCTCGTCCTATTGTACCTTTTCTTGACTTGAAGAGCAATGAGCGAGGATGAAAGCATATAAACCAATTTCAAGGCAAAGCTTCTGGTGAGAATGAATATATTACCTCATAGACAAGTTCATCCGAGACTCTCTCCTTCACTTCGTTAACCATAGTGTTGCAATACGGATAGTAGACCTTACGAACACCGAACACCGAACACCAGAAGCATCAACCCACCGGGAACCATTTCTTTTGCCCTGGCGTCAAGAAAGTTCCGTAAATCTACATCGCCTTGCCGAGCGTATGCATCAACTGTGGCTCGGCTTGCACGCTCAAGTTCTGTATTTCCGCCATTGTAAGCTTCGGAGGTTTTGTCAAAAACTGACGAAGGGACCTAGAAGCATTTTGAAAACTAGTTAGTGTCGAAGCACGACTTACAAGTTCTACTCACTCGAACGAATGAATTTCCGAAACTCTTCGACAAGTATTTGATTATTGTAATTAGCTCGTATAACAACAGTGTACTATACACAACACCTCTATAGTCATCGAGCGAGTCGTAGATTATAGCACATACACATCTGGAGTTGTATCATAAATAGCTAGACTACAACCTGCGATAACATGCGAATTCGTGCATATGCCTATCCATCATCGAGCACTCTTGTCTCCATCCTCAGTGCTATGATGTAAGGTTGACTAAGAATCAATGGGTATGATGTAGAGTCTTGCACGAAAAAATTCTGCTCAGCTACTACATCCCCAACCTTCACCGGAATATCAGGGCACGCTCCATACAAGCCCCCTCGAGTATTGTTGGCTGCCCTAATCACCCAACCATGATTGGTATCTATGGGCCACTTCCCCTTCTTGTAGAGCTCTCTCGACATTATATTGATCTCCGATCCATGATCAATTAGTGCTAACACCGGTTCATTGAGATCCCCTAGCTTCACAAGGGTTTCAGTAGTCGCCCTTGCTCAATGCGATCGGGTGTAGTGGCTAGACACCTTCACACCTTCTTCTTTTGCCTCATCCTCAAAGCGAACCTTCTGAGATTTCAATCCACAACACTTTATCATCACATCTTCTTCATCCCTTGATACCTTTGTACCCATAGCATGAAGTAGAGCAGTCTCATTGAAAATCTGCCGTTTCCTTTTGATGATATCAATGATAACATCATGAAACTCCCTCTTTGCTATTCCAAGTATCTCCCTCAAGGTAAACTCTACCTTGGCATTCAAAATCCTCTCCTCCAAGACTCCCTTCAAGTCTGTTGCCGCCTCAATATCGATTGTAGTTTGTAATTTGGGTACCTTCCCCTTGTCCTTCTCACCCCCTTTGTTTCTTTCCTTAGACCTCGAGGGACCAGCTTCCTCCATAGCGTGATCAGGTGGGAGAGGTGTATCAGGTCTGATACGTTCTCTAGCCAACCTCTTCAATGAGAGTCCTTCGCCAGAATCCTCCTCTTCCCTCCATCTCTTATCTTCCACCGATGCTTCATATTGAATCTTAGCAATATAAGCATGAACCGACATGGTTTCTACTGGATCTTCCCATCCAGTAGTAGCACAAATTTCCGCTGTTGTTCTCATAAGAGTCTCTCTAGCTACCTTCCCTTTCTCCATCGTAGAGAGAGCACTTGACCATATGCCATTAAGCGGTACGTGGCCTTCAAACTCCTCCCTTGCTCCTCTAATCTTAGCACCATAGCTAAAAGCTTCAACTGATGCCACTGCATGTGCACTATGATAATCATCCACAATCCTTCTCATCCCTCCCTTACCAAAATTGGTTTGAATGATTGCTCCGGTGTCCTTGAGGGCTACCTTCCCTTCTTTCCAGAAAATTTCTCCACTTTGCAATGTTTGTGCAAAGTCCCCATAATCCCTCCGTGCATGATCAGTGCTGTCACACTATATGCACCGTTGTACATACGCTTGCTTGGTGGAAGTCTTCTTCTCCCCTCCCATGTCTTTCTCTTTCAACATCGCAAATTCGATCTTAAGCTCCTTCATCCCTCGCATGATCTCATCGATGGATGATTCTTCCTTTCTGTAATTCACAACCGGAGCTTGAATGTTGGAGCTTGGAACCACTTGCCTAGTAACAGTTGCTTGAGCAACAGAAACAGCCGTCTTGATCGTTGACCCCTCCAATTCCCCAAGTATCCAACCTTCTGCGTCTATCTACTCTGATTTAAATCTAGATCCCAGTGGTGTGTGCATACCAAACGCCACCTGCGGATCCCCTAGTCCCAATACCTACGGCCCATCTTCCAAAACTCATTGAGTTGTTAAAGGAGAAGATAAAGATGAGGATTTTGGAGCCGTCCTCTGCATCATATTTCAGTCGGTGGTTTACAATGTCAAAAAAGAATGGATCACTACGATTCATTCAAGACATGCAACCGGTGAATCAAGTGATTATCATGAATATGGGGGTGGGACCAATTGTGGACGAGTTTGCAGGGAAAGCTATCTACTTCATGGGAGATCTTTACTCCGGGTATGATCAGTTTCAACTATAAGAAGGAAGGAGGGATGTTACCACAATGAGAACACCCTTGGGCTTGGTAAGGATGTGCACGTTGCCAGAAGGGGCCACAAATTCAGTAGCACACATGATGAATGGGATGCATAAAGTGTTAATGGACTTTATTCTAGAGAAGACTATGCCTTTTCTAGATGATGTGCCAATCAAGGCATGTAGAGAAGAGGAGAAGGATGGAACCATCGATCGAAAGGGCTGTCCGAAGTTTGTGAAGGATCACATTGAAGATTGTGAGAGGATATTATCTCGATTGGAGGAGGTTCATCTTACATTGTTTGGAGAAAAATCTATATTTGAAATACGGGAGATTGTCATTGTTGGTCATCTATGTGGATGGTACAGTCAAAAACCAGATCCCAACAAGGTGGATGCTATTCAAAGGATGCGCAAAATCTGCAACTCCTTGGCAGAAGTGAGGTTGTTTTTTAGGTACTATTGTGTTCTATCACATATGGATTCCTCATTAGGAAATGGCTGAGTTTCGAAAGAAGTAACATTGACCCAACCGTCTTGTGGACAGAAACAGAACGAAGATTTGATCCGATGATGGGGAGACAGAGACTTGGTCCCGAAGTTAAGAAAAAATTCACTGTGTCCTAGTCAAGGCTAGGAGAAACCCAACCCCTAAATTCGTTCGCTTTGCTTATGAACTGGGACGAGGAGGAAGAGGGAGGAACCGTATGGTGTGGTGGGGTGTGGGAGGTAGGGTATTAGCATCAATGCCAAGACGGGTGGTGTGGATAACCTTGCGTCTCTATTCACGACAAATTTCTCGAATTTATCATTGAAGCCCATTGAATTAATGCCAATGGCGCAAAACTGGCACGCTTTGATAGTGGTTTGATGTCATGTAACGAACTTGGATATCCGCAGTTTGTTAATTAGGTGTCACGTTGTTCATATCATGTGTTTTTTATCGCTTGGTTCGCATACATAATTTACCCCCAGGGAAAAGGTTGAGTTTCTCGTCTGTTAAAATGCTAAACTCAACACAAGAACGAAGTCGAAGAAAAAGTATAATATCCATTCGGTACGAACAAACGTTTCCTCCTCGTGGCTCAGTTTCATGTGATGATCATACCGTAATCAGCCTTTCAGACTAAAATGCTTCTGGACTGAGATGATGTGATGATTTGATGAGATGAGACGACGAAGATGACACGGAATTTGAAGGCCCGGGGTAAGGGGCGATGATCATGGATGAGCCCTTGGGTCGGGTCGCGTCGGCCTTGGTTTTGACCAAACTTTCCCAGACCCAACCTCAATCCAACTCCAGCCTAATTCGATCAACGTCGATTGCATTGACTTGGATTGATTGGCAGCCGCGCCGCATGCCAATCGAAAGATCCATATGGAGGTCGTTCGTTACTTGTGCTGAACAATGGGGAGCGGGGCACCTTTGGAAGCAAATTTATTTGCCCAAGTTACCTCAACCCCATCTCAAAACACGGAAAAGGAAGAAATGCACATGTGGCTAAATTGGTCGGAAAGGTGGGAACGAGCTCCACCGTGGGATACGACGGATTAGGGAGGGAAACCTCAAGGGGCGTAGCGCCGCAGAGGGAAGAAAGAGAGAGGAGTTTCGTCTCCGTCCAACTAACTTTGATTGTAAAAAACATCATCTCGTTTGTGCAGGGGCAATCTGGGCTGTTGATGCGAAGTGATGTGATGCGAGGCGATGAGGTTGAGATAAGATGCAGTTAGTTGACGGGACAAGGAACGAACCTGAGCGAATTTCGGATATGCCTTTTTTGTATGGGATGTGGGATTTTCACGAACACAAACAGGAACTTTGCAACTGCTCCATCATTTTGCATGTTTATGGCGTGTGTCAAAGAATCTATCTCTCGTTGACAAGTGACCTCCTTGCACCTACAATGATAGTCACTTCTTATGTGCTGATTGAGGTAACAAAAGAATCTTGACGGAGATGAATGAACAAGAACACGAACGAGAGTAACAACTCCAGCTTTATACAAGTTGATGGGGTGCCAATCGAGAATCTTCAGAGTTTCCATTTACAACTTAAGTTCAAGTTTATGGGGAGTGATGCTTGAGGCGAAAAGAGGAATCTCCTGGACCAGATTTCAATCTCATCCCCTTGCAAAGCAGAGAGCAGTTAGTAGTGATGCTCCTGGCTCTCTCGCTCGGTTGCTTGACCCTAAAATTGTGCTGCTTGACCCCTGCTCTTAGATCAGCTTAATGGCTTTCTTTCAGGTGCTTCCAAGAGATGGGGACATTGGGGAGGAGTGTGACGATGCGTCCCCCTTCAAGAGAGCTCTTGGATTCAGCCACAAGTCACCAATGCCTTCTTGACCTTATTCACAAAGATAACAGGATTCTGGAGCGTGATCTCATGTAGGGTAAAAGACGATCGAAAAAGGTTGAGCGAGCGTGAGAAACGACTCCGTCGAGACAAGTTCAGCTGTTCTGATCTTACTTGGAAATCGAGGAGGACAAAGTAGAGGAGAAGGTTGAGGAGGTGCTTATCCAAACAAGCAGCGGAAGCTCTACAGTTCCATGTGCTCTGGAGAACACTTAACACCAAAACTTGTGATTCTTCTTCTGCTTCAAATAGCCGAGGTAAGTGACAACCGAGCACTTGATGATGATGATGATGTTATTGCTGCAGCCGCTGCAAGCAATAACAAGCAAGCAAGCAAGCACACTTCCGATGATGTTGTGTCTCGTCGACACTCGTCTTAACGCCTCCCGTCCCCTAAGATTCAGCCATCAAACATAACACATACTCATGCACCCTTCAGAGCGCAAGATTTAGGTAGGCTTATAGTGCAGGCGACTTTGAGGATATTTTATATTCACATATGAACATAATCAGCAGCAGCTGCAGCTAGTCACAGCAGAACATAAATTTGTTGTATATCACATTCTTGTCTGAAACTATCGGGTGTCTAATTTTTCCACCTCCTCCAATCCTTGGCCCCGCCCTTAGTTAATGTGTGTCTTGTTGGATGAGGTCCCATGGCCAAATAAAGAAGATATGAGCAGCACAATCTCCTCGTGTTGCACCTGGTATCTTGTAGTGGTCAAACACCTCTCGGTAAAGTGCAGCGAAATTGAATGCCCATGGCTTGCGCCTTGCTAGTGGCACCGAAGCAAACACAACTGCGTTTTATCACATATGCTCCCCTGGCGCGACTCTTGGATCACTTGAAGAGTTTCTCCTCCTCTCGTTTGTATCGGAATATAGTTCTCCTCCCCTCCTCCCTCCTCGACGAAAAAAGAGACTGCAAACTGATGAATAGTAGAAGGACTCAGCTGCTTTCCATTCTAAGCAGTGGGTTACAAACAGCACCGGCACCAGGGATTACACCCACCCAAAGATAGACAGATACCAAAGTTATCCCCACCTTTTCACAGGAGGGGACAGCTACGGCATCAAAAAGGAGAAGGTTCTAGTCTCCTTCCATGGATTTTTGCTAGGCTTGCTTCATTGACCACTTCGCTGCTGCATTTTACTCCAGCCATCCCCTCTCCTCTAGCTAAGAAGGCAGACAATTAGTTGGCCAAATGAACAGAGATCGATAGATAAATTTCTTGAAAGATGCTCAATGATCAGTTGTAAGTTCGGGTGGATAAAGTACAGTAGTCTCCCGTTTAAATACTCAATTTGAACCTCCGAGTTTTGTGCGTACTTTACCGGTAGGTGCGTACTTTAGACTCTCCATTCCCAAATCGCCTGCGTTTCGCTGCAATATCGAAGAAACTGACCGGCAAGCGCCTGATCAGTCTCAAAACTGAGCAAGACGAACCCTCCAAGAAAATGCGCTCTAGCGCATAAGTACGACGTTAGCGAAGGCGCTATCCGGAAGGTCTGGGAGAAACGAGATTCAATTCTTGAACGATCCGCTTTACATTTTGGATTTGAGTCTTTGTATAAGCAGATTCTCGATATTGAGGATCAGCTGCTCTGCTCTAACGTTCAAACAGAAGCCGAAGAAACATTCGACGATCTCAAAAAATGATTTGAAGAGTTCCAGGCCAAGGTCCGAGTAGTCGTCCTCAAAGCCAGACTCAAAAAAAACCAAAATCTGCGCCAGATGACGATTCATGATATGTTCCACTGAAAAATGTTGATCCCTGAAAATTTTGTCATAAAATGCGTACTTAACCGGGATGCGTACTTAAGTGGGAGGCTACTGTATTTGGTTGAGTTTGGTTAAGTGGAGATCAAAGAGTTGAATGTTTCTAGTCGCTTATAAAATTTTCGGGCCGCAGGGCTATTTCAACAAAAAGAAAATAATTTTTTTTCTAGACCCTTGGTAGCTTACCTGATCCTCTTCTTAACTGCCTCGGTTGTTTGACAGACTGCTTCTTTTACAGATCCAGTAGACTACCTCGGGTCAAATACATAGCAAGCTGGAGTTGAACACTTGTTCTCACTTTGGGAAACCAAAGGAGGTAAGACTTCTTCAAACATCATGAAAAGTTTCAAGTTACAGTAAATAGCTGTAGCAGGAGGCGATTTATGTCTTGAAGATCAAGGGATTTCACCATATGGAGGATACATTGCCGCCCAGTCTATAGAACATAAGTTGTGTGTTGATTGCTCCAAACTTACCTCGTCTCCCAACCCCAGCCGTGGAGGTGGGGCGGGATGGGTTGTCAAGGAAGACATGTTCATGGAAAACTTACTCCTGAAGCCTGTAAAGATTCAACCTTGTAACAACACTGCCAACAGCCTACATAACGTCTTCTTCGACATAGTGCTGAATAATTTCCTCATTGTTTGTGCTTTTGGACTTAAATAAACGTGTACTTGGGTACTAATCAGGAAGTGGTTGTTTCAGGATCATGACAAAGAGGTCATGTTTATATAGAATATAGCAGCCGACAGTCTACCCTACATACTCACCAGATGGTTCGACATACCCGCACAGCGGTATACATGCTTTAGCATATTGCCTTCGGGCAAGATAAACTGGTGGGGAAGAGATTCATCTAGCAGCGTGTGTTGCTTCAGGTGACACCTGATCAAACAAGTCAGTTTTGATGGGCTGTTTCTCCTGCATGAGTCGATGGTGACTTGTGATTGCGCTTCAAGAGACTCAAGCTCACATGAACGCAGAATCAAGCCAATAACAGTCTACACCCTTAAAAAGTAGAAGTTAGTATAGTAGAGTAGATTTAAAAATTTGACTTCACTTCCTCGCTCCCAGCTACTCCAGAAGCATGCAGTGGCGCTACTGCATGCTTCTGGAGGAAGATAGACGGGTATCTACGAACAAGCAGTGGTTGCTTTATACCACTGAGACGTGATCGATCGAACAAGCAATGCTTTCCTCTGCTCCGCACTGCTGCATGAGCGAGATTTGTGGAATTTGGATTTTCAGAAAACCCAACCGGCTTTGAAAACAAAATGCAAATAGTGTAGAAAATGCATAGATATATACATCAATAGGGACTTGGACTTATGTAAGTAGGTAGGAGTTGGTTTGTAGCGAGAAAAGAATAGAAGGGGGCAAAGGCAGGTTAGGGGCAGGGAGACCTACTACAACCATCCCATGGCATAGCTTAGAAGTGAAGCCATGCAGAAGGAGGAGAAGTCTGCTAACATACCTGGAAAGAAAAGGAATGAGGTGAGGTGGAGAAGTTGAGCAAAGCAAAAGGGTTGTAATTCTATGTCCATAAAAAAGTAGTTGCGATGAAGCAACAATAAGAGGAGGAAAGTCAAAGGCAAAAGAAGAAAAGAGAATGTTTGAAGTCGGGTGAGTGAATGAGTGACTGATTGATAAATCGAGAGTTCCTACCGAAAAGGCACTCACTCAACCTCTTCCACAGTTGGAAGCTCCAGTGAATAGCAGAAAAGAACCGAAGATCTCAATTGGTGAGGCAGAGATAGATAGATAGTTACATTGATGGCTGGATCGATGGATCGATACATCTATCATTCCGCAGATTAAAAGATAGAGTAAAAAAAAAGGGAATGTCGTTTGCTTTGGGTCTTTCTCTTGCTCCATCTCTCTGCATACAGTATCTAACTTTCATGTGGGGTGGGATATCAAATCATGAGTCTCGAAAGCAGAAAGGCAAATGTTTTGCTGTACTTCGTTTCGCTTTCCATACTCCTTCACCAGACGAGGTGAGCTGAGGGTGTAGTAACCACCCAACCACCAACCAACTTGTTAAGCATGCATTTCCATCCTTTTCTTTTCTTTCGAATTATGCATTTGTTATAATACTTATGACTTGCTATCCTGAAATACCATAGTAATAATTCTTTCTACCAAAATCTTTTAGTTTGCCAAACTTTGTGGATAAGGTAGGTTGATTTCTAGCATATTATGCTGGGCCTCAAACCCGAACATCGTCCCTCATCCAATAAAACGAATGATTTCAACACATTTAGAAATTTCTTGGGGAAAATTTTCGAAAGCAGGGAAGAAAATAGAAACTGGAAAAGAAAAAAAGGTAATATATATGCGAAAAAGAAAAAATGGGGGAGAAAAATCATGGTAAGCAAGTTGCTAATATGATATTAGCAGAGGAGACGGAGCTAATGAGATGAGTGAGATGGGCCAGTTGCCAACAGTGCAATAGGAGACGGACGTCAGGCTGACGTGGACCCCGAACTTGAGAAAATTCAAAAGAACGTCGTTATTGGGGGTTTAAACACAGGGGGAAAAGTAATAAAATAAGGAAGATGAGGAGAGAAGAAAAGGCAAACTAATGCATATGACGGAGCCCACCACCATGCCTATTATTAGTATACCTCTGAAATATAAAAAGAGGGGGGCTGTAAAGACGAAACGAGGTAATAAGGTGGATCTCCGACTGTGAAAAGTCCCTTTACCAGCCGAGATTGAGTTTTACTACTCCCTGCTCAGCTCCGGTGCCGGCCGGCCGTGTCTATCAACTCCCCTCCATCCCAGCCAGCCGTTGACTCATGGCCATCATGGATGATGGCGACATGATAAGCGAGATGCCATGAGTGATTTAGTGATCGAGTGATGGAAAATGTTGTGGATGGGGATGAACGTCTGCCTGGGTCCTATTCCGAGGGGTGATATCTGTAGAACTGGAGAACCACCGGAGAGAACGACCCGGGGCAGGCAGGCAGCCAGTCAGCGCACTAGCTGACCACAGTACTGGTCGTAAGTCGTCGAGATAAAAATGTTATCCCAACTCCAGTCCAGTCCGTCCGTCCGTCCGGCTGGCAGGACTTTCATTGTTCAGAGTCTTAGGTACGTTGCAGATGGGAGAATTTGAGGTACGATTCTCAGAGGGAACGAACGCACGTTCAAAGAGCACCGGATCGACCAAAGAGGTCACTTCCTTCTGGGCTGATTTAGAAAAAAAATCGAATATTCATCGGTACTTTAGTCCTCAATTGACAACTCTGGACTTATGTGCCTCCAAAAGTGAGCTTCCAAAAGTTTGAATGCTCTCCTTCGCAGTTGATTTCAAGTGAAATATTAATCATTAGTATATGGATTTCACAAAAAATAGAAGTGATGGATAAAAATATGGAAATATAACATAAAAATTAAGTTTTAAGCATTATTTTAACACAAAAGAGAAGCCGAAACTTCATAAAGAGTTAAGGCCAGGAATGAAAAAATACATTAGAATGGTCTTATTGAACATGTTGGAAGGGATGCCTTTTTTTTTGTTTTTTCTTTGAATCTTTTTTGGGTATGAGCGTCCACGTAGGACATTGAACAAAGAACCTCACCCCCGACACTAGAAAACGGGCGTCCTTCCGGCAGAACGAAGAACCGCCGGCCTCCCCCTGAAGGGGAGTGCTACGTTCGCTTACTTCCGCAATTGGGCACGTACGTCACCGCCATACAGTACTCCGTCTGTCGTCGTAGAAAACCACCAAAGTCGAACCTGATCCCATACCTAGTTCCATACCTCCGTCCGTCCTCCGGTTCATAGGTAATCTCCCACCTTTGTTATATCCTCCGGTTTCTCGAACATCTGTATCCGTACATACCAGTTCCGTAGACATCATGCTCTGCTGCATGCCTGCGGTTAGTTGGGGATCAGAGTCAGATAAGGTTGAATCCCTCTATGTCCATAGCCCCCATCCCGAGTTAGAGTATTCATTTCACAAAGCCTACTGTAATCACCGTATACACTTAACTATACATGATAATAATAGGGCGTTGAAGGATAGGCAGGTAGAATTTTAAGGTGAGATATAAATCTATGTACGCAGAAAACGAGTAATTTTGTGGATAGTACTCTACTCGCTTATGGTCAATCGCCTTATGGTTCTATGGCAAAATATTCAAAGTTTTATAGTTCTAAAGAATAATTTTCCCTCCATAGACCGGATGAGTTTTATGGCTGTATTTTTTGTGCAATACAGGATTTTCTGATGCAGCCTCGTCAAATTTAACAATGAGTTTAGCTATGGTAAAAATAAATTTATACAAATTATCCCAACGAGTCTATTGATTGCAATCAGAGTTAGTGGTTATGGTCAGCTAGTGCAATTTCATTGGTTTTGACTAAAAGCAATAAAACCAGTAATTCAAGTTGTTCTAGATCCAACCTCTTTATGTACAAATTGTACTGAAAATGGGACACACCTTATCTACAGGGGTTAACGAATTTTGATTACCTTGGGATGAGACACTGAATTAAGAGTTTTGTCTTCTAAATGTTTGGTTTTCATGTATGCTACGTTTGTCGAGCAGGACCCTACAGGAGTAGATTACTACGGAGTCTAGAGAGATAGTACGGGGACCCGTACTTGTAGATACACACCATACAAATGGCCAGAACGGGGAACATCGGGTAGTTCACAGATTGGTTCTCTTCCAACCGGGTCAGAAAACATCCCTTACTGGGAAGTAGTTGACAGTCGAGGTAGGTTACTGCCTTTTATAGTAAGAGTATGAATACAGTGTACGCTGTAGGGAAACTGAATGTAGGTGGTAGGGTATGTATGGATGATTGATCGTACGTAGACCTGGGTTTGCCATTTTAGATATGACTAGGGGTTTGAATCATGACCAGGGCATATCTCCCCATAAAGCCCGGCAGGAGTTTAGCAGTTTGAGATACTTCCACGTCACTTGCGGAATAAGAGACAGACTTCTGGACAAAGACCCAAATTTAGCGCCTCGACACCGTTGGCACCAAAGGTATGGACCGAGGAAAGGAAGGAAGCGAGTGGGGAGCTAAGCCCCTCCCTCCCTCTCTCGCTCGTTACTGTTCTCGCTCAACACCCACACTGAAGGGAAGGCACGTGTCGCGAGTCGGGTAACCTCTGGCTTAACCACGTAATCAGGTGCCGGTTGAGTGTGGATAATCCTGTTCGTCACCGGGTCATAACTCTAGTCTCTACAGTTGGAAACAGCAGTCCAGCCCGTTCCCGATCCAGACCTACCGCAGAGTCACTACAGACTGGTACAGTGCTGTACTGTGCTGTAACTGGGTCTTTGTCCTACGACTCCTCCCTTATCCTGCCCTCGTCTGGGTTTTGTCTGTGGAAGAATCTCGCGCGAGTTGAGATCAGTTGGGTTCGGTTCAGTTCAGCTCAATTTAATTCATTCAGCTGTTCAGGGGGCGGAGGGGGAGCTGTTTCTGGAGGGACAAAACAAAAGAGTTGAATAATCTGGGAAACCATAGAACGGGGACGAGAATATGATTTGTTTTGAATAGAATGGGGGATATAGTTATGACTTTATGGGGAGAATCCGGGGGGAGCAGATATATTTCAAAAATCTCGTTAATTTTGTCCTACTTTTCTTTTGGTTTGTTTGGGAGTGTTTGTTTGTCCTTTGTTCGCCTTTCTCCGTTGCAAGCCTCCAACGGATTTTCATGTATTTTGACAGTTTGTGATGATTTCTCTCGCGAAAAAGATATCTTTTTAATATCGTCGCATCCTTCTACACGTGGGTTTTCCTCCCTTTTCCTCCTCGGTCGTTCATCCTTCCTTCCGTTGGAGAGTATTCTTCGATCCGAGTCCCTGCCCCTCTGCCCTTGTCTGGGTTTTGTCCGCGAGGACGAGGAAGAGTATCTACCCGGGCTCCGGCCTTCGGCTGTGGGGGCGTCCCTATTCGTTCCATAAATGTCCGAATAAAATAATATTATGGGTGGCTACAGAGCAGAGAACAAGAAAAGACGGAGGGGTACGGGGTACGAGTGGGGCTCCGAGTAGTTATAGGAATAGGCGACATTGTCGTTAGTGCAGGGATTCACGGACGGATGGAATTTTGCGAATTAAGGAGGACGTACAAGCCCCGCCGGAGGGAATTTTCTATAAGCGAAAAAATTCGGAGTCCAGGGAAGGGAGTGTCAGGAACCGGGTCGGGGTGACCGGATCTAAACGCTTGACGCCCCACTGAAGCGCTCGCTCGACTCGCTTCCCATGGAGGTGACCGAGTACAGAGACACGTGCGGGAGAGAGAGGCGGCTGCCCGGGGACGAGATAGGGTATCTCCAACCCGCCTTGTCGTTTTCAGGCTCCACGAGCGGCAGGGCCGGATGCCCTGCGACCGGACCGGGTCATCTCTCCTCGGCCCGCGCCGGCCAGGTCCCAGACCACCCAGCCAGCCAGTCCCAGTGTGGGACCTGCTCTAGCCCTGTACTGTACAGGTCGGGTCATATCTCCGATACGACAAAAGATAAAGGATCGCGAATGGGACGGGCGGGCGCTGCAGGCCGGCTGGGCCTTGTCAGAACGAGCCCCCTCCCCCTCTTCCTCCCCAACACCTTCATACAATCTGCCAATGGTCCCGAGTTCAAGTCGCGTCGCCGGCTGGCGCTATGTATACCCACCCTCGGACCCCTCCTCCGGTCCAACCCAGTCGCAGTCGGGCGTGCTCTCGGCCAAGGAAACGGTTAAGGCGAGGCGAGGCCAAGCGCGGACGGGTAGGAAGAAGAGTCGGCCCTAGAGCGTCGAGTACGCAGATCTGGCGGTTAGGTTGGCGTTGCCTCTGTCGGCAGTTGGGGCTTCGGAGTAATTCGCCAGCGCCGGATTTAGGGTGCTAGCTACATCGGATCACTGGCTACGTTTAGCTTAGATCACCCCACCTCACCCCCAGGACCCTCCCCTCCCTTGCCCCGTCCATGAATATTATTATCATTGAGCTATGTACATAATGCAAAGCTACACTACACTTTTATTATTTTGTTGCTGCTGCCGCTGCAGGTGCTACACCGGTGAGAGAATTATAGATCGGTACCCCTTGTCGTTGAAAGTTATCGCTTCATGATTCACAGAAAATTATTTTCAAAAGGCGCCGTGTTTCTTTGACCTTGTAGACACATATGATCAGATTGCAGAGTATCTCCCATGCAGGAGCGTGGACAAAAATTAGTTAGAAGAAGCAGCAGCAGCTGCTGGTCCGAATGATATATATCAATGCTCCGCTAGCTTTAGAAGTAGTAGTGGCCAGAGTGGAGTTGACAATGCCAAGGACAACAGCAGGCATTCTTCGAGCCCGCCATAAAATGAGGGGCCTCAGGAGCAACAAACAAGCCTATGTATGCATGACTTTACTATTTTCCCCCAAGCCCCAAACCAACATTTAAGTGGTCTCGCTCTGCTCATCATCGCCATCATCGGGAACATATATTGACGACGAATGTAGGAAATGATGAGCGGGGCGACGAGGACGACGTCCTAGAAGCAGGGAAAATCAGCGAGTGCTGTGCTGTGTAGTGTTGTGTAGCGAAGACAGAGACTGGGACTGTAGTTAGAGCTAAATTAGCACTGTTCATGAAAATGGAGTCGTTGCGAGGAGTAAAGATAGAGGATTTCCTACAAGTGGTAGGATGCGGAGTTCGAAGAAATTTTTCGCTGTCTGGATACGGGATGGGAGGAGGCTGGGGCTTGAGTTGAGGGTGTCGTCAAGTTGGCGGGATATCTGGGGCCTAGCAGGTATGCACGGAGTGATGATGGTGGGCTACGTAAGACGGAAGGGGATCTTTCTCTTTTCGGGGAAGGCCATCGGACGCTATCTGTATATCTACGAGCAGAGTGCTAATGTCGAGTGTCATTACCGAGCGAGGGATTAAGCCTAAACAGCGCGATTAGCTCGAAAGCAAGTCAAGCGAAGACGAGCCGAGCCGAGCCGAGCCGGCAGCCAAGATAGATTTAGATAAAATAGATGCGTACGGTGTGGAGTGACGTTAACGAAACATGCGCCGATGACGGCCAGACGGAGGCCGGGGGTGGGAGAGTCGGAGGAACCCACTGACGGACTGACGGAGAATCACAAGATTGGCGGGGCGGGAACGGAACGGTGCTGAGGTAAAGCCGACGGGGGCAGGCAAAAGGGCGCAGGCAGGAAGAGGCAGAAGACGTAAAAGTCGGCAAGGGCGGAGGGGGCGTCGTCGTCGGCTGCTGCCGGTAGAGAAACGGGAAGGTGGGGCTTTGGAGTCTAGTAGGGCTAAAAACAGAAGAGGGGTGCTCGAATTGGCGGAAAAGGGAACGACCAACAGGCTGTGGGGCCGGCTCCGGTGGTAGTAGGGGTGGGGCCGGCAGGACTTGCCTTGCCTTGCCTTGCCCCCGCCAGTGGGGCTAGTAATCTTCCCGGCCGGCAGCCATGGCCATGGGGTGTCTATGGTGTCTAGAGGGGAGCCATTATTGAGGTCCCAATGTCCATGGTTTACTTGGGCCCGATATGAGCTGGCAGATCCGCACGCCCCGGCAAGCCGACGCGGGACCCCCTTCCTTTATGCTCGGCTACCTCTCTCTGCCACTTGACGCACGCGCCTGACGGGCCCCACCCCCGGGTGGGGCCCGAGGTCAAACCCGGAGCCTCTAATGGGATGGGGATATGGATGGGACGAGAGAGGGAAGGAGTGGAATGGGGATGATGGTGGCCGGCCGGGAAGGGAATAGATGAATTAATGGCGGCAGGGCAGGGCAAGGGGCGATAGGCCAAAATAGAACCAAGGCCAAATGGTCATGCGAGCGTAGAGAACAAACCAGTCCGCCACGTCATGGTCGAGCACATGTCCGGACACTGTCGGCCTTGGCATCATGGCCTGCCCTTCTGTTGTCAGTGCGTGAATGGATACATATCATCAATCCATCATACATGCGACAATCATTACCATGCCATGCTTACGTCATCCCCTCCCCACCCTCTCGTTATAGCATATGCCTGCCTGCCGGCCGCGATGTTCATATCGTTCGCTTCTGTTCCAAGTTCCAAGCCCCGAGCCCAAGCCCAAGCCCACCCCGTCGCATAACCCATGCCACGGTAATCCCTCTCGGGCCTATTCCTTCCGTCTGTCCCCTCTCTCGACCTCGGACGCTCTCGTCTAACCCCAGGCTCGCATCGCCTTGGCTATCCCGCGGCGCCGACTCCCGGGAAGCAGTCCAAGCGTCGGCACGCGTGTCGTAAGCTGGAGGACCTACCGGACAAAGGCTTCGTCCTTGCATGCTGCATGCACGCACACCTTACCCACCGGTTCAAAACCCTGATCCCTCAGGTCGAGCTGCCTGTCTCCCGCCCGCATGCCACGCCAACAGGCTCAGAGCCAAAATTCGGCAGTTTTTTGAAAAACAAAACAAGAGCGTAGTTACTAAAATATAGCCCCAGAATTCGCCATTGGCCCAGCGCCTTCTGCTTCTTCTTCTTCGTCGTCTCTCGTCGCTCGCACGGAACGAAGGAACGAAACGAAACCAAGGCATAGCCGGCAGCCAGGCATCCTGGTCGGCTACGGCCCGTCCCGTCCAGTCGCACTAAGACCACCTACTCCTGTAGATTCAGCCCAGCCCCAGCCCAGCTCCGGTCCAGCGCTCGTCGCAGGCGGTCGCCCGATTAGGAGAATCGGCAACAAGGACCGGAGTTACCGGATTCTCTCTCTCCCGCCCTCCAACTGACTCACTAGCTGACTGACTGACTGACCGCCTGACAGACCGCAAGGCAAGGCATGCAAAGGCAAAGGCAAGTTAAGGTCAGTGCAGGGCAGGCAGCCAGTGTCCCCGTCCACGCCATTCATGGCGTAACGGATAAGCGGACAGGTCGTCGCCTCTCTCCGACGGGATTACTACCCTTTTTTTGTTTCCTCCATCAACCCGACAGACCCTTTATTTCTTTTTGTTTCCTTGCGGTTGGTTTGGCCTGGCCTGGCCTGGTTCGGGTGGGACTGATGGTGTTGTTTTCCCGGCTGGTTGGTCATGGGGGTTGTTGGTGTTCTGCGTTGGGGTTAAACGACGTGGTTGTGAGATTAATCGCGTAACGCAGCTCCGTAACCCGCCTCCTTCGATGGTGCTTGTTGTTCCTGTTCTTTGTCTTAGGATTCAAGGACACTTAGCGACTCATTTGGCTCCGATTAGGACCGTTCAAAAGACAAACCCGGCAAGTACAACATGGAGTTCTAGAGGCATGTAGAGATCTCTCTCTATTTCAGCAGGACGCTGTCTGTCATGAGCCTCGTCTATATTTACAGGAGCTATAAGCGCGAAGGAGACACATGATCAGCGCAAGCGGAGGGAAGGAGGAGGCACAACTGGGCTTACATATCGTAGGAATCAAATGGATCATATCAAAAAGAATACTAACGAGAAACGCCCATCCATCGTGGAGGACATGGAAAGAGTAAGCACAAATACGGATCAAGTACGTTACTACTACTAATATTTTGCTACTGTGGTCCCCCATATTTCACAATATAATCAAAGCTAATCTGATGCCGCGCTCGTTACGAGTAGCGATCCAGACCAGATATGGTGCGACGCTGAGATGAGGTGGCCCTTGTCTCGCTTCTCACTTCTCTCAGCAGGTAGCTGTCATGACGAGCTCCTAGATTTTCCCAAAAGCTATCCCCAGCTACTCTTCGGAGAGAAGTTGGTAAAGTTTTTACCAATTACTGCTCCTGCTGCTCACTGCCGCTGCAGCTGCATCTGCACCACCCCCCCGGAATGTGGCACCGGCATATGAGAGGAATGAGAGAATGAATCTGGACTCTGGACATTGACCGAGCAACGGAGGAGGGCAGATCAGCTCAGGCCTGGGCCGGGCGAGAGACCGAACGAGACCAGGCTTGAAGTGAGTGAGTTTAGAAAGAGCCAAGAGGGAGCCGTGCTGGGCGTGGTCTTGGGCAGGGGCGAGGCAGCTGGGGTTGGGAGATGAGTCGAGTTTCCCAGCTCCAAGGAGTTGGAGAGAGAGAGGGAGAAGGAGCAGCAGCAGTAGGGAGAGGAGCGTGTTTTCTTCGTCTTTTCGGCATGATTTTGCCGCTATCGCAGCTGCCAAAGATGGAATAGAAGCGAGGCGGGCGAGCAATAGAAGCATGTATAGATAACCAGATCTTTTCTTTCACTTTGTTGGCTGGCTGGCTGGCTGGCTGGATTCTTGGCCGGGCTTGGCTTGGACTGGCGTGGCTTGGCATGGTTGCAAACATACAGAACACGCCTTCTGACTGCCTTGCCTCGCCTGGGCTTTGCCCTGCGAACCCGGCATCACCCAATCAGTGGCTTTGCTTGTTTAGGTCCCTTAGAGAGGTCAATAGTTATCTTTTACATGGGAAGAGACACCTACCAGACATGCCCAAACCCCTCCCCCACAGTGTACGATTGTGACATATTTTTTTGAGGATATGGACAAGCCAATGGTGATACTTCCCAAATCGTGGCTGGCTTTGACATCCTTGTACTTTCCCCCATCCCATTCATTCCAAGTTTTCGAGCACTCATTTTTCCTTCTGGGATGCAGACAACCCCGCGGGTGATAACTCCCAAACAACCTCCCTCTGCTTTGTACTGCCCTGCAGTCAAAATCTTTCCCGTCTCTCTCTGCTCGCTGCCTCCCTGCCCTGCCTTCCTCGCTCCCTCGCCTCGCCTCCTAAGCCAAGGCAGGTTGAGCCAAAACCAACGCCATCCATGGCCACCTCGAGCTGGCTTTTCCTCTTGGACTCGTTGGTTGGCCAAGCTTACGATACATACACAATCGAGAGCAGACAAAGGAGACCATGATGACGGCTCCCTCTCGCTGGGTTTTGGTCGATCTGTAGCATTCTCCAATTGACTGGAGTCTTTTGCTCTCGTCGTCGGAACAAAACAAAACAATAAGCATTTGGGCTTTGTTTTGTTGCATCATAGCAGCCTCTGCCCCTCCCCTCTACCCTCAGTCGCCCTCTTCCCCGCTTTGTCCCCGTTGATAGAGCTATAATTGAAATCAATGCAACAGATGACAACTCCCACCCAATCTTCGGTTCAAAGCAAGCATGCCCTCCCTGCCTCCCTAATCCTTGTGTCACTTACCGATGGTCGACGAAACATTGGAACAGGCAGACAACCCCCACCCCCACATCCACATATTTCGACCAAGACATTCATAGCCCACCGAGTTCCCAACCAAGCAAGCGCCACGCTGCTGCTGGTCCAGCTGCTCATGTACATTCCCCTCTCCCTCCATCTCTCTTCACTCTCCGTGTCTCCGTCAAAGACTCCAGGATTTCCTGTGTCTGCACATGAGCTCAAATAATAAAACAAGCCCCTAATCATAACTAACGAACTCGGATCCTTAATCAGGCTGGTTCAGGCCATGCGCTGTAGACCCATTCCCTCCTCTTGTATGTCACTTGCTACCTTAGAGGGCTTAAAATCCGACAAGCACAGTTTTTAACCCACTTGCAGATGCCAGGGGTAAATTAAGACGTAAAGTACACTTTGTTGGGCCTAAGAGGAGGGGGCGGATGCACCCCGAAAAAAAAAGTGGAAACGCGGGAGAGAAAATAACAACAGCACGCTCGACTGTTTACGAAATATCATGGATAGCCCTAATATATCGTCGAGCTTCATGCATACGACTGTGTGATTTGATAGGTTTTATCACCATAATAAGAGGCAGACAAGCACATTTTGCGACCGCTAGAAAACAGCCTGTCATACAATTTGGCTAGAACATGCTTGCATTTGAACTCAATCCAAATCTCAGGAATGTGGGCCTACATCCAAGTGATATAGAAAAACAAAGGCTAATCGTCAGAGCTCGAATCTGATGCTGGAATGTATATCCCGGTCTCACTCGCTGTGGCTCTGCCTATAATGGTCGTATCGTATGAGGACAGACAAAAACCAAAATTTTCAAGTGATTCGTGAGAGCTTTGTATGAAGGCAGGACGTGGATCTCTTTTATATATTCAACTCATTTCCTTCCAAAGTTTCATGAGAACCAGCCTGCCCTGGCCTCCATCCAACTTTTGTAAGAAACAAAGCTAGTCTATCTCTAGCAGCAGCAGCTGCTGCCCTTAATACTTAATATTGCATTACTACTCCCCTTGCTGCTGCTGTTGTTGTTGTTGTTGCAGGTCGATGTTATGTGCATTCGTGCGATTTGCTAATGGTTGAAAAACAACAAGTGGACAACCGCGTTTCTTGTTCACTTGGAAAGAGCTCGTGTGATGTGAACATTGTGGATCATATTTTGACTCTCCCCATGCAAATTGCGCGCTGCTACGAACTTTGAACTTCTACCGAAGAAAGCCTTTAGAATAAAACAAGGCCTTTGAAACGAAGAGATCACATCCTAACCATATTTCGTGTGTCACCTGCAGAGTCGTCAAATACAACAACAAGCTGACATCGCTTCAGATCCAGCAGGTTGAATATATTCTTCCATCATCATCCAAAGCGCGAGCGAACTTGGGCCTACACACGCTAAGCAGCGAGAGCGTTTGTTGAAAACTACAAGAATTTGACGAAGAGTTGAAACATATTCATTAGACCCGCAGTCTCCGGTCCATCTGGGCGTCAAAACGTAGTTCCAGTCGAAACATTTTCAACTTCCACAACATCCAAAACCCCTTAAGAACAGGAGGCCCAACATCAGTCAATGACACTCCCAACAGCAATTATATGATTTTGCTCTTTGGACAAGACGATGGGATAGAAAGTTTGAGAAAATTAAACAATTTTTTAAGACCACCGAGATATGTCTATTCTTTAATCCGCCTTATTCCCAATATGTGCACTCCACCCCATAACCGATTTTTATGCGGAAGACAAGGGGCGAGTGAGATTTTGGATGGAAAACACTTTAACCGCAAGAGTCCTCCCAAGCTGAACCAGGGGAAAATGATTCGAAGTGACTTTTAGATCTTCTCTCCTCCATCCAAAAGGTTTCCAGGCTGTTTGCCTGCGGGCAAATACTCGATGACATGTTTTATACTGAATGGGTAAAAACTAGCTTTGTAATACAACCAAAGCGCACTCTAGATCTCGTATCAGCAGCAACACAGCACGTTACTCCATGATTTTCCAGCTCTTATTTGTTCTTACCCTGGTTCAAGTAGGAGCGACAAAAATGATGTTGATATGGGCAAAGATCCTGAATAAAGTAGCAAGTCATCAAGATCTTAGTGCAGCAAGCAAAGAGATATGAAGGATGTGCCATTGGTTTGACCAAATACATGAAACCATGTTGTTGATGAGACCAGTTCGTAATCTCTGTTGTCACCACCCTCAAGCCACCAACCGTCGGGATGGAAATGGGCACGTTGTGTTAACAGTCTCCAGCAGCAACTGACAACTCTCTCCATCATAAGCAACTTCCCCCCATTTGTAAATAATAACTTGACAAGGATTGTATGATTAGCTTTTGAGAGAAGATTTCCTCTCCTTTCCTTCCCTCCCGTTGCTACTTTGTTAATAGTGCTTGCGCTTTACTGTTCTTTTTGCCGGGTATTCTTTTGCCAGCTTGAACGTGCCAAAACCATTTCCACGAGATGGAAGACAGTGCATTCTTAATCATGTGCATCTCTGTATACAGGTACAGAATCTATCAGATCTCATCAATTTACACGACTCTAGCTTGTATGTACATTTCGAGTGAATCTTTGTCTGGATTCATGAACACGAGGAGGAAAAACAAAACAAGAGTATACCCACTGTATATCTTCCTCGTGATGTTGACTAGAGAACGTCCCCCATCCCATTCCAAAGGCTAGAGCTCAACACAATGATCCAGCATGAAGAGTTGTGGATTGAATTGAGCATGCGAGAGGAGGTGGCCAACTTCTCAATTTCTCAACTTCTCCTTTTGTTAATATCATGCTCGGAAACGTTGCAGATCGGATGTGGAAGTCTTCTGACTGCCATCTTCTGAGCTGGATATGACGTGGTTGACCACCGATCTCCTGGCTCGGCGTACTTCACAATATCCTACCTGGTGCGAGAAGAGAAAACTCCTTCCTGGCACGTTTATTAAATTTGGAGGGTTTAATATAATCAAGTGAGAACCAGATGCTAATCGAACTGTTTTGCGTCTACGAAAGTCTCAACGGTTGAAGGGACTAGTATTGTCAACGGACCCAAAAAAAACAAAATCGGAGGGTAATGAGATCCATGAAGATGTGTGTTCACTCCATTCTTAAAGTTAAAAGGTCACACTCATGCTTCCGAGGGAGGGATAAAGTAATCAGAATCGTAAGGCGAACTCATTGTTTTTTGTGCATATAATAGGAGAAAGGGCATGTGGTCCAGAAGACAAAACGCAAATTATGAGCCTTTGATGGCGGATATCATTGGTATAAACCGACACCATTGCCATTGAAGGTCCCATCGAGCATGGCTTGCTTCGGGTTGCAATTGGGCAAGATGTGCATGTGCACACCAAGAGAGGTAATGCTAGAAATGTCACTATGACTCTCCGCGCATTATTTTAAGGTATCCTAGTATTCAAGAAATGAATACTCCACGGAATCATGGGTATCCACTTGTGCGCCGTATGCGAGCTGAGCTGAGCTGCTTGAGAAAGAACCCGATCGCTCGTATACATTGGCGAGCTACCAACTACCCCCCAGCTACGGAATATTACCCTCGTATCCTATCGATGGTGATGACGATGATGATGATGCCGCTGCAGCTGCTTCTTCTTCTTCTGCTCATGCTACTACTTCTCTCATCCTCCTGTTCTGTTTTAGTTGCTGGTGGGGCTGGGGTTGAGAGTTTCGACCCGAGAGATGAATCAGATGGATGAGTCAGACCCAGGGTCTGGTATAATCATACCGAGGGTCCGAGTGGCCTTATAGTGCCCTCTTGCCTGCCTGCCTGCCTGGTTTTGCTTGCCAAGCTGCTGCTGTTGCATGGGTCGAGATTTGCTAGTCCTAGTGTCCAACATAATGGGTCAGAAGTACCGGTAGTTGTTATCTATCTCCTCTCTCCATCTAGAGTACAAAATTAGCTTCCACTGTTCTGCTGCTGCCCTGGCCCTGGCCTCATCAGCCTTCCTTCACTCACATCCTACCTACGTACTGTACATGTTATGTCATGCCTCTCCTCCTCTTGGTTTGTTGGACCTGTGAGCCTTGTTTATAATATTTTTTCCTCCACTTAAGACTATCGTTTCCTGTACATTCCTAGCTCTCGCTGTACAGTATTCGTAGTCTTCTTCTTCGTCGCCCTCCTCCTCTTCGTCGTACTGCTGGTGCTAGGGGTAGTAGTAGTCGTAGTAATAGTCATCGTCCTCCTGGTCCTGGCCAGTCTTCTGCCTGCTCGATGCTCATGCTTAACCTGAAAAATACATTACTAACTAGCTAACATTGATTCATTGATTCAGTCATCAACTTACTTCTCGGGATTGGCAAAGCATTAGACTTTAAAAGAAGAAGTTTCTTAATCATGCGCGTTCATGATTATAGAGTCGATGATGCTTTGACAGCCCCGGATTAAAAATATGTGAAATTCTGCCACTGTACGTGTGTTGTCAAGCTCCTTCTATCTGAAACAGCTTTGTCCGAATTGGCCACTGCAACGGTCTATAAAGCCCCACCCTTCCTTCCACAAAGCAGCAGCATGATTTCTTGTGCGTAAATGAAAAAATTGTTTTCATCCAAGTGTATGATTATTTTATGTGAGCTAAATCTAACTTATTTTAAGTGTGACCATAAGTGGTCACACTTAAAAAAAATGAATAAACCATTTATCAGGTGCATAATTAAATGGTTGATTACATGACCAGTTTCAAAGTTTTAACCTTTTGTGAGATTTGTGTTGGGTTTTGCCCTGTGCTATGGAGATTTCGGGATTAAGGAAGGGGCCACATTACGTTAGGCACTACAGTTGTAACCAAGAACGAAGCTGGAAAAATTGAAGCAAACACTTTGTGCAACCAAAAACGGACACTGTTAGGTCAATATTGACAGGGAGGGGAGGAGCAATACTGTACTACAAATAAAGCGAAGCTTGAATCTGTGAGATTCAAGCTTCGCTTCAACATCTTTCGAGGTTTTGCGCAATATATCAGAATGATGTAATATTTCTGCTAATCGATATATGCTCTTTTTGACTCAAAAGTGCTCTTAACTTATATACGAGCCTCATATGTTTTGTTAAGAGTAGGTTTGAGCTTAGGGGTATCTTGGCTATACGACAAAAGGCAGGACGTATCTTCGTACACAGTGGAAATTCGTCTTACTAATGATGAACTGAATTGACATGTAACCTCTTTTATGTTTCTTATAATCATTCGAAAGGTGACGTACATTTCTCACTGGTTTTTCTAAGCTCCACATTTCAAAGGACCTTATCAAAACAGTGTTTAGGTTTGGGTATCAAATCTAAAATAAACATCAAAGAATTTATATTATTTGTGCTATTTTTAGTAGGGATTTTCCTGGCTACTTCCTAGGTACCACATAAAACCTTCAGTGTAGCAACCACAATTTGTACAGAAGAATACTGTTACAAAAGAGTTTATGCTTGATCTACTCACTTCAGAAAAAAATTCAGTTCCATGATTTTTTCTGCAATCCACCAATAAATATCTTCCATCAAACCTATAGCATATAAGAAAATGTAACACTCAAAAGATTTGTAGGGATCAAATTCATGTACGAAAATAAATTTTGAAATTTGATAAATTTGAGTTCAAAAGGACAAAATTTTATCTTTTTTAATAAAGGATGATGTTTAAATAAGAGATGCATAAATAAATTAAAATTGAAAAGTTAATTTCCTCATTTCTATTCATATTAAAGACATTACATACAAAACTTAAATAACACAGAAAGGTATGTGGAAGCCTCTTCTTGACAGAGATATATGATTAAATTACTCTCTCATTAATTTTACGATTTTTCTATTTTAAGTTGTAATAAAAATTAATTTTACTATTTTGCATACAAATATGACTGTACATATTATATAGTAATTCTAATAATTAATCTACAGAAATAAATTTGTAACCACCTCTGATTGGTCCTCTCCCATGGGATCAATCAAGAAATACTTTTTTACTTCAATTTCAAAGTGAATGTCATGTTGCGAATTTCCATTATGCATCATCAAATATTACCCATCAGACGTAGAGGTAATTCATGGGGAGTTGTATACATAGAAATTAATTTAAAAATTGAACCTAAAAAAATTCTCTACTAAGCCAGAAATTAAAAATTATGTTTATTTTACATAAAGTTGAAAGACATGCAAAAATAATTCAGACTAAGAATATAATGAAATTAAATGATTTTTTAAGATGGAAAATATTAAGATAGATATTGACAAAAGCTTTCCTGAATGTCAAATATTGAAACAAGAATAAAAAATAAAACTTTTAATCTTGAAGAGCATTTTTTGTTATTCACACATAGTTGTGGGTAATTTTCCGTTAACATATAATAGATACGGCATTAAAGCAAGTACAAATCTGCTTTTATATAAGATCTAAATGTGATATTTGAACATTGTGTCAAGCAGTCTAAAATTTAAGAATACATTAAAACTATTTTGAATATCTGGATCTATCATAGAAGAAAGTACATCATATATTTCAAAATACATACTCTTTTTCCGTGCTATCAACATACTGAGAAGTAAGTAATGCATAATCAACTAAAATTTATTACATGTTTTACTATAAAATTTAATAAAATAATAAATATAATTATATTGAAATAAATAAGATACTCACAATAAAAAAAATCATATATTTTTTGAATGAAAAACTGAAATGAGGCATGTAATATAACTTGGAATTCTATTTTACATTATTTCAATGAAAAATTCTGCTGCAAGAATAATATGAAAATTGATAATATATGTGATTTCTCTTCAAAAAATTATTAATGTAACCTCTACATGTGCAAAAAAGGTCTTATTTCTTATTTCTATGATTAATAATATTTTATTTTATTTTTTGTAAAAATAAATAATCTATCAAAAGTCAATCTAACCATCTCAGGAAATAATTTTGTTTTTATATATCCGATAATCAAGACGCATTTATTATAGAGTGGTCATTAAAAAATTTCTGGGAAACAATTATTTTATATATTATTAGAAATATCTATATATATGTCCTTTATAAGATATTATATCCTATTATGTCTAAAGATATTAGATATGTCCTATATAATTTTTTATATTTTGAACACACACACACACACACAATCATAATTCCATCAGAATTTTTAAACTTAAGATAATTCTATATGTAAGTTAAATTTCAAATTTCTTTCATATGATATAATTTAAATGTTGAAAAGACATTTGGGAAAAAAAACATCTTATGAGTGCAAATATCTTCATTTTTTTATTAAATCTGTTCACAAACTATGCTCATTGTACAGATTTGTTTATATAATGAATCACCAAACTTTTTGAGTTTATACATTCATTGAGTGTTTATTTTCTTCTCAGTTTTTTGAGAAGAAATACATTATAGAAGTGTAGGTGTCCCTTCTTGTAGATATCATGTTGGAGTGGAACACAGTAATAATGACAGAACATATTACTACTGAATTACTACAGGTTAAGTATCGCCAAAAATCATTAGAAAGCAAGACTTTGACAAGGGGGCATCTCAAGCACCCACAAGGGAAGAAAGTAAGAAATATATTGCAAAAAGGATGGGAAGACCCCATCATGCCGTACATGGATGGCACCCACAAGGGCAATTTGCCCCTTCTGACCCAAGGAGTAGCTCTCGGTGAATAAGTAGAATCGAACCGGTTCCGACTCCCTCCTGATGAAACATGAAATGACACTAGATGATGATTTCTACATGAGCATCGGATGATTTTCATGAATGTCACCTTGAGTATAGATGAATGTCACCTTGAGCTGGCTCGTAGATATTCTTCTAATTAATGGAGGAATATAATGCTCTGAGGGTCCATTAAGGGGGAGCACTCTGACGAGCCCCAATGATGTGGACAGATGATAATAATTTTCAGTAACACGAGAGGGACGGGCCTGTCTCACACTATGTGAACCATTACAATGCAACGGAATAAGAAAAAAATAATCCTTCAGAAAACTCTTTATCCTATTCTCAAGTATCACAAACTTTATTAAACCATTTGACGGTTCTTGTCATTAATTACATGGGGAATATTCGCAGTCTCTGGAAAATTATATTTTAGGATTGTTTCGATAATCAATGTGATGATTATGGGGAGCAGGAAGTCGATTCTAGAAGACGGATTTGGCCGTGGAAAATCTCATAGATCTTCACTATCACATGCAAAATGTACTACCTTTTCCCGATAGATTGTTAGAATATGATTTACATTTTATCTGTTAGCACAAATCGAAGAGGAAGGAATGAACGTTACCTTCATCATTGAAGTCTTCCCCCTCGCCCTCCTCCATTGGAAGAGAATAAGCAAAATTTTCCACCGAAGAAGAAACATTGTCGAGCTCGAAGAGAAGGCATTATCTTAAATGAATCATGATTACGGACGAAGATCCTGATGATGAGTGACTCACATACATAATCTACTTGCTCAGTCACCGCGAACTGTCAGCAAATCGCACTCAGCCTTAGCGAGTATTCCGAATAATTTTCTCCCTTGATCCTGAAACCAGGATCGGGTTTATTCCATCCCTCCTTCGACTTCTAGAGCTGAAAGTTTCTTCGTGAGTAAATGCACACTTTCTTCCACATTGATATGCATGACTGAACACTTCGACCTGGCACTAGCTCACATAGCACTCATGGTCGTCCTGGATGGTTTAGATTGCAAAAAAAAAGGTTATATGATGAAAGTTCATGAAACATATCGATTGAAGCAAGCCAGAGAGGCGCATTCTGTAAAATGGTACAGCAAGTGCCCGTTTAGTAGTGATCATTTGCTAGAATCTAAAATCCAAAGGTCACAAAGTTACGAATACCATTTATTTATTTCTCAAATCGTTGAAAGATATGAAAACCAGTTTCGATACGTAGTTCAGAATGTCTGCCAAAGTATTTTTAGCTATATTTCAGGGTTAGAAAGAATTAATACAAAATAATTAAAGATTTTCGAGTTTATCGAGCATCATTGGATCTCACTTTCTTGACAATCGACAGATATGCGGATCATGACTCATGTTATTATTTACTTCCGAATTTCGGATGGCAGATTTTCAACTTTATTTTGCACTTATTTGCAAATAAAATGTTTCCTATGAGAGACTGGATTGGCGAGGAACATCATGTATACTTTGTTGACCATGCAGAAGTGGTTCTTTTACAGAAATAGAAGGGAGGCGGTAGCGTGCTGCTTCAGTTATTATTAATATAATAATAATACTAATTAATAAATATAAAAGATATGTTTTATTCTTTCAAGTAATCATAATTTTAATCATTTGGAGATCGTCGTTGGAATTTTCCAGATTGTCATGTCAAGGGAGAAAAAGGCTCACGAAGGTTGCATTATTGAAAGCAGAAGACATTCTGTTGTCTCGCGTTTCCACCTCCCAGCACCAACACCTTGCAAGATGAAGACATCCATCTGCTTGGTGGTTTATCAAAAGCTCTCTCGATCCTGTTGTGCAAAATTCTCTTTCAGCCTCACAATTTGGACAACATGTCGGTCCATTTGTGGAAAGGAGGAGAACTTGCAGATTGGTGTCTTTTAGAACTGACGAGCATAGTGTACAGCCTTCGATGGAGTGTATTTCCAATGATCACATTCAAGATGTTTCCGAATTTGGATGAAAAAGAAGGGTGTATATGATCTGTGGCCAAGATCTCCACACTTCATGAGCATATAAGGTTCCGAATCGATCACGATTTATCGAAAGAAGCTTTCCGAGCATAGTACTCTCGACTTTGGCGTATGTTCTCCGAACCTCATGAACACATAAGGTTCAAATAGATATTATGTCTAGAATCGACCACGATTTGTTGAAAAAGAAACTTTCCACACATAGTGATCACGAATTCGTTGAAGTGTTCATCGGTTTAAATTCGGCACTTGTTACATTTTGAAACTGGTTTTCTTCCATCATTTTTTTTCAATTATCTAGGGTGATTAAGCAATGACTGAAAAGAGGATGAATGTATAACCCAGAAAAATTCATGGCAGTTATAAAATGGAGGAGGAGCGACAATGCATTTGGGAAAGATATGAGTGTTTATGGTCATTGGCGTATTTTTTAGAACGTTGGTGAGATTTATTTAGATTTTATCTCATTTTTTATATGATTTTTGAAGAATCTATCCTCGAACATAAACTGTGAAATTATAAAAACCGACCGCAGGAAATTTCGTTGGACAGTGCAGTAGAAGAAAGCAGTGCACTGCTGTTGCTGTTCTCATGGTGCATTAAAATACCTGAGTGCACGGAAAATCTCAGGGAGAGTTTCCGTGCATCCCATAAGAATAAACGAGTAGAAGTCAGAGCAACAAGATGAATTGACGCAAACTTGACACCTTAGGCTAAGAAGTGGACATATCAAAGGACGGAAGGAAAAACACTCTCGATATTTCTTGTCAAATATCCTCCAAACTCCATAACGAAATGAGTTCAAACAAGAACAAGTGCATGTACGGGGATTTCCTTCTCTTTGCAAGCAAATCTTCAACCACTCATTCACGATTCCATGCAAAAAATATGAGAGTGAATGTTCACTGGATTTGCCCAAAAAAAGAAAAGAGTAACCTTTTGATGACTCCTGTCTCTAAATTTTGAGACCAGCTCTGGAGCAGCAGATGCAGATAAGTGGGAAGAAAAGTGTGTCCAAGCATAACCAAACATTTCGAAAGGAGGAAAGAGAGTTGTTATGCGTAGTTTTCAGATATACATGGTTTCCAACTGAAGTTAGCTTGGGACTGAATACACGTGTGCTGGATCTGGGAAAAGAAGCGTGCTTTTGACAATTCTTGTCTGTGTCTCTGAGCTTGATCCGATCGAGATCGAAGTTTATGGCCTTGTGTGGATGGAAACTCGTAAGAATGTATATAAAATAGAATCCTTTCCACTGACGTCGTATGTCCAAATCGTGAAAGTGAGACGAGTAACGAGTCTAGTGGTTAATTGCACACAACTTCTTATTCATAGGAATCTCAATGGTTTTGTCCAAAAGATACTCTCAATTCTTTTGGTCTTTAACGTCCACATCTCGGGGAATAATGCGCACTCAGTAGATGGAATGTGTTAGAAAGGCCATATGCAGGCCTAAACCAAAGCACTCATGATATTTTTTCCGCCCACATTGAATACAGACCGCCGGGAATTTTACCTTTTGGAGCTCAAAAAACCATGATTCTGGTAGATGAGGAGGAGAAGGTGCAGCAGCAGCAGATGATGATGAAGATGATGAGTGTCTGGAACAGAGGGGGATGCTCTTGGTCTATATTGTTCTTTACCCCCTCCGTCACATTTTCCGATCGCACCGATCCTAGATTGAGTCTGAAGTCTTCATGCACATGAACGAACAGACTTTTACGGATTTCTGTCGAAAGAAACTGCACACTCACACGATCACCCCAACGGTCGATCCCTGAATAATAAAAATAATAAATTATTTTCTTTTTTCTAAACTTCGTACGAGGCGGTGGCCAATGTCTGAAAATGCGGTTGGTTGGTTGGTTGATTGGTCCTGCTCTTGGTTTTTTCTTGTCCCCCTTCCTTTACAGGCCACTCCCCACACTAAACTGAGATGGAAGGGGAAAGAGAGAGAGAGGAGTTGGAAGTTTGCATGCAAAATGGAGTTTTTAGACTGTTCTAAAACTATCGGCATTTAAATGTAAATCATTGCTCATGCTCGCAAAACGGGGATGAACTTACTATGTAGGAGCGATGGCTGGCTGGCCCCGGGGGTAAGTGTAAGAACGGAGGGCTGAAGCTCTTTGCTTGGGGGAAGTGGGGTGAATAAAGTTTGGGGTAGAAGGAGATGGGGGTGGGGGGAAGCTCTTGGGTGCTTGTTGTCCCCTTCCTTTACAGCTATCAGCGACTAAATAGAGTGAGCTTGAAGGTTTGCATGCAACATAGACAAACGAATCAAATCCAAGCTAATCCATCCATCTCGCAGTAATACAAAACAGAGGATTTCTGTGTGGTCAAAGGTGGGGGCACGGGATTGGCTGATGAGAAATCCATCGAACCGTGGTTGGCTGAAACCCGGTCTAAATCTGCACTAAGCTTACTTGGGGAATGCTTCAAAAAAAGAAGCAGATTAGTAGGAGCTGAGTGGACAATTTGTTCCAAAAACAGAGGATTTCTGCAGGGTCAAGGTCAAACAACAAGCTGGATGGTGTGGTTGAATGGTCCTTGTCTAACCACAGTTAAAGAGCCTGGCACAGGGAATAAATCCCCCAGTAAATACTCGTTTGCCATAAAAAGAAAGAAGAAAATTGGCTTTCTCCATGCCTCACTATTACGACCACGTCAACCCCTCAAATTTGAAATAAGATCAGCTCTCCACATACAGACACACACTTGTCCACACAATTTTCTCTCGTTCGCCTGTCAAATTTCGGAAAGTTTTCGTCCTTTCCACGGTCATAATCCAAGCTCCTCATTAATGCCCCCTTATAACCCCTAGCCCTTTCTTCTCCTCCCCCCACCCCACCCCCGGCTCAACTCACCTCAATGATCAATCATGAGTTTCGACTTGAAACGCTTCACCTGAAGCCCAATGAACCAAACGATCAAACTCGGTCATCTGACCTGATAGCAACATTAATATCCTATGACCAATTGGATTAAACTTAAGATGGGATATTTTTCTCTTACTGTAAAAACTGCGCACCGTTTTGTCCTATACAGTCAGTATCAGCTACGTTCGCTGGAGTGTGTCGACCGCGGATCTCTCAGGGACCTCGCCCTCTTTCGCGGCCGAGCTCAGTCACCACTTCAGCTTCAATCCCCCGGTGAATCTTCTGAGACCGAACTTAAGTTTGTGCCATGAAGGGGGTTTTGTCGTCCTACTCCATGGGAACGGGTTCTAATTGCGAACTGTTTTAGCTTGCCTCCACTTTAATATGAAGCTGGGTGAGTCCAGGAACATAATAGACTTATGAGCCGATTAAGCTTGCTTCAATCATGGTCGTCGTCCTGCAGCTGCTGATGCTGCTGCCGCTGCGCTCTCCTTGAGATCAACTGTTTCAGCTGGTTTGCAGTTCCAAGTTTGAATTGAAAACATCTGCGAATCCACCTTTTCCAGCTTAAATAGTGGCTTTACTTAACGGGGCCGTTTTTCCCCTTAACTTTTTGTTCTTTTGTTCTTTACAATGTTCCGTTTCCTTTTCACTTGGCCCTTTGTCCTTTTGGGCCTCGGTGGACGGTAAAATCGATTCCAAGTTCCCACCTCCCGGCAACTTTCATGCATGTTTCTTGCCCAGTAAGGCTTGCCATGATTTTCTATGATTTATTACAATTTTACAGTGCACCAGGTCGGGGACGTGTTGCGGAGTTTTATGTTTAGTTAGGAGTTAAAGCAGTCCCGTGAATGGAAGGGATTTGGATAGAAGGGAAGGGCAGGAGGGGGCCAAGGACGGCGATTAGATAGTTAATTAAGTATGTACTTGTCACTTGTGTAAGCATATTTAGATTGATGGAATTTATACAAGTGGTCTTATCCAGGCCAGGAAGGAAGAGAGTTCTACAGCAGGAAGGGGGAGGAATATTTTTGAGACTTGTTCCCACAAACGTTCCCATTGTAATTTTTTGCTGCAATGAATTTCATTCTTCCCTCGTTCATTACATATCCACAGCATGACGGCAAATTGCTCCTGCAACATCCCATCATTGAGGGGACCGCGCTGATCGAGGTGATCTAAGCGGGTGAGAGAGGAGTCAAATCAAGTGGAGGGGAGCTGCTTTACATCCAGCCCTTGAATCGCATGCGGTACAAAAATAAGTCGTTTCTTCAACGCAAAAATCATTTCATCGTGTACAACAGAGGCAGCAGGTCAAATCCTTCCTCCTCGTCGAGCTCATAAAAAAATGCATTTCAATCTTGTCCCATTCTCGTCTAACTTGGGGGAATCATTTCAAGGTGCTAGAAATATCGCCGGCTTAAAAAATACATATTCTAAGAAAATTATTGTGAACTTATTTTCGACCTACGCTTTTTTAGGGTTGAATTTCGACCTTCATCCATGCATCCCTCCATCCATCCTTCATCCTCACGGTAGAGCGACGGTCTCTAGTGAGTCTAGTCGATGATCTGATGATAAAACATCGCGAGAGATCGCTACATTATTGCCGTCCCCTCCAGTGCGTGATTACTCACTCACTCGTTCGTCTACGAAGATGAAGATCAAACGAGACCCTCGAGCCTCCTCTGAAGAAATGTGCTCCTTACGCCCCAGCACCCTCTTCTTCTAGCACCACAGCATATACATACACATCGATATAATGTTTAATATTGGAGCGGCCAATGATTTGACGTTGCACGCAAGCAATGCAGGGGGTTCAATTGAGGTAGGGAAAAGGTAGTGCCTCTAGATATTCCACTATCAGGAAGCGCTATATTTAGCGAGGCAGCCCGAGGGTACAAGATATGACGGGGGGTTAAACTTAAAAGGGGAGGGAGCGGGGGTGAGAGGTACGGGAAAAAGGGCGAGGCGGGAAGGTAGCGAAACAACCCGGGGGAATATTTCAGGCAGAGACCGGCGACGGCAGTACGGGATGGGGCCATGTGACATGTATGGGCATGGGGGATGTGCATGCGGGCGTACCGAGGCGGCCCTCTAATACTTTATATTCCTGCGTCATGGTACCATGGCATCATGCGGGGCTACCGAGGCAGCCCAGATATTGTGGTGTCAATATATTCTAGGCCTCTCCGAGTCGCTCAGGCTCGGGCCCGAACCTGCGCCAGAAGGCCTTTGTTTCTCCTTTTTCTTCACCGTCCCCATCGCCATCTTCTCATTCATTCATTCCATTTCGTGTGTGTGTGTCTCTGTGTGTGTGTGTGTCTGTCTGTCTGCGACGAGACCTTGGGACGGGACGGGCTGGGCTGGGCTGGGCTGGGCTTGCTGTCTTTCTGCTCTTCCTTCCTCCTCCTGCTTCGTGCTTCACTCCTCTCACTCACTCACTCCCTCTCTGGGGCTGGCCGGGGCTTTTCCTTCCTCCTTTCTGTGCCTGCCTGTTGCCTCATCTTCTGAGTGGGTTCAAATTCACGACACTGCCTCTCTCGTCATTCTCACTCACTCACTCAGCATTAGACTTTCCGATCGCATTCTCACTCTCTCCCCCTTCCCCCTTCTCTCGCTCGCGCGCTCTTCGCTCCCCCCTAAGTCTGGGTACCAGTCGCAATCAATCTGTCAATCAGTCAAGCAATCAGTCAATCCACCTCTCTTCTCACTACCTATTTATCGACTGTCACTGTCACCATCCATTATCCATCTTTCTGTCTGGCCGTGTCTGTCTGTCTATCCATCTTTCACAAGAGATTACGCCTGGAGAACGAGGCAGGCAGCAGCTGCGAAAGCCTATTAGTTGGTGCTGGAGCCACTGCTGCTGCACGTCGGCCGCTTGGCCGAGTTTGTCTCAGGAGGGATTTTCTTTTCTGGGTTGGAAGCTGGACGAGAGAGAGCGAACAGCGGAACGCGTACTGCTCTTTATTTGCGATTTCTGCCGCTTTTGCTCGCAGTTTGCTTGCGAGGGCGAAAGGAAGTGAAGTGGAGTGTTTTGGCCGGTGGGTTGGAATATCACGCGCACGCAGGTTCACAGGAGGAGGAGGAGGAGGTTGAGCTAATCTCTATCTAGGGAAGCAGTCAATTGTGATCGATAGAGGGCCGGGAGCGCGTGCCGACGAGTGCACATAGAGCGCCAAAGTGTTGCGGAGTAAGATCCAGGAGACACTTTGTTCGACATAGTGAACTGGTGTGGGGTGGTTTGGTCGAGGGCAACTCGCCTCTCTTTTCCGGTCCTTGAGTTCCGAAGAGTTTACCTTCATATCTTCGCGGACTATCGCTATCTCTCTCGGCGCAGTCGGTGATTGCGGAAGTTTTGGGCGGCGCCATATGTTTCTTGCGTAAGCCCAACTAGACCCAAAACTGCCAACGCTCGACTGTCACAGCGCGGCTCGAGTTTGGAGCTGCCCTCCCAACGAGATTGCGCCACCTGCCACCGAAACTCTCGCCTCACTTCTCTAGCCCCTTGCTGTCCGAAACTGGTTGGCTCTGGGCGATAGATACACCATTGAGTGACAGTAAGCTCCCACTCTCGACCGAGCTCTTCTGGCATCCGTTGCCGCAGCGGCAGCCGCCACCAGCAGCGGACGAACTAGCAGCATCGTCATCAGCAGCAGCAGAAGACGAAGAAGCCAAATAACGTCAGTCCCAGCTCAAATCTCGAACATCGCGCTGGGTAAAGACCCTTTGGACGCAGCAGCAGCAGCAGAGATTCTAGACGCCGAGGAGGCGTTCTGGATAGAATGGGAATGAGGAGCGGGCTTCTGCTCGAAGGCGTCTCGCACCGCGCTGCTCTTGAGTGCTAACGGTCATGCTCCCTTCGCTGCTGCTCGCGCCCACGGATGCGCCTTGGTTTGGGAATAACTCCAATAACATCAATAGCAATTGGGCGGCTGGTCTCAAGGGTGGAGATTTGCGTGGTTGTGAAGTAGACGGGATAGGAGACACTAGTAACAATCTCTTCGTCGAGGCTAAGTCGGAGCTGCTGTCATTCGGCTCAGCTGAACTCAGCTGTAGTAGCCTCAGCGATGGCACCAGCTCGGGTAAGCGTGCCAAGCGAGGCGCTCTAGCACAGGAAACAGGAGGCGGAGCGGTAAACAGCCCGCACAGCAACGGGGTCGGTCTGTCGGCCATGACACTTTCAAATCTCACCTCCGCTTCGGGGGAGGCCAGCGTCTCCTCGGGGACTCGCGGCGATGCCAGCACGGTGCCTCCCTCGGGCGGCCAGACGAACAACCCTGCTACCCCCGCCACTCCCACCACTACGACCAATACTACTGCAAGTGGACAGCCCGGTGTCAAGCGGAAGCGCAATCTCCCTGGCACTCCTGGTGAGTTTGGATTCGAATCTTCTTAATCTGTCTAATCTTCCTCCTTTGGTCCTCGATTGTCGATCATCCCCGTCGATTCCTTTCCGGTCGGATCAGTGACGCCGTGGCTCGCGTTTGGATCGTGCTGCGAGGGGTGTCTGTGCGAGCCACTTCGTTGAATCCGGGTTGGATTGCCTCATACACGAGTGCCGTTTGTCAATGCCTACCTAATTGTAGTAGAATCTGAGCTCATCCGAGCTGCCGCATGCACACGGCATGGGGTTCAATCCACTACGAGATTGTAATTCGTGTCCAATGGTGACATTGTGAATGTGGTCCTCGTCTGCTCGCGTGCACCTTGGGATTGGGGGTCTGATTGTGATAGATATCTGTCGGGGTCTCGAGGAACTGGAATGATGTATCATCTTTCGGTGTCCAGTGACTGAGATTGCGATGGTTTTGAGTTTTGTTGGCTCGAAGTGGTCTAAAATTTTCTGCGTGCGTATGCAGACCCCGATGCGGAGGTCATTGCGCTGTCGCCCAAGACTCTAATGGCGACGAACAGGTTCGTTTGTGAGATATGTAACAAAGGATTTCAACGGGACCAGAACCTTCAGCTTCATAGACGTGGACACAATCTTCCCTGGAAACTTAGACAAAGGACGAGCAAGGAGATTCGCAAGCGAGTCTACATCTGCCCCGAGCCGACATGCGTCCACCACGACCCATCTCGAGCTCTCGGGGACCTGACGGGTATAAAGAAGCACTTTTGCCGCAAGCACGGTGAGAAGAAGTGGAAATGCGATAAGTGTTCCAAACGATACGCCGTTCAATCTGATTGGAAAGCCCATTCCAAGACTTGCGGTACTAGAGAGTATCGATGTGATTGTGGCACGCTGTTTTCTAGGTGTGTTTTTTCCCCCCCCCGCATGTGCCCATCTCTTGTATTCACAGCCTTTATTTCGCCCTGAAAGCTTGCAGCGTCGTTGTTGTTGGGTAGCTGGTCGAAATGGTGGTGTATAGAGCAATGTTCGGTCAGACGTAGCACTCTGCGTCTCAATCGCGGACTCCGCCGCAGAGCGAGGGTCGCCGGGGCATGTGTACTTGCAGCTCGCCCCTTGAGCTGTCACGGTATCTAGGGAGGGAATGTCTCTTGATTTTGCTTAGTTTTCATCGTACGAGGCAGCCGCCAAGCCAAGATTGCCGCTGTACATCCGTTAAAGTAAGATATCTGGGAGGGGATGCGGGATTGTTGTGGTTTTGCCCCGTTAGCTCGTGAGTCCCCTCCGCGCTGCGATTCGCTCTTAGATTCCGCAATGAGAGAGGGCCCAAGAACCTTTGGTGCTCCCTCGGACGCGTCCGAGAGCGATTAGATTCCTGAAGCGATTGTTCTTATCGGCAAGTAGTTTCTGCCGCGGAAGGACATCGTCCTTTCGGAGTCGGTTGGTACGTTATGGGGTCTCTAGCATGGCCGTTCGCAACTGCTCCTGCGAACCTGCTCGTACGCGCGCGATGCTTTACGGCTGCCGAAGGTAGGTCGGGCTGTCCGTCACATGCCTTTTCGTCTGCCTGCTGCCGGGGGTTCAGACTCTTCAGAGCATGAGAAGCAGAGAGAAGTCGTAGGGGCTTCCGCCTTCACGCCAGCTCTTCCGTTCAAACGACTCAATCGTCAGTACGGGTTGGTGGGGCCTTGTCATGACAGCGCCATCTCATCTGATCATGATTTGATTGTCGCCGGGGGGCACCATGCGCCAGAAGGCGAAGGGTTCCGCAGTGTTCTAAATCCCCGTTGGTTTGAACCTTGTGCTTCACAGGCGGGACAGCTTCATCACCCATCGAGCGTTTTGCGATGCGCTCGCAGAGGAGAGCGCGAGAGTTTCAGCTGGCAAGCCCGGGCAAGGCCCCGGCGACCACAGCATGGGGGCAGGTCCTTCCGCAGGTGGAATGTCGGTGATGGGAGCTCCGCAGAGTCCACGAAGCCAGGGCGTGGTGCGCATGGGCGGTGGGCAAATGGACCCCCTCTCGGCTAACACTCCTCCGAGGCCTGGCATGGCTGGAAATTTCCCGGGGATGGGGATGGGCGAGGGCAGCCTCCCGATACCCCCTGGCAGGTGGGGGCAGCCAGGCCCCGGCGCAGGCCCGACGACGCCAGGAACCGGTACGCGGCTCTCGCTGTGGTCTGGCCCTGGCCCTGGTCCACCGGGGCTCATGGGGGGACCTCAGCTGCAGCTCGGTGGCAATTCTCAGATGAATCCCATGGACGCAAATTCACCATTTCTCATGCAACCGCCGAAGGGCATGCACGGTTCGGGGATGTCGAGCATGATGGGCGGTTCGGACTTCGACATTCCGCAGGCACCTCGACCTTCAGGAGGCGGGATGATGCAGATGCCTCCTCCTGGACCAGGCAGCATCTTCGCAAATTTGTTCGCTTCAGGTAATGGGCTTGCAGGTATGCAACAATCCGGACCAGGTCAAAGCGGCGGAAACATGCAAATGGGGAACATGTCGGGAGGATTCTCAGACTTTACAGGTGGTGCTCCAACCCGGCTCGAACGGGGTGGTTCAGGTGCTGCAGGACTTACGCTCTCATCTTCGGCAGGAATGACCTCGAGCTCATCTTCTGCGAACAACAATGGTGCAGGTACTGTTCCTTCGGTGTCATCAATTTTGAATCAACAGCAACACACGTCGACATCTCAAATGTCGGCCACTGCTCTTCTACAAAAGGCTGCCCAGATGGGTGCGACCGCTAGCAATTCGTCTTTGCTACGAGGATTTGGAATGGGAGGAGGACCAGGAGGACAAGGAGGCAGTGGGCAAGGTGGGCAAGGAGGAGGGACTGACAATAACTCAATTCCCATAGGTGCCCTGTGGCAAGGGCCTAATCGTCAGGACCAGGGCAGGGCCGGCTCCCTCCCTCCGATTTCGAGCGGAATGGGAGGCCTCTCACATCCCATGCTACGAAGACCGGGAGATCCTTCTCCGGGGTCCCAAGGCATGGGCAGCTCGCTGCCTCCTCCGGCCTTCGGCGGAGGCCAAGGGAGGCCGAACGAGCACCAGGATTTTATGAATTCTTTGACTCAATTCAGCGGCGGGGGAATGGGCAACTTGCCACCTATGTACCCGAGCTCTCTCGGAAACTCTGGAAATATGGGGGGGATGATGCCCCCGACGAGTCCCATGCAACATCGAATGCAAGGAGGAAACGACATCGCCCAGCAGCAGCAGCAGCAGCAACAAAATCAACAGCAGCAACACCAACAGCAGCAGCAGCAGCAACAACAACAACAGCAGCAGCAGCAGCAGCACACTCTCCACGGAGGCTCGCAGCCTCAAGGAATGCCGCAATCCATGATGCCCGGTTTGCCCAAAACGGAGGATGGAGGAGACAGGTTCACCCGAGACTTCTTGGGTGTAGGAGCGACGACTACCAACATTCCTGGAAGAACAATTTCTCAAAGGGAGCTTGCCGGTATTGCACCTCTGGGCCCTGGAGGAGTAGACATGAGTTTCAGCAATCAGCAAAGGTCAGTGGGTCCGAGCGGACAGCCATCTCCGGGCAAGTCATGGGATGGGTCTTGAATTCTCGATCGACTGGTCGTTTCCCACGCGAACGGAATGTGTCCTACAGTTCCGAGTAGAGGCCGTTCAATCCTTGATGGCAGATGCAATTTTGGCTACGTACAACGATCTTCTCTGAGGCTATTCTTGCTAGTTGACGATGGTATCACTGCCACGGCAATCATTGCCTCGGCTTTGTATAGTCCCCTCTGAAAGACTATTTATTTAGTTGTTGGTCTTGTCATCAAGAAATCAATTTAATGGGCTGGCTGGTTATACATTTTTCTTTTTTTTACTTTGTAAACTAAGTAGCCAGTGTGAGAGTGGGTGAAGCGATTTTTTGGGCCTTGGATGAGGTAAGATTCTAGGGCAGCTTTGTTGAGCTTGTTTCATTGTTTCTACCAGATGAATACTATCCTGTGTATCAATCCTTCTACTTTGTTCTCCCCTTCGTGTGTTGAATTGCCCCGCCCGACCGTCAATCGTACGACTACCATGGAAATTCTTGTTCTCGCGTTTTGAAATATATGCACCGGCTGCGCCGGATTGTACCTTTGATCTCCACACCACCTTGTGAATTGGTCTCTACGTTATGTATGCCGATCGTAATTTTGCCTCATATCCCTGCTTCCAAGATCTTACTTGTCTGGCGGGACCTTGCATGGATGCATGCCTGCGTGGGGGTGCTGGTCTCGTGGGCTCGGTTCTTCTCTTCTCTGTAAGAGGGACTTGACTGGCCGAATGCGCTTGATGGATCGGGGGCTGCCACCCTCTTTCCTCTACATACACGCTGAGGAAGTGGTCGTCGTCCACTTGGGGTTGCATGGATCAGCTCGTGGGCTTTGATATGCTTACGACATTGGAGGCGGATGACGGTAGAATTATGAATAGGAAAGTGCGTGCGTGCAGAAACGTGGGCTGTCTAGGGCCCAAGCCCCGGAGTGTTGCAAATGCATGGGTTTTCTCGTGGAGTGTAACGTTTAAAGCTCGACAACGAGAATGTATGTAAGCGACATGAGATATTGTTGGATCAGGGATTCGATTTCACGGTTTGACCCGAGAGCAGTGTCAATGTTGCAGCAGCATCTGTCGTGCGATTGTCGAAGCGTCTGGATTCGTCCCGTTCTCCCTTTCCCTGTCGTGGAAATTCTCTGGTGGTGTGAGGACACATATTGTCCTTTTCCAGCCAAAAGGGGTTCTCTGCCCTTGTCCTGCTCGGATTTCATCCGCGAGCGGCCTCATATCCTCTGCGCACTGCCCGCCAGCAAGCAGTGTACCAGCACGCTCGCGTCCCGTTTATTTTCTCCACCGAGAGGTGTGACCGCGAGAAGCACTTGTCGACATGCAAAACTCCACACGTCCTTTTTTACGAACTATGGTCGGTAGGAGAATGAGCATAGAGGATTTACGCCGGGCGAAGTCTGTACTCTCTTTGTAACGTCGTGCGCGATTTAAATTTATTAATCCTAAGAAGTGTTCAAATCTGTCGCTCCGCTTTAAAGCCCGGTTGATTATTGAGCATATTGGAACTTGTTGTTTGAGTTGACTTACCGATGGCACGTATGAAGGGAGTTCACTCATGGATCATATCAGCGACAAGATCTCCAGTACTATCGTAAGAGATTCATAAAGACGTTGTTGCGAAATCATTACCTCAAGTCAAGCTGCTCTTAGATAGTGTTATGAACCGAGATTGAACGAGATCATATTGTTCTTTAGAGAGGATAAATGTCGTTGTACGAACGACAACTTCGAGACAACAATATGACATTCTCTTCTGAAAATCACCGCCGCTGTTGACTGCACCCGGGGAACCTCATTGGAAGAAGCAATTATAAAAGAGCCCTCCCGAAGGCCAGTAACGGCTGCAAACGACTCCCCGCCCCCCGCCCGCCCGCCCGCCCTCCCTCGCCTGCCTACCCCATCGCCCCTCGTCTCCACAACATCCGTTCCACAAATCTAGTGTGGAAGCCATGCATGCCGGTTCCGATGTCGAACTCCACTCAGCACAGCACAGCAAGCAATGCACTCCACTGCACACATCGACACTCCCATAGCCAGCGCAGGGCGAGGCGAGGGAGCAAGGTCGAGCCAAATGTTGCACGACGATGCATGGCGACCTCGAAGCCAAAATCGACTCAGCAAAGACTGGCTTGGCGGTTCCTCAAATATAGATAATAGATAGGCCCACATGCACGGACGGGTGTCGGGGACACATAGAACCATACAGGCTACGACCACGTAAGAACAATGCCGACGGGGATGGGAGGGTCCCAAATATAAAGACGTGTAGTCCGATTCCAGAGAGCCCCAAAAAATTATATGTGAAAACTTGAGCTGCGAAGCCAAGCGTGCAAAGACATAGCCAGACAGGAGCAGCACCAGAGTAGCTGGGCGCTGCCCACCGTCAACAGCATTACTTGCACGAGGGTGAAACTGCCAGAAACATATAGACAAGAAAGACATTTGTTTTGCTGGTTTGTTTTGTTTTGGACCCTTGTCACCCTCCTTGTGAAACAACCCCCGGCCCCCTCGTCGTCATTTCCCTCTCGCTCCCCCAGTCCCTATTCTCAAGAGAGTCTCTTTAGCACGTGCCCTTGCTCTCCTGCCTCAGAGATGCCCTTGCCCCCTCCCAGCACTGCTTCTCTCAACTGCAAGACAAAACCACATCTCCTTTCCTGGCCGGCAATTTTGTTCCATTTTACCTCCCTCCCTCCCTCCCTCCCTCCCCGTCCCCCAGTCCTTCCTGCTGCCCTTCTCATTCCTCGCTTCATTTTTATCATCCAGCAGCTGCTGCGATGGTAGTAGTTGTTGTCATAGTAGTAGTCAAAGCCTTTCGTGTCATTACTAGACTTGCTTTCCATAGTCAGTGCACAAGGTCTCTGAGCTCGTTCATGCCATGCCCATACCATAACCCAACACACACACTCTCTCTCTCTCTCTCTCTCTCTCTCTTGCTCTCCGACTGCTCAGAGCCCCACCTTCCTCTGGTAGTAGACATCATCTTTGCATTGCATGCTCTCGTACACTTTCCATCTCTATTTAGAGTGTCAATGTTTACATGCCTGCCTGAGCTGCCTTCGGGTGTATGAATGCATTAGAGAGAGAGGAGGAGCTGGTGACTTTTGATGAGACGTATGCTCCAAGGTAGTGCACACACGCTCCGTGAAATCAATAAACTTGTACTCATCCATCAGTCAGAATTTTGCATGTGTACATCCTTTACTTCCCTTTCTTTAGAGTGTGCACCATTTGTTGGCGCTCCTTTACTTTCCCATGACGCTTGTGTTTCCCCTTTAGTGGACCACAAGTCTACCATTGTACATCCGCAGCCGCTCCCCCAGGCCCCTTGGACTATAGCATTTGTTTTGTTTCCTCCGATGGTCCAGGTTCTCCTCATTTCTTCCGTGCACTTGCCAATTTTTATGCTTTAAACCGTTAGAGTTTGTGAAAACTTCGTCATGTGTTCAATGCCCCAACGAAATTTTTGACTCCTACCAAACCGTTATGTAAAATAGGCCGAATAAAGAACTTGGACATGTTTCTTGTGAGCAGTTTGATTTCTCTTCTACTTGATTAATACCTCCCTCTCTCCACTGACTTGGGAATTCACCTCATATACATTGTCAGGCCGATTTGAAAACATATAATGTGGAGACCATGATTGGAGGATCAGTCTCAGCACACGGCAAGGCCATCTGACGAAGTCATCAGAATGAACTCGAGGATAAGAGGAGAAGCATATAGATAAGATCGAAAGTGAGAAGAAGTAACCAAAAGCATGGAGGTTTTGAATTCGAAATGTAACCCGGAGCTAATAGGGAGTTACAAGGTTTTGTAACTACAACTTTTGACTTTTGATCATGAAGTTGGAGGCCTAGATGCTCTGTCCTGTCTTTTCAAGCACAGCTAGGTTCTCCACGACTGTCCATCTTTATGAATGGATAATCCAGTTGCAATGGTTACAAGACAAGATGAGAACAGCAGAATATGTCGTGATCTCTTAGATAAAAGCTTTAAGAAAGCACGTTGAAGAATCATTAGGCTCATGTCTCATGAAAGAAAGACACACATTGTGGTCAGCGTAGTAACCACGAGATCAAACCCATTGTCAAGCACTGGTAGTGCTAATAGTGAAGGATAAGTGTGGAAGAGAATCTCACAAGTGTAAGAATCAGGAACATTGCGCTAAAGCTGGAAAGTCTTCTTTTCAAGAGATCATGAAAGAGCTGAACATGATGATGATGGTAGATCTACTTCCATAATGATGATGTTGCTATAAGTTTGTCTTAGCAAAGAAACAAGACACTACAGAGTTGCTGATGGAGTGATGTTACAGCAAGCTTCAAATGTCTGAATGGACCGAGGAGCTCCAACTTGTCCTGATTTTGCTTCTTGATTCTTCTCACCTTATTGAGGATCTTCCTGGGTCACAAAATGCCAATACTCACGCCAGTAAACGTTGGGAGTTCCTACATGAAAGAACCACTCCTTCCCTTCACCATTCATATCGATGTAGTTGTTGTGAATATGAAGGTTTAGGCCAATGAGACATGTGCAAACATATTAGGATTGATCCACTATTTCATATTTGCGGCTGTACTCTTCAAGTAACAGTCCCTCACTTGAATGATGAGACCAATCATATGAGCATTCTTGAACATTACGTCACATATGTGTTACTTGGTTTCAGAACTGATCCCATGAAGAAATCAACTGAATATTTTGAAAAAATCGTAGCATGTGTCATTGGATTTACGTTCTCATAATCTAATATATCCATCCAATTATATGACGTTTCCAATTGAAGAGTCAATCTTCAATTTTACAGCAGCACCACGTTCCTATCACATAAATGCAGTTGTGCAGGAATATGATTGAGTAGGAAACTTGATACTAGTTGATCTCCTTATAAAGTATTAGGTTTTCTATATTGGATATGAAAGAGATATGTTGAATCTTTCCACATTTTTGTATAAATATAGGGTTTTGTGATGATGTTTCACCACTATGACGTTAATTATTCTCTTTGAGTGTAAGAAGAAATATAATTATGTATATTATAAATGCATATGTAAATGTTCAGATACATCCATAAGCAATTGTTTTTCCTCTCATATAACATGTAGTTAATTGAGAAAGAGCAAGGAGAGTAAGAAAAAGATAGAAAGCAATAGTTTTCCAAGAACTTCAATATGGATGGCTTATCATAGCACAACTATTTGTGAAGGTTGGATCTACAAGATAATGTGACATCGAAAGATTTCGGGTAAGACTTGTAAATACGATTTATTCCAAAACGCTTGCTACCATCAATCAGGATAGACTGATACTTCAATGTTGTAAGATGGTTGTTTATCCGAATTTTGATTAATTTTCACTCACTTTACAATATGTTCAGGTAGAATTTTTGTAAAAGAGAAATTCCGCAACTATACATTCTTTTTCCTGCCAACAAATATGTTTCTTTAGTTGTGATGTTCTTATCTAGACAACCATAAATAATGAGCGAACCTTTCCATATCCATTATGTCAACACATTTACTTCGAGCTCACTCGAGACCGAATCTATGCTCGCGGAGATTTCCTCTACGATCCACAACCCGCCTTTCTCCAATAACTGAATACCACCCAAGTCAATGACTGAATAAGTGGGGTGATCTGGCGGACCACCTTCTTCAAATCATGCAAACACACTCCTGCAGAAGTATGTCCGAAATGAAGAAGCAAAGAAAGCCACATCAATCAAGCACGCAAGTTGGAATGCCACAGCCACAACAGAAGAATTATACGCACCAGCACAGCAGTGGCACAAGCACAAGCATATATTGTAAAGAATGGGAGGGCCTACCAGCCAAAAGGCAACCAATGCATAAGAGAAGTCTAAGGCGAGCACAGCAAGAAATGATGATGAGGCTAGAGGCACTGTTGGCATAAAGAAGGGGGCAAAATAATATATTTGTGCTTGTAGTGGTGGGGGGCTGGCTGGCTCATAGTGGAGGGCGAGCCCGAGTAGAGTGGGGGTACAGTAGAGTACAGAAAGCAGAGGGAGGGAGACGGGGCAAGGCAAGGGAGGAAAAAGCCGGGGGGAGGGCGAGGGGAACTGCAGGAGTGGGGACTAGTGTGGAGAGGTGCATTAAAGAGAGGTAAAAGGACCTGTTTGGGCTTATCTGTTGAGAACATGGCCAATTGAAGAAAAGCATTAAAATATTCATAGTTTATGTGTACACGTTTGTGTGGCACTAGTGGTATAGATTCACAGTAAAGCTACCATGGGGAAAATAAAAAAATAAAAAACCTCCTTTGTCAGCTTCCATGTCCACGTTTGAGTGGAGTGAGTCAAAGTTGTCGATACTGGCCTATTTTATCGATCGGTCGAGAAGAAAGTGGATGTACTTGGAGGATATATGTCGTGGAGATGTCGTTGATTTCCGGGGTTCCTTTGTCCTCATTCTAGGTTACGTGTGGGATCCCAATTTTTCTGTTCGCAGATTTTTGACATTGTTCCTCTCCTGTTCTCATCATCCATCCTCCTCCTCCTGCTCCGCCCTTCGGCGGCACTTCGTAGGATCCAGCCTCATCTTTCCAAAGATGGATGCCTATTTCCCGTCCTAAAAGCAGACGTTTATGGTTTCTCCTTTTCTCGGGACAATCCGTTGTTTGCTGTTTGCCGCTCCCTTCCCTCTCCGTGGTCGGGGATTTTCTCCTTCATGATGGCCCTCATCATGAACCCTAATTTTGGAAGGACGCCACGCTGCGTCCCCGCCTTGCTTCGCTCTCACTGCTCACTGCTACAACTACAACCTTGTGTTTTCTCTTCGTCCATCCATCCGGTGTCGTCCAGGACTCCTCATCCATCGAGTTTTGATGGCCAGTTGAATGAACATGTGCTGAATGGAACCAGGTAAAATCCAGTTTTGGGATATTGGGCAGTTTACCATCTCTTGTCGGGAGAACTGAGGGCGGAGGAGGATGATTAGGGGCAAATATGGACTACATTTTGGGCCCCAGTTTTTTTGGCATGGAGGAAAGTACAAACCCATACTTCCCACTTGGGGGTTGCTATATTTTGCAGAGGCATTTAAGAGATGACGGGGGAGTTATATTAATGGGACTTCTTTAATTAAGCTGCAGTAATTTAGTACCCGTGTAGTACGCTCGTTGTTCCTTGTTACTCTAACACCCTATTAGTCGTCCTGAGCAAGCGCCTTTATCACGCTCGAGTTTTGACGACGCATGCTGTAGAGGAGGGGTAAATAATAGAGGTGGCAGTTTGGAGTTTGAAGTTAACTTATGGCTGAATTTTGGCCATGGAGCACCTTCGGTCGCGATATTTGAAGGGGAGGATTGAGTTTTCGAGCTTGGCAGCCTTTGCTTATGGAGATCACGATGTCCTTCATTGTAGGGCACGAGCGATGAAGGATTCAGGAGGAAAGTCCAACCATCAAAACAGGAGTTACTAAAATTGCGGGGCATTTAATAGATGCCTTTGGGTGTTTTATTAATGGTAGTCCTTTATTGGGAGGAAACCCTTTTTATCAAGGCAGTGTAAGAATGCATGAGTCACGCACACAAAGAATGAAGTGCGTGACTTGTTCAATTTGTTTGCGTTGCGTGTCGTCATTCTTAATGAACTGCCTGGAGTAATCATCTCCTCAATTACTGTTTCATTCTCGGGTTCATCTGTTCCCTTCAAATTTCTTAATTCCATTTTGACTTGAGCATCCACATCATTTGCTTGACTGCTGAAATTACCGTTGGAATAACACTGAACCGTTCCCATACACTTATCACATATCCGATGATTCGACATTAACATAATCTAGACTCTATAGGGTATCATCATACTGGGAACTTGAATATCTGCAGTATCTGGAACACAGGCAGATGATTAGATAGTAAATACTTAGCCTGATACTCCTCTAAACTAAATCTTTCGGTGAGATTAATATAACGAACCGGTGGATCGGGAGTTTGACGCCCCTCGGATCAGAGCAGAACTTTATGCTGATTAAATGAGTTTGCAGTAATTGCCAAATATAATCAAAATCCAGACCTGGTCCCCCAAAGGCGTGGGGCTCTGTGGCTACTCGGATATACTTTGGAAGATGGCTATCGGGTTTGAGAAGCTTATTTGCAAGGTATTCAATAACAAAATGCCGAAAACAAATCTTTAACTTTTGTTTGCACTCGAAAATAGCATGTTACTCGCTCAATCACTCGGTCTATGGCACTCATGCAACCTACTACTTGGGTCGTGTCTACCTACTTAGATGTACTGGTCACTCTACTCTACTCTACTCTACGCCAGTGACTACTCTCCTCTCGTCCCCTGCCCTCCCCTCTTCCATCGCCCGGTTTTCCAAGTTTACAAGTTTCCCGAGGGCACTTGCATTGTCACCACGTTTTTCTTGATTTTACGTTCTCGCTTCTTCAGCCTTTTTGATGACATTATTAGCCATTTTTTGTTTCGAGAGTGAAGGAATGTCTAGGCGTTGGGACACACAATAAACCAGTTTTTGGGAACTGTTCTTACTCCTACAAATATTTTGTCTATTTTGTCATACACATATATATATATCACATCACAACATACATCATTGTCACATTAAACATCATAACACATAAGATCATAGTACACAAACACAAGTGTACCACAATAATCTTTTATACTCTCAAAATATCCACAAGTTATTCCCCTCATAACCATAGGATAAAAGAGAGATTACAGTCAAGCCAAACCCACTTTGTGCTTCAAAGACTCCAAGTTCTCACACTAGCTACTATCCACCATAGCCACACTCTCAAAGTCTCAACTTCAAAAACTGCCCTCCATGGAGCCCTAATTCGAACGGCGCTAACTGCACAACCGACTCTAACTGTTGTATCTGCTCCTCCATACGCGTACCTATCTAACTAGAGATGTCACTACATAAGTCGTGTCAGCTATCGTGCACATACATATCGCATCAAAACATACATCGCTGTCATATCAAACATCACAACATATATATCGTCATACACCAACACAAGTGTACCACAATCGCCCCCCTAACTGGCGGTTAGGTCCCTCTAACACCAGGTAGCCATCTAGTCCATAACATGATATGCCCTTCGTGGGGATTAGATCAGGAGGCCGGGTGCTACAATGCCACATCGTTAGTCGCCTATCTGCAATCCATATCATGTAACGATCGGACACTTGCCTGCACGCTAAACGCATCAGGACATCTCCACCGCCCACTGGGCACCGCATTGAGAGGAGGTGTCAAACATGACATATGCTATCCTCTCGAACAAGAATCGCAAATCAACATACTGGCTGTTCCACTAGTTGATCCACATAACATACATCTTAAGCTTGCACATACAACTGCCAGGCTTGGATCCATAGTACCATCAATGTTTGGGAGGTGACATGGCGCACAGTTACGCACATGATCCTCCCAAATCACACCATCACAACCCTCCAATACCAAAACTCCAAAAAGTAAAACCTCACGTACTCGGAGAATCGTGCGACCAGCCGTAACATCCAATGTGGTCGGTGCACTCTGCTGCAAGTAAACGTAATCACCAACATGAAATCTGCGAATTGATGATCGATATCCACCTCCTCGGATGGTAGCATAACGTAAAGTATATCTATGCTGAGCGATAGCCAGGGTCTCAAATGCCATGGGCATGACTCTACGGAAGAGTTCTACCCTTTGAGAACATACCCTAACCCAAACATCAAGGTTATCTAAGTCCAAGACTTCACCTCACTCTCGACGGATAGCTGCAAGTAAGTCTGGATCTCTACAATATAAAAAAAAAATATGGTGAGAATGACGCTAGAGATGCTTGTCGACTAAATCGATAACCCATGGCCAACCATGGTAGCTGGATGTCGCAGTCTCCCAGATGACCTTTCTCCAAACCAAACTTTCGCAGTCCTCTCTTCACCATATGAACAACTCGCTCTGCTAGACCATCAGCCTCGGGATGATCTCTTGAGGTGGTACGATGATCGATCAACGCTCGATCACACAAAGCCTTAAACCCACCCAAAAACTCAATACCATGATCAGTCAACACTTCTGCTGGTGCACCAAATCGGCTAAGCACTGCAGCTAAGAACGTGTGTTCTCTGAGATGGAAGTGGCACAACACGAACGCTGCCATCTCCCCATACTCAAAGAAGGTGTCTACCTTCCCATCTGAACCGTCGAGCTCTCTATTAAACTCGATCCCGAACCTTTGCACTCAAGGTGCCCACCAAAGCATCTGTACAAAGATACTCCAACACCAGCATGTCATCATGGATGTCTCGGTTTACCATCAAACCGTCCTCACTCTCAGCATCCAAGGCTAACATATCTGCTCTTTGACCCAAGAGAGATATCATATAGCTCTCAAGCGCCAACATACTCAAAAAGGCAGATGCATGCCAACCCAACACCATCTCCTCATCAGTATCACCATGCCATTGAGCCCCGATTTCGTCAACTTGACTTGTACATGGGTTTCGACTTAACCCATCTGCATCACGGTTCACCACCCCAGGTCTATGAATAACCGTGAAATCATACTCATGTAGGATAAGAGCCCATCGTACAAGCTTTCTTGTAAGCTTGTTTGATTCCATCAACCATTTCAATGGTTGATGATTAGTGATGAGAGTGAAGGAATTTTCAAACAAATAATATCTCAAATGTGCCACCACCCAAACAGCTGCCAAACATTCTCCTTCATAAGAACTATACTTCGACTCTGTTGCATTGTTGGAAGTACTTGCATAAGCCACTACAAACTCCTTCCCCTCATCATCATGTTGGGTAAGCACTGCTCCCAAACATACTCAAATCAGTATGTACTTGAAACGGATGACCTCTCGTGTCTCCTCAAAAAGGGCGGAATGTCAACCTTCCCTTGAGCTCAACAAAAGCTCTCTCATGTTCATCTCCCCAGCTCCACTCTTGATCTAGCTTTGTTAGCTTTGTCAAGGCTTTGGCAATAGTGCTAAATCCTCGCACATATCGACGCTAGAAGTTTGCAAGTCCAAGGAAAGTTCGCACCCTACTCACATCTGAGGGTTGTGGAATACGCAAGATTGCCTCCACCTTGGTTTGCTGAACTCCCAATCCTCCTGGGTATATGGGATGCAACTTGAGGCCATGAGCAATCAGTCGCTCAAATACCTCCTACAAATGTATCTCATGCTCCCTCACTATAACACTATACACTAAAATATCATCGATGTAGGCTCGGGCACAATGAAGTCCGGCTAGGATCCTATCCATCACTCTTTGGAACTCAGCAAGAGCATTCTTCAACCCAAATGGTAAGAACTTCCATTGATACAACACATCCTTGCCATGCGAATCAATTGCCCAAAAGGCTGTCTTGGCCTTATCCTCATCTTGAATCCGCAATTGATGATCTCCTACTCATAAATCCAATGTACTGAAAACCTTTGCATGCCCAACTGCATCAAAGATCTCCTCATGTGTAGGCATAACATATCGATCAGATTTTGTCTGTCGATTGATAGATCGATAGTCACCACACATGCGTCTATCTGTATAATTGTCATGTATATCCTTCTTAACTGGCATCACCACATCATAGGCATACTCTCCATATGATATCTCCACTAATCCAGCCTCAAGAAGGTCTTGACACCTACTTTGGATCAGATCTCTCTCCATATCACTGTATCGATAGGGGCGACGGAAGATTGGTGCATCTGTTGTCAAGTCAATCCGTATACAAGGTCCCTTCAAACAGCCTAAATCCTTCATACTGAAGGCAAAACAGTTTATGAAACTACTCAGAAACCTCCACACCCTACGTCTTTCTTCTCCTGTCACTATGGGACGAATCTCAATATCCCAAATCTCCTCTCCATTGACACTAGAGATAGAAGACGTAGTATCTGGTTGCTAAATGGCAACCTCTTGAGCATAAAGCTTTTTCTGCTCTCTCATACCAGGCTCCACTATCTCAGTGTGAACAACTCATCTTTGCTATAGTCAGAACCTCTTGTGTTGTTTCACAAAGGTCTAAAGTGGTAACCACCGCTTGCTCCGCGCAAAAAACTCCAACGATACTCGAAGAAGACCCTACCTCTCCTTCTCTAACATCCCCATAAGACCAAGGCTAAGATCTTGGGCACTTCTCGCCCCCAGCTTTTGCCTCCACCGTCTCAGTAGGCAAAGAGTTTACCAATGGTCTTGGAGTCATACATGTGGATCGCATGCGTCTCTGCTCAGCCAATCCAAGGCTCACAATCCATGTCAAACAGTTCAAGTCCATAGCCTGACCCAACACCTAACGTCATGATGCCTTTGGCAATGTAGGTACTGGTGTAGTACTGGTACAAAATCCCATAGCTTGCTCTCTCTCTTCAGCATTGGGTTCCACCAACCGCTGCAAGCGAGAATCCCATACAATTCCAGGTCCTCCCTCTCTATAAGCATGGGAAGATGGGTAACTCAACAACGTGGGTAATACAGCTCTTGGCTGACCCACAAGGTTCACCACTGCCATGGGTGACTTGTCAGCATAGACCACTCACTGCATAGGAGTGCCTACCCACATCCAAAATACTCTCCACTGTGAGATGTGAGGGCCTCTCCACTCCGTCATATGCTCGCAATAAAACCTCCCTTGGAAGAAGGTTTGTCCACCATAGACGTGGACGATGTGCACGAGATCCTACTCATTGCATCCAACAACAATACCGCTGGTCCAATCCATGACCGCACGTGATGTGCACTCGTCATCATCCGTACACGTGAATCACCCAACAAGGGAACATTCTCCAAAATGTATGCCGGAGAATAGGTTTTTCAGGATCGGAGAGAACGTAACACACGAATAACATCTCCCAAAACATACCAGAACGTGAATCATGTAGCCCATGACCATTACCAGCACGTGTGTGTCCCTGACATGGCCATCCAGCAATAACCAAATGTTTGGTGCCATGTCGAGGAAGGTCTTGCGCCCTTAATAACGAAATATCAAACAGCAAGGCATGCTGATATCCTTGAACTGCCAACACTGGTAGAAGATCTGGATATTTCCGCACCAACTGTGCCACATGGCGTAATGAGACGCGCCTTGCAATCTCATCTCGTATGCCAAAATGCAAACAAGAAGTACCAAACTGTGCTAATCTCCAAATGTATTCAAGACACATATACCCTCCTCTAGATACTGTCAAGCAATATGCGTTGTATCTAAAGGGGACAACATAGTGGAAGTGGGAATAACTTCCTTCGTCTCCTCCCTCTCCGGAGCAAAAGACTCACTCCAAGCTTGATGTATGAGTTGATCAGCCATCAGTTGAACTGCCAACACTGGTAGAAGATCTGGATATCTCCGCACCAACTGTGCCACATGGTGTAATGAGACGCGCATTGCAATCTCATCTCGTATCTTGGGGCGAAAAGCGGCGACCAAAACTCGAGCTAATCCCTCCAAACAGATTCAGCACACATATACCCTCCTCTAGATACTATCAAGCAATATGTGTTGTATCTAAAGGGTACAACATAGTGGAAGTGGGAATAACTTCCTTCGTCTCCTCCCTCTCCGGAGCAAAAGACTCACTCCAAGCCTGATGTATGAGTTGATCAGCCATCTGTTGTAGTTGCATACATGAAGTACCTAGTGTTCCATCCAACGTGGATGACACTACTCCACTAAGACTTGGCATAATAGCCACATCCTCTCGACCATGACTATCATGAGGATCCATGTTACCATCCAACAAATCACTAGGCCAAGTAATACAAGTTCTGTAGGCTGCAACATACGCCAAACCTCCACTTGGTAAATGCCTAAACCGATTCATTACCGGTTCTAGCTACTATCCACCATAGCCACACTTTCAAAGGCTCAACTTTGAAAACTGCCCTCCAAGAACCCAAGCCCTAATTCGAACTCTACCCTTGAGCCCTAGATCCCTAACAGCACTGTCGAACCTAACGGAAGTTCCAGTGCGAACGGCGCTAACTGCACAACCGGCTCTAACTGTTGTATATGCTCATGCATACGCGCACCTATCTAACTAGAGATGCCACTACATAAGTCGTGACAACTTTCGTATTGAAATTATCAAAAGATTTGTGCTACGGTGCTACCACATGCAACTCCGACCATGTCCACCTTTAGCAACAATGTTGAAGAAGAGTGTGGGCAAGAAAGTCTAGAAAAACTTCAACACTCCAACGACCAGATGTTGCTCACTAGTAAAAGTTTACTAGTGACCAAAAGATAAACATCTTAATTATTTCCCAGATTCTCCTAGTGCTTCCATATCTGTAACACTATAATATTTTCCAGTTTATAAAATCCCATGCAAAGATCCAGTATCAAATAATTGCTACTTATTTTTTTCTCCTCGTGGATATTCTAATATGAACGTAAAATAAACAAACTCTAGGTCTCGTCATTGGGGTAGGACTGAGTTCTTAGGGTAGGGTCAGGTGTTTTGATTAGACAGATGAAAGACCATTGGAGGATATGCAGATTTACTAAAAGTATAAGTGAAGATAGGTACTTTATGTAATAAATAGATAAAATAAAATAAAAAATAGGTACTTTATGTATAGTAAAGTATAAGTAAAACTGATTAGCTCATATTTATTTGAGCTAATTACAGTAGAAAGCAAAGGGATGCAAGGAGCAGCAGCACAAGGGATTTTGAACGGAGGTTTGACCACCCTAGAGAGATCCCCCTTTTGTCGTGTTCTGAAGTTACACACAGTGGTAACATAGCCACAGTATCCAACACAAAACATGAGGGAGTGAATGCGCATGAGCCATGGAGGGGTGCTAGCTACAATAGCTTGCTCGCCTGCAAGACCGGCCAGCTGCCCAGCCAGCCATCCATTTGTCAACATTGTGGGAGATGATTCAGCTTTTTTGCACTTTGACAACTCATCCCCGTTTCAAATTTCATGATTAGTTGGTGACATGCAGGTTAACTATTGAAGGTGAAAGGCCACAACCCTGGGGTTGGGGCCTTTCACCTTCAACCTTACTTACTGTGACTAATACCACTTGATCATCTACAGCCTACCGAACCTGACATGGTTGCTGTTGAGAAAGAGAGCTTCCCAACTCCGACTCTGACCTAGTATCTCCAACTACTTGACTGAAATATGGGATGGACGGCATGCAGATTTCATGCACTGAGTCCCTAAGTATACAGAAAAGATAAGAATCTGGTAGACTTGAAGTCTATGGAATGATTACGTGATGTATTACCAATTTGGGAGACTGATTAAACTAATGAAGTTATAGTTTAATCTTCAAGTAGTAATGTACATATATACTGAAAGGAACAATCAGCAACCGTATTTTACTCTTAGAATGGCATGAGGATCGAGTTTCCCCGCCCACAGCCCCCATCTGAAGTTGTTTTTTCAATAATTTTGATTTTTATTCAAAAAATTGCTATTGAAATGTGCACTCTTCTCAACAATTATGTCCAGAATATGCAGGAACATGGTTTGTAATATTTTTTTCCCAAATATATATAAGGTAGACTCACCTGGCTTGTATATCCCCATAGGGAAGTTAGCTCAAACATTACTATGTTACATATCTAAAGAAAGATATTAAAATTTAAAACCTTCAACCAAAATGCAACTTCCATACTTCAACATGGTGATCCCCTTTAACCAGTTGTATATACCTGCTAGTTAGAAGACTGTGATTGTATATCTCGCGTATAATATCAACATCACACAGATTTTAGTATGGGATGTTTGTTAATATATAAGTATTGTGAAAATAAATCTAAATTAGCTTATACCCACCTGGCATGTGTATCCCCATCGAATCAGTTTAAAATCAGTTTGAAGTGTCTAGAAGGTGGGTTGGTATAGTTAGAACCGATTCACGAATAAACTCATCCCTTACATACCTCCTCGAGAGCAAGTAAAACAAAACAGAAGGACAAGACTCTTCCATCTAACTCAACTGAAAGAGAACACTGGTTTCCTAGCCAATGGAAGTTTTGGATCTCGGTTCATAGTTCAATCCAGTATTAAGGGGGAACACTTTCCTGTAACCTAGTATGCCCTTCAAAAATATTAGATTCAATGTAGCTTAACTTCTTCATCGTGGGCTCTTCAACATTTTATGCATCCAAAATTTTCCAACAAGGTAATGAATGACCTGACAAAAAAAACTTTGCACCTGGATGATGTTTCATGGCAGCAATAAAAGGTCTTTCGTGGAATGAGATAATCGTACTCTTTCAGCTGTTAAGATATTTGACAGAAGTCTGGTGGTGCGGAAGATCATTGAGGGTCGAGAAGCATAAAATAACGAGAAGGATAAAGACAGCCACAGATCCACTCAAGTAGATGCCATCCACACCACCACGACTTAGATAGAAAATCATAGAAAATTGGAGAAGACGAATAAAATAATCATTCAGTAGGTAATTCCATTCTCCTGGTTGTCCTGGTGGTACCTGAATATTCTTGCATATTGCAAAAAGAAAGAAAGTTTTGACCGGAGTACCACTGCAATACATCCTCCTCCATCATAAATTCTTACAATTTATGATTTCATTGAAGAACTAAACAATAGTACAGTTCTGTTGCTGCTCGCTCTGTATTGCTCCTGCTTCTGCTGCCTTTCTCCTTTTTAAAGCAACAAATATTCGTGCATGCAAGATGGTTATTCTTAACCCGTGCTGTGAATCCCTCCCTAGAGCGCTCTGTAAGAGTCCATGTGGAAGCAGATCAGTCGAAGTTGACATTCACGTGGGTATGACACTGAGAGTTTCCGTCACGAATCATGAATCTTCATTCAGCCGACCAAGAAAAGATGAAAGCCCTAATAGACATAGTAGAAGGTCAAGAGTGCCGTCTTAACTGCTAATCCACAAATTTTATAACTGCTGATGCGAATCCACATTTCTTGCGCAAATCTGCAATTCTAAATCCTAAAAAACGAGGGACGAGTTTCATGAAGGTACTTTCTTCATTACATTCTGCTTAGGATGATGAACTCTGTGGTATCTTAAGTTAAGTATGGTATCTTATTCAAACGTAGTTGCGTGGATCGACTACGGCACTCTGGGAAAGCATGTAGTGGGAAAAGATGTTACGGTATAATAAGGGGCTATGGGGCAGGGCTCTAAGTTAAGAACCAATAACGTGAGCTGTACCTTGTAGGAGCATTCAAAGCTGCGCCGCCGATATGAGAGGGCACCGGCGGGGGACCGGTGGGGTGGGGGGCCGCGGCTACTGGTGGCTCTAACCTAGCCTAACGGGTAATGTGGTGGCGGAGGAGCAAGTGAAAACTCATTGAAACGAAGAGACACAGTAAAATAACAAAAGGGATGGGAAGACCCCATCAAATCGTACATCGGGGAGGTCATTGAAATACAAGGGGTTTATTCCCAACCCCATGCTTGGAAAGCGAGGTCAGTATGACGTGGAGATGAGGTTGTGTGATGAAAGCAAAAGCAGGCCGATGAGCATGGACGGCCGCTTCGTGTCAGTCGAGTAGACACTGACCAGGGATAGTACGGTTCTTCTTGACGTGCTTCCGTTCACGTCGCGACAAACAGCATCGTGCCAATCTTCGCCTTGTTTAGGGATGATTTTTTACTAGGTGGACCCCACCCCTTTCTGCCGGTCGAACCCAGTCCAGTTCAGTAAATGAGCTCCGCTTGTTTCGCCTCCTTTCAACGGCGTCCCCTTTTACGTTTGGTAATCGTCGGCGTCCATGCTCACGTACAGTACTGTAGGGGATCGATGATATTGCTGAACCTTTGTCTCCGGTCCCGAGGTGATGGGTGGGCAATGGGCATGCCCATCTCATGGCCGAGCACCGACACATCGATGAACTGGTGTTGTTGTTAGCCCCATCATGATGTTCATGAATGTTGATGAGACTTACGGCAGTGGCCAGAGATTGTCGGGAATGGAGACATACTTTGCTAGAGTCCGATGGTAAATAATCGAAGGGAAAATAAACGCGGCCACGGAAGATGATGCTAAAAATACGGATTACCCTTCCTTTGACCGCGTTGACCCGAAGTTTCGGAATACCCCAATCAAACCTGCCAGTTCTCCGGTTCGGACCGAACCAAGCTCCCGCCAAATCAAGGCCCACCCCAGCACCATATGGTATATCACCCATCACATTTCAGATTTACAAATTATCTTACGTTATGTATTTGAAACGAATATTTTATTTACACGTGTTGAAAGGAAGCTTTTGTTCTGAGTGGAAACCAAGATAAATCCGAAAAAATTTCTTGAAAATCAGGAGGACCCCACTGGACTGTAAGAGAAGTTCTGAAATTGTCTCTGATCTTCCCTCCTAAAAGCCTTTCTCTCTTATTCAGTTCAGATCCAAGTTGTAAACTCACATTAAAGGAAAACTATCAAAGAGTTTTTGTTTCAAAAAGTTCAGCAAAAATAATTGGTGTATCGTAACCTACACTGGGGTTCTGACTATCATCAATGCCTCGTTTTAGTTAGGGGGGGGTAGTGGGGGAGCTTAAAAAACAACAGAGGGTTTAGATAGAGACTTTTTACGAGTAGAAAAGGATAGATTCTTCGTCTACCCTCCTACTACTCAAGTGGGGTCAGCTACTGGGGAAGGATGTGGGAGAGTGGCTGTGTGGTGCATATGATGGAGAATTTTTGGGGACAAAGTTTTCAGAACAGAATCTCTTGGGAACTGCTCAATCTCGCCACCTCGGCCTCACACACACGCACACCCTTTGTTTCCCTAGTCAGTTTGGCGAAGGAGGAGCATTAAATTTATGAATCCAAAGTACAGGGTAGGCAAGTTTGTACAAGAGCGTGGAGTGAGATAATGAGATGAGGAATTGGACATGGACATGGACATTGAGATCGGGTCTTTGTCCAAGAGAAGGGGATCAGCAGAAGCTGAGCACAGAGCATCTGCACCAGCAGATAAACATGTACTCAGATGTACAATCCAGTACAATCGAACCCAATAGAATAAACCGAACAACTATCCTCCATCACGAGCAAATGAGCCTAGTACTCGAGAACATCAATAAATAAACGAAGAGAAATCAGATTTCTTCCAAGAGAATATGAACCTTGTACGATCAACCAGAGCAATAAACAATATCCCCGAAACCGGTCTCCCCCCTACGACCCCAGTCTCGTTATTCAAGTGGCGGTGAATAGAGAAGGAGCAAAGAGGTCTCGAGACCCTGTTCAGCCCCTTCTCTCCTCTCCGGATGGATTGATGACTCTCACAAACAAGCGCATCCAGCAACAAGAAGAGTGATTGGAATGTGGAAAAAAATAAATTCCCCGAGGCCGAAGGATAAATAGTACTGGGGCGGGCATGGAGGGGAGGTACACCTGGGGAATGAACAGTTCCAAAAGGCTCCAATGAAGAAAGGCACAACTGACTGCATCAAATGTGGACGAGTAAGTGTGTGGGACCGAACAACAAAAAGACATCGACTTCCATCATTTATAATTGCAAGAATAGGCCCCGACTGGTGGTGGAAGCAAGGAAAGCAGGCAGGAATGAAGGAAGGAGGCGAGGCGAGGCGAGGGAGGGCAAGAAAGAAAGTACGTACATGATCATAGAGATATTATTCAAATGTCCATCTGTGCCCGAGCGGCAATAGAAAGAGAGAAAGCGGTGGTGGTGCAGCAGCAAAGCCTTCCGTAGTGTTGGATATTCCGACCCATGTGAATGGGGCCGCGCGGGGATCCTTTTGGCCCCAAGGTCGGACCTCTAAAGCCATCGAGTTTGATTGTCTCTCATATTCTGACCCATGTGAAGGCCGACCTCATGCGAGCTCGCCACGACCCCGGCTGTGGGACCTCGCGCCTTGACAATCGTTTCGATCCGGTAGCCGAGACAAGAAGAAGCGGAGGAGGAGGAGGAGGTGGTGGATATGTTTCGACCAATTCATTTAAAAATGTTGCCCTACTCTACCCTACTTTACTACTCGCTCCCTACGGTGGTCATCGCCAGAAAGAACTAGAAGGAAATGCAGCCGGCGATATTGTCATAGCTTTCCCCGCTTTACTTTTTGTTCCTGCGTAGTTTATAATTCATTCTCTTAGCTTAGATACTCTACAGGAATAATACTTTAGCAGCCGAGAGTCAAGTTTGTCCCACCATGCAATGAAGACTCGTGGGTAGATACTATATATAGGCCCGCAACCAAGTTGGTCGTATTTAATCATTGTTGCACAACGGAAGCGAGCTTTTTAAACGTAAAGAACGCTAAAGATGATGAGCAACGTTCTCGCTTTCACATGGGCCAATAGTGAATAATGATATCAAAAGACGACTTTTCATGATTCAGGCTCGAGATATAGCGATGGGCAGCCTACTGTCGAATGAGCGCTGGTTTTCTCTCTCTCTCTCTCTCTCTCTATCTCTCTATCGAGAAAGGCGATAGCGGGCGGAATGGGAGCGGCGAGGCGAAGGAATAAAGATACACCGAAAAACATAACATCATTCCAAGGGGAAGAGACACAAAAGAAAACATAATTGGATTTCATCACGATTCCACGAACTCGAAATGGTCAATGTGGGGAGGGGGCGAGGAGGGGCGGAAATCATGAGGCTATGATGACGAACAAGTGCAACACAACTCATGCGCACGAGAACATTCATTTCGAGTGAATGTGGCTTTTGTTGACAAGGCTTGGATGAGATATGACATCCCATTATCCCGGAGGAAAGAGGAAGAAGCAGGAGGAAGGTCCGGATTCCATACAATCATTTCCACATTCGTGTCTTGCGCTGAAGTTTCTTCGCCCACAATATCCAATCTGTTGACAAGTTGACGACAAATTTTGGTTGGCGCAAATATTTTTCTTGCTGGAAGTCGAAGCTCACGAGATCGAGCTGGGCTGCTCGTGCTCTTCGGTATCTCTTCTGATCAATGCATAGTTTTCTTTCTTTACAATATATTTTACTTGTTTTGTACTGCATGGAAATGTTTGGTTGTGGCGTCTCACATTCCGCTTGCATCACAATTTAGATTTGGGTTGGTTTCCGCTTTCGCATCTAGTAGGGTGTGTCCATGATATAGACATCATGTGTACATTCTACATGGTTCCCTTTTGGTACAAATGCAACAGTTCGCATGACACGATCAAAGATGTTTTGCAATGCCTTTATATTATAAAGCTCACATGTTGGATGGAGATTGCAATGTTATGTCATCGACTGTGATGCATTTGAATCTCAATCAGTACAATAATATATGAAAAGTATTAGTTGTTTGCTTGCTATGTTTTCCTAGAAACTATATAGATACATACTGATCTATATCAGTATGTATCTCAGCAAAGACGGTCATACACCAACACAACTGAACGAGAATCTCAATAAAGTCTCAATGCATTTGAGTTGTGAAGTGTACTATTTCATACACTCTCGAAAATTGACAACGACCCTCAAATACATACCTTATCTAACTCATTATGTGATATAGAGAATCCAGGTTTTCTCACTAGCCACCAAAGCCATGCATATCCAAGTTTCAACACTACAAACGAAAGTGACTTGACTCCGAATTAAACTCTATCCCTAGTATCTTGGATCTCATATTGTGCTCTCACGCATAGTTTGCTAGCACCTACTTAATCTACGGTAACACGACATAAGTTCTGACATAAGTGAGATCATTTGATTAATGTGATGAGATATCCAACTAGAGAGTAAACAAACCTAGTGATATCATTAAGGTGAAGTACAAGGCAATGCACCAAGAAAATGTATGTTACTTTAAAACAAATTCATTCATTTAAGAAAACATATATTATAGATTATGTATGTTTGATTTTATGATTCGATACATATATAGCATCTTATGGTGAATTTGAATATTCTTTTTGTGTTTTTTCCTCTAAGAGAATTTTAGTATAATAAACACTATTTACAATATTTTGTAAATTTGGAATTGGAGCAAATGATAAAATAGTACACATAGAAAAAACATCTTGTTGAAATATAAGATAAGAAATATACTAAATGACATAAATTATGTTAATACTTAAACATAAAAATGATTATGAGATCAATTGAAAAAAAAATCTTAGATTAACAAATAAGCTCATCTTTTTATCCTATAATAAAATAAAATATTTATTTAAGCATTGACAAATATATTATTTCAATGAATATTTTTTGATATTACAACAAAAAGATATTCAAAATTTATAAAATTTTATGAATAAAATTCATAAAAATATATAAAATAAAAAATTTAATATTTTAAAGAAAAATGTAACACTATGAAATAAAAATTAATAAATTTCATATTTTGAATATAAATAATTCTTTTATATAAAAAACTAATATGATCATATTTTTTAATTTTTTATCAAAAAAATTACTTTAAAATAATTAATAAAAAATATTTATGAAATTTTATGATTAAAAAAATGAGTATTATAGTGCTAAATTAAGAAATAATATAAGTTAAACTATAAATATTTTCACTAAAATTTAAATAAAATATGTTTTATCATTGAATAAAAAAAATAAACAAAAATATGATATCAATATAATACCATAAATACAAATTTTATGTTATAAAATAAGGTTCTTTAATGCATCATATGTTTTATTTTAAAAAAATAAACATACAAAATAATATTTGCCAAGATCATAAACACTATGTCACAACCTATGTAACAGTTAACTATTAAGATAAGTGCAAGCTAACAGATACAATGGATAGATCCAATAGTGTAGTTAGTGTCATTTGCACTATACGTGTCGTTGAGTATGATAGAGACATTATGACACCTAGGGCTTAAGGGGTACGGTTCAAAAAATACTTACTAGAAATACTAGTTTTGAAATCGAGTATAAGAAAGTGCACCTATGGTGAAATATTAGGTAGTGCATGAACATGAATTCTTTGGAACTCAAAGTAGATTTGGTTTGATTGTAAATTTTCCTTTATATTGGAATGATGAATAGAATGTCCTTGTGTATGATTTAGGAGCAAAAAAGATTATATTGTTGTACATTTATGTTAATGTATGACAATTTATGTATTATGATGTTTGATCCGAGATGAGGATAACCTTTTGGGCAATTGATTAATCTGGGAAGAACACGTTGTATTAATGAAGGTTCTTGTTTTTGGATTAAAAAATACACATGTTGAGGTTCAGAGAATGATCAATAGAATCATAGTCAAACTTGATTGGGCATTAGCTTATATCAATGATATTATTGTATATAGTATTAAAGTAGTGGTGAAGCATGAAAGAAATCTGCATTAGATATTTGAATGATTAATAGCTATGATTTCAAGTTACATCCATGAAACTGTAAATTTTTTCATGAGCAAATGAAGTACTTGGATCAAACTATATATCCAAGAGGATTGAAAGTTCATCAAATCATGGTGGAGACAATCTTACATATTTTGCAATCCTAAGATGTGAGCATTTCTTAGAATTATGAACTTTTGTCGTCGATATATGCAAAGATTTAGCACTTAATCTAATACCGAAGCATTGACACATTTAACAAAAGTGGATCAGGTTTGGCAATAGTGAGATTATCAAGAGAGAATTTTAATTGAGCTTAAAAAGCTCAATCAAAATATGACAACTATAGTATTTTGCGAAAACTTGTGAGAGTTAGTTCGATTCAATTAGATATATTAGTTTTATGCTAACATGATGAGGAGCGAAAGTAGTTTGTGATAGCTTGTGCAAATTTCTCTAACAATGTAGTGGATTCAAAGTATAATTATTATAAAAGAGAATGTTTGGTAGTTATTTGAGTTGTGGCACATTTCATATTGTTATTTGTTTGGATATTTCTTTATTTTTATCATTGACCATCAATTATTGAAATGGTTGATAGATTAGACAAGCTTACAAGATTATGATTTCACTATCATACATAAATCTAAAGTGATAAATCGTGATCTCAATGGGTAAAGTCAAACCCATATACAAGTCAATTTGATGAGACTTTGGTGGACATTTTGAGTACTAAGAAGCAGATTAAATTGAACAAAGAATATGGTTATTTAGATAGAAAGGTATACAACTTCTTTGTGTAAGACAAGATAATGATTTCTCTTTCATATACAAATCTAGAATGATAAATTATGATCTCAATGGGTTAAATCAAACCCATGTTCAGAGTCAAGTTGATGAGACTTTGGTGGGCATTTTGAATGCTAAGTTGTGGATTAAATTTCACAAAGAATATGATAATTCATATGCAAAGATATACATCTTTTTTTTGTACGGCAAGTTGCAAGCGTTCATGTTGTGTAATTTCTATCTTAGTGAGCATAATTGATCAGACATGCTTATGAGGAATTGGATCATTTGGGAATGAAGATCACATACAACATACTTGGAAGTCACTTTTGAGTGATAAAATGATATATAAATTGAGAGGCAATATTTTGTGGCCAAATGTATGATATTTGATTATGACTATGTATCATTCAATGCCACTAGACCATAATTACATTCCCTATCGATTATGTAGCTTGGTTATTGTTGGAATTTAGATTTTGCATGAATTTTTCCAATGATTATACAAAATCAGTAATATGTGTTGCTCATGATAAAGCATTTGGCCAAGTAAATTGAGTTGATGACATTGTTTCATGAGTCAAATGAGGGAAAGGCTTATGTGTTCTTATCTTCTATACTTAGCCAATTTGATGCATCAATGGAGATGTTGACTAATCAATTTTTGAAATGAGTTTTGATATTTTTGTGATCAAGAATTGATTGATCATTATACCATCTAATGCATCTTCTACTTTTTATTTGTAGCAATTGAAACAATGTCACACATTGTAGAAACCTTGACAACAATAATCAATATATCTTTATAATCAACCTCATATTCCTAAAAATAATTATAAGCGACAAATTTGACATTGTTGTTACTCACAAATCCATCTAAGATTCTCTTGATCTTGTATACCCAACCAATAACATGTTTACTTGCTAGAAGTTCAATCAACTTCCATGTTTGTTGTTAAACCTATGCTACAATCTCCTCTTATAAAACTTACTATCATTGAGTATTCTTTATAGTTTTTTCAATATGTAAGAACTTACTTAACCTTCATCATGTGTGCATGATGTACAATAAAAAAATTCTCATGCATCAAACTTTTCACATGATATCTAATCCTCTCAAATCTTCTAGCTAAAACTCAACTTGTTGTGATCCTATATCAAAATATCATATGAAATACTAATATGTAGAATATATTCATTAACTATATTATGAACATCTTCCTCTATACACTAGATCAATCACAATACTTCAATTAAATACAATACACATATTAAATAGATATATGATTACTAGATTCCAACATCTATATGCTTTTGAACTTATGCATTATCATTTACACACATCACTTATTTTTATTTGTAGTTGTATAGTATTCTGGTGAATAAATTTCCGTTTTGATATTATATGATTCTTCTTAGACTCCTTGGTTAACTACTTGTGATGTTGCAATTGTTACGAGAGCCAGTTTTATATGTTGAAATTGCTCCTCTATCATTGTCGGCTCCATCATAGCTTCCTTTAAATTGAGGAAAAAAACTTGCTTATATTCATATTGAGTATTCTTGTTGAAATAATTTGCATGTTCATCTTAAAAAAAAAATCATAAGCATATATATTTGGACTATGATAAGTCATGCTTTTGCTTATTGTTATAAGATTTACTAACACAATAGTATATTCTTTGTTCTTCAATCATTAGCATGAATAGTAATCTTAAATTTATAATCTTCTAGATTGAACTATTTGATAGATGCATATTATTAAAAAAATATGTAAAAAAATATATTTTTGTAATGTGCATATATCAAAACTGAAACTTATCACTTTAATCATTTTACTCAAATTTTTGCAAAATCTGACATATTAGAGTCGATAAGTATTGCAAGTTATTTGGTCTCTAATATTGTGATTTTTTTACATATTTAAATATAATGATATATCCAAATTATCTTTTGAATTTCTTTCACTCATTAGAATTTTATTGAAATTTTTTTCTCTGGTTAATGTTATCTCTATCTAGCACTAACTCTAAGGCATTTTTTCTTGTATATATCATGTTTCAATTGCAACTAAATCATAAACAAGACAACGACATGAAAATTTGCAAGTAGAATCCCAAGGTAAATTTTTATGAAAGAAAGTCTTTATACATATAAATTCAAGACCCTTTGTCCTTAAATTACCCATAGTCCCAAAATGATCCTTTCGTCAAGACTTTCATCACCTAAGAAAGAAGGCCTAGAGCCCTAGGAGTATCGTCAAATAGCACGACGCTAGAATATAGCAATCCTAAAGAATCTAAACCTCGTAAAATGTCTATATGAGTTATCTTCAAAATAAATTTTATATAATAAAAAAATTAATAATATAAAATTTTTGCAATGAATTATTTTTGAAGATAGTGACAATAATGTAAGAATTATTAAACAACATGATGTGTCAATAGCTTAAATGTTTGTTTTGACAAAATTAGCATACAATCAACTATTTGATATTATAAAATTCGAAACTAATTTATTTTCTAATTTTTTATCAAATTATTATTTTATTTTATTTTATTTTATTTTATTGTGATTAATATTTTTATGTTATGAAATTTTTATTATATTAGATTAAAATTTTTCCAATAATTTTTAAAAATTAAAATTTAATAAATATTATATTAATTATAAATATATTTTTTGAATTTTTTTTTCTTATGATAATTTATAAAATATTAAATAATTAATTTTATTTCATTCAAATTTGCAAATTTTTACTAAGTGTAATGATAGATAGGGATTATGTATGTACACCATGTGGAACAAAATTTAAAAATATATTCTGCACCAATGGTATGAAATGCACCAAATAGCATGCAATTTATTTAAGTAGATATCCATAGACAAGTTTAAATCTAAAAATATTCCCCACACACCACCAATATTATTGTGCAGTCTTGCAAGAGTATCAAATATATTAGTTTTAGTTTTAAATTTTAAATTATTATCATTTATATCATTATGATTAATGTTTTAATTTTGATTTAATTTCATATTAAAATAATTATTAAAAATAAAAATTATTCATTCATATTTATATAATTAATTATTTTGACAAAATTTAAACATAAATTTAAATTTTAAGCTTTGAAATTTATCATATGTTAAGATTTTGAAAAACTTTTGAATCAAAAATTTTTTAAGATATATCAAATTACAAAATTTATGTCTTGTTATAAATTTATATAATTTCAAATTTGATTTAAATTAATTTTAAATTGATATATGAAGATTCATTCATATTGTTGAATTTATTACACAAATGTATGAAATTATAACATTTTTACTAAGAAAAATATCAAACATATGTTATTTCATAACACATTTAAAATATGTTGTTAACGTTGTCTTGAAAACATTGAGACATAATGTTTCAAGACAAGTAGCAATACATATAAGGAAATAAAAAATTAATAAAAGCGTTATGAAAATGATAGTCAAGTTGCATGCATTATCTATAAAATGCTTATATGCATTTGAGTTGCTTTGTTGATAAGTATATGGATTGAACTGAACGAGGGTTGAACACTAGACTGAAATGACTCATGTGTTTTATAAATAGATCTTACTATTCTTCGTTGGAGGAGAGCACTGAATCAATTGTTTTGATGCTTTATTTGTTATGATTTTTTCCATCGTTCTTTTTTATTCCATATGTTGCAGTTTTCACTTACTAGACTATAATACAGAAAATTTCGTAATTAATGTATACCATACTATTCGCAATTGGACATTTAGGTTTTTCATCCTCATTTAGTCAATACTTCACTAATATACAGTTATTACATAATACACGTTAATTAAGATACACTTGATTACATTAGTGTAGAGATTTGAATGAGAGGTATACACAAATATTAGTGTATAAACTTACTAACTTACCTATCATATTAAAGCTTGAGATAAAAATAAATATTTGAACGGATTAGGTGAAATGTTAAATCCAACTTAAAATAAGTATTTGATGTAGTGAAATTAGTAAGTTAAAAAAGATATGAGAGTAGAAGACTACATATGAGTACTTCAGATTGTGTAGCTTTTTATATCACAAAAAAATTTGCATTTATAATTAAAAACTAATTTTTTACTCCTGAAACTTTCAAATAATCTAATTTTTGAACTGAGCTTTAAATAAATGAATGATTTTTATTTTCTAAAATGATTTGTAAATGGTAGGGAGTAAACCATTAAGATGTAAGACTGGTAAAAATTATAATTTTCATCCCAATTGGTGTTAAGTGATTTTTCAAAATTTTCCATCCCTTGATTAAAAATATTACACTTGTATACATTGGTTAGTGATCCACACTAATTACGAAATTGTCTATAATATAGCCTCCTCTTGACTCCACGTAGCTCAAAACATAAATTTTGGCAACCCAACACATTCCATGACAACTAAAACCAATTTTTCCCCTTATGCACGTGTGGGTTTAGGAATTGATTCATACATCCATCACCGAAACGATTAAACTTTCCAGTATCAATACACGAATCCTCATCCTGGAAGCACTAAGAAATCTGATGTTTAGGACTTCTAAGATTTCATTTGATCAGAATCCCTAATTTGTGATCCCAACATGACAAATTAGTACTTAGAAGGTCACACATCTTAGTACTAATTTGACATCTTAGTACATCTGGAGATGAAAAAGTTCATTCCGAAAAATAAAAGACAGAAAGTATTATGTCTTCAATTTGAGTGTAGCTTGAGGCAAGTAAGTAAGTCGTCGTAGACATGAAGATCTTCAACGAAGTCACGTAAAGTTTCTCTATATAATCTATTATCCAAAAGGTTTCAAATCTAAAAAAACCTACAAGCAGATGGGAAAGGAATAACAAGACGGGAAAAAAAAGTCAAAGAGTTAGCCATGTGAGTCTGTACAGCCTGAACATTTTACCCAAATGATAAGGCCCTATTTATCGACGACAAAATATAAGCATATTATCTTTGACTACCCATTTAATAAAAAGAGGGAAATATTTCAGAGCATTTTCGATTTAGGCTGTTAAGCTCCGGCCTTTGGAAGTCCTTCATTGAAGTATCGTCAGAATTGCCAGTTCCTTCTCACGAAAGAGCATACATTTCTTATCCTTAGGTCAGTGATTGAGGAGGCCGGCGTTTTGTTTAGGTTGACAGCCTTTACCGGTAAGAAAAGCCTACAGCCACTATTTAGCAAGCAACCGAAAACTGCCACTTGTAAGGAAACAAACCGCCGACGTCGTACGTACATTCGGCGGCACAGCCTCGGCGAAACTGGAGTCGGCCGTGTACATGAGAAAGGAGCATGCGTGAATGACGTCAAATTAGTACTAGCCGTCCGTCCGGCCGGCCTGTGACCTTGGAACACAAGCGGCACAAGCACAGAACAACGGCTCCTGGGGACTACTGCCACCACTGGGGACTACTGCTTGGAGCTCCTCTGCTCACATGTGCTTCAAATCGAGTTCCGAACGAAGCTGCCCCAAATGACGGGCCTCTGACACGGTGTAACAATGGTGTCAGACTTCCCGTCGGGAGCTCTACCAAGAATATTCTATGCCCGTCAAGCTCCAGTAATTCCCCAAGATACTATCAGTCAGCGGTTTATACTTCCGCATTTTCATACCCGTTTCAAACTGTAACCACGCCGGCCGCTTGTCAGCGTTGCCAAATTGAATGAAAAAAGAGAACTTAAGATCACCCTCAGAAGCTGTTGTGTACGACGGATAGAAGCTTATAATATGAACTTTCAAAAGATTGGGTAACGAGAGAAAACCCGATCTTCAGATAGTCAAGGAAATTAATTTGTCCAAGAGTGGTGGCAAAAGTCACTCTTGTATTCACTCACTCACTGGGGCAGAATTAAAACCTACTGCGGGGCGGATTGAATGAATGTTCAATGTACACCGGTTGAAAATAGCAGCGCGTTAAAGCGAAGGAGGGCCTTATGAAGAGCATGACAATCGCTCCGTCAGCCCCTCGGATATCTCGTGGAGCTGAAATCAGCACTGGCCAAGGGGATAGAGAGAGAGAGAGAACGATCCCCGAGCCCCCCCTTACTGCCCGCAGTAAAGCCCTTAGGTTCATGGGGCCGTTGCAGAGAGTGACTGCAGTGAAGTACAGAGGCGAGCAGTCCAGAGCACTGCAGTGGTGCTAGGAGTGCTACAGCACTCCAAACTGCAACGATCTATCACAACAACAGTCCCACCCCATCCCATCCCATCGCATCCCGTTGTTTGTTTGTTTGTTTGGTTGTTTGGTTGCTTGCTTTTGCGCTTTTACAAATCTGATTGCTGTTGCTGCTGTTGCAGCTGCTGGGGGCCTGGGGCTGCTGCTGCTGCTGGGTGGTCATGTTGATCGAGAGTCGAGCCGCGCGAACCAATGGCGCCCCACTCTACTCGAGCGCCAGCGAAAGAACCTCTATGAGAGCCCTGAGAGGACCTAGCGGAGGAGTAGCAGTCCCCAAACACCCGACTGCAAACGCGAGAGCTTTTATTTTAAAGGCGAGGACAAAATTCGCTATGATGCAAGTGATGCATGAAATCTAGCGGCAAAGAAAGCTATGAGGCGTAGTGAGGAGCTAATGATGGAATGCGCTTGCTTTTTCCTCAGCTGCCTAGTAGTCCAAACTATGAACTTTCTGTAAGTTGTGACGAAAACTTGAAGATGTTGTTGGTTATGTCGTTGTTGTTGTTGGTGCTGTACCGAGAGCCAGCGCTGGGGAGGGGCAAGGGAAAGTGCGGAGGCAGAGAGAGGCAAGCAGCAGGAGCGAAGGGACCTCACCCTGTTGCGAGCAGGGGAGGACCACCGAAGGGGGTTCGCGAGGGGAGATTCTTCACAACCACTTTCAATGTGTCACGTGGGAACCAAGAGTCTGTGTCCATGGCCAGCCGCGAGGTTGGCACACATGTACGCACCATAGGCTCGTTGCGTTTCCGTGGACAAACATAAGAATACATGTCGATGCGGGTTGCCCTCCGCTCTTTTGTCGCTTGCGCAAGGGATAAACCCTCCCGTAGAATGATTGGGCAAAGAATGAAAAAAAGCCAAGCGCCTTGCAGTGCTGGAGACCCTGCCAGTGCGCTCTCGCCCAATCCCTGCCTCTATGCTCTCCTTGAAACTTTGGGGCTGGGGGCCCCACGCCTTGCTTTTCCCACGCATGAAGATCTTGATTCTCTCCAACCCTCTCCTGTTCACTTCAAAAGCCATCCCCCTCCTTCCTTCCCCAGCTCTTTCCCATTGCGCTTGTGCTCCTCTCCTCCCAGCCCCTCCCTTCTGCGCTCCGCGCGCGCCTCCTAGAGAGAAACAGCGAGCGACCGAAACTGTGAAAGACAGTGGCAGTCGAGACTCCAGAGTCGCCTCTGACGGGGCTTACGGTAAATTGACCGAACCCCGTCCTGAGGCCTACTCTCTTACAACAAGTTAGGGCTTACGCCCTGGCTTGTTGCCCCATTGTTCCTGAGCTAAGCTCACAGTCTCAGACCTCGATTCTTTATCATCCATCCATCTATCTATCTGATCCCATCCAGTCCCGTCCCCACTCCGCCGTTCCCGTGCCCGTGCTCGTGCCCTCGATTGGGGCTGGCTTGCATGGGTTTAATGAGCAAGGCGGGTGTGGTGGGGAGTGTGTTGTGCTTACCCCAATGGATGGGTTTATTGGGGGGCCAGGGAGGGTGGGGGCTTCCGTCCCCACCCGGCAAGCACCATTCCTTCCTTTTTTAGTTTGTTTTGTGAATGAAAACAAATCTGCGGTGATGATGTTTACTGAAGTGGGGGCGGGGGTTTGGAGATTTTTTGGGGGCAGGGGAGCCTCGATGGCATCTAGCCCGCCCCACCTTCCACCTCCAAATCTACCAGATGATTTTGATTGAGCAACAAGAGGTCCTTTCAGTAGGCCCAAAAGGCCACTACTAGCAACTCCACCACCACTAGTACTACCACTACCACCTCCTGCTGCCGCTGGTGCTGCTCTTCCCCGTCGCCAGCACCTGCTTTCTTCTCGACTGCTGTGGTCCTGCGCTCGGATCCGCACAGGGCCACAGCACTTGCTCACCACATGTGGACCTCGCCTGGGAAGCAGCAGAGTTGGGCCAATGTGTGTACTTGCTTGCTTGCATGCTTCTCTCTTTCTTTGCCTGTTGCCTTTCTTTCTTACTTCCTTCTTTCATCCCCCCGTCACTGATTACATTCTTCCTTTCACAGCTTGGGAGATAATTTCTGTACCTTGCTGCTGTTTGTCCTTTCTTTCCTTCTTTACGCTTGAATTTAACTTCCATCCCTGCTGATGGTTTTCGAGCTGCTGCAGCAGCAGCAGTTGTTGCCGGTGCTGCTCCATCATCATGATGAACAGCCTTCCGTTCGCTCCTGCCGTATGTATTTCCATCACTCTTGGCTCGAGAACATTCATTCGAGCAGGAGGCAGCAGCAGCAGCAGCAGCGCCTACAGGGACGCTGCCCCCTCCCGCAGGATCAATCAATGAATGTCGAAATATCCAGGGTTGGTACAAGCACTGTCAAACGAGGGAGGGGCTAATTTACTCCTAACGACTTATTTTTTCTCGTAGAGTCTATCGACATTCTTGGGTAGAACACGAGTTTTTCTTTACAGAACTGGGGCTCTCTGGCAGAGCTGACGCCATTGTGCTTGTTGCACTCCTTCAATACGTGCACACCCGTTCGTTCAGGAAGGCTCGTCATAATGAGACTGCTGACCTGACCACATTCTGAAAAGGCTCGTCCCTCCCCTTCCTTTCTGCATTATTCGATTGGAGACAGACAAAACGAGCTTTTCTTCAGAGACATATATATCATCCACTCGAGCACTCGCTCCAGGAAAGCGATCCTCGGGCAGCTACAATCCCGGGCCTGGCAGTTGCCCTTACACCGTCCAGACTATGTTTAGTAACTCTGAGTTTGAATACTGGTGCACCTCGGGTTTCAGACAGATTGCATTGGATCCTCTCCCCACGCAAGAGATCCATCCTGTCTCAGCTTCCGCAACTTGCTTGGAGCTAGGCTCCGGCAGCCAGCCTACCCCAATCTCCCTTCCTTCAATCTGCGTCACAGACAAACTTGATCCGCCTTGAAGATCCTCTCCAACCAAATATCTGCCTGTTCTCCCGTAACCTTGGAGAGCAGATACATCAGAGATATGACCAAGTTTATGGATGAATCAAACGGTTCAAGCTTGTTTCCCATATACTAGTACCGGCTTTTTCAAGGAGCTTACTCTCGCATCTCCTCGGCCTCCAATACACGTGCATCAGGCAACACATGTAGATCGACATTCACAGACCAAACAAATCAGGTAGACGGGGAGAGCACAGAGCAACAGGCTTCCATCCAATCTGCGAGATCAGTTCTATCGGAGCACTTAGAAGCAGCTGCTGCAACATTAAATTCATCTGTAGACAGCCAGGGTAAATTTCACCAGCTCTTATGGAGATACAAACTAAGTTGTCATGATCGCAGGACGTGAACATGCTTGTTTTAGATAGGAACGTCCCGCCATGGGGAGTGTGATATGGTCTTTGGAATCTTACGGGTAAACAAGCTGTGCAGGCTGTCAGTGTCCAAAGGTACTGACGAGATTCTTGAATGTTTCTTAATAGATGCAACAAACCTTGATGCTGTCAGGTCGGGCAAAATTTACACCCAAAAATTGCTAATCTCCTATGCCTGACAAAGTATATCTACTTTCTCTGCTGCGGATGGCTTTTGAGTCCATGAATGCACTCCAACAGCGTCGTCTTCTTTTGCAACAAGGGCCGCCGGGAGCCGATGTTCGCTTGCCCCCGCCAGTTTAATTCAATTACGTTTCACTAATGATCTTACTTTTGCCCGGGAAACACTGAGCAGTTGAGGTTCTTCCACATGTCTGACCAACTTTCTTTGTTGTCTCGAATGTACAATGGACTTTTGATAATTCTCACTGCGCACATCAGCCATTGTTCCAACTCCATTACATTTTCAATCACAGGTAGACGAGATTCCAAGAGCTTAGGATTGTGATCGGGATTGTCACTTCTTCCCGAACCTTCGCTCCAGGGAGGCAGAGGAATCTTGTTAGCTCATGTGTGGTCTGTCGCAGAGTATTATCCTTGAAAAGTATAACAAATTTAGAAAAGCTTCAGTTTGCTGGGCTCTCCACGATGATACTGCAACAAAAAAACATATTCAAGATTTAGCAAATTAGCTCCTATAATATTCTCATACCGTGACACTTCTGGCTCATTTTGAAACTTCAACAAGCGAAACTCTGGTTTCGACAAAATTGCAAGAAAAACGTTGACAGTTCCATGCAATTCGGATGTAAAAACATGCCTCAAAGCAGCTGCTAATAAAACATATTTGTTCGACAACAAGAGCGATGACGAAGAAGCCTCCCAGATTTTCTTAATTTTCCTTACGAGAAGATGCTTTGCTCTTCACTTCATTCAATTTAAAATGATTCTTCGGTTTCAAAATACCATTATGTCCAGGTCAACGCAATACTCGAAAACACAGCTATCTTCGAATCTACTTGTTGTGAATTAATCTGAGTCAGACCATATTAGTAACTCGGTAGAAGTAAAGTGTAAATTTGGACTGACAGTAAATAGAAATTTACTTTAGGGTTAAGGAGTCTCCTCCAGCCACCATGGTTTAGAGTTTCGGATTTGTGTGACCAGGCTCAAAGCTCAGCCTGAGAGGTGTATATATTGCTGATGAGTTAGTAAAGTAATCAGGTCTGAGTATCATTCCTTCAGGTACTGATCACACCTGTGAACTGTTGGATTACTGAGATGTGGGGGTGGTGATAGCAATCTAGCTGAATTCGAGTTGGAACTTGGTTCAAGGTGGGGAGTGCTACATTGAGAGTCCTGACCTCAAGAACATTGTCTAAATCTACCTGAGGGTTAGACTGAGTGTAGGCAAGCTATGGCAAGTGCAAGGGAATCCCCAGGACCTGCTGTGGTAGAAACATCATCTAGAAGTGATCTATATGGATCACATTCACACACTGATTTTCAAAACTACTGATAGACGATGTCTACTTGGTGCGTTCAGAAATGCAGCTCTACCCTTCTCTTCTTTATCCAACTTCTCTTGCATTCCCTTCTAGCTTGCCATATGCGTGCGGCCCTGCCCGCGGCATGCACTCAAGTTCCGTGGAAAATTAGAGAAGTGTAGAGATCGGTAATGTGTTCTAGATATCTCTCATACTAGTGGCAGGGTATTGCGTGTGCTTAGAAACTTCTACTTAGAAAAACGAGAGTGGTGTTCAGTAGAATGATACACAAACAATTACCCGATGGAAAGAGTTCTGATGTCCAAGGTGAGAACTTTACTATTAAGCACTTCAGGCGACTACAAGTTAAGAGGGCTGACGAAAGCAGATCAGTGAGTGAGCCAGGGTGAGACAAATGTAATACCCAGTCAGAACTCCCACAGAAAGGAACGAGGTTCAAACCTTAAACACTGCTGACAGGTTCCCAAAGGCGAAGCAAGCTGTTCCTTGCCCCGCTAATTATGCGACCTCGCTCAACATCTGAAGTCACACATCTCACCTAGAAACGACAACGTTCGAATTAGTACGCATTCTAATTATCGCATCTGCTGCCTAGCTTGAGACTACAAGTTGCTATCAACCCATGTTGTTGTGAGGACAGAAGAGTTATGAGTTCAAAGTTTTATCCGAGACTTTTACATTCCTTCACGAATACACACCATCTCAACGTCTCAACTACATTCTCGGCTCTTTCTATATAGTCATGTTAGGTCTCGCTGAACGTGGATTAATGAGTCTAGTAAAACTGAAACAAAAATAACAAACTCACGAGCCATGGCATACAGAACAGGCTTAGGAACTTACTGTGGCAGCACTTCGTGGTGGTGTCCGATACAACTGCCAGCTTTCAACACTTGAATGATTTCCTACTCGATTGAACAGGGACATGGAGTTATCTGCTGCTCCAACAGCTAGCCATTTATCCCCAGCTTTGATTGATAGAATTGGAGCCGAATGTACTCCAGCAACAACTTTCACGGAACGAAGACTTCCTGCATAACCACACACCGTGAAACGAGGAGAATTAGGATAAATTTCAGTTTTGGTCTGCAAAAACAAAGCTTAAGCCTTTTACCCAAAGTGACTAAAAATCTGAGAGAGAAGTTCAAGTACTTAAAGAATTGCCACAATAAGATCAGGAAACGACATGACTATTGTAATCTTTGGAACCAGGGATTTGAGCTGCGATCAACTTCGGCAGGACGTTAACAAAATGACTTTCTTAGAAGTAACAATTATTAGTGTACTTCTAACTACCTGCCTACCAGCATTTTGTAGACTCTCCTGTAACAAGAAGAGAATCTATGCTCAAGCAACAGAATCTCCTGCCAACTCACCATCCTCACGCTCCCAAAGTCGAACCATCCCATCAGCAGATCCTGAATGCGACCAACACACTCCCATTATTTGCGTGAACTGCCCAACAAAATAGATGACCTGAGACCTTGTAAGGCAGGCATTTGATAATCTATGTGGCAGTCAGACAACACCTGCTAAGATAAAAATCTAACGTGATATACACACGTACCGGTGATAACCCCTCCATCTTTAACGCAAAGATCCACGCAGGTCACGGCACCCTTGTGGCAACTGAGAATAGAGTCACAAGAACCTCGAGATACAGACCACATGCGAGCTGTCCAATCATCGCTGCCTGATATGATGACGTCTCCTACCTTCCTCAAAGATCTACAAATTATAAACCAAACGTTATGTAACAGCGATGGAGACTGGATGTGTAACCTTTTCAGAAACGCATACCCTAAGTTAGGTTCACGCATGATAGCGTACCTGATCCAACTTGTATGGCCAATCAGCTTATGCACTTGTTTCCCGGCTCGAATATCCCAACAGCTTATCTCTCTGAAATAACCCACTATGAAAACTCAGATACAGGTGTAAATCTCTTCGTTGAATGCTTCTGAAGCATCGATACTTCTCAAGACACTATGTAGGATCCGAGCTGAGAACTGAATTCGTTGCATGAACACTGACCCATCCATTCCTGCTGCGATCAAGTGTTCCGTAGACTCCTCATAGTCCATGCATAAAATAGCGCTCGAGTGTTGTGCCACCGTAGCCACACACCGATCTGTTCTAACATCCCACATTCTTGCTGTCCCATCATAACCAGCTGTAATAACACGTTCACAAGATAACATTCGCACGCAGTTCACCTGATGAAACAATCAGAATTACAGTCAGGGAAACATTCGCACGCATTTGACGATAGAAACTAAAACTTTCGAACACAAGAATTAGCATCAATCAGTGAGGCGAGCAAGTTCAAGAACATATATTGCATATTAAATCTTCAACTTGCTAATTACGGAACCAGAAATGATGACTCAAATTAAGTCTGCTCCTCTATAATTTGACGTTAGTCCAACAAAGTAACAGGGGTCTAAATAGGTGATACACAAGAAGATAGGACCAAAAACTCCATGACTTGACGTAGTCCAACAACATAACAGGGATCTAAATAGATGATACACACGAAGACAGGACCGAACAAATCATTAGCTATACCCAAGATTAATCCTAACTTGAATGCAATAGTGGATCTCCCTGGAACAGGGAAATATATCAGAGAACCAGAAAACATTGGAAGAACTATTCCTCCCACTGAGCTCACGGAGTCAGCTGTACTGAAAAGAGAGAACGACTGACAAAAAGATTCTGAAGTGAAATCATACCCTATTTTCATGGCCCTTCAACTCCTCTTGAAGCTGTCCTCCATTTTTGTCCCAAACAAGTACTGTCTGGTCATCGGAACCCGTAACCACGCGCATCCTATCTGAAGTAATTGCTCGAATGGGTCTGTTGAAAGAAATCATGCAATCCATAGGTTCAGATAGACTTACAAATGACATGAAAAATCATCATGACTAAAAAAGCTCCAATAACCTTTCCGAGTTCACTTGGCCAAATCTACTGAACAAATATTACTTTACTTTCAAAAACAATTTTGTGAGGGAGTAAAAAAAGACTCCTAAAGATGGCAGGAGGACTAACTATGAACAAAAGCCCTAGTACTTTTGAACCTGCAGAGTGCCAAGATGGGCTAAGACAACAGCGGAAATTCCAAAATACTGTCTTTCTGGGAATAAAACATGATACCAATAAAAAAAAATAAAAAGAACTAACCAAAGATAATAATATCCATAGATACATCAAATTCCTGAACAACTACACACCATTGACCAAACCATACACCAAATATCTAAGCAGTCAATTTTGAGTCCCTATCCGTGTTTCAAATAAGGGTAATGGAGTGAGAATGAATCAAACAATAATGACGATAAAAAATTTGACAAAGAATCGAAGAAACTATAGTTATTCGCGCTAAAACTATGAGTAAACCACCAGCAGGGCTATCTTATTTCTTGCATGTTGCTCTTCTTGGAGTTATGTGACATGACGATTGCTCGATTTTCCTCTAAACGAAATGTTCACTTAAATCTGCTAAATATTTGAAACGGCTTTCAAGCTAAACGGTTTTCACGCTAAAATGCAAAATGCATTAACGGTCATTGATACATAAATAAAAAGAACCACGAGTAACTAATTGATTTTGCTTCTTCAGACAGATGATCAATCTATACGTCACTTCGTCGCCACTTAGACATTCCCTTCTGCAAATCTCACGCATCCTATTCTACACAATCCTCAACAGAATTAAAAAGCCTTTACATACGTATTCCAACAAACATAGCAGGTAGAAGTTCGAATGTTCGTTCTAGGCTACGAAAATGTAAGATCAGTACTGCAAGAAAGTTACCCAGTGTGGCCATTAAATGTAGCTCGACATTCATGACCCTTAAAGGCAGGATCCCACAATTTTATCTGGAAAATCATACGAATGCACTTTAATATAAAACAGGTACAGCAGTATTTACTTTTTTACGAATGACTTTGTCCAGCATCTAAACAAAAGACTCAATGTTATAATTTGTTAACACAATCTGGCCAGCAGCTGATGCTGAGACCATATAAATGCACTTAGTCGGTGGTTTCAGTTGCGGAACTCACTGTGCAGTCAGCTGAACCACTTATAAAGTAGCCTGATTCTTCATGGTCCCCAATAAAGTCTCCAACTTCAGTTCGGGTCCCAGGATGTAGAGCTGTGATTGCACCCTTATGACCTCTTAGAATCCTCATGCCAGTAGCACTTTTCCTAGGTCCGGCTTCGGGACTAGGTGGTGGTATGGAGGCTTCACTTGAACCTGAAATTGCGATTGCATCACAATATCTCAAAATAAATATCTTTCAGAAAATTTGCATAGAAAGCGACTAGAAAATGCACAGCAAAATCCTTGAAACGAGGATGATGAGTTGGCTACCTGAGGTAAGTTCCCTTCCATTCCGAGAGCGTCCTGCTCGTAATGACTTTTCACGACTGAACATACTTTGCACCCAACTGCGACCTATACCTGCAGTCTCGGATGGTGGTACAATGCTATCAACCCGATCCTCTACTTTAACCTCGGCACGAGGTGGAGGGGTTACAGCTGGAGCCGGGGTGGGTGTGGTGCCCCAATATCTCTGACTCAGTAGTTCTAGATGTGCAAGAATGCCCCTCAATTTGATCTGCAACAGCACCAATCAATCCATAAGCGAAAAGGTTTCAATAACCTAGTCCTATGGAGGGAAGAAGCATCAACTAGCTTCGCAGAAGGAAGTATAAGGTTTTCTATGTTGTGAATTAATCTCAGAGTCAGACCATAAGTAAAATGTAAATTGGACTGACAGTAAATAGAAATTTACTTTAGGGTTTTTTTTTTTGGGTTACCATTGTGGCTAAGGAGTCTCCAGCCACCATGGTTTAGGGTTTCGAATTTGTGTGACCAGACTCAAGGCTTAGCCCGAGAGGTATATATATTGCTAGTCTGTTAGTAAAGCAATCAGATCAAGTGTTCACCTTGCCAGTGGTCATTTCCTCAGCTATTGATCACACCTTGAGTGCTGGATTGCTGGGAAGTGGGGGTGGAGTTAGTACTCTAGCTGAATTTCAAGTTGGTCTCAATTCAGGAGTGGGGAATACTATCTAGAGTTTGATCTTAGTGTTGTTTTCTCATAGCCCACCTGAGGGTAAGGGAGAGTAGTAGCAAGCTATGGCTACTCCAGGAGAGTCAATTGAGAGGTCAGGCACTGCTGGTGATACATCTAGGAGACATCCTAATGAAATGCTGCAACTAAGTTCAGAATATCAAAATTCTAGATACTCCAATTCCATTCCACAATCTTTCGCATTACCAAACGTCTAAGCATTTTCTGCACAATAGCTGCATATTTGTTGCGTGCCAACTACCTCGAAACATCTCCCTGAAGAGAAACAGCATTATGACCTTCAAATATAACGATATACAACGTCTAGGATCAATCTGTGTGAATAGCATGCAAACATGTAGTAGATGTCCACTTACCAGCTGCTTTGAACCAAGGTTGTTCTTCTGTGCAAGAGTCTCTAAAATACTCCACGCGTCGGCATCAGGCAAACCCAAGCCTGCCTGAAAAAAAGAGGACGACAGCAGATGTGGGACCAAGAAAAGTCAGATCAAAGGGCATACTGGCGTTCAATCAAAGAGTAGTGAATACAGAAATTTCAGAATCTTTTATCCAACGTGAAATGATAGGAAAATGTCCTCAAAATAGGACCTTATGTACATGGCCTCCATCACATTGGCTATATTCGAACCATAAGGTGCGTTACACGCATTCTTCGATACAACAAAATATATGTGATGTACCATGCAAACCGGCAATCATTTGAAAGAGTTACCATGTGCTGGGCCAGGGCAATGAGCTGCTCGGTGACCAACGATGCATAGTTTTGGAAGTTACTGCCCGTCCTGAATAAAGACAGGAAAAAATTTATCAAGGTTCTGCTCCCAGAACCTTCCGGGCCTTTTATACTTTACTAGAGTCAAAAGATATATATCAATATAACAGGAACTTCGCAGCTTTCTCGTATAAGAACTTAAGAAGATGTATAGAAAATAAATCCTTGACCTCGAGTTGGGAGGTCAATAAGCGACAGGCTCAACCTGCTTGAAACCAGCTTATTCAAGGATGGTGCTGCTCATATACTGAAAAGTGGCGGAACAACGGAAATGCAAGACTACACAATCAAACCAACTTACTGTTGCTCAGCTCTCTCCAAAATGACATCGAAGTATCCCTCCCAAAACCTGCGGTCGGAGAATAGCAGCAGAATCAATATCATATAACAAGAAAAAAAAGGTTACTGGAAGAGTGTGTATAAAAGTAGTAGATGAATATAGGTTCACAAAATAATTAAGTTCAGGATTCGGCAGTCTACCGTGGCTCATTCCAAACTGGTAATGTCCCCAAATGACGCTGAATGTAATCAGGAATACCCGCCATGTCTTTCTTATGAACCTGGAAAGCAATCTCAAGAGAATCTCGGACAGTCACCATGTCATCTCGAGATGTAGCTCTGCTTACCGTAGTTTTAATCTGCGCGTTACAAAGCAAGTCCTCAGATCTATCTTCATGCTATGAAAATGTCAAGTTACTGAAAATTCCAATGTGAAAGACAGAACAAACTGCCCCCGTATGACAATTCTATCAGCAGAAAGCAAGAGCAAAGGAGGAACGAAAAATACTTACAAGCTCCTTTACAGCTATAAACTGCTCATCAGTGAGCTTGCACTGCCAACCCTGCATAACATGTAACATGTAAGAAACCGTGCAAAACAGAGACAAATAGTTCTTCAGAGAACCACTTGCAAAGTAGATTCAGTGGTTGGTACAACGTTTGAATCAACATAACATGTGACCAACACAAGGAAACTAAAAGACTACTGACGTGCACAGCTCTTCAGCATAAAACCTTACCATACTAATATGCTCCCTGATGCACTCCACAAAACCGCTTCCACCAATACCTTCCGCATCTGACTCAATGAGGGCTGTTTTTACAAGAATCCAAACTCCACCGTTACAACTGGCAATACTCGTCCATCCACAAGAACAGAATGAAAAAGAGAGGGCGACAGCTTTAAGGAATATTTTTAGACTGAAGACACGTGTATGCTGTTAGCTGCAGACTCGAAACGTATTAGACGAAGCTCTTTACCAAATATGGTTCCGAACTCGAAAGATCCGAGTGGATCGTCGGTTGCTCCCAGCATAAGAAGCCTGCGCCACAGCCCCTATTGTACAAGGTGGACAAGATGTCAAAATCAGAGAGCTTCCTTTCGAAGCGACGTCGCAAGATTTCAATCCCCTCTTAACGAATGACAACAAAAAAAACGTATCTAGTCTTTAAACCCCACATGTTGAGAATCACAGAATATCCCAGATTTGAACGAAGATCCCACCTGTAACTTGACCTTTATGTCTAGAACCATTCGATCCCTCTCAGCCTGCAACAGTTGCATGATAGAAATGCTTGGTATAAGAAAGACTTACAAACTTTACCTCAAAATACTGGTTCTGGTTACTTGAAACATTTTGAAGCAAATTATTGAGTCTCCTACAGATCACGTAATATTGGAAGATATAGCAGAACACTGACGAGACAGAAAAGATACTTAGGAAATCCATTCGAAGATAAACTTACAGCTCTCTCTTCTGGGTTCAGACTCTCGTACTTGGCCTGGGCGGCAGCGTCACGTCCAGGGCTGCAGATCATTCACACAAAAATGTAACTGAAACAGCGGGATGATTGTTCCCTTGTACATTTCATCATTAACGTTTTATGGCTAGAGTGTGGACCTTGATCAAATGACCGACGTGGTAAAAGCTGGTCAACTGGTTAAGATCGAGGTCTATGTCGATCACAAATTGTAGAAAGACAAACCTAGGGGCAGATGTCTGCACAGGTCTTGAGGGACGCTCGGAAGTATTGTTCACAGCAGCCAGAATGGCCTTTCTTTTCTCCTCTTGGGCAGGTGTCCTAGGGACAGCAGGAAATCGATCGTGGACATGTCTTGCCCGTGATGCTGTAAAAGACAAGCAACAATTGTCAAACGTAAAGTTCTAGAAACCCTAAGAATTTTCCCGAGGTATCGAATGTAGAGCAAGAGAAAGAAAGAAAATGTCTTCTCAGGGGCTCACATCAAGACAGACCCACACACAAAAACTGAGAGATATATAGTGTTATAAAAAGTTCAACGATATATATAACGAAAAAGACGATGATGTTGGCCCGCATAATGAATGAAAAGCATTAAATTTTCTCACTCAAAGACCAAATACTGAAGAAGTCGAAGGTCTTGATGGATAGGATAAACACAAATACAAGGAGTTTCAATCATTTCTCAAAGACAAGGGTATCTTAACTAAAGTGGCAGCTAGCGATAGCCCAGCACTAGACCAGAAGTTTGCAGGAAAAGACATCTGAGCGTTGATGCTCCTAGGGATCCAGCAGGACAAAGAGCTCCACTTTACATGGTGTGACATCCAGGCCATGGAGGCAAATGTGGTGTACTAAGTTTTTTTGACCATCTGAGGAACATGACCAACTGTGGATTTGAGATGACAAAGTAATACCTTGTTTTTCTTCCTATCATCATCATATGCCACATCACCGGTATCACCGAACTCTCTAGGATGCTGGATATACCAGTAAAAGGCAAGAGAGTCCTGCTAAACCTTGGTCGAGTCAGGTGCAGGAAATTGTCAGGGCAACAAATTCCCCCCTTTGCTTACTGCAAAGGGCGAATTTGTTGATGGATGGAAAGGGGATGGAAGCAGACCTTTTCAAACTTTAGTGACAGGCAGTTCCTGGTTACTCACAGAAAATGGTCAGGTAGAAACCAAACAACAAATGGACCGCGACCACGTTATCTTCAAGCAATATCTCAAGGATATTCAGTCTGGACACACTCCTTGAATTAAGCTCTAAATGGGCGACATCCCTCTCAATAACAAGAACACTGGGATAGGAAACCATTCTGCAACCAGCATACTGTGTAGCACCGAGGGAGAAACTCGTGTTCATTACTTCATGCTGATGCAGATGTCTCTCTGGCATGAGAGCGAAAGCATTATGTAACCTCGCTCTGTTGGTGTACTCTGTGCTACTTAAGGAATTCAGTAGCCTTGATCGAAGGCCAAAAGTAGCGCAGTTCTGAGTCTATTTTAAGATACTTCAGATTTTCTTAAGTATCCATCCCATTTTACTGGGATGATGGTGGATGTGATTTTCTTGATTGAAACTTGAGAACTCCGAACTAGAGAAAAAAACTCCCACTACAAGCGAAATCTTCTTCAAACTCACTTTCCCTTATAGTCCTCTCGTTTTCCTCCCACTTCTTCGTCTCCTCTCTCATCTCCTCTTCTTTACGATCGATCTCTTCATACTAGCACCGCTCAGCCAGGGTATGATAACTCAAAGGTAGGGTGTCCCGCACCCTGCCTATGAGTTACCTTAGAACTCAGCTGAGGTAATTACGAAGGAAGAAGGGTTTTGAGTTATGATTTTGTGATACTACCTCATCACCATGTCTGTATATATTCTAATAGGTAATGACACCTTGCTAACAGTCAATACTGCAGGTTATCATTTAGCTATATGAGCGTGGACTGCTGAAAATGAGGGTGGGGTAATTCCCCTTCTATAAATTCGAGTTGGGTCCTTCGTGAAGTGTGGAGAGCATGATACAGGTAGAAGCGGCCAACAGATGCTGTTCTATATACATTTTACATGTTAGTAACCTTGTCTATTCCAATGCAGGCTAAGACGTTAGTAAATGCCTGTAAAAATATCAGCGAAAATTATGAACAACCTGGAGTCTGTGTCTGGGTATCTGATGCACTGAGAAGCATAAGACAGAGATATGAACAACCTGGAGTCTGTGTCGTGGTATCTGAGACGGTAAAAAATTCTGGCTGACCATGAGGTTCTGGCAGGCACATTGATGGATCCTGCCCTCTTCCCATAGCTTCCTGTATCTTATCCACCAGATTTGGTCCAGCTTCGGCGGATCCATATCCTCTTTCCAGAAATTCCATGAACCCTTGCGAACTTAAAAATTCTGCAACCTACACGGAAGCATTGATTCAAATTTCAATTCAAAAGATTGTCAAAACTCCTAGATGACAAAGATGGAAGCTTAACCCATACTGCACAAGTAACACAGATTCCAAATAATAAACTGAATGTAATTTCCACGCTCACTTTAAAAATTAAATAAAGTGCTGATGCTCTTGATAATTTCTCGTCCACCGCAGAATTTGGACCGCAAAACAGTCACTCATGTTGTCAACAACTGATACTTGAGTCTGGAAGGCGTGCCAACTATTTTCATGGACCACTAGAACTTAATATATCAGCCAGACTTTCACTACTTTCCAAAAACACCCTCATGTACATACTAACTAAGAAAACACGAATGATTACTCAATCAACAGAAGAATCATGGAGTTACCATGGGTTCAGTATCTCGACTGGTCATACGTGAACGCTTCTTCAGAAAAGCTCCAGTATTAAAAACCTTCTCAGGCAGGCTGTAATCCTGAAAAGACACGTGTATGATATTATTTATGTGATAAGATAGATTGGCACCAGAGAACTAAAAACAAATAAAACCAACTCCAAAAACTGCTTCTGCGTACCTGCTGCTAGTGCAGTAATGGTCTAAGACTTATTAGAACGCAGTTGGAGAAAAACTAGCAAATCAAGAGTTTGTGAAAATCATATATTGGAACTACGTTTACGGGCCTTACCACAAAATCACGATACCCGTAGAGGATTGTGGCAAAAAACTTCAAGAATATAATCCTGCAGAAATCGTACAGTAAATTTAACATTTGCTTGAGAAGGAGACAGTATACAGAATTGTTACTCAAAGGAAGGATACAAATAAAACTCCTCGGGTAAAATGGCACCAGCGGTATATAGCCACATGAAATGCATGCTGCTGAAAAAAACATCTGAGAAGAAACTACAAGCAGAAGTCGAAGTGGACAGTCGCCTTAACTCGACCTTCCAAAAAACTACTGGAAGACGTCACTTGCGGTTTATGGAACGAAAAATATCTAGCTGTATTTTATGACCAAAACCAACAAACCAAAAAGAGCCGTACATGATACCATTTTACATTCTAACGGCCATGGGCAATGGACTACAGTTGCAAATCTCTGCCACGAAACTACCAAGAGTGATTTTTGTCATCTTGAACTTCGTTCTCCCCACATTGTTTCTACTCAAACCCAAAGTGTTTCTAACACTTCTTACTCCATCTCCTTAAATAGCGGCTACCTAATCTCAACTCAGCAAATACGATTTATCAAGATCGGATCACAAAAAATTGCTCCTGGATAGACTCTAACACTGAAGTTCATACAAAATAAGTTCGAATGTAGGGTTAAAAAGAAACCGGCAACACTATATGACACTTTAATATATGACCCGTTCCTGAAAAGTACTCTATATTAGAAATGAAAGAAATGACTAAGAGACAGAACACAGAACTACTAAACCTTAATTCCCGATCGTGCTGACTGCACCAAGGCTTTGAAAAGCGCCTAATATAGGCTTCATGAACAGCGCTGTAGCTTGTACGGGCTCGGTCCAGATGTGCAAGGTTCGGATGAACAAGTTGCAGAAGATCATTACGTAAGCGACCCAATTCAGGTTCAGGTATTTCCGGGATGGATTCATCAGTAGACGTGACAATCTTGTTCTTATCAAGATCCACATCTACAACCTGTACATAATAAGTTCCAACATTAGAACACTGCAAACACGTACCTCAGGTACAAAGGTACGCACGTGACACGCATGATGCGCTTTGACGATAAGAATTGAGACTCGCGGTACACAGACAACATGTGCCGGTGCGACATAAAAATGTCCAAGTGGGATCACGGGATTATTGAATTCAAGTCAGTTAGCACTTCCGTCATGTCTATCAGTCTTCTTCAAAGAGTTTTAAACGCACGAAACACTTGCTTTAGGGATTGGTGTTTTAATAATCTCGTGCATCCCGAAAATACAGTAAACACAAGAACTTAACAATATCTCATCTAGTATGTATATAAGTACATACGCATTTACGTGAACTTACACCATCCATAGTAAGTCCTGTTGTATCCACACCCGAATGCAGCCCCATCAGGTAGGGTGTTGGGGCATCTATGTACTCCACGCCAGCATAAAAAAGGACTGGAATGTACACATGCTGCAAAAACAAGCATCACAAAATGATAAATACGGAAATATATGTGATGATCAAAACCCACGAAGAGAAACTACATGAAAATGTGATGAGTTTGAGTACGTGGTAAATATGTATCCTCAAGGTAGAAAGCTGTTCTTTAGCATAAAATAAGGCTTCCGTCACGATAAATAATATGAAACAAACACACATTTTGAAAAAAACACACCTGCCATTTGATGGGATAGATCAGATGGCATAAAGCTTCGGCAACCATGGTTAGTACAGAATACCTGCAGAAAAACGCAACAATAAGTGAGCAAACCAGCGTAACTTTTGCCGTTTCAAAAGATATGTCTGACTGGGACGTCTTACAAACTAATCGCTTCGGCGACCTAAGTTCTTAAAGATAGTACATTACATTAAAGAAGAGGCGTCCTCTTCTCTCGCCCAATGGGTAAGAGTAACGACTCTACTTCTTTTTGTAAAACCTGACGCATGTGCAACTACAACTACAGTCTCCCGGCTGGATATGAATCCTCTGACAGAAATCAACCGCAGGATTTCCTAACAGGAAGACACATGCATTTGCCAGAGCCCATCACGGGAAGAAACTCTGATAACAAGCGGACCAACACAATGCTATTCTGGGGGAGAGTACCACATACAGAAAGAAAATGTCGCTCTCCAAAACCAAAGACTTTACAGATCTCTTTCCTTACTTGCTGGCTCTCAGCAAAACACGTCTTTCGAGTAGGATTGCCGTGAATAGTCGAATGACATTGTCGATATCGAGACATTGCACAAGAGGTTGGAAGGACATCTGAACCAGGACAAAAAATGTCAGAAGTGCAATTTGTTCAACCCACCCTGCTTAAGGAAGGCAAGCATTTGACTATTCACGTGTCCACATTTTCAAGACTATAATTTCGGAAACTGTGATACTTACATCCGCATGAGGAAGCCCATCACTTGGAGGTGCCTCCACGTTGAGGAGAAAGTTTTCCACGGCAAATAAAACTTGACCATGGCTAGGGCCAGGTAGAGGAACACCTAGAACCATGTGCGATACAATATCCCAGAGAGGTTTGCTGCATAATGCGAAGAAAACGGCACATGAGGATATATGACTAAGGAAATGCACTACGAGTAACTTGAAGAAATGTAGGAATAACTATCCATAAACTGATGAGGTGGGAGAAGGGAGACTTAAGTAACAGCAGTAGGTAGTAAGTGGCTGTCACGCCATAAAGATCATAGAACCTGAAAGACCATGGACCACTAGAAAATACTGAGTAACAACTGATTTATGAAAACCTTTAAAAAACTACAAAAAATACCTGGCACCGGAGTTTGAGAAGCACAAACGGTGCAATTCCTCCAAAGCTTCACGGAAGACTTGGAAAGATGGAGAGTGGGAAACCACACAAATACACTTGTCCACATAGGAGTTTGCAGGAATTCGATATGCTTGTGCCACATCGTCGTCGACAGGATCACGAAATGCAACACAACTCACATAGATTTTCGATCCGTCCCCATCTGCTCAAGTGCAACAGGTACTCGAGCACTAGAGTTAGACGAAAATACAGCTACGTGCCAGAAGCTGAACAAACAAGAAATTAGCTGCCAGATCATCAAGTGGTAGAAACAGGATAATGTCGGAGAGACAAGAACAAGCTATGATATTCAATTCCATCGAATATCATACCATTCCTTTTGATATATTAAAACATAAGGACGGACCGCAACAAACAAAACCTTAAGCTCACAGTAAAAAGTGCATATGTTTCCGCGTACTTCATGAGCAGGAACTGAGAACTTCTGGACGAACCTGTCAATACGATAGGATAGCTTCGTGGATGACTCGATTCATCACTAGGACTGGGGCCATATGAATAAAATTCTACGCCACCAGGCAAAACACACTACACAAAACAGTGCACGTTAACAATAAGTTAAGAACTGAAGTACTCGCTTCATGAACGTCACTTAGATCAGGGACTGGAAGATTGGCCCAGGGAGTCATAAAAACATCGCGTATACTTAAAACTTAACTTGCAGTGTGACTCCGCACACTTTCTCAGAACTCTTTAAGAATTTACACTAAAATTTTAATCACAGAGTCCATCCCTTCCAAATGTGGCTTCCTCAGCAACCCTCTTAGCCCAGGCTTTCACACGACTCATAACCATTTAGTCAGAACTTCAAGGTGTCAGGCTGCCGCACGAGTTTCAGCACGAGTTTAAGTTTAATTGATACAAATTCAATGTAGCGGATTTCCACAGTATCGTTTAAACGATTGACCATTGAAATAATATAGATTGAGAATAGAAAACGAGCACCATTGCTAGAAGGAAAACAAGCTCCTTTGAAAAAAATTACCAAAGGTAATTGGGGTGGCGGTGGAGGAATGTCAGAATTCGTGGACGAGGGAAATTGGTCCAGAAGAGCAGGTTGGTACTTGACATCTTGCGTTCCATGAAAGCCTCTCTGATTTTCTGTTGTTTGAAGATCAGGACCCAAACCACAAACTACAAAATACTCCACAACCCGAGCTTTGACGTTCGTTTTCACCATCCTTCCTCCACCTCCAAATCGCCCTCCCACTCCCACTCTTTCACCAGCATCTATCTAGGGTTCTTCTTCCTCTCCTTCCCTTCCCTTCTTCCTTCCTTCCACCTGCATTCGAACGAAATTCCCAACAAATCAACTCCCTACTAAATTGCACTCATCTTGTACAGATCGAAACGCTCGTACCGTACCCACAAACTAAACTGAGCCCAAACGATCCTCTGTAGATCCAATATATTGCGACACTGCTCACAGTGTCGCAACACGTACACACTGCTGTCTTTGTCACCCTCTGTTCCTCCCCGTCGACCAGTTCACAGAAGGTGGGCAGAACCAGACAATCAGTCGAACGAGTCCAATTCCACCGCTATACACTGAGCATTGTCAGTCAAGCATTCACTCTCGTCTTCTCCCTGCAAATTGCGTACTCGAGTCAAACGCGAAGAATCAGTCAGTCACCGTGAAGAGGGGCAAACGTTCAGAGTTTGGAGGACTGACAGGCAGTGACTGACTGACCGTAGGGGAGAAATTTGTTCCAATGTTCACTTTCTCTGCACTCGGCGTGAAGGGAACCACGAAGGGTGCATTTCATGTCATTTCACTGACGAGTTTCACGTACGGAGCGTTGCGGACTCAGTTACTCCATAAGAGTGTGTTTTTGCCGTACTGTACTGTATTAGACACCTTAGCCTTATTCATACTGTACACCAGGTTAGTTTGAATCACTAAATTAGATTAACGTACGTTAGCTCTACAATTCTTTTATTTAGTGTCGAAATTATACTATTAGGTAATATCAGAAAAGAGCCACGACTAATCAGTATGGAACAGACTACCGTGCATGATCTACTATACGTTCATTTGCCACCCCACACTATTTCTTTTTCTGGTCAACGTGGTTCAGGAGGGTGTTCGGCATACATTACCGTACAGCTTCCACTTTAGCAAAGGATGGTGCAGTAAATGCTTTCAACTTACTCCTTTTTTTCAAAGCTGCAATCCTTTTCTGCTGCATCTCCTTCGAATGAGTGCTGCATCTTCCGGGTGATGGAATGATTTCTTTGGCGTGACTTGAAATTCAAGGTTTTTCAGTACCGTGGTCGCGATCATGAATCTCCAGGATTATATTCCACACCTTTTGACTTCTCGTAATAGCAATTCAAACAACCAGAACCTGGGAAACTAGCACTCAAATCTAAATAAATATAATTTTCAAATGTACCTAAGAACTAAATCTCAGTTTAGGCTGGATCAGCTCACTTCCCGTAAGTACGACCAAAGAACAGTATTGGAAATATCTTGTACAGTCGACTCACCGTAAGCGCAACCAACACCTTGGGAGTGGCCTCCCTTGTTGGTTTTTCATTCTAGAAGTGCAAATACCTAAAGATTGCACTTATCGAGAGTTCAAGTGCTGGATTTATCCCAAAGCTTTGTAAGTGCAATTTTACGTAAAAATTGCACTTATGGAGAATTAACCAAAGTTAGCCACGTAATCTTTTCACATGCATAATAAATGCACTTAGATATCTGTTTCTAATGGACTCTGGAGAAATGGTACGTTGCAATTTTCACTTAGCCCATGTAAATTTGTTAGGAGTAACACCTAGGGTTCCACTTATCTGAAGTAAACAGAATATTGCACTTTCGGAAGATACAATTAGGGAGAGTCTACTGGACCGTTACAGTCACATCGGTGGAAGCCTATCGACAAATCCCCATTTTCTACAATCAGATTAGACTCCGGGTACTCAATATATCGGTTCCATGCTCTATCCGTATAAACAGTAAATCGCTATTCGAGATATAAAAATGAAACGTGGCTAATATCTTTTCTTTACAACCAAGAACATCCTTCTTATATTAACAACATTTGTTATATTAAGCTATGTTAATTGCCACATTCATCTTATCATGAATATTTATTTTACTTACACCACAATACCATCCATGTACTCATAACCTGCAATACAATATGTTACTTAAGATTATAGTTTTCATAGATTGTTATCCTCCCTGTTTAAATTGATGCATTGTCATCATACAGAAGGTTTCATCAGTTTTCATAAAATTGAAGTATCTACAAAATTTATTAATATAGATTTCAATATGATTAAATGAAACTTTTAAAAAAATCAAATGTAATGCTAAATAATTTTTGGTTATTTAAAGTTTTGAACCATATTTGAAAACCTCTGATCATTTAAGAAGCTTTATTCAACGAATTAATAACACTATACATCCCACCTTTAATTTTTATTTCAATAAAAAATTATTCAAAATTGTTATTTTTTTGAGATTGATAAATTTAATCATATAAAAAAATATGATTGAAATTTTTTTCTCAAATTGATGACACAAATTCCATTATCATAAAAAAATTCAAATTTTTTTATAGATAAAATAATTAAAAAAATTTAAATTACAAAAAGAACTAAAGAAATTTTTTTATATTTTAATTCATATATAGAATTAAAAAATAATTGAAAAAAAAATCTTTTTATATGATATTTATGGATCATCATGTATGAATAAAAAAATTATATTTTATATTTTTATGAATTCAAAATTAACCCTTGTATGAAAAATATTTGCAAACAAAAAAAATGTTTTTTATTTATTAAATCTTATATATCAACCTTACACTAAGCCCAATATTAAATATTCGATCAAATTTCATGGAATTAATTATATTTCATAATTAAAAACTTAATAGTATAATAAATGATGATTTTTATTGTATTGTATTGTAACTAAATTATCAAATAATTATTTAAACCTATAGATAATAATGATTATATAATTTGTATAAATGAGTCATGTTATCATATTTTTATTGCATTGGTAAAAGATCATCCGGATACTCAAATTTCTTAATTCTAATTGCTTTGAATAAATTTGAAAATGTGGTAATCTATTTATATTATTTTTTAAATAATGAATACAAAATTAAAAACAAATATTTTTATTTCATAACACATCAAACTGTTGGTCCGAAACAAGAATACACAAAGAAAATAAGCAATCAAGAGACAACACAAGAAATATGTGGTTCACCTCATTGAGGCTACATCCATGGAACACACAGAGTCACTTTTCTGAATAACATAATTGTGTCACATAGAGCTTTTGCCAGCCCTAGCCCTAGTCTAACTAACTATAGTCAAACTAACCAGAGTTACTCAATACATGAATTAACGCCCAACAATCTCCACCTTGACTCATGTCTTGGGGTCTCTAACTCTTGTTATCCATATACATACTATGCGGGAAGTCCTAGAAGAAAACCTGAAGCATATGCCTTCCTGTAAACAAGGATTAACTATAACTAAGCCGTAGCTAACTAGGAAGGAGTAAATCATATACAAGAATCAAACAATTGCTACAATAACTCTACTAATGCTCCTTGTGCAAAACCTGCATAGTAACACAATGCCTCATAAAGCTCTCTAAAGGAATAACTTTGGTCAAAGAATCAACTGGATTGAGCTTACCGTCAATCTTGACTAGCTCAACCTTCTTATGAGAATCTGCATCTCTCATAAAGTGATATCTGATGTCGATGTGCTTCACCCTTCTATCCATCACTTGATTTGCTGCAAGATGTAAGACACTCTGACTATCACAATAGAGATTTACAACATCTTGTTTCAATTTCATCTAAGTGATAAGTCTGTTCAACCAAATAGCATCCTTTGCTGCTTCCGTTGCTGCTACATATTAATGAGGTAGATCTCCAACAAGGATTTGGCATTGTCCAATAAACCATCAAACAAAAGACCAAAATCCTTAGTACTCTTGAGGTACCTGAGAATCCACTTCACAACTTCCCAATGCACCTTTCCTTGATTTGACATGTACATGCTCACCTTGCCCATAGCTAGAGCAATATCAAGTCTATTGCACACCATCAAATACATGAGGCTGCTCACTACCTTGTCATAGGAAATTGACGACATCTTTTCTCTCTCAGTTGCATCAATTGGACATTGAGCTGCTGAGAGCTTAAAATGTGCCACTAAAGGAGTCCACACTCCTTTAGAGTCTACCATGTTAAACCTGTCAAGCACATGCTGAATGTACTTGCCTTGACTTAACCATAGCTTCCTCTCCTTCAAATTCATGGGAACATCCATACCCAGTATCCTCTTGGACTTACCCAAATCCTTCATGTTGAATGCAGATTTCAGTTGACTCTTGTATCTATCGACGTCGGATTGTTCCTTTGCCAAAATGAGCATGTCATCCACATAGAGTACTAGCATAATGAGGCTAAAGATCTCATTATTCACCTTCTTCATGTAAATACATGGATCAAATACACTCCGTGAAAATCCTTGTGCTTTCATGAACTCATCAAACCTTGCATTTCATTGCCTAGGAGCTTGCTTCAATCCATGTAGAGATTTGAGTAATCTACAAACTTACTTCTCCTGAACTTTCTTCTTTTAGCCAGTAGGTTCTCTCATGTAGATTTCTTCATCCAAAGATCCATATAGAAAAGCAGTGACAACATCCATCTGATCCATAACTAGACCAAATATCGTAACAAGTGCACATACCAGGCGAATTGTAACATACTTTGCTACAGGTGAGAAGAGTTCGTTGTAGTCCACACCTTTACCTTGTGTGAAGCCTTTAGCCACAAACCTGGCTTTGAAGATCCTCTTCTCTTCGTCTGTTGGATTATCCTTCAACATGTACACCCACTTGCTATCAACCAAAGGTTGATCCTATGGAAGCTCCACCAACTTCCAAGTCTTGTTCTCAACAAGTGATTGCATCTCACGCTCCATAACAATATTCCTCTCAAGCTTATTGATAGAGGCTTGAGTTTCTCTATATGAACCAGGTTCTACTTCTTCCAAGATCAACGCATTGACATCATCATTCTCAAATTTAATATCATGATCCTCAAGAATAGATGAATCATCTCATGTTCCATACCTTTTAGGAGCTCTACTAATCCGATTTGATGATCTTCTAGTAGATGGTCATGGTTGATCTCCATCGTTTCGTGATGTGTCTTGTGGCTCAGCAACGACAACTTGCTCCTCCAATTCCTGTTGTTCATGAATTTGCTCCATCTGTTCTGGAGCTTCTCCTTGTGGCTCATCATTACACCCATAATGATCAATCTCCCCCTCAACAACATCAGTGAGTGGAGATTTGCCCTTGTCAGTACGGGGAGCCTGAGATATCTCCCACTCTTTCAATGATATGGGCTCATCGAAAGAAACATCCCTACTGACAATCACCTTACAAGCTACAGGATCCCATAGCCTATAACCTTTTACACCACTTGCATATCCAAGAAAATGACACTTCTTAGATGTAGATCCAACTTGGTCGTATTCTCCTTAGGTATGAGAGGATAAGCCCTACAACCAAAAATTCTCAAATGACTATAATCAGCCCTCTGTTTGTGCCTCAATTCAAACGGTGTCAAGAAATCGATTACACTTGAAGGAGACATATTTACCAAATACACTGTGGTATTTATAGCTTCAGCCCAGAATTCATATGGTAAACCAGATTGGCTCAACATACTACAGACCTTCTCCAATACTTTTCGGTTGAGCCTCTCAGAAACAGCATTTTGTTGCGGGGTATAAACCGTGGTGAGATGACGAGTGATCCCCTCCTCTTTGCAGTAACTTCTAAACTCCTCATAAGTATACTCCCCGCCATTATCCGAACGTAGATATCTCACCTTGTGACCAATATGAGTCTCAACTTGGGCTCTCCAACTTTTGAAAGTTGCAAAGACTTGAGACTTTTGTGTGAGAAAATATACCCACATAAATCTTGAGTAATCATCAATAAACAATACATAGTATCACTTCCCAAAATGTGAGGTTTTAGGAGAGGGTCCCCACACTCAAGAAACTCTTTGGAACTATGAATTCCAACACCAAAGGCTTTTCTATGTTGCTTGCCCATGACGCAATGCTCACAAAATTCCATGTCAACTTTACCTAAGCCAGGTAACAAGCCTCAATCACGAAGGAAGGTCAAGTACCTGTTACTCATGTGTCCCATTCTAGAATGCCAAACATGAGGTAGCTCAGGCCGAGATATGGTAAGATTGACTTCACCACAAATGGTATTGCCCTCTGGCACATACAGGTTTCTATGCTTGTGTACTCTTAAGATCATCTTATCACCTACTCTCAAGTACTTCTTGTTTAGAACTGCACTCAAGACCTTTTGAATCTAACATTCCAAGAGAGATAAGGTTCTTTCTCATTTCATGTATAAACCTGATGTGAGTCAACATACGTTTGACTCCATCAAACATGTGAATCTGGACAGATCCAACACCTTCAATTCTACATGGTTCATCATTTTCCATAAGAACTAAACCGTTTGATACTGAGAAAGTATGAAAAAATACTCTAATATAACAAATGTGATAAGAACAAGCACTATCCAGAATCCATACATCACCAACACCCTTTTGTGAGTTGCATAGGGTATACCTTTGGCTTCACAGTCCATTTTCGAGCAAGTCATCCTCCTCATCAAAATCTTGAGCCACATTGGCCAAAGGACGATCATTAGCCTTGGTCTTTACATGACAATCCTTCTTAAAGTGACCACTCTTGCCACATTTCCAACAGACCACCGTCTTTCTGTCTTAGGATTTACCCATAGACATGGATCTACCTCTAGATCCAAACTTCTTCTCATCCTTGTCATTCCGTGATTGTGACCGTCCACGAGTCACATTCAGTGTCGTACCATATGAAGAGGATGGAGTAGAGGGCATCATCATCTTCTGCTGTATGGCATCAATCAATAGAGCACTTACAACCACATTGTAAGTGATCGTTTGTCTATCACGATGGAGCAACACTCGTGACAATGACTAATATGAAGCAGGTAATGAACTTAATATATGAAGGGCCTTCCTCTCATCAGTTGTCTACTCTCCCACATTCTAAATATCAATAACAAGATCACCAAAATCATCATTGTAATCTTGTATCTTCGTAGCTGAATCTTTCATCTTGAAGCTCATCAGCTTCAAGGAGGTGTACAACTTGTTTGATAACTCTTTGCAATGAAACCGTCAGTGAAGAGCCTCAAACAACAAAGTACAATTGTCACACTCATCAACTTGCTTCAGAACTGAAGGTTGTAGATGGAGTAAAACAATACTCATTGCTTGCTCCTGAAGGTCCTTCCAGTCTTCATCATTGAATGTATAGGGTTTAGGCCTCAATAACTTGCCCAAACTGGAAGCCTTCAACTTGCCTCTCCCACAAAAGATAATCACCACGCCCATCATATTTGACAATGTCAAATCCGGCTCCTCCTGTCTTCATGACTGCCATCTCGCTCCGTCTAGGCCTTCGCTTTGAATCTGCGCTCTTGGCACAACTCAGACACGAGTTCCGAGTTTTCAAACTCCAAATCTTCAGGAATGCTTTACACTTTTCTTGGCTTTCTTCTTGACTGAAGATGCAGATCTGCCACCAACGTTATCCTTGAATGGCATACCCAACAACAACAGAAGCTTTTGACCTTTGGCATCATTTTTTACAGTGGTCATAATGCAAATGTCCATACCACGTTCCTCGTCTATGTTCTCAAAGCGAATCTCCGGAAACACACTCTGCTTCGGCAGACCAAGAGTGTAGTTGCCCTTGTCGTCAAAGCTATAGGCATTCACTCCCTGGAAATCCCTTGTATAGGGCATAGCAAGGATCATCGACATATCCAAGAATGAGTACATGACTTCTCCACGCAAGTTGATATAAACTCCAACCGGAACGCCCTCGTGCAACTTGAATCGAGCAATAGCCTTCTTTGCTCGGGTTGTCACAGATCTTTGACATGCGATCAAAGATAAATCTCATATGGTCGACTCCAAGGACTTGGCATTTTGAGCGGCTTCTCCCACTCCAAAATTCATCACAATTTTCTTCAAATATGTCACCTCCATGGTGTTGGTGTACTTGAACTCTTCCTTCAAAGCATGCACGACTTTTTCCAAGCAAATTGATTTCAACCTTGAGCCGGGATTGGCGGTATTAGTGCGCTCCTCATCGACCTCTGAGGCGGCAGTGGCAACTTGGGCTAGGACGACCTCATGGAAGAAGCCATTTCTCCTCTTCTCATTCGCGCATTTCAAACTCAAGGCCTCAAATTTACTGCCCAAATGCGCTTTCTCGCCACCAAAATTCTCCACTCTCATCATCAGTCTCACAGTCACGGCTCCCAACGACGACGCTGCCCCCAAAGCCAAGATCGACATGGCCGCTACCGACCGAGGCAAGCTTGTCCTCAGTCAAAAAAACTTCATCCTCGTCACCTCATGAATTTGCTGCCGTACTCTCCCAAACTCCCGAAAGCGCGTTGACAATCCCAACAAGATGCCTCCTACTCCCGATTGCCACTCAGCCCTCGCATCTCCTCCCACTCGCAGCTCCAAAATTCTCATTGTTGCAATGATAAATGCTCGAAGCTACAAAGGTTGCCAAATCCACGTTGCCATCGCTCTCCTCTCTGCAGGGAGCCAATTCCTCATCCAGGGCCCAATCAATCGCTCAACATGACGACCTAATCGCTCTGATACCAATTGTTGATCCGAAACAAGAAGACACGAAGAAAACAAGTAATCAAGAAACGACACATGAAATACGTGGTTCACCTCATTGAGGCTACGTCCACGAAACACACCGAGTCACTTTACTGAATACCCTAATTGTGTCACATAGAGCTTATGTCAGCCCTCTTATATAGTAGTACCAGCCCTAGCCCTAGTCTAACTAAATATAGTCAAACTAACCAAAGTTACTCAAGACCTGAGTTAACTCCCAACACAAACATATCATACCAAGTGTAATTTTATTTGAAAAAATATTTCATTATTATTATTAACATACAAGTGAACAAATATAATCTGAACAGAAAAAATGATTGAATAAATAAAATGTTATATGTATGCAAAATAAATTAAATTTTATATAATTTTTATATTTTAAACTAAAAATTATCTATTACAAATATAATAAAATATTTTTTATGTGATTGGATAATTAAAATATAAATTTGAACAAAGAATCACATTCAAAATATAATTTCACACATTAAAAAAACATATATATACATGTAATTTTTTTTAAATCATTAATTTTTTTTTTAAATGATGTTTTCAATCATATAACATAATGTAATCTTTTTTATACTTTAGATAAACACCAAACTTGGTGTGAAATCATTTCTTCACAATTTAAAGATTTTGTTGTAGATTTGAACAACAATTTTAAATCATATTTTACATAAAAAAAAAAATCACATTCAATAACTTTCCTTCTGTCCTTTCAGAAATTATCAATACATTATTTTCTGGTTTGAAGGGTTTAATTATTTCACCTTTTGCATCTAAAAAAATAGACAAACCGAGAAACAAAATTATAAAATATTCAATTGATCAATAATGATTTATTCACACATACAAAAATAGACATACAGATTCATCATTCAAAACTAATGGATAAGTTTGAATAATCATTGAGAGATGTATAAACTCCAACATAAAATATACAACATACATAATTGCTATGATACAAATCAAATCAAAAGATGTAAAAGTATCTACATGTCTTCCATTGACTATTTGGCAAAATGATAAAATATGTATGACTAACTATCTATGTATATATATATATATATATCATATGTCTATATTTAGAGCTTCCATCATCTGATTTATAACATATTCTCATCGTATATCAATTATTCATGTTAAAATAGATGATAAATGTTTGATACCTTTTCATTTGCATATAATATTATGGAAAAAATTGATTTAAATTTAGATTTTAAATATATATAAATAAAAAAAGTTCACATATTTATAAATAAGCTTTATATATTTATCAAAATAACAATAAAAATTTATAAAAAATATAATATATGTATAACCAAACATGTTTATGAATATTAATAAAATTAAAAAACTTGAATTTTTTTTTCACAACTTGCAAAAAAAATAATATAATAATATGATTGAATAATATTAATATCAACATTTTTCATGTTATTTTTTTGAAATAACCATGATATGTCACATGATAATTATAAATAATTTTATCTTAATCTTTGTATTTCATCCATTATTTATTATGCAAAAATTGATAGTAATTCAGATTTTTAAGTTAAAATTGTAATATGACTTTAATATGATGTAATATTATCAAAATTATTTATTCAAATAATTTATTTTCAAATATTCAATTAATTGATAAAATTTCGTTTGAAAATTATTATTTCATAAATCTTCTGCATATTTTATTTTCTATCATCTTATTTGATTATTCATACTAATAATTCTTCCATACATTTTACTTGATTTTTATTTTATCACAAATATTAATTATATTTATACATATTAATATATTTATATTTAATTTTAATTTTTCTGTCATTATTAATAATAAAAAGTACGATAAACATAAATATTAAATTTTTAATCATATTTTTGAAATTTACTGTATGAAAATTTTCATATCAATTTTATAAATATTCCATAAGTTTAAGAATTAAAGCATAAAAATAAAAAATATATTTTTTTATAATATAACAAGTGAATTATTTACCAAAAATAAATTTTTGTACAAAAATAACATTAAAAATGATTGAATATAAACCATCATATCATCATATATGAATTTCAAAATAAAAATATAAAGATTTGGTACAAAGTAAAAGTAATATTTAATGTGAATTTAATTGATTGAATCATTTCTTATATATTTACATAAAATTGGCAAGACTTATTACAATCTAAATCCACTCATAAAAATTCAATATCATTTTACAAAAAATTATGAATAATTAAACAAACAAGTTGAGAAAATTATAATCAAATTATTTATATGTAAAATTTAATAAAAAAATAATAATAACATGGTTAAGTGCATGGTTCTTATAAAAAAACCAAATATTAACATGGTACTTCCAATTATATATAAAATATATATAAAAAATTAAATCTTTTTTTTTGAATTTTTTGAATTTTTTGATATATCATCATATAATAATTATTTCATACTTTTAAAAATTTGATATTCATTATATTATATAATTTAAAGAAATAATTATATTCCATATTTTTAATTATAGTCATGTCAATACTTGATAATTTAATTTTTTTAAAATTAAAAATATTTATCAATATTTTATATTTTAATATCTTATCATCTTAAATGAATAATAAATATCAAATATCACTTATTCATATTATGAATATTTAAATGATAATAAGTATCACAATTTTATATATTTTATTAAATATATAACAAAATTTGTTGATTTTATGTGTATATATATAAGTTTGTTTCAATTCTGCTTAATATCTCTCGTTTTGAAAGTATATAAGATTCATCTCTATTATATTTGATATAATCCAATTGACATTGATCAAGATGCTGTGACATATATTGATTATCATCATCATTCAATGCTATACCTTTGGACAAGATTTTTTTTCAATTTTACAAAGGTTAAAAAAAGTTTAAAATAATTTTCAGTTAGAAATTATCATGAATATTAATATTTTTTTAAACAATTTATCTTCTTTATATTTTGCAAGAATTTAATTTGTTTATAAATTGAATTGAATGTTAACTAGCATCAAAATTATTGTTATCATAAAGTATGTATAATTTATAACATTGTTAAAATTATTAATCAAGTTTTTATGAGTCATTATATCAAAATTTCAAATTGTAATTCACTTTTTACTTTTATATAATTTTTTTTTATCAAAATATTCATATCAAACAAATGGGACAATAATTTGAGATGTGAATTCTAGACTTTCTTGTTATTTTCACATTAGCTTTTGAAATAAAAAAACATGCACACTCTTTTAAATCAAACAATTTTAAAATCTGCATCGGTCATTGATAAGCACAATCTTTAATTTGAATGCACTTTGATGTTTTAATCCATCCCTTGAAGATGATCAATTTTAACTAACTTTTTTATGTATCTTTATAAATTTCAATATTTTGTACTAAATTTATTTTTAAAGGTTATTATGATTTTAGTTTACTTGTCATAATAGATATGTATCATAATCTAAAGATTTATGACTACTTCATCATACATTTGTAAAATTTCATTTCATACATTTTTACAACTCAATTTAATAATTGTTAGATGCTTGAATTGTGAGTATGACAAAATGACACTTGTGAGGATGACAAAATGCATTATGATAAAATTGTAAAACCCCTCATTAATGTGTGTTCATTTCATAAATAATTAAAGTTTTAAATAATAATTGGTTATATATTATATATAAATTTAAAATTTAAAATTTAAAAATAATATATAAATATTAAAATTTATATCCATACACAAAATTTATATTATTTAAGCAAATAATTAATTAAAAAATGGAAAATGAATTTTTATCTTGAAATATGTTTATCATTGACATAAAATTATATAAGATATTTGTCATTATTTTGTTGAAACTTACTTAAAATTTAAAATATTGAAATAAATTTTGTTTTAATAAATGTGGTTTGTTGAAATATAGTTTATTTATAGAAATATAGTTTGTTTGATTTATGATGAAATACGAAGGTTTTCACAATTAGAGTGAAAAATATTTTTAAAAAATTACATTAGTTTGATGTAATCTAATTGTATCCTCACAATATTTTTAAAAAGACTTGTGAATGTAGTGCATAAAAAAATATATTTAAACATCACAGGCTGTCTGATGTAAAAACTGTATTCTAAAATTCAATGTCATATCTTCAAATTTGGATGAGGCAAAATTATACTCTGTGGAAAGTTATGGTGTATACAAAAGATTTTAAATAAGGCTAGGCTAAATGGTAGTGTGCTTCATAGAGATAATGGTAGAGATAATGTAAATAAAGTATATCCCTAGCAATTTTCGTCCCAAACTGCCGAGGAATGAGGTCGGTGCAGTCTCTAAGTTCTCACGCGTGTGGTTCTTTTGGTTCCTTCTCATCATGCGCTTTTGCAAATCTTCTAATCCAAGTTTGTGGAATGGGACAAATACTGCATGAAGCACCCGTATTGGGGAAGAACTACGTGGTCAGAGTGGATCTACAGCGTGGTCGATGATGCGGGCGAGCCAATACGGGGGTGCCATATCACAACACCAGTTGCAATCGAGTTGGCACGCGAAGGACGTACAGCAGTACTTACCCAGTAAGTTCAAGGGGACGAGTCGAGCCAACGAAGGTACGGAACGGAGGGAAAACTCAGTCGGTCCGCAAAGAAAGGACGGGAAAAGTAAGGCACGGATGCAAGCAACGGGAATCGCCAATCGTAGGCCCATCCCGTCGTGGGTCAGGAATGAACTACGGGAAGGAAGGCTGGAAGGTAAAATACCAAGTAAGGGAACAGGAGCTGAGATGACCCAGAGTCCGAGAGAGGACGGAGGAGCCCAGGCGAGGCCAGGCGGAGAGGGAGTCCGAGGGACCGACGACGAGCTGCCCAAAGAGGGAGTCGCAGCACACGCGATCGAAGGAAGACGGGAGAAAGAAGAGCATGAGAGTGGACGAGCACTTTCATACTCTTGACTGCAATACTGCAATACTGCAATGCAGCCTTCTCTTCGATCTCACGGGACGGGAGGTAGAGGTGAGGGGAAGTGACGGGCGCAACGCAGGAACCAGACCGACCCACCACCGTCCCACCATCGCGGACAGACTAGACTAGCAAGTAAACGAAGGAAGTACATGCAGTAGAAAAGTGCGCGTTTCTTCTCCAGTCCCCATTCGAGCATCACCTTCGAGGTTTTGAACGAAGAATCGTCGGTTGTTTTTCTTCTTCTGATTCTAGTCGGCGAGCTGCATTCGCTGCGGCTGCCGCTGCTGCCACTATGTCCGGGAATCCCCGCATCATCCCGAATGGAGGGTTTGCACCCTCCGCTCCTCCTTGGGGGCAATCTGCTTCGTCTTCTGTACGTGATCCTCTCCAGCCCTAAAGTTCTCCGGTGCTGTGCGATGATTTTTTTGAATTTTAATTGCAAGTGTGTACCCTTGTTTTGACATCGTATGAAGATTGCCGAAATAGTTGGTCTCCGACGTGGTTTTCTTCACCCACCTATTCCCTCTTGCCAATCGTGAGCCATAAAGTGGATATATGGATGAAGTTTTATTGATAGTCAAATACTGGATCGAAGGAGAAGATATCTTTTTGGGTTGGCGATTAGGACATAGGAAA